>CM035146.1:85298658-86498658 GCA_020205605.1 Panax ginseng | reverse complement strand
ATAATTTAATTTTAATATTTATTGAAGTAAATAAATATTTTCGATGATTTAATTATTAGATTAAATAATTAATTGATGTAGATTGTGGTAGATTAATTTAATTATATGTGTTACATTTATTAAATTAATATGGAGAATTTTATTATCGAAGTATGTCATTATGTGAGCTTATTGTATTAAATGAAATATTTAATTAAGCATGATGTTATTTAATTAATTTAATTATTAATTAGAGAATTAATAATTTGACATTATTAATTAATGAGAACATTAAATATATGACTATGTGAATTTATTATATTTTATTTATATTAAATAAGATATTGATTTATTTTATGAAGGAGTGTGACATTAATTAAACTATTTGATAAAGCTTTATTAAAGTAAATGATTTTTAAATCTATTTTGCTAGCCAAACAAGGCCCTATGGGGAGTTGGAGCAGTTACCCATTATTGGGTTAACTGACCACTCAGTGCGCCAGTTCTCTTATTATATCATACATCTTCTTTATTGCATTTTTCTAAGTCTAAAATATAGTCAGAGAGTATTTGAGGAATTCAGAGAGAAATTTATATCTGTTTAAGAGATTGTGAGTGTGTGTTTGAAGAAGAATTGAGAAAGAATTCACCCCCTACAAATATACACTTTATACTCTGGGTAAATTCTCAAACCCAATTTCTATTTTACGTCATTTAGTTTTTTTTTTATGAAAATGGATTTCATTCCTTCTGTGAACCTCTGTAATTGGGATAGGAGTAATGATTATGGGTTGTGTATGTGCTATGACATATCAAATCGTATTTGATTATATATATTGTATAAACCATATCATCTGTTTCATGAAATTACATCGTGTATGATTGCTACAAAATTATAGAGTTTGGGTTATGGCCATATGGCCTTATACGTGATTTTAGTATGTCAAATATAAATGTTTTCATAAAATTTACACTCGTATATTATTATGAATGTTGATGCGAAGAGACCAAAGTTTAACGGAACGGATTCGGTGTTATAACGATTTCGTAGTGACAATTTTCATGTTTTATTTTCAAAACCTTCAAGAACATCAAAGTCAGTGAAATTGCATGCTTAAACTCTGCGATTATGTGTTTTAATGGGTTAAAATCACTTTATAAATGTTGGGTAATGAGTATATACGAATTCTAACATGTGGATATGATTAAATTCGTGTAGTGATGATTTAATTGGAATTTTTTGGCTGTGTTCTGCAATTTTCGCGAATTGCAGAACAATTTCTAGTTCGCCATGCCATGGCCTTGATCCAACGCCTTAAGGCCGCATGTGGCATGACTCAAGTGTCCGTGCGGCCTTGTGGCAAGCAAACACCAAGACCTAGATATAAGCGTGAAATATACCAAGCAGCCACTGCTGCAGAAATGGTCCAGAAATGTAATTTTTTAAGTGTTAAGTCTAGCAATGTATTGTTAACTTAATGTAATGAACATGTAAACATGTTAGAAGTATAATGGGATGTAAAATAGATGTTTAACATGTAAATAACATAATTGCATGTGGATCGAATTATTGAATACATAATTAGCTTGTTATCCATGAAGTATAAATTTTGTGACAAAGTGGTAAATTAACTAAGTATAGTTAATAATCAAAGTAGACAAAGAGAATGAGTTTTGATGATTAGTTAAGTTATAATTAACTGGTATTGTGAATGTGAATGGTATATAGGATTAAATTCAAAGAACGTGCTTAGTTAAAGTGTAATCTACGCACGAGGCAAGTTTCCTAACCCTACTTGTCACTATTGTTCAAGTTTATTATTTACCTCGAGTAAATTATCATTACTATTATTCAAGTTCAAATGTTATATTAAAGATTGATTATCTTTTTAAAGCATGATTCAGTTATACAATAATTGTCCTATTGTATACTTCTTGAAATTATTATTCAAATCGAATATGATTATTGTTGAACCTTATTAGACTAGTGAACTTTATTGATTCAACTAGTCCTTAGTTGATGAACGTTCTAAATTTTAGAACCCTTATTGAATTATCCAAACCAAACTTCCTTTGGTGCGGACTCGAATGTCAAACTGAGATGAACAACCCTGCAAAGGGATTTACTTATGCGTAAGCGTTAAGATATTGTGCACAGTATGGTACTAAGTATTTGATCCCCTAAATGCAGTAGAAAGGTCCATAGTCTTATGACTGTTAAAGGTTTCAAGTATAACCCTTGATAACCTAGGACATAGTTCAAGGTCTTATGACCCTCATAAATCTTTTGATTCTTGTTATTCATTCTTGATTCAAAAGTTGAGCTTTTATTCAGACGTCTTTGATTTACTCGTATGTTATTATACTGTTATTTCATCGTTATACTTGTGGGCAATAGTGCTCACTCTTGCTTAATAATAACATTGCAGTTAAGAACGAAAGAACCGATGAACCTTCCACTAGTAAAGGCAAGGGCAAAGTTAGCAAGTGATGAAGACTTGTTATTTTATTTGATGATGTATTTATGTTAGACTTGAGTTAATGATGTTGTTTAAGACTTATTGTTTATATTTCCGCACAAGATGTTTAAGGTTAGTTTAACCTGGGATTATGTTTATGATTCAGATATCGTAACCCTATAAAGGGAAGATTGTATTTCTATCTATATCATGGTTTGCATTTATTATGGGTAGATAGATAGATGATATTTGTACAGTGAACACCAAATCCTGTGGAATTGAAGTACCCGGATTTGGGGGTGTCACATGCGGTCTATCGCATGCATGGTAAATTCTTCTGTTATTCCATTCTTTATTATTCTATTGGAATAACCTGTCTATGTGGACTACCGCATGCATGGTGAATGATCCTTCGTATTCATTCTTTATGAAATTAGGAAAATGATATGTCTACGTGGATTATCGCATGGCGGGTAAAAATCCATTTACAGTTTCATATATTCTATTATACTCAGTTGGTTAAAGTTTTGGCTTCTATACTCTATGAAATTAGTTGAATATCCTGGATATTTGCGCTTCATCCAGTATCTTTTCATGGAAATATTCTTCTGAGTATTCTTGAATTTTACTCCACAAAATAGTATCATGCTGACAATTTGGACGTTATTAATTTTTGGATAAATTAAATTATAAATCTTTAAAAAGTTATCCTTGAACTTGTTTTATTGAATTCTTATATCATTGTCATCATCCTCATGTTTATAATATGTTGAAAGTCATCTGTGGCAAGTAGTGCATAGATGGACTTGGTATGATTATGACCAGGGATTATTCGGTATAATCATGACCGTAATGTTACAAATGATGTGATAAAAGTCCTCATTGGCCGTAGTGCATTGATGGACAGTTGTTGGCATGATCATGACCATTGATGAATACACGAATATCCATGGCCCGTAGTGCATGGATAATTTGTGGTCGTTGATACTAATGAATATCCTTGGTAGTAGAATGCGGGGATGATGTGGTTTATTTATTATTAAATTTGAGTTTCAAATGATAAAAGTGATGAAAAACCTTTTAAATCATAGAAGATAGTAGATTTTATTCTCTACTTGACTCTTCTAGTGGATTAGTTGTTCATTCTATGATTAAACTTGATGTTTGTTATATTTTATCGGTTTAACTTTGTTGAAGGCTAACGATAAATTATTACGCATTATCTTAGTTATAATATTTCTTATTGGGCTAGTTTAGCTCACCCTTTCTTTCATTTTCGTTTCTTCGTGAAATGAGAATATATTTGGGACGAGTCGGGGAACGGATTGACGGTCCAAATGGTTGTTTTAGTAGTCCTCACTATTTTATAAAATAGTGTGACAATAAATGTAATGAGGACTCCATTGAGTGTGGATATTGTCTAGATGACAATATTCTTATTAAAACTCTTAGATTATGTTTTGTCATATTTTACACGACTCTTGTGTAATTAAGTTGTATTTGAATTTTGTACCATATTTTTGGCAAGTCAAGATGGTTGATGTATACCTATTTTGGGGGCGTCACAGTTGGTATCAAAGCTTAGGGATATGATCACTGGCTAAGATGTGAGACTAGAACTAGGAGGGGAGAGACGGGGAATTCCTTCACTAGTATAACCTACCTAAGTTTATTTGGTATTTAATTGGTAGGTCAGAGTATAGAGATAATATGTTGCATCTTAATTAACCCTTATTTTGCGGCAGTATTTAAAAATGACATCCGAGAATGTTGAGAATAGCAATGAAGCACAAGAGACCGTTGAGTCTCCACAGATCAATAATCAGGATAATGTGCATCAGGTGTAACATTCCAGAATTTTAAATTTGTAATATTAAATATTTATTGAATTATATAAATATTTAATGGATGTGTTTATCGTTGAATAAATATTTGTTTAATTGGTTTAATTTTATTTGGAGAATTATTTGTTAAATAAATAATTGATGAATTAAGGAAATTATTATTATATTCATATTTCAATTTAATGGTTAATTATTTGTATTGAGTTATGTGATTAAAAGATTTATTTAATTAATTGTTATTTAAATTAATTAAAATTAAATATGAAAGCTTGATTAATATAGTGTGACAAATAACTATATTATAAGGAGTTATTAAAATAAATTAAAATAGTTTAATTTAGTTTTTAACAAACAAGGCTTAATATATTAATTCTTTAATATTTAAAGGGTTTTTGCTAAACATGCCTTATAGCTTTTGGGATTTCTAGTTTCTGAAATTAAATTAAATAAATAATATAAATAAAACAAATAAAATAAGAAATATAATATATTTATATTATATACGTTTATGTTGTAACTGTTAATATCATTAGTATGCGTATTAAGGTGTCAATTTGATTTTTACGCATACTTGTTAGTTGTCTAGTCTAAGCCTAAGAGAAGAAAACTAAGAAGTTCAGAGAACTTGAGAGAGAATTGGAGAGGAGTCTTAAGAATTTTCACAGCAAGTTCAGTGTTTAGCAAGGTTGTGCAAGCTAATTGAAGGTAATTCTCCGTAATCTCCATATTATATATATATATATATATATATATATATATATATATATGTATGGATGAGTTTACGGCATGAAGTTTCAAACTCTGTGAATTCTAGTTTTCTGTGAATTGTGGTTATGTAATCTGTTGATGGTAATTAGTTATAGTTATGATTAGAGATTGTGTTTAAACAACAATTGCATGCTAAATTCGTTTGACAGTAGGAAGACAATTTGTCAGTATATGTATTTTTTATATGTTCATGAAAAGTATCAATTTTAGTGGCCAATTAGTGTGTAAAATTATAAATTGAAGATTGTATATGTTAGTTCATTGAGATACGAGCATAACGTAATTTGAATGAGATGATTTGATCATGTATTGAATTCACAGTGATGATTTTTAGGATAAATGTCAAGAAAATTGAGTTTTTATGAAAAACATGAAAATTGAGAAATTAAAATAGTTTTAGTTGTTGATAAATTGTGCTAATTGGTTGTAAATGTTAGCAAACATGTTTATGATAGTTGCATATTTATTTTACGTGTTGATATTATTGTCTATTGGGTGAAATTTGTATTTGTTGGGCTAAAAACGGCTACTGTTCATGCCGTGTCTGCGTCTGTCTAAACATCCATGTAGCAATTGCTTGCGATGCCAAGGCGAAAATGGCGTAGTCTATGGCTTGATCCCCAAGTTTTTTTATAATAAGCAAATTGTATATACTGGTTTGAGATTCTGGCTTCTGCTATTTCTGCAGATTTGGGAAAACGTCATAACATGGTCTGAAATTGTGTTAGCATGTTAAATGTGCAATGTTAAGGTTAACATAACATAGTGAATTGTGGTTAGTAAGTTCAAGGTTGCAAAAATGATTAGTAAATCGAGAACGTGTTATGTGATAACTTAGTTTATACAATGAACGTTAGTTAAGTGTTGTGATGATTAACACTTGGGAATTCTGAAATGTAAATGGTAGCATGAGACTTGTGCTAAAATAACAAGTTTAGCTAGTAATGCATTTTATATTGAAAAGTGAATATTAGTATGTCTAATAGATGTTATGATTTTAATACTGTGTATAGGTGAACGTGAGTTTTAATATTTTAGCTTACGCTCGAGGCAAGTTTTCTAACTCTACACTTTCGTTGAGTTAGTTCTATTATTATATTGTATAACTTCATGCTTTTGATTGAACAAGCTTTTTATCTTAACTGCTATTGAATAAGTCAATTGTTCCTAAAATTCGTTCGAGCAAACTCTAACTCTAATGTTATTGGAAATTCTTATTGATTGATTCATTCTAACTTGTTTATAGTTAAACAAGTTTCTTAACTTCTATTATGGTATCAGAGCCGACTCTCGAAAGCTCGGGTCGGATCATCCGATCGGGTTGCCGGAGGTGGGCACACAAAGGCTGGTGGTATTATCCCACAATGGAGAGATAGAGGTCCGGAGGTAGGGACATGAAGCCAGCCGGTATTATCCCACAATGGCTAGAGAGGCAAAGATCTTTAGGCCGTTTGTATGATTTGTAAGACCCCAAATAATTAATAAATGAAATTTAATTTCCTCTAATTATTATTTTGAAATAGTAAGGGTTGATGTGATTAATGTGGATAGTTATGGGTAAAATACGCAAATATTTCAAAATAAGCAAGTGGTTATAAAATATTCATTGTTGTCGAGGAATATTCATTTGGTTGTGGAATATTAGTCGCGTCGGGGAATATTAAATGCGACCGAGCGCAACCATGTGTGGGCCCATAACTGAAAGCGATTGGAGGAAGAAAACGACAAATATAAGTTGTTTAAAAATAGCGGCGTACTTATTCTATTTACCGTTTACACTATTGGAATACCGGTGGTTAAAACACAAGAATAACGCAGCGTTGTTGCACAAGATAGCACACGATGATTGCACCAATTATTGACTCTTACGTAAGAAGGCACTACTCAATAATGGTTACTGATAATTACCGCTCAAAGATTTTATTTTATTGGTTCAATAATTGTTGCGTTGATATTTTATATTCATTGTTGTTTCAATAATTGTCATTACACGGTATTTTCATTATCGAAGCAATAATTCATATTATCCGAATAATATTATTAGATAACATTATTGGCAATATCTAGAAAGTTCATCTAAGGAGAGGTTTGGTCACCTAATTGCGGCGCCAAGAAGAAAAAATTCTTATTGGAAAGCCCCTCTCCCTGGAAAGCGCACAGTTGTGTCAATAATGTGATTCGTAATATTATTTGTGAATAATTAATTATTGATTTATATGATGAGGAAAATATTAATTTTATGTGGATATAGATGGAGAAAATTTTTAATGTGACAATTGTTGAAAATTAATATTTTATCTTTTTACGATAAAATAATTCATTTAAATATATTATTATATTTTAATAATATAATAATGGTGATATTTTATAATGAATGTCGGATATATGAGTATACGAGGAGAAAAAGTATTTTTGTTGCAATAAATGTTTAAAACATGTTAAACATGTCGGTGGACCCCATTTATTGACTGAAATTTGATTATAGCCTCTAAAATCACCCGTTTGTGGATTTGGTCAATTTCATTTGGAATTTGGAAAAACTTTCTTCCAGTAAAGTTGTAGAGAATTTAATTTCCTATAAAAACTAGCGAGATTGAATTTTTTTGACAAAAGGGCTATTTATTGTGAATTATTGAAGTTCAAGCTCAAATAATTGATTTTTGGAAGTTTTAATTGTTTTTAATAACAAAACATTTTTTGTTTTTGTCATTATTGTGGGTAACATTGGTGGTCGAGTTCGGTTGCCAAAAGTGGGCATAAGAATTTTGTTTATATATATTAATATTATATTAAATTTTCTGCTTTGGTGTGTTAAGCATTTTTTTATAAATAGGGTGCTTAGGTTAGAATTGAAAATCACACGAAGCTCAAGTTTTCTCTCTATATTATCGGCGTATTCTTGTGAGTATTTTGAGTATACTTTGAGTATTGCTATACGGTGAAAGTTCAAGTTATAGCCTATATCCGAGATTCCAGTTAAATCTTGTCTTCTTCCGATGTAAGGGATATTATTTTTTTTCGTAATGATATTATTTCTTCAATATCATTATCTTTGAAATATTGTTCAAGTTTTTATCAAATTTGGAACTTTTGGTTTCTGAGTTACTATTCACGATACACGGACTTTATTCACGATCTGATCTTATTCACGAATACGACTTTATTCATCGAAAAAATAAAATTTTTCTTTTCGTCCGAAATATCTATTCTGGATACTAGCTTTGATTGTATCGATGTTTTGATCATTCTTGAATTTTACACCACTATGATTATTTTTGAGGTATTTTTGGACGTGGATAAAACGAAGTACGAATCCTTAATTCTTAATCCTTGTCATTTTGTTTCACTGGATTCGTTTCTTTTAAAAATAAATAAATATATTTTTCATCATCCTCAGTCTTAAATGATGATATTATTGAATATCTTTGGCACGTAGTGCAAAAAGATGAATGATTTCGATGAATATCTTTGGCCTGTAGTGCAAAGATGAATGATTTCGATGAATATCTTTGGCCCGTAGTGCAAAAGATGAACATATGTTTAGATGAACATGACCAATGGTGAATGTCCTTGCTTCGTAGTGCAAGGATGAATATATGATTCGGATATATATTGATTGATGTTCTGAGGATAAAAATATTGATGATGGATCGTTAAATTCATAGATATTAGTAGATTTCATCCTCTACGTAACTCTTCTATGAATTAATATTTTCCGATGCAGTATTGATTTAAAACTTGTTGTCTATTCTATTCTATTAGATTTTTTTCCTGTTGAAGACTAACGATAATTTGTTCTCTATTATCTTAGTCATAATATTCTTTCTCGGGCTAGTTGAGCTCACCCTTTTCTTTTTTGTTCCATTTTTCTTCTCGTGAGGCGAGAATGTAGCGATAGAACGCAGCCTGGGGTATGGAATGATGGTTTTAGAGAGTTTTTTAGTAGTCCTCACCATTTTGTAAAATAATGTATCAATAATTATGATGAGGATTTATTAGTATGTGGATATTATTTAGATGGTAATATCTCGTATTTAAACTCACGATTCTCTTGTTGTAATAATAAAGTTGTAGTTGTTTCGCATGCAGTGTATTGACAACTCGAATGGGTGATGTATACCTATTTTGGGGGTGTCGCGGTTGGTATCGAGCTTAGGGATATGATCTCTGGCGGAGATCGGGAATAGAACTAGAGGGAGAGGCGAGTAAATCCTTCGCTAGTGTGTCCTACCTAAGCTTATTTGATAGTTGGTCAAGATATAGGGATATTATGTGATATATTGATTTCCTTAATTAACCCTTGTTTTATGATGATTTGAGAATGTCGATTGAGAATATTAACTATGGAAATGAGACTAGTGGAGACGCTGTCAGACTCACCAACGAGGAGAACATGCAACAGTCGGGCAATGTTCCTCCTGTGAATAACACCACCGATCGACGATGAACGATTTAATGTTTAGAAGCTTTTTGCGGTTCATGCAAAATCGCACGAGGAGACTCGTGTTCAAAACATAGGAGGAAATGATAGCAATTCACGGGTTGTCACATTGACCAAGCGATTCAAAGAGTTGGGACCACTAGAATTTAAAGGAAAGCCGATCCGATCATGGCGAAACATGGGTCAAGCAAATTACCAAGATATTCGATGTCTTGGGATGCACAGAGGAACAGAAGGTTCCATTCGCCACCTTTATGTTTAAAGTGGCGAGGCGTATCTCTGGTGGGAGTCTGCGTGAAGCGTATCCATCCGGCCGCACTTAGCATGTCTTGGGAGACGTTTGAGAACTATTTAATGACAAATACTTTCCGAAAGTGTTCGTCATATGAAGGAAGTGGAGTTTATTAGGATCGAGTGAAAAAACATGGCGGTGTCTCTCGATGAGGCTAAGTTTGCGAGAGTTATCGTGTTTGCACCTCATTTGGTGGAGAATGAGGAACGTGGGGGCGTGGATGTTTTCGAGAGGTTTGAAACCTTAAGATACGTCAATATCTCATCTCTCATAAATTTTCTCTATTAGGATGTTGTTAATAGGGCTCAATTGTTAGAGTGAGATAACGAAAGTACTACCAACCCAGTACCACAATCGAGGGATCATACAGGAGATAGCGATCAACAAAACAATAATAACCGGTGGAGAAAGAAAAAAGACGGACAAAATGGTAACCACTCTGGTGGTAATCATGGCCATGAAAATAGAAGAAGCGAGTCGGGGAGGAGATTTTAAAAGAGGAGATTCAACAACGACCATGTGAAAGGCAGCGATTGCAAAGAAAGAATCTGGTTCCAAGGGAGGAGAACGACCACCGGTCATATGCTCTAAATGCGGAAAGAGGGACATATCGGTCAAAGCGCCTACAACAACAGTTCCGGTATGCTATAATTGTGGAAAAGAAGGACATATCGCTCGAGATTGCACAGTAGCGAAAACCTAGTTCAATGGGGACGGTGACTCAAAAGACCATCCCGAGAAAAGTCAAAGTCAACGGTTCTCGGAAGAAGCGTTTGTTGTGGTGGTCAAAATGCGAGGAACCCAAACGAGGTGATCACGAGGTAAGCTATTTATAAATTCTTGTGAAGTTTATACTTTACTAGATCAAGGTGCTACCCATTCATTTATATCTCTCCGCTTGTGCTCAACGTTTAAATCGACTACGGAAAAATTTGACTTTGACCTATCTGTGGAAACTCCGTTAGAGAAACTTTCATCACATCCCTTTGTTTATAAATCTTGTCTAATCCAAGTTGGCACCCTTATCTTTTGTTGACCTTATCTCTTTAAAGATACTTGCTTTTGATGTGATTTTAGGGATTGATTGGTTAACTACTCATCATTCCAAAATTGATTGTTTTCGTAAGGTTGTTAGTTTTCATATTCCTAATCAACCTGTTGTTCGAATTCAGGCAACTAAACCATTAAAATCAATCACTGTCATATCTAATCATAAAGCGATTCGTTTATTGAAAAACAGATGTCAAGCTTTCTTAGCCCATGTTATGGATTTGAATAAAGACACGTCAAAATTGAATAATATTGCTGTTGTTATTAACTTTCTTGACGTATTTCTTGAAGAACTTCTCGGTCTACCCCCAGAACGTGAAGTTGAATTCTTTATTGACCTTGAACCTGGTACAAAGCCCATTTCTAAAACCCCATATCGAATGGCTCCTATTGAACTTCAGGAGTTAAAGGTCCAACTACAGGAATTGTTGAACATCGGTTTCATTCGTCCTAGTACATCTCCTTTGGGTGCTCCTGTTTTATTCGAAAAGAAGAAAGACGGGAGTATGCGACTTTGTATTGACTATCGGGAATTGAACCATGTCACCATCAAGAATAGGTATCCTCTACCTCGTATTGATGACTTGTTTGACTAGTTGCAAGGAGCACAATTCTTTTTCAAAAATCGATCTTCGCTCGGATATCATCAATTTGAAAATTAGAATCGAGGATATTCCAAAAGCGCCCGTAACTCCTGCAGACGGGCATTATGAATTCTTAGTCATGTCTTTCGGATTGACTAATGCTCCTATGGCTTTCAAGGATATGATGAACCGAGTATTCAAGGAATATTTGGATCGATTCGTTGTTGTCTTTATTGATGACATCCTCATATATTCCAAAAGTCGTGAAGATCATGAGCACCATTTGAAGTCGGTACTACAAAGGCTTCGTGAAAATAAGTTATATGCCAAGTTAAAGAAATGCGAGTTACGGCTTGAGGAAGTAGCATTTCTTGGGCACGTGGTGTCAAAACATGGAGTATCTGTTGACGTGAAGATTGAAGCAATACAAAGTTGGGAGCAACCAAGAGGCGGTGGATCAAGTCACGTAGCTTTTTGGGTTTATTTGGTTATTATCGGAGATTCATGGAAGAGTTTTTCTCGAATCGCTACTCGTTAACTCATCGACTCGAAAGGATACAAAATTCATATGGAGCGAGGAATGCGAGAAGAGTTTCTAAGATCTTAAGAGGAGACTCGTTTCAAGACTGTTTCTAACAATACCATCCGAAATGCGGATGGATTTGTTATCTCAAATGATGCTTGAGGCAAAGGGTTAGGATGTGTTCTCATGCAACATGGGAAAGTCATAGCCTATGCCTCGTGACAACTTAAAGAATATGAGAGGAATTATCCTACTCATGATCTAGAGTTGGCAGCAGTCGTTTTCGCACTAAAGATCTGGAGGCACTATCTTTATGGGGAGAAAGTGAAGATATATTCAGACCATAAAAGCCTTAAATATTTCTTCACTCAAAAAGAACTTAACATGCGGCAATGACGTTGGCTCGAGCTATTGAAAGACTACGACCACACTATTCAATACCATCCCGAAAAGCGAAGCGTGGTAGTAGGCGCGTTGAGTAGAAGATCATATGCGAGGAACGAAAGTGCGATGATGTCAAGTATACGATAGATCCAACTTTAATAGAAAAAGTTAAGGTTGCTCAAGCCACTCTGGGCAGGATGATGCATATGAAGAAGAAAGAACAAGAAGGTGCTATTCCTAAGCGAGAATTGATGAAGAAGGAATACTTGAGTCCACTCTCGGACTTTTTGTGTTCTAACGACTACGATTTGAAGTACAAGATTATGATGGAGGCACACAATACACCATTTGCAATCCATCTGGAAGTACCAAAATGTATCGTGATCTTGACATACATTTTGGTGGAACAATATGAAGAGAGAGATTGCAAAGTTTATCTCAACGTGTTTAACTTGTCAATGTGTAAAGGCGAGCATCTAGTACCTAAGGGTCCGTTGCAACCACTTGAGATTACGGAATGGAAGTGGGAACACATTACCATGGATTTCGTTCACGGGTCTTCCTACGGTTTCTCAAGGCATCAATGCCATTTGGGTTATTGTTGATAGATTAACCAAGTCTGCTCATTTCTTGCCGATACGGGAGACTTATTCCCTTGAACGTCTTGCTCAAATGTACGTAAATGAGATTGTGAGATTGCATGGCATGCCAGTATCTATAGTTTTGGATCGTGACCCAAGATTCACTTCAAGATTTTGGGTTAGCTTGCAAAAAGCTATGAGTGCACGGATTTACGATTGATTCGCATACCATCCTCAAGCAGACGGACAATCGAGAGGACTATTCAAACTCTTGAAGATTTATTAAGACTCGTGTCCTAGACTTCAAAGGCGGTTGGGATAAGTATTTACCATTGGTGGAATTCTCCTACAACAATGATTTATCGTGCAAGTATAGGTGTGGCTCCATTTGAAGCATTATATGGACGAAAGTGTCGCTCTCCCAAGTATGTTGGGACGAGGTGGGTGAAGCAACATTGTTGGGACCCGAGTTAATACGTATGACTCACCGAAAAGATCCAAATGATTCGACAACGTATACAAAACCAGATAAGATCGACAAAAGAGTTATGCGGATCTTCATCGAAAGGACGTGGAATTTAGTATAGGGGATCATGTATTGTTGCGAGTTGCTCCATGGAAGGGAGTTACAAGATTTGGGGAAGAGAGGAAAGCTCAATTCACGATTTATTGGTCCATTTCAAATTCTTGACGAAGTAGGAAATGTAGCCTATAGACTCGCGTTACCTCCAAGTATGTCTCATGTTCATAATGTTTTTCACATATCGTACTTCGTAAATATGTGAAAGACCGAACCACGTTATTGAGTTAGAACCAGGACGAGATAGCCAAGACTTAACGTATGAGGAGGTACCTGTCAAGATCTTAGATAGGAAGGAGCATGTCCTACGCACGAAGGTCATACCACAAGTTAAGGTTTTGTGGAGGAACCATGCTATAGAGGAAATGACCTGGGAGTTGGAAACGGAAATGAAAGCGAGGTATCCTCACCTTTTCGAAACACCAGGTACGTATGTCAATTTCGAGGACGAAATTTCATAAGGAGGGGAGGTTGTAAGACCCCAAATAATTAATAAATGAAATTTAATTTCCTCTAATTATTATTTTGAAATAGCAAGGGTTGATGTGATTAATGTGGATAGTTATGGGTAAAATACGCAAATATTTCAAAATAAGCAAGTGGTTATAAAATATTCATTGTTGTCGGGGAATATTCGTTTGGTTATGGAATATTCGTGATCGTTGTCGGGGAATATTAAATATTGACAGTAATGACCATGTGTGGGCCCCATAACTTAAAAAGCGATTGGAGGAAGAAAACGACAAATATAAGTTGTTTAAAAATAATTCACAGCATTTGTTACCAGATTTACTTTATTGGAATACCGGTGGTTAAAACACAAGAATGCAGCGTTGTTGCACAAAGATGGCACTGCAGTATTGCACCAATTATTGACTCTTACGTAAGAAGGCACTACTCAATAATGGTGGTTGATAATTATCGTTAAGTATTTTATTTTATTGGTTCAATAATTGTTGCGTTGATATTTTATATTCTTTGTTGTTTCAATAATTGTCATTACGGTGATTATTTTTTATTATCGAAGCAATAATTTATATTATCTGAATAATATTATTAGATAACATTATTGGCAATGTCTAGAAAGTTACATCTAAGGAGAGGTTTGGTCACCTAATTGCTTGGCCAAGAAGGAGAAATTCTTATTGGAAAGCCCTTGGTTGTCAATAATGTGATTACGTAATATTATTTGTGAATAATTAATTATTGATTTATATGATGAGGAAAATATTGATTTTATGTGGATATAGATGGAGAAAATTTTTAATGTGACAATTGTTGAAAATTAATATTTTATCTTTTTTTACGATAAAATAATTCATTTAAATATATTATTATATTTTAATAATATAATAATGGTGATATTTTACAATGAATGTGGGATATGAGTATATGAGGAGAAAGAGTATTTTTTGTTGCAATAAATGTTTAAAACATGTTAAACATGTCGGTGGACCCCATTTATTTGTGAAATTTGATTATAGCCTCTAAAATCACTGTTTGTGGATTTCGGTTAATTTACATTTGGAATTTGGAAAAATTCTTACGCAAAGTTGTAGAGAATTGAATTTCCTATAAAAACTAACGAGATTGAATTTTCGACGACAAAAGGGCTATTTATTGTGAATTATTGAAGTTAAGATCAAGAAATAATTGATTTTGGAAGTTTTAATTGTTTTAATAACAAAAGCGTTTTTTTTTTTTTTGTCATTATTGTGGGCAACATTGGTGGTGAGTTCGATTTACAAAAGTGGGCGTAAGAATTTTGTTTATATATATTAATATTATATTAAATTTTACGCTTTGGTGTTCTAAGCATTTTCCTATAAATAGGGTGCTTAAGTTAGAATTGAAAATCACACGAGTAAATCAAGTTTTCTCTCTATATTATCGAGCATATTCTTGTGAGTATTTTGAGTATACTTTGAGTATTGCTATATGGTGAAAGTTCAAGTTATAGCCTATATCCAAAGTATTCCAAGTTAAATCTTGTCTTTTCCAGAGGTAAGGATATTATTTTTTTCGTAATGATATTATTTCTTCAATATCATTATGCTAAAATATTGATCTCAAGTTTTTATCAAATTTGGAACTTTTGGTGTCTGAGTTACTTATTAACGATATATCGGACTATTCACGATATCTGATATTATTCACGAATATTCAAGACTATTCATCGAAAAATGAAAATTTTTCTTTTCGTCAAAATATCTATTCGGATACTAGCTTTGATTTGTATCCATGTTTTGATCATTCTTGAATTTTACACCACTATGATTATTTTTGAGGTATTTTTGGACATGGATAAAACGAAGTACTTAATCCTTAATCCTTAATTTTGTCATTTTGTTTCATTGGATTCGTTTCTTTTAAAAAATATATATATATATATTTTCATCATCCTCGATCTTAAATGATGATATTATTGAATATCTTTGGCTTCAGTAGTGCAAAGATGAATGATTTTCGATGAATATCTTTGGCACTGTAGTGCAAAGATGAATGATTTTCGATGAATATCTTTGGCCGTAGTGCAAAGATGAACAGTGTTTAGATGAACATGACTAATTTGGTGAATGTCCTTGGCACAGTAGTGCAAGGATGAATATATGATTCGGATATATATTGATTGATGTTACGAGGGATAAAAATATTGATGATGGATCGTTAAATTCATAGATATTAGTAGATTTCATCCTCTACGTAACTCTTCTATGAATTAATATTTTCATTGTGAGTATTGATTTAAAACTTGTTGTCTATTGTATTCTATTAGATTTTTTTTTCCTGTTGAAGACTAACGATAATTTGTTCTCTATTATCTTAGTCATAATATTCTTCTTTATCGGCTAGTTGAGCTCACCCTTTTCTTTTTTGTTCCATTTTTCTTCTCGGGAGGCGAGAATGTAAGCGAGTATGCAGTCGGGGTATGGAATGATGGTTTTAGAGAGTTGTTTAGTAGTCCTCACCATTTTGTAAAATAATGTATCAATAATTATGATGAGGATTTATTTGTATGTGGATATTGTTTAGATGGCAATATCTCGTATTTAAACTCAGCGATTCTCTTGTTGTAATAATAAAGTTGTAGTTGTTTCTGTACCGTGTATTGACAATTCAGAATGGGTGATGTATACCTATTTTGGGGGTGTCACAGTTGGTATCAGAGCTTAGAGATATGATCTCTGGCGGAGATCGGGGAATAGAACTAGGAGGGGAGAGACGAGTATATCCTTCGCTAGTGTGTCCTACCTAAGCTTATTTGATAGTTGGTCAGTATATAGGGATATTATGTGATATATTGATTTCCTTAATTAACCCTTGTTTTATGACAGTATTTGAGAATGTCGACTGAGAATATTAACTATGGAAATGAGACAAGTGGAGATGCCTCAGACTCACCAACGAGGAGAAGCGTGCAACAGTGGCAATGTTCCTCCCGTGAATAACACCCTTGATCGAGATGATGAACGATTTAATGTTTAGAAGCTTTTGCGGTTCATGCAAAATCGACGAGGAGACTCGTGTTCAAAACATAAGAGGAAATGATAGCAATTCACGGGTTGTCACAAAGCAAGCGGTTCAAAGAGTTGGGACCACTAGAATTTAAAGGAAAGCGGATCCGATCATGATGAAACATGGGTCAAGCAAATTACCAAGATATTCGATGTCTTGGGATGCACAGAGAACAGAAGGTTCCATTCGCCACCTTTATGTTCCGTGGCGAAGGCAGACTCATTGGTGGGAGTTCGTGAAGCGTACCCATCGGTACCAAGACTCAAAGCATGTCTTGGGAGACGTTTGAAACTATTTAATGACAAATACTTTCACGAAAGTGTTCGTCATATGAAGGAAGTGGAGTTTATTAGATCGAGCGAGAAAAACATGGCGGTGTCTCGAAGACGAGGCGAAGTTTGCGAGAGTTATCGAGGTTTGCACCTCATTTGGTGGAGAATGAGGAACGTGGGGACGCGGATGTTTCGAGAGGTTTGAAACCCGGCATACGTCGGTATCTCATCTCTCATAAATTTTCTCTATTCAGAGGATGTTGTTAATGGGGCTCAATTGTTAGAAGCGAGATAACGAGTACGGTCCAACCGAGGTACCACAATCAGGATCATCTAGGAGATAGCGATCAACAAAACAACAATAACCAATGGAGAAAAAAAAAGACGGACAAAAATGGTAACCACTCTGGTGGTAATCATGGCCATGAAAATAGAAGAAGCGAGTCAGGAGGAGATTTTAAAAGAGGAGATTCAACAACGACCATGTGAAGGCAGCGAGTACAAAGAAGAATCTGGTTCCAAGGAGGAGAACGACCACCCGGTCATATGCTATAAATGCGAGGAAGAGGACATATCGGTCAAAGCGCCCAACAGTTCCGGTATGCTATAATTGTGGAAAGGAAGGACATATCGCTCGAGATTGCACAGTAGCGAAACCTAGTTCAGCGGGGACGGTGACTCAAAAGACTGTTCTAGAAAAGTCAAAGTCAATGGTTCCTGGAAGAGCATTTGTTGTGACTGGTCAAAATGCGAGGAACCCAAATGAGGTGATCACGGGTAAGCTATTTATAAATTCTTGTGAAGTTTATACTTTACTAGATAATCTAGGTGCTACCCATTCATTTATCTCTCCGCTTGTGCTCAACGTTTAAATCTGACTCTGGAAAAATTAGACTTTGACCTATCTGTGGAAACTCCGTTAGGAGAAACTTTCATCACATCCACTTTGTTTATAAATCTTGTCTAATCCAAGTTGGCACCCTTATCTTACTGTTGACCTTATCTCTTTAAAGATACTTGCTTTTGATGTGATTTTAGGGATTGATTGGTTAACTACTCATCATGCCAAAATTGATTATTTTCGTAAGGTTGTTAGTTTTCATATTCCTAATCAACTTTGTTGTTTGAATTCGAAGCAACTAAACCATTAAAATCAATCACCGTCATATCTAATCATAAAGCGATTCGTTTATTGAAAAGCGGATGTGAAGCTTTCTTAGCCCATGTTATGGATTTGAATAAAGACACGTCAAAATTGAATAATATTCTGTTGTTATTAACTTTCTTGGACGTATTTCACGAAGAACTTCCGGTCTACCCCGAGCGTGAAGTTGAATTCTTTATTGACCTAGAACCCGTACAAAGCCCATTTCTAAAACCCCATATCGAATGGCTCCTATTGAACTTCGGGAGTTAAAGGTTCAACTCTGAGGAATTGTTGGACATCGCTTTTCATTCGTCTAGTACATCTCCTTGGGGTGCTCTGTTTTATTCGAAAAGAAGAAAGACGGGAGTATGCGACTTTGTATTGACTATCGGGAATTGAACCATGTCACCATCAAGAATAGGTATCCTCTACCTCGTATTGATGACTTGTTTGACTAGTTGCAAGGAGCACAATTCTTTTCAAAAATCGATCTTCGATTCGGATATCATCCAATTTGAAAATTAGAAGGCGAGGATATTCCAAAAGCGCCTTCGAACTCGATGCGGGCATTATGAATTCTTAGTCATGTCTTTCGGATTGACTAATGCTCCTGCGGCTTTCATGGATATGATGAACCTAGTATTCAAGGAATATTTGGATCAGTTCGTTGTTGTCTTTATTGATGACATCCTCATATATTCCAAAAGTCGTGAAGATCATGAGCACCATTTGAATTTCGGTACTACAAAGGCTTCGTGAAAATAAGTTATATGCCAAGTTAAAGAAATGCGAGTTCGGCTTGAGGAAGTAGCATTTCTTGGGCACGTGGTGTCAAAAACATGGAGTATCTGTTGACGGCGAAGATTGAAGCAATACAAAGTTGGGAGAAAATCAAGACGGTGGATCAAGTCTGCACGTAGCTTTTGGGTTTAGCTGGTTATTATCAAAGATTCATGGAAGGGTTTTCTCAAATCGCTACTCCGTTAACTCATCTGACTCGAAAGGATACAAAATTCAGATGGAGCGAGGAATGCGAGAAGAGTTTCCAATAGCTTAAGAGGAGACTCGTTTCGGCACCTGTTCTAACAATACCATCTGGTACGGATGGATTTGTTATCTACAGCGATGCTTCGGGCAAAGGGTTAAGATGTGTTCTCATGCAACATGGGAAAGTCATAGCCTATGCCTCACGACAACTTAAAGAATATGAGAGGAATTATCCTACTCATGATCTAGAGTTGGCAGCAGTCGTTTTCGCACTAAAGATCTGGAGGCACTATCTTTATGGGGAGAAAGTGGAGATATATTCAGACCATAAAAGCCTTAAATATTTCTTCACTCAAAAAGAACTTAACATGCGGCAGCGACGTTGGCTCGAGCTATTGAAAGACTACGACCACACTATTCAATACCATCCTGGAAAAGCGAACGTGGTAGCTAACGTGTTGAGTAGAAGATCATATGCAGGAATGAGTGCGATGATGTCAAGTATACGCATAGAGCCAACTTTAATAGAAAAAGTTAAGGTTGTTCAAGCCACCGACCCGGAGCTGATGCATATGAAGAAGAAAGTACAAGAAGGTGCTATTCCGGAAGCGAGAATTGATGAAGAAGGAATACTTCGAGTCCACTCCAGACTTTGTGTTCCTAACGACTCTGATTTGAAGTACAAGATTATGATGGAGGCACACAATACACCATTTGCAATCCATCCTGGAAGTACCAAAATGTATCGTGATCTTCGACATACATTTTGGTGGAACAATATGAAGAGAGAGATTGCAAAGTTTATCTCAACGTGTAAAGGTGGAGCATCTAGTACCTAAGGGTCCGTTGCAACCACTTGAGATTCTGGAATGGAAGTGGGAACACATTACCATGGATTTCGTTACGGGTCTTCCTACGGTTTCTCAAGGCATCAATGTCATTTGGGTTATTGTTGATAGATTAACCAAGTCTGCTCATTTCTTGCCGATACGGGAGACTTATTCCTTTGAACGTCTTGCTCAAATGTACATAAATGAGATTGTGAGATTGCATAGCATGCCAGTATCTATAGTTTCGGATCGTGACCCAAGATTCACTTCAAGATTTTGGGTTAGCTTGCAAAAAGCTATGGGTACGGATTTACGATTGATTGGCATACCATCCTCAAAGCGAGACGGACAATCGAGAGGGCTATTCAAACTCTTGAAGATTTATTAAGACTCGTGTCCTAGACTTCAAGGGCGGTTGGGATAAGTATTTACCATTGGTGGAATTCTCCTACAACAACAGCTTATCGAGCAAGTATAGGTGTGGCTCCATTTGAAGCACTATATGGACGAAAGTGTCGCTCTCGGTATGTTGGGATGAGGTGGGTGAAGCAACATTGTTGGGACCCGAAGTTAGTACGTATGATCACCGAAAAGATCCAAATGATTCGACAACGATACAAAACAAAGACAAGATCGACAAAAGAGTTATGCGGATCTTCATCGAAAGGACGTGGAATTTAGTATAGGGGATCATGTATTGTTGCGAGTTGCTCCATGGAAGGGAGTTACAAGATTTGGGAAGAGAGGAAAGCTCAATCCACGATTTATTGGTCCATTTCAAATTCTTGACCGAAAGTAGGAAATGTAGCCTATAGACTCGCGTTACCTCCAAGTATTTCTCGTGTTCATAATGTGTTTCACATATCGTACTTAAATAAATATGTGAAAGACCGAACCACGTTATTGAGTTAGAGCAGGACGAGATAATAGAAGACTTAACGTAGGAGGAGGAGGTACCTGTCAAGATCTTGGATAGGAAGGAGCATGTCCTACGCACCAAGGTCATACCACAAGTTAAAGTTTTGTGGAGGAACCATGCTATAGAGGAAATGACCTGGGAGTTGGAAACGGAAATGAAAGCGAGGTATCCTCACCTTTTTTCGAAACACAGTGCACGTATGTCAATTTCGAGGATGAAATTTCATAAGGAGGGAGGTTGTAAGACCCCAAATAATTAATAAATGAAATTTAATTTCCTCTAATTATTATTTTGAAATAGTAAGGGTTGATGTGATTAATGTGGATAGTTATGGGTAAAATACGCAAATATTTCAAAATAAGCAAGTGGTTATAAATTATTCATTGTTGTCGGGGAATATTCGTTTGGTTGTGGAATATTAAATCTTGTTGGAATATTAAATGACGTATGTTGACCATATGTGGGCCCCATAACGGAAAGCGATTGGAGGAAGAAAAT
Source organism: Panax ginseng (assembly GCA_020205605.1). Taxonomy (NCBI): domain Eukaryota; kingdom Viridiplantae; phylum Streptophyta; class Magnoliopsida; order Apiales; family Araliaceae; genus Panax; species Panax ginseng. The sequence continues at coordinate 86,477,004 of CM035146.1, read as the reverse complement.
GACAAATATAAGTTGTTTAAAATAGCGGCGTACTTATTTACCGATTTACTATTGGAATACCCGATGGTTAAAACACAAGTAACGCGTTGTTGCACAAGATATTACCTGCGGTATTGCACCAATTATTGACTCTTACGTAAGAAGGCACTACTCAATAATGGTTCTGATAATTCTTTATTAAATTATTTTATTTTATTGGTTCAATAATTGTTGCGTTGATATTTTATATTCTTTGTTGTTTCAATAATTGTCATTACACAAGTATTTTTTATTATAAAGCAATAATTTATATTATCTGAATAATATTATTAGATAACATTATTGGCAATGTCTAGAAAGTTACATCTAAGGAGAGGTTTGGTCACCTAATTAATTGCTACCAAGATGAGGAGAAATTCTTATTGGAAAGCCCTTCGTTGTCAATAATGTGATTACGTAATATTATTTGTGAATAATTAATTATTGATTTATATGATGAGGAAAATATTGATTTTATGTGGATATAGATGGAGAAAATTTTTAATGTGACAATTGTTGAAAATTAATATTTTATCTTTTTCTGATAAAATAATTCATTTAAATATATTATTATATTTTAATAATATAATAATGGTGATATTTTTACAATGAATGTGGGATATGAGTATATGAGGAGAAAGAGTATTTTTGTTGCAATAAATGTTTAAAACATGTTAAACATGTCGGTGGACCCCATTTATTGACTGAAATTTGATTATAGCCTCTAAAATCACCCGTTTATGGATTTCGATCAATTTTACATTTGGAATTTGGAAAACTTTCTTCTACAAAGTTGTAGAGAATTGAATTTCCTATAAAACTAATGAGATTGAATTTTCCGACAAAAGGGCTATTTATTGTGAATTATTGAAGTTCAAGTCTCAAAAAAATAATTAATTTTGGAAGTTTTAATTGTTTTAATAACAAAAAACGTTTTTTTTGTTTTTGTAATTATTGAGGGCAACATTGGTATTTGAGTTCAGTTGCCAAAAGTGGGCGTAAGAATTTTGTTTATATATATTAATATTATATTAAATTTTCTGCTTTGGTGTTCTAAGCATTTTCCTATAAATGGGGTGCTTAGGTTAGAATTAAAAATCACACCAGAAACTGAAGTTTTCTCTCTCTATATTATCGAGCGTATTCTTGTGAGTATTTTGAGTATACTTTGAGTATTGCTATACGGTGAAAGTTCAAGTTATAGCCTATATCCAAGTATTCCGGTTAAAGTACTGTCTTTCCGAGGTAAGGGATATTATTTTTTTCAGTAATGATATTATTTCTTCAATATCATTATCTTTGAAATATTGATCCAAGTTTTTATCAAATTTGGAACTTTTGGTGCTCTGAGTTACTATTCACGATACTAAGACGCATTATTCACGATCTGAGATTATTCATGAATACTAAGACCTTTATTCATGAAAAATGAAAATTTTTCTTTTCGTCAAAATATCTATTCTCGGACACTAGCTTTGATTGTATCCATGTTTTGATCATTCTTGAATTTTACACCACTATGATTATTTTTGAGGTATTTTGGACGTGGATAAAAGCGAAGTACTGAATCCTTAATCCTTAATCCTTGTCATTTTGTTTCACTTTGGATTCGTTTCTTTTTAAAAAAAATATATATATATTTTCATCATCCTCGATCTTAAATGATGATATTATTGAATATCTTTGGCCTGTAGTGCAAAGATGAATGATTTCTGATGAATATCTTTGGCCCGTAGTGCAAAGATGAACAGGTGTTTAGATGAACATGACCAACTGGTGAATGTCCTTGGCCTGTAGTGCAAGGATGAATATATGATTCCAGATATATATTGATTGATGTTACAGGGATAAAAATATTGATGATGGACTATTAAATTCATAGATATTAGTAGATTTCATCCTCTACGTAACTCTTCTATGAATTAATATTTTCCGATGCGAGTATTGATTTAAAACTTGTTGTCTATTCTATTCTATTAGATTTTTTCCTGTTGAAGACTAACGATAATTTGTTCTCTATTATCTTAGTCATAATATTCTTTACTGGGCTAGTTGAGCTCACCCTTTTCTTTTTTGTTCCATTTTTCTTCTCAGGAGGCGAGAATGTAGCGAGTACAAGTCGGGGTATGGAATGATGGTTTTAGAGAGTTGTTTAGTAGTCCTCACCATTTTTGTAAAATAATGTATCAATAATTATGATGAGGATTTATTTGTATGTGGATATTGTTTAGATGGCAATATCTGTATTTAAACTCACAGTTCTACTGTTGTAATAATAAAGTTGTAGTTGTTTCTGTACCATGTATTGACAACTCAGAATGGGTGATGTATACCTATTTTGGGGGTGTCACATGATTGGTTCTGACAGGGATGTCAGAAATTTAAGTGGGGGAGTTTGTAACACCCCAGTCCCACATCAAAAGATATGGGAAAAATTTGTCTGCATATAAGGAAATAAGTTACTACCAATAGTACCTTCAAGTCATGACCTTTTGGGAGCCTGTGGTGGGCTAAGATGACCCAAGAAGATACTATTGGGGCTAGTAGTTTGAGGCCTTATTTTGATGGATTTGATTCGATTCAGACTTGGGATTTGACTCGAGATTTGTTTCGGACTCGAGATTTGACCCGAATTATTTCATTAGGAAGGCGACAATCCTCATGCAAATAACAACACTGACCAAATGATGAACGCTGGAATGTTCAAAGGCTTTATGCAATTCATGCAACATCAGGCGAGAGCGGCTCCTGTCCAAAATGTAGGTGGAAACACTGGAAACTCTCGAACGGTCATCGCTAAGCAGTTCAAAGAGCTGGGACCACCAGAGTTTATTGGAGAGCCAAAACCACTTAAGGCGGAAGCGTGGATAAAGCAGATCACCAAGATATTTGATGTCTTGGTATGCTCCGAGGAGTAAAAGGTTCCCTTTGCCACCTTTATGTTGCGAGGAGAGGCAGATTACTGGTGGGAATCGGTAAAGCGTACTCAACCTGCCGCACTGAAGATGTCTTGGGAGAAGTTCCAAGAACTATTCAACGACAAGTACTTTCTCGAAAGTATTCATCACATGAAAGAGGTAGAGTTCATCAAGTTGGAGCAGAACAATATGACCGTGTCATAGTACGAAGCTAAGTTTGCCGAGTTATCCCGATTTGCGTCTCACTTGGTTAATAATGAGGAGAGAATGACGCGGATGTTTCTAAGAGGTTTGAAACCCGAGATACGTCAATATCTAATTTCTCACAAACTGTATTTGTATTCAGATGTTGTAAATAGGGCTTAGTTATTGGAGCGCGATAACGAGTCAACCCAACTAAGAGAGAGCAGCAGACAAAATGATAATACCCGTGGTAGCAGTCATCGAAGCGGTGACAACAAACGTGGTGGAAGTCAACATGCCAGAAATGGTAACCACTTCGGTGGTAATCATGGCCAGGATAATAAAAGTGGGAATTTCAAGAAGAGGAGATTCAATAATGATGGAAGGACGTCAGCACCAACACCTGTTGTTAAGGAAGGAGAACGACCACCTATCATATGCTTCAAATGCGGAGGGGAGGGACACATCAGTCCAAACCGTGCGCAGCAGTCCAAAACGTGTTACAATTATGGAAGAGAAGGTCACCTTGCCCGATTTTGTCGTGCACCAAAGTCAAGTCCAGCTGGGATGGAGGCATAAAAGGTCATCCAAAACAAGACAAAACTGGTAGTTCAAGGGAGAGCGTTTGTCGTAACCTCCCAAAAAGCGAGGAATCTGAACGAGGTGATCACGGGTAAGCTAATCATAAACTCTAGCGAAGTCTATACCTTATTTGATACCGGTTCTACCCATTCTTTTATTTCTCCTACTTACACTCAACATTTAAATTTGACTCTGTAGAAATTAGACTTTGACTTATCTGTTGAAACTCCGTTGGGAGAAACCTTCATTACATCCACTATTTATAAGTCTTGTTTGATTCAAATCGGTAACCGCACGTTACTTGTCAATCTTATCTCCTTAAAAATATTTGCATTTGACGTGATTCTAGGGATTGATTGGTTAACTATTCATCAAGCTAAATTTGATTGTTTTCGTAAGGTTGTTAGCTTTCATATTCCTAATCAACCTATTATGCGAATTTAAGTGACCAAACCATTAAAATCATTCACGGTCATCTCAAGCCATAAAGCTATTCGTTTATTGAAAAATGGATGTCAAGCTTTCTTAGCTCATGTCACAGATTTAAACAAAAATACGTCAGATTTGAATGATATTTTTATTGTTAATAAATTCCCTGACGTATTCCCCGAAGAACTTCCTGGACTACCCCCGGAGCGTGAAATTGAGTTTGGTATCGACCTTGAACCCGGTACAAAACCCATTTCCAAAGCCCCATATCTCCTTGGTGTGCTCCTGTACTATTCGTAAAGAAGAAAGATGGAAGTATGCGACTTTGTATTGATTATCGGGAGTTGAATCATGTCACCATCAAAAATAGGTACCCGTTGCCTCGCATTGATGACCTGTTTGACCAGTTACAAGGCGCCAAATTCTTTTCAAAGATCGATCTTCATTCTAGATATCATCAGTTGAAGATTAAAACTGATGACATTCCAAAGACTGCTTTAAGAACTCAGTACGGGCATTACGAATTCCTAGTCATGTCTTTTGGATTGGCTAATGCTCCTACTGCCTTCATGGATATGATGAACCGAGTATTCAAGGAATATTTGGATCACTTTGTGGTAGTCTTTATTGATGACATCCTCATTTACTCCAAAAGCCGTGAAGATCATGAGCAACACTTGAGGCTGATACTCCAAAAGCTTCGTGAAAATAAGTTATATGCCAAGTTGAAGAAATGTGAGTTCTAGCTTGAAGAAGTAGCATTCCTTGGGCACGTGATATCAAACCATGGAATATCTGTTGACCCGACAAAGATTGAATAAATTCAAAGCTGGGAGCAACCTAAGTCAGTGATCGAAGTATGTAGCTTTCTCGGCTTAGGTGGTTATTATCGGAGGTTCGTGGAAGGATTTTCTCGAATCGCTACTCCATTAACTCAACTGACTCAAAAAGATACAAAATTCGGTTGGAGCGAGGAATGTGAGAAGAGTTTTCAAGAACTCAAGAGAAGACTCATTTCAACACCTGTTCTGACAATACCATCTGGCTCGGAGGGATTTGTCATCTACAGTGATGCTTCAGGCAAAGGGTTAGGATGTGTTCTCATGCAACATGGGAAAGTCATAGCCTCTGCCTCATGATAACTCAAAGAATATGAGAGGAATTATCCTACTCATGATCTAGAGTTGGCAGCTGTCGTTTTTGCGCTTAAGATTTTGAGGCAATACCTTTATGGAGAGAAGGTGGAGATCTATACGGATCATAAAATCCTCAAATATTTCTTCACTCAAAAGGAACTCAACATGCGGCAACGATGATGGCTTGAGCTATTGAAAGATTATGATCATACCATTCAATACCATCCTGGAAAAGCGAATGTAGTAGCTGATGCATTGAGTAGAAGATCATATGTGGGTACGAGTGCATTATTGTCAATGCAAAGGCCCATTTTATATGACTTGCAAAGGATGGAGATAGAGTTAAAGACTCCAGGGACCCACATGATGATGGCGAATATACGAGTAGAACCAACTTTAATCGATAAAGTTAAAGCTGCTCAAGCTACAGACCTGGAGCTGATACGTATGAGGAAGAAAGTGCATGAAGGTGTTATTCCGGAAGCAAAAATCGATGAAGAAGGAATACTTCGAGTCAACTCCAGACTTTGTGTTCATAACGACCCTGATTTAAAGTATAAAATCATGATGGAGGTGCATAACACACCGTTTGCAATCCATCTTGGGAGTACCAAAATGTATCATGATCTTCGACATACATTTTGGTGGTGCAATATGAAGAAAGAGATAGCGGAGTTTATCTCAAGGTGTTTAACTTGTCAACGAGTCAAGGCGGAGCATCAAGTACCAAAAGGTCCATTGCAACCACTTAAAATTCCAGAATGGAAGTGGGAGCACATTACCATGGATTTCGTTACTGGTCTTCCCAAGGTTTCTCAAGGCATAGATGCGATTTGGGTCATTGTTGATAGATTGACCAAGTCGGCTCATTTCTTACCTCTACGAGAAACTTATTGTAAGACCCCAACTTTTATGAATAAAGAATAATTTTTTCGAATTATATTTTTGAATATTATGGTGTTGATTTGATATAATGTTATAGTTGTGGGTAATATTTATAAATTTTGCAAAGTAAGCAAGTGGTTATATAATATTCGATTGGTCGGGGAATATTCTTTTTGTTAGGGAATATTAAATATAATGACACAATCATTGGTGGACCCTATAATGTGAAGTATTGTCGTAGTTAGAAAATGACAAAATTATCTTTCTATAAAAATAACTTGACGAGGTATTCTTTGTTAAAACTGTTGAACTACCCGGTAGTAAAAAAATACGATGTCTGGCGTGGTTGCATAGTAGCATACGGTATTGATTATTGATGCTTTACGTGAGAAGTCACTCGGTTATACTCAATTATTGCTACAGATAATTGCTTGCATCATATCTCTTATATTATTGATTCAATTATTGTCACGATTATCATCATATAATATGTTATATTATTAAATCAATAATTGAGACAACAAGTTATAATATTAATGATTAATAATTGTTGAAAGATTAAATATGTGTTGATTAAAAATCAAATAATTTGTGGTAATATTTATTCAATCCTTGATGTATATAAAGAGTCTATTATGAGACGTTTGTGGTAAATTTGGTTATTCTATGGGGGCCCATATGTCATCATCTAAGAGTCTCTTTCGCCAATAGTAATTACCTTTACCAGATGTCAAACCACTTGCCGTTTCATATTACAAGCGTCGAACTAATTGTCGTTTCATATTACAGGCATCAAACCAATTGTCGTTTCACATTACAGGCGTCAAACCACTTGGTGTTTCACATTACAGGCGTCAAACCACTTGGTGTTTCACATTACAGGCGTCAAACCACTTTTCTTTTCACATCACCAGTCGTCAAGCCGCTTGCCTTTTCACATTGCAAGTGCTAAGCTAGAAATCTTCTATAAATAGAGGCCTAGTTCTTCATTATTTTTCACGAATTCATTCAAGCTATAGAGAGAGAAAGTATAGAGAGAATAAGAGAGAAAGAAGAAGAGTATTCTGTTACTACACTACTGCAGTATTCAATCTCCTACTAATGTAAGGGGTGTTATTTCTTTTGTATTCATGAAGAGAACTTCTGTTATTCCATTATTTATTATTCTGTTGGAATAACCTGTATACGCGGGCTACCCTATACTTGGTGAAATTCTTCTATTATTCCAGTCTTTATTATTCTGTTGGAATATCACATGCATGCGTTTTCTCTGGGACTGGTTCGATCTTTATTATTACATTGGAATATCACATACATGCATTTTATGCTTGGGACTGGTTCCATTCTTTATTATTACATTAGAATATCGTCATGCATGCATTTTCTGTGGGACCTTGTTCCGTTATTTATTATTCGTAGGAATAACTTTTGCTGTCTTGGTCTATCGCATGCATGGTGATTTCTTTTGTTATTCCATTCTTTATTATACTCGGTTGGTTAAAACTTTGACTTATACTCCATGAAATTAGTGGAATATCCATGATATTTGCGCTTCATCCGATATCTTTTCATGAAAATATTCTTACGAGCATTCTTGAATTTTACTCTACAAAGTAGTATCATGTTGTGATTTGGGCGTTATTGGTTCTGGATAAATTAATTCTTGAACTTGTTTTATTGAATTCTTATATCATTGTCATCATCCTCATGTTTATATTTTATTGAAAGTCATACGTGGCCATGTAGTGCATAGATGGACTTGGTATGATTATGACCGAGGATTATCCGATGTAATCATGACCGTAATATTACAAATGATGTGGTAAAAGTCCTCATTGGCCCGTAGTGCATTGATGGACAGTTGTTGGCATGATCATGACCATTAATGAATACACAAATATTCTTGGCCCGTAGTGCATGGATAATTATGGTCGTGATACTAAAGAATATCCTTGGCCATAGTGCAGGGGTGATTCGATGATTTGGATTATTTATTAAGCTGAGTCCCAGCGATAAAAGTGATGAAAAACCTTTTAAATCATAAAAGATAGTAGATTTTATTCTCTACTTGACTCTTTTAATGGATTGCTTGTTCCACTGCAGTTAAACTTGATGTTTGTTATATTGTATTAGTTTAACACTGTTTAAGGCTAATGATAATTTATTCTGCATTATCTTAGTTATAATATTTCTTACTGGGCTAGTTGAGCTCACCCTTTCTTTCCTTTATTCTCTTGAAATGAGAATATATCTGGGACGAGTCGGGGAACGGAGTGATGGTCCTAGATGGTGCATTAGTAGTCCTCACTATTTTGTGATATCGTTTGATAATAATTGTAATGAGGACTCCTTTTGAGTTTGTATACTCTCTAGTAGACAATATTTGTATTCAAACTCACAGTTTATGTTTTATCGTATTGTACACAACAATTGTATTATTAAGTTGTACTTGAATTCTGTTCCATGTATCTGGCGACTCAAGATGGGTGATGTATACCTAATTTTGGGGGCGTCACACTTATACACATGAACGTCTTACTCATATGTACATAAACAAGATTATAAGATTGCATGGTATACCAGTATCCATAGTTTTTGATCGAGACCCAAGATTCACTTCAAGATTTTGGGTTAATTTGCAAAAAGCTATGGGCACAGATTTACGATTTAGTTCGGCATATCATCCTCAAACGGACGGGCAGTCGGAGAAGACTATTCAAACTCTTGAAGATTTATTAAGACCCCGTGTCCTTGACTTCAAAGGATGTTGGGACAAGTTCTTACCATTGGTGGAGTTTTCCTACAACAATAGTTATCAAACAAGTATTGGCATGGCTCCATTCGAGGCGTTGTATGGGCGTAGTGTCGTTCTCCAGTATGCTGGGATGAGGTGGTTGAAGTAGCGTTGTTGGGACCGAAGTTGGTACGTATGACTACGGAAAAGATTCAAACGATCTGACAACGTATAAAAACCTCACAAGATCGACAAAAGAGTTATGCCGATCTTCATCGAAAGGACATGAAATTCGATATTGGAGATCATGTGTTGTTACGTGTTGCTCCATAGAAAGGAGTTACGAGATTTGGAAAGAGAGGAAAGCTCAATCCTCTATTCTTTGGCCCATTTTTAATCCTCGATCGAGTAGGAACTGTGGCCTATAGACTCGCTTTACCGCCGAGTATGTCTCGTGTTCATAACATTTTTCACATATCTATGTTGCGTAAATATGTGAAAGACCCGAACCACGTTATTGAATTAGAACCGAACGAGATATCGGAAGATTTAACGTATGAGGAGGTACTTGTTAAAATCTTGGATAAGAAGGATCATATTCTACGCTCCAAGGTTATACCTCAAGTCAAAGTTTTGTGGAGAAACCACGATGTTGAGGAAATGACCTGGAATTTTGAATATGAAATGAAGTTAAAGTATCCTCACCTCTTTGACATACCATATACGCACCCTAATTTTGAGGATTAAATTTCATAAGAAGGGGAGGTTGTAAGACCCCAACTTTTATGAATAAAGTTTAATTTTTCTCGAAATATATTTTTGAATATTATGGCATGGATTTGATATAATGTTATAGTTGTGGGTATTATTTACAAATTTTGTAATGTAAGCAAGTGGTTATATAATATTCGATTGGTCGGAGAATATTCGTTTTAATGGGGAATATTCGTACGACGACACAATCATTGGTGGACCCCACAACGGAAGTATTGTCGTAGTTAGAAAACGACATAATTATCTTTTTATAAAAATAACGACGAAAGTTTTATCGTTAAACTGTTGAACTACCTAGTAGTAAAAGTACAGTAATACACGTGGTTGCATAGTAGCACACGGTATTGATTATTGATGCTTACGTGAGAAGTCACTTAGTTATACTCAATTATTGCTACAATAATTGCTGCATCATATCTCTCATATTATTGATTCAATTATTGTCACAATATCATCTGCATAATATTTTTATATTATTAAATCAATAATTGAGACGAAAAAGTTATTCATATTATTATTTGCAATATTGACAATGTCTAGAAGTTCTGTCAAGGAGAGGTTTGGTCACCTAATTGCGCGCCAATAAGGAGAAATCCTTATCGGAAAGCCCCCTCTTTCCTGGGAATGACATGGTTGTTAAATATTGTGAGTTATAATATTAATGATGAATAAGTTCGTGTTAATAAAAGATGAAATTGATAGTTCCATTGTGTTGGGATTATTAGTGTTAGTGGAAATCGGCATTTATTTCGATAATAATTGATGTCTGGAAGTTATATTGACCAATCGGGTAATTAATCGGATAAATGAGCAATTAATTACTATTATTTCACACGCTTATAACTATTTATTCACATGTGTATACTATTGCTTCACATTCCTGTACTATTAGGGGAGGTGGTGCAAGATTGATAATACTTGCATGACTAAATTAAGAATGGAGGTATAGATGAAGGTACTATACTGTAATTAGTTTTTTCACATGATTATACTATTAAGTCACATGAATGAACTATTAATTCACATTATTTACTATTAGGGGAGGTGGTGCAAGTTTGATAATACTTGCATGACTAAATTAAAAATTAAGAAAAAGAGGAAGGTATTATACTGTAATATTTTGAGCCCCAAAACGTGCAATTATCGAAACTATATTTTTCCAAAAATAGAAGCTTATTCTTCTTTCATTCTCACCAATTCACTAAGTCTAACAAGAGTAATTATTATAGAGAGAAATTATAGATAGAAAGAAGAAGAGAAGTTTGCTACCTCACTATTCCAGTATCCAGTTTCTTCTAAGGTAAGGGGTATTATTTCTTTAGTATTCCTGAAAAGAGTTATTTTTTTTCAATACTCGTAAGGGTTGTTATTCCATTCTTTATTATTCTGTTGGAATAACCTATCTGTGTGGTCTATCGCATGCCTGATGAATTCTTTTGTTATTCCATTCTTTATTATTCTGTTGGAATAACTTTTATCATCTTGATCTATCGCATTCTGGTGAATTCTTTTGTTATTCCATTCTTTATTATTCTGTTGGAATAACCTGTTTGTGGTGTCTATCGCATTCCTGGTGAATTCTTTTGTTATTCCATTCCTTATTATTCTGTTGGAATAATCTGTCTATGCGGTCTATCGCATGCTTGGTGAATTCTTTTGTTATTCCATTCTTTATTATTCTGTTGGAATAACCTGTCTGTGCGGTCTATCGCATGCATGGTGAATTCTTCTGTCATTCCATTCTTTATTATTCTGTTGGAATAACATATCTATGTGGACTACCGCATGCTTGGTGAATAATCCTTCGTATTCATTCCTTATTAAATTGGGGAAATGATATGTCTACGTGCATTACCGCATGGCGGACAAAAATCCATTTGCAGTTTCATATATTCTAATATACTCAGTTGGTTAAAGTTTTGGCTTCTATACTCCATGAAATTAGTAGAATATCCTGGATATTTGCGCTTCATCCAGTATCTTTTCATGGAAATATTCTTCTGAGCATTCTTGAATTTTACTCCACAAAACAGTATCATGTTGATAATTTGGACGTTATTGATTTCTTGATAAATTAAATTATAAATCATTAAAAATTTATCCTTGAACTTGTTTTATTGAATTTTTATATCATTGTCATCATCCTCATGTTTATAATATTTTGAAAGTCATCTGTGGCAAGTAGTGCATAGATGGACTTGGTATGATTATGACCAGGGATTATTCGGTATAATCATGACCGTAATGTTACAAATGATGTGGTAAAAGTCCTCATTGGCCGTAGTGCATTGATGGACAGTTGTTGGCATGATCATGACCATTGATAAATACACGAATATCCTTGGCCCGTAGTGCATGGATAATTTGTGGTCGTGATACTAATGAATATCATTGGTCGTAGTGCAGGGATGATGTGATTTATTTATTAAGTTGAGTCTCAGCGATAAAAGTGATGAAAAACCTTTTAAATCATAGAAGATAGTAGATTTTATTCTCTACTTGACTCTTCTAATGGATTGCTTGTTCCACTGCAGTTAAACTTGATGTTTGTTATATTTTATCAATTTAACACTGTTGAAGGCTAACGATAAATTATTCTGCATTATCTTTGTCATAATATTTCTTACTGGTCTAGTTGAGCTCACCCTTTCTTTCACTGCTCTCTTCAGGAAATGAGAATATAGCTGGGACGAGTCGGGGAATGGATTGACGGTCCAGATGGTTGTTTTAGTAGTCCTCACTATTCTATAAAATAGTGTGACAATAAATGTAATGAGGACTCCATTGAGTGTGGATATTATCTAGATGACAATATTCTTATTAAAACTCTTAGATTATGTTTTGTCATATTTTATACGACTGTTGTATAATTAAGTTGTATTTGAATTTTGTACCATGTATTTGGAGATTGAAGATGAGTGATGTATACCTATTTTGGGGGCGTCACAAGGGTGATATGTGAATTTTTTTGCAAAGTAAACAAGTTGTTATAAAATATTCGTTGTGTCGGGAAATATTCTTTTTGTCAGAGAATACTTGTATGACGACACCATCATTGATGGACCCCACAACGGAATAACTGTCGGAGTTAAAAAATGACAGAAATATCTTTTTATAAAAATAACGGCAAAAGTTTTACCGTTAAACTGTTGAAATACCCGGTGGTAAAAGTACAATAATACGCGTGATTGTATAATAGCACACGGTATTGATTATTGATGCTTACGTAAGAAGCCACTCAGTTTATTCAATTATTGCTACAGTAGTTGTTGCATAATATCTCTCATATTATTGATTCAATTATTGTCACAGTATCATCTGCATAATATTTTATATTATTTAATCAATAATTGAGACGACAATGTTATTCATATTATTATTTTCAATATTGACGATGTCTAGAAAGTTCTGTCGAGGAGAGGTTTGGTCACCTAATTGCGCACCAATAGGGAGAAATCCTTATCGGAAAGCCCCCTCTTTCCTGGGAATGATCTGGTTGTTAAATATTGTGTGTTATAAGATTAATGATGAATAATTGTTAAGATTAAAAATGTGTTGGTTAAAGATAAGTGATTTGTGGTAATTATTTATTCAATTTTTGATATAAATAGAGGGGTTTGTTATGAGGTATTTGTTATAAGTTTGGCTTATTATTCCATGAGAAGATGTGCAAATTTTTTAGACCGTTGGTTGAAGTTATAATAGTAAATCAATATAGATCGTTGGTTGAAGATATAATAGTAAATCAATATGGACCGCTGGTGGAAAGTTATAATAGTAAATCAATATGGATCGCTGGTTTAAGGTTTTAATAGTAAATCCGTATGGACCGTTACTTTAATTTTTAATAGTAAATCACTATGGACCGTCCGTTTAAAAGTAAATAAATCTAGGTCGTTCATGAATTAGTTACTATTCAGTTATTTTTCCTATAAATAGAAGCTCATTCCTTCATTATTTCTTACGAATTCACTGAAACTCTAGATAGAGAAACTATAGAGAGCAAGAAGAAGAGTATTCTGCTACTACCCTACTTCAGTATTCACTCTTCTATTAAGGTAAGAGGTTTTAATTATTTCATATTCGCTTACGATATTATTTTTTGTATTCGTAAGGAATATTATCTTCATTCAATATTCGTAAGGGATATTATTTATTGTATTCGTAAGGGGTATTATTTCTTTCGTATTCATGAAGAGAGTTATTTTCTTTCAATACTCGTAAGGGTTGTTGTTCCATTCTTTATTATTCTGTGGGAATAACCTGTCTACGCGGACTACCGCATGCATGGTGAAATCTTTTGTTATTCCATTCTTTATTATTCTGTGGGAATAACCTGTCTACGCGGACTACCGTATGCATGGTAAAATCTTTTGTTATTCCATTCTTTATTATTCTATGGGAATAACCTGTCTACGCGGACTATCACATGCCTGGTGAATAACCCTTCGCATTCAATTGTTATTAAATTGTGGAAATGATATGTCTACGCAGACTACCGAATGACAGGTGAAAATCCAATTGCAGTTTCGTATATTATTTCTTTTCATATTCTTAAATCTAAACTTACTATGGTAAGTATTGCTTCTATAATTCCTGAAATTAGTGGAATATCCTTGAGTTTTGCGCTTCATCCAGTACCGTTTCATTGGAATATTGATATGAACTTTCTTATTAAATATCAATATTTTCACCCAGGGTACTATTCACGGGTTACTATTCACTCAGTTACTATTCACTCGAATATTATTCACCCGATGATTCGGGATACTTTTCATACCGAGTTACTATTCACGGGTTACTATTCACTCGGGTATTCGGGGCATTTTTCATACCGGGGTACTATTCCCGAAGTACTATTCACGGGGTACTATTCATGACAAAAATTGATTTCTTTTCTGTCCAAGATTATTTTGATACATGGATATTATTCTTAAATTTTACTCCACAAAGCAGTATCATGTTGGCAATTTGGATATTTTTAAACTCTAGATAAATTTAAATTATTTAATATTTATCCTTGATCTCGTTTGATTGAATTCTTATATCATTGTCATCATCCTCGTGGTTATATTGTGATAAAGGTCATCTGTGGCTTACATGCATAGATGTACTATTGATTGGTATGATTATAACCAGGAATTATTCAATATAATCATGACCGTAATGTTACAAATGATGTGGTAAAAGTCCTCATTGGCCCGTAGTGCATTGATGGACAGTTGTTGGTATGATCATGACCATTGATGATTACATGAATATCCTTGGCCCGTAGTGCAGGGATGATTCGATGATGTGGTTTATTTATTAAGCTGAGTCTCAGCGATAAAGTTGATGAAAAACTTTTTAAATCATAGAAGATAGTAGATATCATGCTCTACTTGACTCTTCTAATGGATTACTTGTTCACCGCAGATTAAACTTGATGTTTATTATATTTTATCGGTTTTAATTGTTGAAGGCTAACGATAATTTATTATGCATTATCTTAGTCATAATATTTCTTACTGGGCTAGTTGACCTCACCCTTTTGCTTTCATTGTTCTCTTCAAGAAATGAGAACGTAGCTGGGACTAGTCGGGGAACAGAGTGACGGTCCGAGATAGTGGCTATAGTAGTCCTCACTATTTTATGAAATAGTGTGATAATAAATGTAATGAGGACTTCATTTGAGTTTGAATATTGTCTACGAGACAATATTTGTGTAAAAACTCAAAGCTACACCGTTGTCGTATTGTATAAAAGAAGTTTGTATTTGATTTATGTACCATGTATTTGGCGACTCAGAATGGGTGATGTATACCTATTTTGGGGGCGTCACACCTCCCTTGTATGAAGGATTCCTTGAGCATTTTCGAAAGATTTTAATTTCTAAAACAGTTATCGACTGTACCTTTATGTAAAGTATCATTAATTTGGAGTATGAGTACTGTTATTTGTATTGAAACTCAACGCTTATGTGTCATCGTATTTTGCATGACAGTTGTATAAAATAAGTTTGTATTTGGATTCTGTGGCGTGTTTCTGGCGACTCAGAATGGGTTGTGTATACCTATTTTGGGGGCCTCACAACCCAGTTCACCTCTCCTATTATCTTGGCCATCATTACCACCGAAGTAGTTACCATTTCTGGCATGATAATTTTCTCCACGATGGTTATCATTGTTCCGATGGCCGTTGTGACGCCCCCAAAATAGGTATACACAACCCATTATGAGTCGCCAAATACATGGTAAATAATTCAAATACAAACTTAATTATACAACTGTCGTGTAAAATACGACAAAACATAGCTTAGAGTTTTAACACGAATATTCTCTCATAGACAATATCCAAACTCAAATAGAGTTCTCCTTACAATTATTATCACACTATTTTATAAAATAGTGAGGACTACTATAACAACCATCTTAGACCGTAACTCCATTCCCCGACTAGTCTCGACTATGTTCTCATTTCCTGAAGAGAATAATGAAAGAAAAGGGTGAGCTCAACTAACCCAGTAAGAAATATTATGACTACAATAATGCAAAATAATTTATCGTTATCCTTCAACAGTGTTAAACTGATAGAATATAATAGACAACAAGTCTAACTGCAACGAAATAAACAATCCATTAGAAGAGTCAAGTAGAGCATGATATCTACTATCTTCTATGATTTAAAAATTCATCATCAATATTTTATCGCTGTAACACAACTCAATAAATAATCGACATCATCGAATTATCGATGCACTACGGGCCAATGATATTCATTAGTATCACATTCACGAATCATCCATGCACTACGGGCCAATGATATTCGTTATTATCACCAGTGGTCATGATCATGCCAACAATTGTCCATCAATACACTACTGGCCAATGAGGTCCTTTACCACATCATTTGTAACATTACAGGGCATGATTATACTGTTACATAATTCCTGGTCATAATCATACCAACAGCTGTCCATTAATTCACTACTGGCCAATGAAGATTTTCATCACAATATAAGTATGAGGATGATGACAATGATATAAGAATTCAATTAAATGAGAGCAATGATAAATTTTAAAGATTTATAATTCAATTTATCCAGCGTTCAAGAATATCCAAATTGTCAACATGATACTGCTTTGTGGAGTAAAATTCATGAATAATATTGTATCAAAAATAATTTGGACATAAAAGAAATCAATTTTTGTCATGAATTGTACCCCGGGTGAATAGTACCTGAGTGAATAGTACCCCATGAATAGTACTTCGTGAATAATACCCCGTGAATAGTACTCCGACATGAAAAGGTTAAAATTATCAAGAATGTTCAGAATAATTTCCGCGAAAAGATACTAGATGAAGCGCAAATTTCAAGGATATTCTACTATTTTCAAGGAGTATAGAAGCAATACTTAACAAAATGAGTGTAGAATTCGGAATCTAAAATGAAATAATATTACTTACATACTATAGAGTATGGAAGAAAATATTATTTCTTACGAATATTGAACAAAAATAATATCCCTTACCTTAAAAAGAGAGTACTTCTGACTGGTATAACAGAGATATTCTTGAAGAAAACTTGCAATGTTTTCTATACTAAAAGCTTTCTTAAACTCTAAAGATATACGCTCAATATTATAGAAGAAGAATTCTCTGATTCTTGTGTGACTTTCAATTTTAAACTAAGCATCCTATTTATAGGAGAATGGCAGGGTACTATTTAGAAACAATCACGGGTGAATAGTGGGAAATTCACGGGTGCCGAATTCGTTTGGCTGCAAATTTTCTAATTTACTATGTTGCACTATGCTGAACTATGCACACACTATGCAGTACTATGCAAACAATAAAATATTCTAATAAAATGAAAACTTTATATAATATATATATATATATGTATATAACTTATATACATATATATATATATAGGTAATAAAACAAAACTGAGATAACTTTCTACCGACGATTTTGAAAAATGAGTAAGTGGGGGTCCATGTAATAAACCAAATTTACAATAAATACTTCATGACAAACCCCTTTATTGATATGAATTCACTTGGCTTCACAAAACCCATTTTTAACAACATTTATTCATCAATAATATTATAACTCGCAATATTAACAACCAGATCATTCCCAGGAAAGAGGGGGCTTTCCGATAAGGACTTCTTCTTATTGGCGCACAATTAGGTGACCAAACCCCTTTCATTGACAGAACTTTCTAGACATTGTCAATAATGCAAATAATAATATGAATAACTTTGTCGTCTCAATTATTGATTTAATAATATAAAATATTGTGACAATAATTGAATAAAACTGAGTGACTTCTCACGTAAACATCAATAATCAAAGATACTGTACAATACCGTTTACTACTATGCAACCATGCCAGACATCGTACTTTTATCACCGGGTATTTCAACAGTTAACGGTAAAGCTTTCGCCGTTATTTTTATAAAAAGATATTTATGTCGTTTTCTAACTCTGACAATAATGCTGTTGTGGGGTCCACTAATGATTTTTTTGTCATACGAATATTCTCTGATAAAACAAATATTCTCCGACCAAACGAATATTTTATGACAACTTACTTACTTTGTAAAGTTTGTAAATATTATCTACAACTATAACATTATATCAAATTTACACCTTATTATTCAAAAAGATATTTAGAGAAAATTAATCTTTATTCATAAAAGTTGGGGTCTTAATACCTCCCCTTCTTATGAAATTTTATCCTCGAAATTGGTGTACGTACCCGGTATGTCGAAGGGGTGAGGATACCTTGATTTCATTTCAGATTCTAACTCCCAGGTCATTTCCTCAATATCGTGGTTTCTTCACAAAACTTTGACTTTAGGTATAACCTTGGAGCGTGCCAAGATTTTAACAGGTACCTCTTCATACGTTAAATCTTCCTCTATTTTGTCTGGTTCTAACTCAATAATGTGGTTCGGGTTTTCCACATATTTACGTAACATAGATATGTGAAAAACGTTATAAACACGAGACATACTTGGCGGTAAGGCGAGTCTATAGGCCACAGTTCCTACTCGATCGAGTATTTCAAATGGGCCAATGAATCAAGGATTGGGCTTTCCTCTATGTCTAAATCTCGTAACTCCTTTCCATGGAGCAACACGTAACAACACATGCTCTGCAACATTGAATTCCACGTCCCTTCGATGAAGATCATCATAATTCTTTTGTCTATCTTGTGAGATTTTTACATGTTGCCGGATCATTTAAATCTTTTCCGTTGTCATGCATACCAATTCCGATCCCAACAACATTGCTTCACCCACTTCGTCCCAGCATACTGGAGAATGACACTTGCGTCCATACAACGCCTCGAATGGAGCCATGCCTATACTTGCTTTATAACTATTGTTGTAGGAGAATTCCACTAATGGCAAGAAATTATCCCAACTTCCTTTGAAGTCTAGGACACAGAGTCTTAATAGATCTTCAAGAGTTTGAATAGTCCTCTCCGACTGCCTGTCCGTCTGAGGATGATATGTCAAACTGAATCGTAAATCTGTGCCCATAGCTTTCTGCAAACTGACCCAAAATCGTGAAGTGAATCTTGGGTCTCGATCAGAAACTATGGATACTGGCATACCATGCAGTCTTACAATCTCATTTATCTAAATACGAGCAAGATGTTCAAGTGAATAAGTTTCTCGTATAGGTAAGAAATGAGTAGACTTGGTTAATCTATCAACAATGACCCAAATTGGATCTATGCCTTGAGAAAGCTTGGGAAGACCAGTAACGAAATCCATGGTAATGTGCTCCCACTTCCATTCTTGAATTTTAAGTGGTTACAATGGACCTTTTGGCACTTAATGCTCCGCCTTGACATGTTGGCAATTTAGACACCTTGAGATAAACTCCGCGATCTCTCTCTCTCTTCATATTGCTCCACCAAAATATATGTCGAAGATCATGATACATTTTGGTACTTCCATGATGGATTGCAAACAATGTGTTGTGCGCCTCCATCATGATTTTATACTTCAAATCAGAGTTGTTAGGAACACAAAGTCTGGAGTTGACTTGAAGTATTCCTTCTTCATCGATTCTTGCTTCTGAAATAACACCTTCTTGCACTGTCTTCTTCATACGCATTAGCTCCGGGTCCGTAGCTTGAGCAGCTTTAACTTTATCAATTAAAGTCGGTCCTACTCATAAATTTGACATCATCACGTGGGTCCCTGGAGTCTTTAATTCTATCTCCAATCTTTGCAAGTCATTACAAATGGGCCTTTGCGTTGACAATATCGCACTTGTACCCGCATATGATCTTCTACTCAACGCATCAGCTACCACGTTCATTTTTGTAAGATGGTTTTGAATGGTATGATCGTAATCTTTCAACAGCTCGAGCCAACGTCGTTTCCGCATGGTGAGTTCCTTTTGGGTGAAGAAATATTTTAGGCTTTTATGATCTGTATAAATCTTTACCTTCTCCCCATATAGGTAATGCCTCCAGATCTTTAGCGCAAAAATGACTGCTGCCAAATCTATATCATGAGTAGGATAATTCCTCTCATATTCTTTGAGTTGTCATGAGGCATAGGCTATGACTTTCCCATGTTGCATGAGAACACATCCTAACCCTCTGCCTGAAGTATCGCTAAGAAAGATTGACATCCGTTTTTCAATAAACGAATGGCTTTATGGCTTGATATTACAGTGATTGACTTTAGTGGTTTGGTTGTTTGAATTCGCATAATAGGTTGGTTAGGAATATGAATGCTAACAACCTTACGAAAGTAATTAATTTTAGCATGATGAGTAGTTAACCAATCAATCCCTAAAATCACATCAAATGCAAGTATTTTCAAAGAGATGAGATCAATAAGTAATGTGAGGGTGTCGATTTGAATTAAACAAGATTTATAAACAGTGGATGTAATGAAGGTTTCTCCCAACCAAGTTTCAACAGAAAAGTCAAAGTCTAATTTCTTCTGAGTTAAATTTAAACGTTGAGCGCAAGTAGGTGAAATAAAAGAATGGGTAAAACCGGTATCAAATAAGGTATAGACTTCACAAGAGTTTATGATTAGCTTACCCGTGATAACTTCGTTCGGGTTCCTCATTTTTTGGGAGGTCACGACAAACTCTCTCCCTTGAACTACCGACTTTGACTTGTTTGGGACAACCTTTGGTGTCACCGTCCCAGCTCGACTTGACTTCGGTGTATGACAAAATCGAGCTAGGTGACCTTCTCTTCTGCAATTGTAACACGCTTTGGGTTGCTGCGTCCAGTTTAGAATGATGTGTCCTTCCCCTCTGTATTTGTGGCATACGACCGGTGCTCGTTCTCCTTCCTTAACAACGGGTGCTGGTGCTGACGTCTTTCCATCATTATTGAATCTCCTCTTCTTGAAATTTCCACTTCTATTGTCTTGGCCATGATTACCACCGAAGTGGTTACCATTTCTGGCATGTTAACTTCCTCCACGTTTGTTGTCACCGCTTCGATGATTGCTACCACTGGTATTATCATTTTGCCAGCAGCTATCTCTTGGTTGGGTTGACTCATTATCACGCTCTAATAACTGAGCCATATTCAAAACATCTGAATACAAGCAAAGTTTGTGAGAAATGAGGTATTGACATATTTCGAGTTTCAAACCTCTTAGAAACATTCGCGTTATACGCTCGTCATTATCTACCAAATGGGATGCAAACCGGGATAACTCCGCAAACTTAGCCTCGTACTGCGATACGGTCATATTGCTTTGCTCCAGCTTGATGAATTCCACCTCCTTCATGTGACGAATACTTTCGGAAAAGTACTTGTCGTTGAACAATTCTTGGAACTTCTATGAAGACATCTTTAGTGCGGCAGGCTAAGTACGTTTTACAGATTACCACAAATAATTTGCCTCTCCTCGCAACATGAAGGTGGCAAAGGGAAACTTTTGTAAAACCCAGAATTTTATGAAATGAAAGTATTTAATTTTTTTATAATTACTATTCTATTTAGTAAATGGTTAAATTGATAAAAGGTTAAAGTTAAGGGTGATATATGAAAATTTTACAAAGTAAGCAAGTTGATATAAAATATTCGTTGTGTCGGGGAATATTCGTTCGGTCGGGGAAAATTCTTTTTGTCGGGGAATATTCTTACGACGACACAATCATTGGTGGACCCCACAACGGAATAATTTTCGGATAAAGAAAGCGACTGAAATAACCTTTTTATAAAAATAACATCAAAACTTTTACCGTTAAACTGTTAAAATATCCGGTGATAAAAGTACAGTAATACGCATGGTTGCATAGTAGCACACGATATTGCACAGTATCTCTGATTATTGATGCTTACGTAAGAAGTCACTTAGTTTTATTCAATTCTTGCAACAGTAGTTACTACATAATCTCATATTACTGATTCAATTATTGTCACAGTATCATCTGCATAATATTTTATTTTATTAAATCAATAATTTAGACAACATATTTATTCATATTATTTTTTGCATTATTGACAATATCTAGAAAGTTATGTCGGGGAAAGGGGTTAGGTCATCTAATTGCGGGCTAATAAGGAGAAATCTTTATCGGAAAGCTCCCTCTTTCCTGTGAATGATCTGGTTGTCGATATTATAAGTTATAATATTAACGATGAATAATTATTGAAATATTAAAAATGTGTTTATTGAAGATAAGTGAATTACAAAAGTTAAAGGGGAATAATGTAAACTTGGAAAAGTTTAGGGGTACTAAAGTATAAAAAGTTAATCAATCTGGACCATCGATGGTGGTTTTAATAGTAAATCAATATGGACCGCAGGTGGTGGTTTTAATAGTAAATCAATCTGGACTGTCGGTGGTGGTTTTAATAGTAAATCAATCTGGACCGTCGGTGGTGATTTTAATAGTAAATCAATTTAGACTGTCGGTTATGGGTTTAATAGTAAATCAATATAGACCGTCGGTTGTGGTTTTAATAGTAAATCAATATGGATCGTCCATTTTAATAGTAAATCAATCTGGACCGTCCGTTAATCAGTTACTATTTAGTCCATTTCCTTATAAATAGAAGCTTAATTCTTCTTTCATGTTCACCAATTCACTAAGACTCACAAGAGTATTAGTAGAGAGAGAAACTATAGAGAGAAAGAAGATAAGTATTCTGCTACTTCACTATTGCAGTATCCAGTCTTCTACTAAGGTAAGAGGTGTTATTTCTTTTCATATTCTTAAATCTAAACTTACTATGGTAAGTTTTACTTCTATAATCCCTGAAATTAGTAGAATATCCTTGAGTTTTGCGCTTCATCTAGTATCGTTTCATTGGAATATTGGTTTTAACTTTCTTATTAAACGGGTTACTATTCACTCGGGTATTATTCACTCGGGGATTCGAGGTACTTTGCATGACGAGTTTCTATTCATTGGGCACTATTCACTCAGGGTATTATTAACGGAGTTCTATTCACTCGAGTATTATTCACTCGGGGATTCAGGGTAGTTTTCATGATGGGGTACTATTCACGGGGTAATATTCACGAAGTACTATTCATGGGGTACTATTCACTCGGGTACTATTCACCTGTGGTACTATTCACGACAAAAATGATTTCTTTTCTGTCCAAATTATTTTTGATACATGAATATTATTCTTGAATTTTACTCCGAAAAAGCAGTTATCATGCTGACAATTTGGACATTCTTGAACTCTGGATAAATTGAATTATAAATCTCTAATATTTATCATTGATCTCACTTGATTAATTCCTTATATCATTGTCATCATCATCATGCTTATGTTATGGTAAAAGTCATCTTTGGCCCGTAGTGCATAGATGTACTATTAATTGGTATGATTATGACCAGGAAAGTTTGTACTGGTATAATCATGACTTGTAATGTTACAGACAAATGATGTGGTGAAAGTCCTATTTGGCCCGTAGTGCATAGATGGACAGTTGTTTGGCATGATCATGACCACTAGTGATACTAACGAATATCTTTGGCTTGTAGTGCATGGATAATTCGTTGATGTGAAATATTTATTGATTATTGTTAAAGGGAAAAAATATTGATGATGGAGTTTTAAATCATAGAAGATAGTAGACATCATTCTCTACTTGACTCTTCTAATGGATTGGTGTTTTCGTTGCAGTTGTTAATCTAAAACTTGTTGTCTATTGTATTCTATCATATTTTTCTCTGTTGAGGACTAACGATAATTTGTTTTAAATTATCCTAGTCATAATATTCTTTACTGGGCTAGTTGAGCTCACCCTTTTCCTTTTGGTTCCATTGTTCTTCTCAGGAGACAATGGTTCAAGATGGTTTCTTAGTAGTCCTTACTATTTTGTAAAATAGTGTGATAATAATTATAATGAGGACTTTATTTGAGTTTGGATATTGTCTACATGACAATATCTGTATTGAAACTCACAGCGTATGTTTTGTCGTATTTTACACGACAATTAACAGTTGTATTAATGAAGTTGTATATGGTTTCTGTACCATGTATTTTGTGACTCAGAATGGGTTGTAAGGACCTATTATGAGGGTGTCACAGTTGGTATCAAAGCTATAAGTAAAGAGGCTCAAGCCTCTTGCTGGTGACTTCCTTGTGTGGGATGCACCGAATCCAGACTCTCCTTAGGGGACGCCGTGAATAACGGTAGCAAGCTGATTGGTATCAATGTGAGGTGCTATCCAAGTAAAGGGATGAGAGTCACAGTTGGTATCAGAGCTTAGGGATATGATCTCTGGCGGAGATATGAGGTTAGAACTAGGAGGGGAGAGACGAGTAAAACCTTCGCTAGAGTGTCCTACCTAAGCTTATTTGTTAGTTACTTGGTCGGGATATAGGGATAATATGTGACATGTCAATTAACCCTTATTTTGTGGTAGTATTTAAGAATGACATCTAAATTTTTTGAGATAAGCAATGGAGCACATGAGACCGCTGAGACACTGATGTCAGGTGAAGAAGAAATTAAAGATATCCATCTGATGAGTGTAGAATTAATAGTTGCACCCGAACTAGTCGTAGAGGTAGCAGCTGAGAGTGGGGAACATGAGGAACATGAGGAGGATTTATTAGGAGAACTTTATGATTGAAATGTAGAACTGTAAAATCATATTCATGAGTTAGAAGAGCAGGGTGAAGAACGACAAGCAGTCGTGGAACAAAGGGATGAAACAATTCAAGATTTTGCTACCCGATATGCGATGCTTGAACAGAAGCTCTCTTTGACAGAGTATATGATAATAAAGTTGAAATCTGAGAATGCAAATGTCAAAGATCCTTTGAATGAAGAAACAACTGTACGAGTGAGAATGGAGGATGCATGGGTAAAAGCCGCACGACACCTTGATATTTTAGAAAGAGAAGTCCGATCCAAGAAGGCTAAAATAGATGATATGTATTTCTCTTTTTGGAAAGCAATTGGGAGAACCCAACATCGAGTTTTGAATTACCCTGTACATTGCGGTCAACCCCAATTCGATACGGATTGAAGATTAATGATTCAGATCATGGATAAAGAGTACGATGAAGCAGTTGAGGGTGGGATATGCCTTATAGTGAAAGTCAATTCCCGCAGTAATGATGACACCAAAGGCTGTCCCAGACAAGTCAAAGTCGGTGGTTCAAGTGAGAGCGCTTTTCGTAATTTCCCAAAAGGCGAGGAACCTAAACGAAGTTATCACGGGTAAGCTAATCATAAACTCTTGCAAAGTCTATACCTTATTCGATACCGGTTCTACCTATTCTTTCATTTCACCTGCTTGTGCTCAACGTTTGAACTTGACCCCTGAGAAATTAGACTTTGACTTATCTGTTGAAACTCTGTTCAGAGAAACCTTCGTTACATCCACCATTTATAAATCTTATTAGATTCAAATCGACACTTTCATATTACTTGTTGATCTCATCTCTTTGAAAATACTTTCATTTGATGTGATTTTAGGAATCGATTGGTTAACTACTCATCATGCTAAAATTGATTATTTTCGTTAGGTTGTTAGCTTTAATATTCTTAACCAACCTATTATGCGAATTCAAGCAACCAAACCACTAAAGTCAATCATTGTCATCTCTAACCATAAAGTCATTCGTTTATTGAAAAACGGATGTCAAGCTTTCTTAGCCCATGTCACGGATTTTAAACAAAAATACGTCAGATTTAAATGATATTTCTATTGTTAATAAATTTCCTCACGTATTTCCTGAAGAACTTCCTGGCCTACCCCCAGAGCGTGAAAGCGAATTTTGTATTGACCTTGAACTCGGTACAAAACCTATTTCCAAAATCGTATATCGAATGGCTCCTATTGAACTTCAGGAGTTAAAAACCCAACTATAGGAGTTGGTACCCGAGCCTCTACCTGGTGACTTCCTTTGTGGAATGCACTGAAGCCAGAATTTTCGTAGGGGACGCTATCTTTGTGCGTTGACAAGCTGATAGGTATCAGTAGGAGGTGATATCCTAGTAAAGGGATAAGAGTCTTAGTTGGATTTGTCATCTACAGCGATGCTTTTGGCAGAGGTTTAGGATGTGTTCTCATGCAACATGGGAAAGTCCTAGCTTATGTCTCGCGACAACTCAAAAAATATGAGTGGAATTATCCTACTCATGATCTAGAGTTGGCAGTAGTCGTTTTCGCGTTAAAAATATGGAGATACTACTTGTATGGGGAGAAAGTGGAGATCTACATAGACCATAAGAGCCTTAAATATTTCTTCACAAACTTAACATGCGCCAAAGACGTTGGCTCGAGCTATTGAAAGATTACGATCGTACCATTCAATACCATATTGGACAAACGAACGTGGTAGCTGACGCGTTGGGTAGAAGATCATATGCGGGTACAAGTGCGATATTGTTAACACCAAGACCCATTTTGTATGACTTACAAAGGATGGAGATAGAGTTAAAGACTCTAGGGACCCACGTGATGATGTCAAATATACGAGTAGAATCGACCTTAATCGATAAAGTTAAAGTTACTCAACCTATAGACCCGGAGCTGATGCGTATAAAAAAGAAATTACAAGAAGTGCTATTATAGAAGCAAGAATCGACGAATAGAAGAGATCTCAACCCTCGATTTATTGTTCTATTTGAAATCCTCTATCAAGTAGGAACTGTGGCCTATAGACTCGCCTTACCACCAAGTATGTCTCGTGTTCATAACGTTTTTCACATATCTATATTACGTAAATATGTGGAAGACCCGAATCACATTATTGAATTAGAACTAGATGAGATAGCCGGAGATTTAACGTATGAGGAGGTACCTGTCAAGATCTTGGATAAAAAGAAACATATTCTACGCTCAAAGGTTATACCTTAAGTCAAAGTTTTGTGGAGAAACCGCGATATTGAGGAAATAACTTGGGAGTTAGAATCTGAAATGAAAACAAGGTATCCTCACTTCTTCGACATACCAGGTACGTACATCAATTTTGCGGATAAAATTTCATAAGAAAGGGAGATTGTAAGACCCCGAATTTTATGAAATAAAAGTATTCAATTTTCTTATAATTACTATTCTATTTAGTAAATGGTTAAATTGATAAAAGGTTAAAGTTAAGGATGATATGTGAAAATTTTACAAAGTAAGCAAGTTAATATAAAATATTCGTTGTGTCGGGGAATATTCGTTTGGTCGGGGAATATTCGTTTTGTCGGAGAATATTCTTACGACGACACAATCATTGGTGGACTCCACAATAGAATAATTGTCGGATAAAGAAAGCGACTGAAATAACCTTTTTATAAAAATAACAACAAAATTTTTACCATTAAACTGTTGAAATATCTGGTGATAAAAGTACAGTAATACGCGTGGTTGCACAGTAACACACGATATTGCACAGTATCTCTGATTATTGATGCTTACGTAAGAAGTCACTTAGTTTTATTCAATTATTGCAACAGTAGTTACTACATAATATCTCATATTACTGATTCAATTATTGTCATAGTATCATCTGCACAATATTTTATTTTATTAAATCAATAATTGAGACAACACATTTATTCATATTATTATTTTTATTATTTACAATGTCTAGAAAGTTCTGTTGGGGAAATGGGTTAGGTCATCTAATTGCGGGCCAATAAGGAGAAATCTTTATCGAAAAGCTCCCTCTTTCCTGTGAATGATCTGGTTATTGATATTATAAGTTATAATATTAATGATGAATAATTATTAAAATATTAAAAATGTGTTTATTGAAGATAAGTGATTTACAAAAGTTAAAGGGGAATAATACAAACTTGGAAAACTTTAGGGGTACCAAAGTGTAATAAGTTAATCAATCTGGACTGTCGGTGGTGGTTTTAATAGTAAATCAATCTGGACCGCAGGTGGTGGTTTTAATAGTAAATCAATCTGGACCGTCGGTGGTGGTTTTAATAGTAAATCAATCTGGACCATCGGTGGTGGTTTTAATAGTAAATTAATCTGGACCGTCGGTTATGCTTTTAATAGTAAATTAATATAGACATTCGGTTGTGGTTTTAATAGTAAATCAATATGGACCATCAGTTTTAATAGTAAATCAATCTGGACCGTCCGTGAATCAGTTACTATTTAGTCCATTTCCCTATAAATAGAAGCTTAACTCTTCTTTCATTCTCACCAATTCACCGAGACTCACAAGAGTATCAGTAGAGAGAGAAACTATAGAGAGAAAGAAGAAGAATATTCTGCTACTTTACTATTGCAGTATTCAGTCTACTACTAAGGTAAGGGGTGTTATTTCTTTTCATATTCTTAAATCTAAACTTACTATGGTAAGTATTGCTTCTATAATCTCTGAAATTAGTAGAATATCCTTGAGTTTTGCGCTTTATCTAGTATCGTTTCATTGGAATATTGATATGAACTTTCTTATTAAATTTCAATATTTTCACCTGGGGTACTATTCATGGGTTACTATTCACTCAGGTATTATTCACTCGGAGATTTGGGGTACTTTGCATGACGGGGTACTATTCATTGGGTACTATTCACACGGGGTACTATCCACAGAGTACTATTCACTCGAGTATTATTCACTCGGGGATTCAGGGTACTTTTCTTACCAGGGTACTATTCACAAAGTACTATTCATGGGATACTATTCACTCGGGAACTATTCATCCGGGGTACTATTCACGACAAAAAATTAATTTTTTTTCTGTCTAAATTATTTTTTATACATGAATATTATTCTTGAATTTTACTCCACAAAGCAGTTATCATGTTGATAATTTGGACATTCTGTAACTCTGGATAAATTGAATTATAAATCTCTAATATTTATCCTTGATCTCACTTGATTAATTTCTTATATCATTGTCATCATCCTCATGCTTATGTTGTGGTAAAAGTCATCTTTGGCCCGTAGTGCATAGTTGTACTGTTAATTGGTATGACTATGACCAGAAAAGTTTGTATTGGTATAATCATGACTTGTAATGTTACAGACAAATGATGTGGTGAAAGTCCTCTTTGGCCCATAGTGCATAGATGGACAGTTGTTTAGCATGATCATGACCACTAGTGATACTAACGAATATCCTCGGCTCGTAGTACATGGATAATTTGTTGATGTGAAATATTTATTAATTGTTGTTACATGGAAAAAATATTGATGATGGATTTTTAAATCATAAAAGATAGTAGAATAATTCTCTACATGACTCTTCTAATGGATTGTTGTTTCCGTTGTAGTTGTTGATCTAAAACTTGTTGTCTATTGTATTCTATAAGATTTTTCTCTGTTGAGGACTAACAATAATTTGTTTTAAATTATCTTAGTCATAATATTCTTTACTGAGCTAGTTGAGCTCACCCTTTTCCTTTTGGTTCCATTGTTCTTCTCAGGAGGCGAGAATATAGTTGGGACTAGTCGGGGAGTGGAATAATGGTTCTAGATGGTTTCTTAGTAGTCCTCACTATTTTGTAAAATAGTGTGATAATAATTGTAATGAGGACTTTATTTGAGTTTGGATATTGTCTACAGGACAATATCTGTATTGAAACTCACAGCGTATATTTTGTCGTATTTTACACGATAATTAACAACTGTATTAATGAAGTTGTATTTGATTTTTGTACCATGTATTTGGCGACTCAGAATGGGTTGTATGGACCTATTCTGGGGGCGTCATGATGAGTGAGATTTATACCCGCGAATCGAATCCTTTATTGCTTAAATAGTTGTTTGATCTTCGTAGATTTTATATAGCTTTTATATGATTATAGTATTACTTTTCCTAAACGATGTGTTGCAGGGCTTTATAGGACTTTTCCAGCTTTCAGGTGGCAAAACTGTCAATTTCCCTACACTGGCATTGCATCGCCCTAACTTGGTCAACGATGATGTCAGCATGGTGTTGCAGCGCCCCAGTTCCTTCATGAACTGGCGCTGCAGCGTGAGCTCCGGTGTTTTTGGTGTTGACGTGGCGCTGCAACGCATGCCAAGCTTACTCTCCGCGCCGAAGCTCCACCTCCGGTTCCCAGGCAGTACAGAGCTAGATTTGACCTAGCTTTAAGTGGAGTGATATATATATATATATATATATATATATATATATATATATATATATATATATATATATATATATATATATATAAAGGAGAGCCTCTGGAAACATAATCGGATATCTCCCACTCTGGGATAGAATAGTTCTTTTCTTCTTTGTAATTTCTCTCTCTTCATCTCTTAGGTAATGTTTGTATAGTTAGGTAGCTTAGGGAGAAGTTTGGGATTCCTTGGAGCTCAAGATCGGTGAGCAATACGGATTGGAATGCTTGAAAGGAGTGGAATTCTTGGAGACTGAAGATCTTTGATAGAGTTTATTCTTATCCATTTGTTTTCTTTGATTTTGTAATCCATAAATGTTGTCTTTATTGCTACTTATATTTTGTTCAAGAGCTATGAACTAAGTATTGGCTCTAAGGTTATAATGGAACCCTTTATTAATTTGAATTGAATGTCCTATCTCTTTGGTTGGCACCATATGGTTTGGTTTAATATATTCATGCTTAATGATTCTTGCTAAGAAATTAGTGATGATTTTGGTAATTTATAAGATGTTGAAATAGGGATTGTAGATTTACACCGTAATATATTTGCATGTGATTATGAGCTGTCGACTTATTTCGACTGCATAAGCTATGTGTAGAATAAACATATATCAGTGCACCGTGTGTGACCTAATTGAGAACTTAAGCTTTAAATCCTTGTTATGGTTAATTCACATAGACATGTGTAGGATTATCACCTAGCTTGGATGTTCTTTTCTGTTCTATTCCCTATCGGGTGGATCTAGAGAGGATATGCCTGTACATACCTCGAAAGAGGTGTATGAGCATTTATGTGTTCTCGGTTGACAAACTGTCGTGACCACTAAGACCAAAGAGAGAAGGGTAAGAAGTTTGATGAAGCATAGCACACCAGGTGTTTGACAAAATTCCAGTGTGGGGTGAAGTTATGACCTTAGCTTGTAGCACATGTGATACCATTCGTTATCCATTTACTTGCTTTGATAATTAGATATAACTAGATTAATCACTCTTCTATTATTCTGTTGTTCGAATAAGACTTAAACGATACAAAGTCGGTATTTTGTAAATATTAGTGATAGTTCCTCGTGGGTACGACATTCTTCTTATCACTATATTACTTGTTAGGTCGCGTATACTTACGCGTGTTTAGTGATCGGTTTTTTGACCAACACGTCACACCTTTTGCTCCTCAGAGCATCCCAAGACATCAAATATCTTGGTGATCTGCTTTATCCATGTCACAGCCTTAAGTGGTTCTGGCTTTCCCTAAAACTCCGATGGTCCCATCTCCTTGAATTGCTTAGCGGTGACCATCCGTGAGTTGCTAATGCTTCCACCTGCATTTTGAACAGGAGTCTCTCTTGCCTGATGTTGCATGAATTGTAAAAAACTCCTAAACATCCCATCGTTCATCATTTGGTTGGTGTTGTTGTTGATATGAGGATTATTGCTTTCTTTATACACATTATCCTGGTTATTGATCAGCGGTGACTCAATGGTCTCATGTGCTCCATTGCTTAACTCAATATTTTCAGATGTCATTTTCAAACACTGCCACAAAACAAGGGTTAATTGACATGCCACATATTATCCCTATATTCTGACCGACCAATTAAATAACAAATACGCTTAGGTAGGTCATACTAGCGAAGGATTTACCCGACTCTCCCCTCCTAGTTCTAGCCTCAAATCTCAGTCATGAATCATATCCATATGCTTTGATACCAACTGTGACGCCCCAAAAATAGGTATACACAACCCATTTTGAGTCGCCAAATACATTGTATAGAATTCAAATACAAACTTAATTATACAACTGTCGTGTAAAATACGACAAAATATAGCTGAGAGTTTTAACACGAATATTATCTCGTAGACAATATCCAAACTCAAATAGAGTCCTCATTACAATTATTATTACACTATTTTATAAAATAGTTAGGACTACTATAGCAACCATCTTGGACCGTCACTCCATTCCCCGACTAGTCCCAGCTATGTTCTCATTTCCTGAAGAGAATAATGAAAACAAAGGGTGAGCTCAACTAGCCCAGTAAGAAATATTATGACTAAGATAATGCAAAATAATTTATCGTTAGCCTTCAACAGTGTTAAACTGATAGAATATAATAGACAACAAGTCTAACTGCAGCGAAATAAACAATCCATTAGAAGAGTCAAGTAGAGCATGATATCTATTATCTTCTATGATTTAAAAATTCATCATCAATTTTTTATCGCTGTAACACAGCTCAATAAATGTAAGAACCCTAATTTTCAGAAAATATTAAAATAAGAATTTAGTAAATAAAATTCTTAAAGCGTGAGATAGGTTCGAATAAGAATTTTTATATGCGCTGAGAGGTATGTGGTATGGTGTTACATAGGGTAATATGAGCTATGTAATAAGTGATGGTGTGTTTAATAAATATATCATTATTATATATTTGTTATAAATTGTAGAGATGAATTAGTAAGAAGATGGATAAGATTTATCTATCGACATTAAATAATTTATAGAATTATTTTATCATAGTTAGTTGGTGACATTAAATATCTTTGATAATCACCAATTTCTTGATTATATGTACAAGTAGGTATCAAGTCTAAGACAGTGCAACTGTACCCTTTAATGGTGGATGTATAGGAGCTGGACTAAACGATTCCTTCAGAGAGCGGAGGTATATACGAATTAGTAATCGATCTAACACACTATGAAAACAGTGTAGATGAGACGAAACATAATTTGTTGGTTGTTTGTGGGAAATCACTCAGTGTACTATATTTAATACTATTAAAGATTCGATGTGTGCTAGGTTTAGACTTGTATGTGTGTACGTTGTTGACGAAATAAGAAAATTGATATACCTTTAAATTGGTTAGAGAATTATTAAGTAATTTGATACACGATGAGAAGTGAAGATTAAAGGAATGTATATATGTGTTATATTTGAGTTTTGTGTTATTGGTGGTAAGAAACTGTAAAGGAGTTGTTATAGTTGGTTAAATTAATAAGGGAAATAGAGTTTTAAAACTTGAAGTGTGATCCTTAAATTGTTAAGGAAAATAGTAACCGATGATGTAAAATCAAAAAGGGGATTGATGTTAGACGAGTTAACACTTAAGGAGGATGTGTAAAGTATTTAGAAGCATAGGTTTCATTTCTGCTAATGCAGAACTTGTCTACCTATGAACTTGGTATGGGTAAGGCAATTGTTACTTATGATTTAACGAGATTTTTGTAATTTAATTTTAATATTTATTGAAGTAAATAAATATTTTGATTATTTAATTATTAGATTAAATAATTAATTGATGCGATTAGGTAGATTAATTTAATTATATGTGTTACATTTATTAAATTAATGTGGAGAATTTTTATTATCAAAGTATGTCATTATGTGAGCTTATTGTATTAAATGAAATATTTAATTAAGCATGATGTTATTTAATTAATTTAATTATTAATTAGAGAATTAATAATTTGACATTATTAATTAATGAGAACATTAAATATATGACTATGTGAATTTATGAGAAGTTATTATATTTTATTTATATTAAATAAGATATTGATTTATTTTATGAAGGAGTGTGACATTAATTAAACTATATGATAAAGCTTTATTAAAGTAAATGGTTTTTAAATCTATTTTGCTAGCCAAACAAGGCCTTATGGGGAGTTGGAGCAGTTACCCATTATTGGGTTAACTGACTACTCAGTGCGTTAGTTCTCTTAATATATCATACGTCTTCTTTATTGCATTTTTCTAAGTCTAAAATATAGTCAGAGAGTATTTGAGGAATTCAAAGAGAAATTTATATCTGTTTAAGAGATTGTGAGTGTGTGTTTGTAGAAGAATTGAGAAAGAATTCATCCCCTACAAATATACACTTTATACTCTAGGTAAATTCTCAAACCCAATTTCTATTTCACGTCATTTAGTTTTTTTTTTATGAAAATGGCTTTCATTCCTTCTGTGAACCTCTGTAATTGGGATAGGATTAATGATTATGGGTTGTGTATGTGCTATGACATATCACATCGTATTTGATTATATATATTGTATAAACCATATCATCTATTTCATGAAATTACATCGTGTATGATTACTACAAAATTATAGAGTTTGGGTTATGGCCATATGGCCTTATACATGATTTTAGTATGTCAAATATAAATGTTTTCATAAAATTTACACTCGTATATTATTATGCATGTTGATGCGAAGAGACCAAAGTTTAAATAAACGGATTCGGTATTATAACGAATCCGTAGTGACAATTTTTATGTTTTATTTTCAAAACCTTCAAGAACATCAAAGTCAGTGAAATTGCATGCTTAAACTCTGTGATTATGTGTTTAATGGGTTAAAATCACTTTATATATGTTGGGTAATGATTATATATGAATTCTAACATGTGGTTATGATTAAATTTGTGTAGTGATAATTTAATTGGAATGTTTTGGCTGTGTTATGCAATTTTCGCAAATTGCGAATCAGCTGTTCAGATTACATGGCGGTGGCCAATGATCAATGCCTTAAGGCCGCGCCATGATGCAAGTGTGTCATAGCGGCTCACGGCCGCCAACGCCAAGACCTAGTATAAACGTGGCGTCGTAGCGCCACTTTGCAGAATGGTCCAAAAATGTAATAGTATGAACGTTCTAAATTTCAGAACCCTTATTGAATTATCCAAACCAAACTTACTTTGGTGCAGACTCGAATGTCAAACTGAAATGAAAAACCCTGCGAAGGGATTTACTTATGCGTTAGCGTTAAGATATTGTGCACAGTATGGAACTAAGGGCTGATCCCCCTAAGTACGAGTAGAAAGGTCCATAGTCTTATGACTGTTAAAGGTTTCAAGTATAACCCTTGATAACCTAGGACATAGTTCAAGGTCTTATGACCCTCAGAATTTTTTGATTCTTGTTATTCATTCTTGATTCAAAAGTTGAGCTTTTATTCAGATGTCTGCGATTTACTCGCATGTTATTATACTGTTATTTCATTATTATACTTGTGGGCAATAGTGCTCACTCTTGCTTAATAATAACATTGCAGTTAAGAACGAAAGAACTGATGAACCTTCCACTAGTAAAGGCAAGGGAAAAGTCAGAAAGTGATGAAGACTTGTTGTTTATATGATGATGTATTTTGTTTAAGACTTGATTTAATGATGTTGTTTAAGACTTATTTGTTTATGATTCTGCATAGATGTTTAAGGTTAGTTTAACCTGGGATTGTATTATTAATTATTCGGATGTTGTAACCCTTAAGGGGAAGATTTTTATTCTATCTATTGCATGGCTTGATTTTTATTATGGGTAGATAGATAGATGATATTTTGTCTGATGAACACCAAATCCCGTGGAATTGAAGTACCCGGATTTGGGGGTGTGTCAAGTTTGTATCAAAGTCGAGGTTATGAACCTTAGGTGGGGAACAACCTTAGGTAGTAGCCTTATAGAAAGAAGACAATGATGGAAAACTCTTATCGAGTTATATAAGAAATGAATTTATGTAATTCATTGAAGATAATAAAAGACCTTATGTGTTTATGTGTTAAAGTATGCGTTAGATGATACGACTTAGTAACTAAAACTTAAAATTTTATTGTCAGGATGTCGAATGTTGGTGAAGCTAGTCAAGCTCGGGAGGAAGAACCCGTGTACCTATAGTACCTCTCTTGAGGAGGAACCCGTGTACCTATAGTACCAACAGAGGAGGAGCCCCCGAGACATTCATGTCGTTAGGAGCAATTGGTGGTACATGTGGAGTCATCTCCATTGATCACCGTTGTTGGTCAAGAGCATGAGCTCAAACTCGATCCCCGAGAAGGATCCCGAGGAGGAATTTGTTGAGGAAGAAGAGGAGTTACCACGGTACCTGTTGATCTTTGAGATGAGATGACACATTATACTGACCGTAATGTGGAGTTACGAGATGAGGTGCTTGAGGATCCGATCGAGCGAGCTATTATTCAGCAGATTACTCTAGAGGAGAAGGAGAGGGAGATTTCGACTCTTCACTCACGATTGGGAAATGTAGAATGGGATTTGGTCCATGAGAAGGGTCAAACCAAAGATTAGACTGAGGAGATAGAGAAGTTTAAGAAGGAACTGAAGGAAACCTCCTAAAGACTGAACATAGCAGAGGAAGGCTGGGTAAGAGAATCACGTCAAGTCGATCGTGTAAGAGATGATGGTGCAAAGAAGGCGAAGATTGGGGAGACATATTCTACACTTAACAAGGCAATGAATGAGACTCAAGATCGAGTTTTTGAGTACACCGATCCAATTTGAAGGACTACCATTGTACATGATGGATCGCATGACGATGTACCGCATCTTAGAAGAGGAGCGTAGCAAGGCTAATCAGTACCTTGACCGACAATGATATGATTTATTTAATTATGTGAAGAAATTAATTAGTTTTAGATGTAAATTCTGACGTGTTTATGAACGAAGGAATATTTGAATGTTTTAAATCTCGTGGATTCTTTATTCGAGATAGTTGATGTAAATAGCGAGTTATCTTTATTGTTTAATGTTAAAACTTTTGATTTGAATGAAAATATATCAAGTTGTTTGAGATGATGTGTTAAATGAGTATGTTAAATTGTTAAGTAATGCCTTAACTATTTAGAGAAATAAATAAAGTTCTAATAAGCGTTTATTTAACAGAAATATGCCTCCAAGGAGAAGAAAACAGCGTCAACCGGCTCAAGAAGAGTCAACCAATAATAACAATAATGCCAACGCAAATCCCGTTCAACAGTTAGTTAACTTACTAACTAGAGCAATGAACAATCAACCTCAAGCACCACCAAACACAACGTTTAAAGACTTCAAGGCGGTGGGACCGCCAGAGTTCAAAGGTTCCATGAACCCAATTGAGGCTCAAATGTGGGTTATGGAAATGGAGAAGGTTTTCGACATTGGTAGGGTTAAAGAAGACCAGAAGACCACTTTTGCAACGTTTATGCTGAAGTCTGAGGCTAGCTATTGGTGGCAAGCAAACAAAGTACGAGGAGGTGAAGGTGTAATTACATGGGAGAGATTTAAAGAGATGTTTTTCGAAATGTATTTCCCAACTAGTTTGCAGAATCAGATGGAGGTTCAATTTTTGGAACTGAAGCAGGGAAACATGAGTGTACCTGACTACGTGGCTAAATTCAACGAGTTAGTGAGGTTCGCCCCGTATCAAGTACACACGGACGAAAGAAAATCCAGAAGATTCGAATAAAGACTAAAGCCTTGGGTGTACAGCAAGGTATCAATGTTTCAGATAAACACATTTGCCGGAGTTTTGGAAAAGGCCATCCTTGCTGAAGGTGGAAGCGATGCGGTGACCAAGTACAATCAAGATCAGAAGAAGAAGAAGAGTGAAGGTGTAATTAATAACAAGGCCAGTGGAAGTGGCACATGAGGTAGAAATTTCAATCAGAAGTAAAGGTGGAACGACAACTCATCATCGGGAAATCAGCAGGGTAGTCAGAAGAACAGAATCGAAGCATGCCCGACTTACAGGAAAGCACATCTGGGAGTTTGTATGAAAGGAAAAAGAATGTGCTACAATTGTGGTCAGGAAGGCCACATAGCACCAAACTGTCCAAACCCAAAGAAGGGTGCTTGTTTTACTTGTGGTTCGAAGGACCATCTGGCAAGAGACTGTCCCAAGAAGGGATCGGGAGGGTCAGGATCAGGAGGAAAATGGGGAAACAACAGTGGAAATGCCTTAACCATCACCGCACCAACCGCAACAAATAAATGGCCATCGGACTTTCAACACGACGGTGCAAGATGCGATTCAATCCGTGATGTGGTGTCAGTATCATTCCGATCAATAAAATTAATGCTTATATTTTTTTTGATTCGGGTGCTACTTGTTCCTTTATATCCGATGATTTTGCCAAGAATTTAGATTTGCCTAAGGATGAATTGGATTACCCCATGAACATAGAAATTGCGAATAGAGAAATAATCCCTGTTAAGTACGTACATAAGAATTGTAGAGTGGATATTAAGGGTAATATCATGAACGTAGATCTTATCCCTATTCGACTTGGGGAATTTGACGTTATTTTGGGAATGGACTGGTTATTCAATTACGGGGCTGTAATTGATTGCCAAAAGAAGCATATTAACCTTATGACTTCGTAAAAGGTTGTGTTTTATGGTAGCAAGTCGCCTAGACAAACGAGTTGTCTGACGATGATGCAGGCCAGGAAGTTGTTAAGACAAGGCTGTGCAGGATACTTAGCTTACACAGTCAACAGTCGAAAAAAGAATCCGAAGGTCGAAGAGATACCGATTGTTTGGGACTTCGTCGACGTATTTCCAGATGATTTACCAGGACTTCCACCAGATAGAGAGGTAGATTTCGTGATCGATTTGGTGCCAGGAACTGCTCCAATATCGAAGGCACTATACCGAATGGCACCAGTAGAGATGAAGCAATTAATGGTACAACTACAAGAATTGTTAGACAAGAATTACATTCAACCGAGCGTATCACCGTGGGGAGCGCCGATGTTGTTTGTGAAGAAGAAGGATGGAATGATGCGGCTCTGTATTGATTACAGAGAACTAAATAAGGTCACGATTAAAAACAGATATCCATTATCGAGGATCGACGACCTGTTTGATTAATTAAAGGGAGCGAGATACTTTTACAAGATAGACTTGAGAAGCGGTTATCATCAACTGAAGGTGAGGCTAGAGGATGTACCGAAGATGGCTTTTAGAACGCAATATGGTCACTACGAATTTTTAGTAATGTCGTTTGGTCTTATGAATGCTCCTGCAGCATTTATGGGACTAATGAATGGTGTGTTCAAGCCGTTTTTGGACAAGTTCGTAGTTGTATTTATAGATGATATTTTGGTATATTCCAAAACCAAAGAAGAACACGAAGAACATTTGAGATTAACGTTGGAAGTATTGAGAAGGGAGAAGTTGTACGCCAAGTTTTTGAAATGCGAATTTTGGATTGAACGGGTACAATTTCTTGGTCACGTGATCGATAAAAACGTAATTTCGGTAGATCCATCTAAAGTCAAAGCCGTGATTAACTGGGATCAGCCGAGAACACCGTCGGAAGTAAGAAGTTTTCTCGGATTAGCAGGATATTATAGAAGGTTCATTCAAGACTTTTCCAAGATCGCAACTCCGTTAACAAATTTAACTCGTAAAGCTGTGAAATTTGTTTGGACAGAGAAGTGTGAGGAGAGCTTTCAAGAATTGAAGAAGAGATTTAGTACGGCACCTGTGTTATCCCTTCCGGATGATATAGGAAATTTTGTTATTTTTAGCGATGCGTCGCATAAAGGACTTGGTTGTGTGCTTATGCAAAACGACAGAGTCATTGCGTATGCATCACGACAGTTGAAGGATTACGAGAAGGGATACCTGACCCATGATTTGGAGTTAGCTGCAGTTGTTTTTGCTTTGAAAATTTGGAGGCACTATCTCTACGGGGAGAAGTGTGAAATATATACGGACCAAAAGAGTCTGAAATATATTTTTACACAGAAGGAATTGAATATGCATCAAAGAAGATGGTTGGAATTAATTAAGGATTACGTCTGTGAGATTTAATACCATCCGGGTAAAGCAAATGTGGTGCTTGAAGCGCCTTAAGTAGAAAGGGTTGTGAGAAATTGATGATGTTAACTGCTCAGGAGGAGCTAATTTCAGAAATGAAGAAACTGGAGTTAGAAGTGAAGTATCCTATGGAGATTGATGAGAAGCTATTTCAGATGCAATCTGGTACAACTCTACTAGATAAAGTAAAGGAGGCTCAACTTCAGGATGATGAATGCAAAAAGGTGACAAAGAAGATATCTGAAGGAACCGAACCAAGATTTAAGATGGATAAGGAAGGAATACTGAGATTTGAGAGTAGAATTTGGATACCGCCAGTTCAAGAGATTAAGGAAGATATTTTAAGCGAGGCTCATAGTTCACGATATTCGATTCACCATGGTAATACCAAGATGTATCAAGATCTTCGACAATATTTCTGGTGGCCGAATTTAAAACGTGATGTTGCAGAATGTGTTGCCAAGTGCCTAACCTATCAAAAAGTGAAGGCAGAACATCAGAGATCGAGTGGATTGCTACAACCGTTAAAGATCCCAAAATGGAAATGGGTACATATTACAATGGACTTCGTGGTTGGCCTTCCGACGACTCAGAAAGGCCACGATACAGTATGGGTTATCGTTGACCGACTGACGAAATCTGTACACTTCCTTCAAATCAAAATAAGATTCAACTTAGATCAGTTGGCGAGGATATATGTAAAAGAGATTGTTTCGAGGCACGGAGTCCTGGTATCAATTATTTCAGATAGGGATCCGCGCTTTACATCAAATTTCTGGAAACGTCTTCAGGAATGCATGGGTACGCAATTGTGAATGAGTACAACTTATCACCCTCAAACAGACGGACAGAGCGAACGAACAATTCAAACGTTAGAAGATATACTAAGAGCCTGTGTGATGGACTTCAAAGGAAATTGGGATGATCACCTACCGTTAGTAGAGTTCGGCTACAACAACAGTTACCACGCTACTATTGGCATGCCGCCTTACGAAGCGTTATACGGTAGAAAGTGCATAACTCCGCTTTACTAGGATGAAGTTGGTGAGAGACAATTGCTAGGGCCAGAATTGGTACAGCAGACAACAGAAATACTCAAAGTGATCTGAGCACGACTGGTAGCGGCTCAAGATCGACAGAAGAAATACGCTGATTCACATCATAAAAATATCGAGTTTGAATCAGGAAGTTATGTTTTCTTAAAGGTCTCTCCTTGGAAAGGAAAGATCATGTTCGGAAAGAAAGGAAAATTGAGCCCAAGATTCATTAGACCATTTGAAGTACTGAGAAGAATCGGAGAAGTTGCGTACGAGGTAGCCCTACCTCCAACACTCGAGAATGTCCATAACGTCTTCCATGTTTCTGTGTTACGACCCTATAAAGCCGATTACAAACATGTAATTGAATACGAACCCCTGTATTTTGAGAAAGACTTATCTTACGAAGAAATTCCTGTCCAAATTTTCGACAAAAAAGAACAAGTTATCAGAAATAAAGTTATACCTTCTGTTAAGGTAATTTGGAGGAACCACAACGCTGAAGAAGCTACGTGGGAACTCGAAGAGAATATGGTGAAGAATTACCCTCATTTATTTACTTAATTATGTAAAGCGATTCGAGGACAGAATCTTTGTAAGGGGGGAGAATGTAACGGTCGAATTTATTTGAGTCGTGATTCGGGGACGAGAATCCTTTTAAGGGGGGAAAGATCGTTAACGAGATTTTTGTAATTTAATTTTAATATTTATTGAAGTAAATAAATATTTTCAATGATTTAATTATTAGATTAAATAATTAATTGATGCAGATTGTGGTAGATTAATTTAATTATATGTGTTACATTTATTAAATTAATATGGAGAATTTTATTATCGTAAGTATGTCATTATATGAGCTTATTGTATTAAATGAAATATTTAATTAAGGATGATGTTATTTAATTAATTTAATTATTAATTAGAGAATTAATAATTTGATATTATTAATTAATAAGAACATTAAATATATAACTATGTGAATTTATGAGAAGTTATTATATTTTATTTATATTAAATAAGATATTGATTTATTTTATGAAGGAGTGTGGCATTAATTAAACTATATGATTAAGCTTTATTAAAGTAAATGGTTTTTAAATCTATTTTGCTAGCCAAACAAGGTCCTATGGGGAGTTGGAGCAGTTACCCATTATTGGGTTAACTGACCACTCAGTGCGTCAGTTCTCTTATTAAATCATACGTCTTCTTTATTGCATTTTTTTAAGTCTAAAATATAGTCAGAGAGTATTTGAGGAATTTAGAGAGAAATTTATATCTGTTTAAGAGATTGTGAGTATGTGTTTGAAGAATAATTGAGAAAGAATTCATCCCCTACAAATATACACTTTATACTCTAGGTAAATTCTCAAACCCAATTTCTATTTTACGTCATTTAGTTTTTTTTATGAAAATGGCTTTCATTCTTTCTGTGAACCTCTGTAATTGGGATAGGAGTAATGATTATGGGTTTTGTATGTGCTATGACATATCACATCATATTTGATTATATATATTGTATAAACCATATCATCTATTTCATGAAATTACATCGTGTATGATTGCTACAAAATTACAGAGTTTGGGTTATGGCCATATAGCCTTATACGTGATTTTAGTATGTCAAATATAAATGTTTTCATAAAATTTACACTCGTATATTATTATGCATGTTGATGCGAAGAGACCAAAGTTTAAATAAAGCGGATTAATTGTTATAACGAATCCAGTAGTGACAATTTTCATGTTTTATTTTCAAAACCTTCAAGAACATCAAAGTCGGTGAAATTGCATGCTTAAACTACGTGATTATGTGTTTAATGGGTTAAAATCACTTTATATATGTTGGGTAATGATTATATACTGAATTCTAACATGTGGGTATGATTAAATTAAGTGTAGTGATAATTTAATTGAATGTTTTGGTTTTGTGTTTCGCAATTTTCGTAAATTACGCATTCGTTCACGGCATTCTGCCGCCATTAACGCTTCTTTAAGGATCAACAAGTAACGCTATGACATGATGTCATAGCAGTATACCGCCATGCTACCATGATACCAAGACCTAGTATAAGCGTAAATATGCATACCACTGCTCTGTAATGGTCGAGAAATGTAATTTTTTTAAGTGTTAAGTCTAGAAATGTATTGTTAACTTAATGTAATGAACATGTAAACATGTTAGAAGTATAATGGGATGTAAAATAGATGTTTAACATATAAATAACATAATTTCATGTGGATTGAGTTATGGAATACATAATTAGCTTGTTATTCATGAAGTATAAATTATGTGACAAAGTGGTAAATTAACTAAGTATAGTTAATAATCAAAGTAGACAAAGAGAATGAGTTTTAATGATTAGTTAAGTTATAATTAACTGGTATTGTGAATGTGAATGGTATGTAGGATTTAAATTCAAAGAACGTGCTTAGTTAAAGTGTAATCTACGCACGAGGCAAGTTTCCTAACCCTACTTGTCACTATTGTTCAAGTTTATTATTTACCTCG
Organism: Panax ginseng; assembly: GCA_020205605.1. Classification (NCBI taxonomy): domain Eukaryota; kingdom Viridiplantae; phylum Streptophyta; class Magnoliopsida; order Apiales; family Araliaceae; genus Panax; species Panax ginseng. The sequence continues at coordinate 86,433,651 of CM035146.1, read as the reverse complement.
AGTAAATTATCATTACTATTATTCAAGTTCAAATGTTATATTAAAGATTGATTATCTTTTCAAATCATGATTCAGTTATACAATAATTGTTCTATTGTATACTTCTTGAGATTATTATTCAAATCGAATATGATTATTGTTGAACCTTATTAGACTAGTGAACTTTATTGATTCAACTAGTCCTTAGTTGATGAACGTTCTAAATTTCAGAACCCTTATTGAATTATCCAAACCAAACTTCCTTTGGTGCGGACTCGAATGTCAAACTGAGATGAACAACCCTGCTAAGGGATTTACTTATGCGTTTGCGTTAAGATATTGTGCATGTGATGGTACTAAGGGCTTATCCCCTAAGCACGCAGTAGAAAGGTCCATAGTCTTACGATCATTAAAGGTTTCAAGTATAACCCTTGATAACCTAGGACATAGTTCAAGGTCTTATGACCCTCGTAATTCTTTTTTAATTCTTGTTATTCATTCTTGATTCAAAAGTTGATCTTTTATTCAGATGTCTGTGATCTACTCGCATGTTATTATACTGTTATTTCATTATTATACTTATGGGCAATAGTGCTCACTCTTTCTTAATAATAACATTGCGAGTTAAGAATGAAAGAACCGATGAACCTTCCACTAAAATGCCTGCAAGGGCAAAGTCGCAAGTGTGATGAAGACTTGTTGTTTATATGATGATGTATTTTGTTTAAGACTTGATTTAATGATGTTGTTTAAGACTTATTTGTTTATGATTACAGATAGATGTTTAAGGTTAGTTTAACCTGGGATTGTATTATTAATTATTCGGATGTTGTAACCCTTAAGGGGAAGATTTTTATTCTATTTATTGCATGGCTTTCATTTATTATGGGTAGATAGATAGATGATATTTGTACAGTGAACACCAAATCCCGTGGAATTGAATTACCCAGATTTGGGGGTGTCAAATGCGCCATTTCCAAGCCTATGACCAGCGCAGCTGCGCCGGTCTATAAAAAACTCTGAGTAGGTTGTGAAAGTGTGATTTCAAGAAATATATACTAAGAACTCATATAAAGATCATAAATGGTGAATTAAGGATTATGTGTTGCATAAAGAAAATGGAAGGAATATGTTAATTTGATATTTTAAATATATTACATAGTATAATAATATTTGAAAGATAAGTGATTACTAAAAGAAAGTACCAATATAATTCTAAATGAATATTGGTTAGAGATGGAGGGATTAGATTAACACTTAAGATGTGGTTGAATATAAAGATGGAAGAAGTTGTCTTGGGACAATCAAATAATTATACGTATAGTGTATAATTTAAATAATTAATAGAGTAAATATTAATTATTCTGAGTGTAAAGGTTGTACATATTATATGTATGTAATTATTTAAGTAAGCTAAATAATTTAGCATTATGATAAAGTGTGACATAAACTTTATATTAAATAAATAATAAAATAATGTAGAATTGGGGAAAAGCCAAACGTGGCCTAGACCCCTAATATTTTATTATAGAAATAATGAGCTTGAGTTATATATAACTCCAGTAAATGAGATAAATGAGCCTTATGTGGTATGAGTATTAAAGTTAAACTAGACTGAAGGTTTAACTGAAACTATTAAAAGAGAATTAATGATTAATAATGATCATTATGATATTTATATGTGATAGAAAATAATGGGATTGGGAATACCCAACTGAATGATAGTTAGCTCAATTAAAATATTATGTGGACTAATGTACATGGACTATATGATGTTAATACATAAATAACCCCTAACTTTACTTGTTATAGTAACAATTGTACATTAAAATTATATTTTGGGAATTAAAGGAACCAAACTAAGCTCTATTGATGGGATTTAAACCATGTCCCAAAATCAGTGTCTCATTAATTATAATAGCCGCAATAGGCCATTGGCCTAACACTTCAATTGTTGAGAAACAAAAAAGGCTACAAAGCTTGAAATCATGGCTACGGGAATGGAGGAAGATGGAGCAAGTCACCAACTATTCACTACCCTTTGGTTTCTTCTTCCTTCTGCTAAATCAAAACACTATGTAAAGGCTTTGTCTGGGTAGAGAATTCTCTATAAATACAGCTCCTCCTTTTCTATTCACGTTTGTTTGAGTTTCTGAGAAGTTGCCATAGAGAGAGTCAGTAGAATTGGAAAGTTGAGAGAAATTAGAGGATTGGAAAGCTATAGTTATCAAATTAAAGTCATCAAGAGGTAATAATTCTAACATATATGTTCTTGATTCCTATGCTTTACAATTCCTTAGAAATGACAAGAAAAAATCACTTTTGAGTCATAAATTTGATGGCTAAGTATTGTTATAATCCATGAATTATTTTTAGATATTGTTAATATAGTCAAATGCGAAAACAACAGAAGTTAAACGAACCAAATTGGTTGAGAAACGAATTCGTAGTGAATGAATTTGCTAAATTTGTAAACACATGAAAATTTAGTATGAACATGAGTTTTGGATTAATATTTGGGTTATTTAATATTTTTGAAGTGTTATAATTAGTTTGTAGATGAGTAGCTAAGAGTTTAACGAGTTCAACAAATCGAAAACCAACTAATTCGGACTTAAAATGAGGAAGATATGTCAAAAATTGTAATATATGTGTTGGCATGTATGCGGTTGTCCGGTATTGTGTGGTAGCCTTGGCAATGGGAGCCGAAAAATGCAGTGAACTAGAATGGTGAGGGTAATGGGCGCAGTTGCGCCCAATGTGTGCTAACTATGACTGCTTTGACCTATTTTGGTAAAACTGTGAGACCCCAGATTTTATGAATAAATATTTAATTTTCTCGAAATAATTTTTTGAATATTATGGTGTGGATTTGATATAATGTTATAGTTGTGGGTAATATTTATAAATTTTGCAAAAGTACACTAAGTTGTTATATAATATTCGATTGGTGGGGAATATTCGTTTTATCGGGAATATTCGCATAACCAAGACAATCATTGGTAGACCAAGAACGGAATTATTATCGGATTGAGAAAACGACAAAAATATTTTATGAAAATAACGGTGGAAGTTTTCTGAATTAATCTTTGTTGAACTACTCTATAGTAAAGAAACGATGTCTGGCGTGGTTGCATAGTACACTGCAGTATTGATTATTAATGCTTACGTGATAAGTCACTTTCGGTTTTGTTTTATTAGTATTATTAATGTAATAAAAGCGAAAAGTTTTTATATAAAATAGAATACTTTTATAAAGTTATACTTTTTTATTAGACAATAATTAGAATATATTATATTTTATTATGCATAGTGTTGCATAGTGCCTGCATAGTGTTTTGCATAATAAATCTTTTTATATAAAACAGAATACTTTTATAAATTTATTTGTTTTATTAGACTATAAATAGAATATATTATATTTTATTATGCATAGTGTTGCATAGTGCCTGCATAGTGCATGCATATATTATTTCTCATAAACTGTGTTTGTATTCAGATGTTGTAAATAGGGCTCAGTTAGTGGAGCGCGATAACGAGTCAACGCAACCAAAAAGAAGCAATCGAAAAAATTATAATCTAGGTGATAATGACCATCAAAGCGGTGACAATAAGCATGGAGGAATCAACATGCGAAATGGTAACCACTTTCGGTGGTAATCATGGTCAAAACAATAAGAATGGACATTTCAAGAAGAGAAGGTTCAACAATGACGTGAAGACGTCGGCACCAGCACCCGTTTCAAAGGAAGAAGAATGACCACCGGTCAGTATGTTTCAAATGCGGACAGAGGGACACATCCGTCAAATCGTGACGCAATGACAATCCAAAACGTGTTTTAATTGCGGAAAGAAGGTCACCTAGCTCGATTTTGTCGTATGGTGAAGTCAAGTCCAGCTGGGATAGTGATGCCAAAGGATGTCCCAGACAAGCTAAAGCCGGTAGTTTAAGAGAGAACGTTTTTTTTCGTGACAAAGAATCTGAATAAAATTATCACGGGTATGTTAGTCATAAACTCTTGTGAAGTCTATACCGTGTTAGATACCAGTTCTACTTTTTTATTTCACCTAGTTGTGTTCAATGTTTGAAGTTAACTCTGGAGAAGTTAGACTTTTATATATCTGTTTAAACTCAGTTGGGAGAAACCTTTGTTACCTCCACTATTTATAAATCTTGTTCAAATCAACACTTTCACGTTACGTGTCAATCTCGTCCTTTTGAAAATACTTGTCTTTGATGCGATTTTAGGAATCGATTGGTTAACTACTCATCATGCTTTTCGTAAGGTTGTTAGCTTTCATATTCCTAACCAACCTGTTATGCGAATTCAAGCAACTAAACCACTAAAGTCAATCATTGTCATATTAAGCCATAAGTAAAGAGCCTCGGTCCTTTCGTTGTTGACTTTCTTGTGTAGAATGCACCGAAGCAAGACTTTCTGTAGGCGATGTCGTGAATTACGATGACAAGTTGATAGGTATCAATGTGACGTACTATCCAAGTCTTGGATGAGGGTCACAGTTTTGAATGATATTTTTATTGTTAATAAATTTTCTGACGTATTCTTGAAGACTTCTTAGCCTACCCCTAGAGCGTGAAATCGAATTTTGTATTGACCCCGGTACAAAACCCATTTCTTAAACACTCAAATATTTTTTCAACTAAAATGAACGTAACATGCGCCAAAGACATTGACTCGAGCTGTTGAAGATTACGATCGTACTATTCAATATCATCGTGGAAGTACGAACGTGGTAGCTGACGCGTTGAGTAAAAAATCGTATGCGGTTACAAGTGCGAATATATTAACCAACGTGAAGATAACGAATATACGATTAGAATCGACTTTAATCGATAAAGTTAAAGCCGCTCAAGCTACATACTCAGAGCTGATGAATGTGAAGAAGAAGGTTCAAGAGAGCGTTATTCTAGAAACAAGAATCGACGAAGAGAAGAAATCTCAACCCTCGATTTAATTGGCCCATTTGAAATCCTCGATGAAGTAGGAACTGTGGCCTATAAACTCGTTTTACTGCCAAGTATGTTACGTGTTCAGAACGTTTTTTTTACGTATCGATGTTACGTAAATATGTGGACGACCCGAACCACATTATTAAATTAGAACTAAACGATATAGAAGAAGATTTAACGTATGAGGAGATACGTGTTAAAATCTTGGATAAGAAGGATCGTATTCAACACTCAAAGGTTATACCTCAAGAATTAGAATTTGAAATGAAGTCAAGGTATCCTCACCTCTTCTAAGATACCAGTGTATCGTGACGTAAATTTCGAGAGGCGAAATTCCATAAGGAGGGGAGATTGTGAGACCCCAGATTTTATGAATAAATATTTAATTTTCTCGAAATAATTTTTTGAATATTATGGTGTGGATTTGATATAATGTTATAGTTGTGGGTAATATTTATAAATTTTGCAAAGTACGCAAGTTGTTATATAATATTCGATTGGTCAAGGAATATTCGTTTTATCAGGGAATATTCGTACAACGGCATAATCATTGGTGGACCCCGCAACGGAATTATTGTCAGATTGAGAAAATGACAAAAATATTTTATGAAAATAACGACGGAAGTTTTACAATTATCTTGTTGAACTACTCAAGAATAAAAGTACGAGAATCTGGCGTGGTTGATAAGTAGTACACGATATTGATTATTGATGCTTACGTGATAAGTCACTCCGGTTTTATTTTATTAGTATTATTAATGTAATAAAACAGAAAAGCTTTTATATAAAATAGAATACTTTTATAAAGTTATCTGTTTTATTAGACAATAATTAGAATATATTATATTTTATTATGCATAGTGTTGTATAGTGCCTGTATAGTGTTTTGCATAGTAAAATCTTTTTATATAAAACAGAATACTTTTATAAAGTTATTTGTTTTATTAGAATATAAATAGAATATATTATATTTTATTATGCATAGTGTTGCATAGTGCCTGCATAGTGTTTTGCATAGTAAAATCTTTTTATATAAAACATAATACTTTTATAAAGTTATTCATTTTATTAGATTATAAATAGAATATATTATATTTTATTTAAAAGATTTTGTTTTAAATCTAGACCGTCCGTTTAAAGTAAATCAATCTGGACCGTTCATGAATTAGTTACTATACAGTCCATTCTTCTATAAATAGAAGTTCATTCATTCATTATTTCTTACGAATTCACTGAAACTCTAGAGAGAGAAACTATAGAGAGAGTTCTTCTTCTATAATCTTGAGCGTATTTCTTTAGAGTTTAAGAAAGCTTTGAGCGTAGTACAAGTTTTCTTCGAGTATAGCCTCGCCCTACAAGTCGGAATACTCTTCTTTTACGGTAAGGGATATTATTTGTTGTACTAGTAAGGGGTATTCTTTCTTTCTTATTCGTGAAGAGAACTTCTGTTATTCCATTCTTTATTATTCTATTGGAATAACCTATATAATGCAGGATACCCTATACTTGGTGAAATTCTTACGTTATTCCATTCTTTATCATTATGTTCGAATAACCATGCTCATGCAAAGTCTTGTATGCATGGTGATTTACATTATTATTCCGTTCTTTATCATTACGTTGGAACATCTCATGCGTGCTTTTACGCATGACACGTTCCGATTCTTTATCATTCTGTTGGAACATCATATCCGTGCTTTTTACGCATGACACGGTTCCATTCTTTATTATACATTGGAACATCACATGCGTGCTTTACGCATGACATGGTTCCATTATTTATTATTCATTGGAATATCCACGTAAATGCGTTTATCGTATGACTGGTTCCGTTATTTATTATTACATTGGAATAACCCATGCATGCGGTCTATCGTATGCCTCGGTGATTTCTTTTGTTATTCCATTCTTTATTATACTCGGTTGGTTAAAGTTTTGACTTCTATACTCCATGAAATTAGTGGAATATCTTTGATATTTGCGCTTCATCCGAAGATCTTTTATGGAAATATTCTTCCGAGCATTCTTGAATTTTTACTCCATAAAAGCGATATCATGTTGACAATTTGGACGTTATTGGTTCTGGATAAATTAATTCTTGAACTTGTTTTATTGAATTCTTATATCATTGTCATCATCCTCATGTTTATATTATGTTGAAAGTCATTTGTGGCCTGTAGTGCATAGATGGACTTGGTATGATTATGACCAGGGATATGCGGTGTAATCTTGACTGTAATATTATAAATGATGTGGAAAAAAGTCCTCATTGGCCCGCATTGCATTGATGGACAGTTTTTTATATGATTATGGCTATGGATTCTCTTCGGCCAAGGGTACAAAGATAAATTGTTTTATGGCATGATCAGGACCGTTGATGAAAACATGATTATCTTTAGCCTGTAGTGCATCGATAATTCGTGGTCGTGATACTAAAGAATATCCTTGGCCTGTAGTGCAGGGATGATTTGATGATGTGGATTATTTATTAAGCTGAGTCTCAGCGATAAAAGTGATGAAAAACATTTTAAATCATAGAAGATAGTAGATTTTATTCTCTAGTTGACTCTTCTAATGGATTGCTTATTTCGCTGCAGTTAAACTTGATGTTTGGTATATTGTATCAGTTTAACACTGTTGAAGGCTAACGATAAATTATTCTGCATTATCTTAGTCATAATATTTCTTACTGGGCTAGTTGAGCTCACCCTTTTGCTTTCATTGTTCTCTTCAGGAAATGAGAACGTAGCAGGGACTAGTCGGGGAACAGAGTGATGGTCCTAGATGGTGCATTAGTAGTCCTCATTATTCTGTGAAATAGTGTAATAATAAATGTAATGAGGACTCCATTGAGTTTTTATATTGTCTAGATGACAATATTTATATTAAAACTCATAGCATATGTTTAGTCGTATTTTACACGACTGTTGTATAATTAAGTTGTATTTGAATTTTGTACCATGTATTTGGCGACTCAAGATGGGTGATGTATACCTATTTTGGGGGCGTCACAAAAACGGCCATAACTTTTTTATACGGACTACGATTGAGGTGATTCATGATGATCCGGAACGAGGACGAATAGACCTACAACTTTTTTTTCTTTAAGTTTTTCAATTTGAGGTCGTTAGGAAGGATCAAAATAGTCATCTTTGTGAATGTTACGTATTCGAAGGCGATCGGAGGGCGTCGAACGAGCACATACGCAAGTATAGTGCTCCCGACGATGAAATATGTTGTTCTAAGTGATAAAACATAAATATGCATGATAATAGACATGGAATATAACTAAGATTACTTTACTCATTATGGAATGCCTTAACATGATTTTCTGAAATAAAACTTAATGTTTTTGAGAAACGAAAGTTGATGAATTTGGTGTCCTTTGAGTTCTGACCTTGGACCCTATGTACGCATATCAACGGATGTGAAATGTAGTTTTAAAGTTACCTTGCATATACTAGATTGATATAGCTTGGTTTAAAGTGTTTTGAAAGAAAAACATGAAGTTTTGAAAATGAAACTTGACGAACTTTGTGTCTTTTAAGTTCCGACTTTGGGAACAAGTGAATGTAGTCTAGTTATGTGCGCGGATGGATAAGGAATGTAATTTCAAGATATATTTCACCTAAAAGGTTGTCAAGCTCGATTTAGTATGTATTTTAAAGAGAAATTTAAAATTTTTAGAAACTAACTTTGATGAGCATTGTATTACTTGCATTATGACCTTATAAGCAATCATGATAGAGTTGTTTATGCCTTTGAACATGAATGATATGTTCACTCAACCAGTCAAGCATGACAGAAGTTATTTAAGCATGTTTTAAAAGTATGAACTATGCTATGTCTATGTAAATGAGATAGATACATGTAAACATGCGTATTAAAGGCTTGTTAGTGCCAATATAAGGTTTAAAAGCTTATAAACATTGAACCTTTGTTAAAAGAGGTTGTTAAGCCTTGTTGATGTAAATAATTCAACAAAGAGCTATGTAATTCAAAACTAAATGATTTGAATATGAACTTGAAGAAATATCAGAACCTACTTGATATATGTTTATAGTATGTATCAGAATGCATAGTAGGTTAAGACTAAACTGAGTAATGAAAAGCTCAAGTCTGGTTTTGGTGCAGGGATTAGCGCGGCCGCGCCACTCCCAAGCTTAAATGCAGTGAGGACGCGCCGCTTTATAGAGTGACCAAGAGCAGTTTGTTAACTGCATAGTCTTAAGTTATGGTTATATGGTGTCCTTAAGGACTACAAGATATGAAAACAATATTGTTTAGATAAATATGATAGTAGAATGAGCTAGTCTTGTGGTTATCCTAATTTCAAGTAAAAATGAAACCAAGTTAGGAAACAATATTTATTCTTATATTAAGAGCGTATAAAATTTTTGACTGATGGGTATGAATCCATGATTATATAAGCGCAGTAGGAATACACTTGATGCGTATAAGCTTTAAGCAGTTAAGTCGTAGTTGATAAACTACGAATCAGGCAAGTCTTTCAGTTCCTATTTGATATATGAATTCTATAACTATTAGTTGAGCTATATTTTACTATGATAATGTTGATTTATATATATGAAATGCATATGAGATATGTATAAAAGTTGAAAGTTGATCTTTGATGATATGTTTATGAAGTAAATCTCTATGCCTATTATGTGTGAAGTAACATGCGTAGTAAATATCAATTGATTATGAATGCATGAACTGAATATGCTATTATATGTTATGTACTGCATGAAAACTATTAGAATTGTTGGGTTGTTGAGCTCACCCTTGCAAATAACCACTTTTGCAGGTTAAGGACTCACGGTAAAGATTACGTCCTACGTGATTGATAGTGTTCAATAGTATCAAAGGAGATTGATTCATTTATTTAAATATATATTCTTGAACCATGTTTAGGTTCTAGGAGATGTACATGATAGTAGTTTACGATGTGTAATACATGTTAAGTTGGACTATGTGATACATAGAGGAATTCGAATCGAGATGTAAAAATTTATACAGTAATTCGAATAGAATGAATCATAACATAATTTGATTCAAGGATATGTAATTGATTCAACTTAAGAAATCAATAAAAGATTTTATTCAAATGAGATTGAAAAAGTTGAAGCTATTCCGCATTTTTATAATATCGAATATGATGTACGACATGAATGGTAAATGACCAAGATTTGAAACTTATAAAAGTTTGGGGTCATTATATAGATCTTGGAAATGCAAAGAATTTATATTCTAAATTGTAATAAACAAAGTTATATTCATTAAATTATAAATAAAAGATATAAATAGTTTGACGATAGTAGTATAGTGACGAACTAGATCCGAGGTTCGAAGTGACCCGGATTTGGGGGCGTCACAATAAATAATCCACATCATCGAATTATCCATGCACTACGGGCCAATGATATTCATTAGTATCACATCCACAAATCAACCATGCACTACGGGCCAAGGATATTTGTTATTATCACCAGTGGTCATGATCATGTCAACAACTGTCCATCAATGCACTACGGGCCAATGATGACTTTTACCACATCATTTGTAACATTACAGGTCATGATTATACCGATACATAATTCCTGGTCATAATCATACCAACAACTATCCATCAATACACTATGGGCCAATGAGGACTTTCATCACAATATAAGCATGAGGATGATGACAATGATATAAGAATTCAATTAAATGAGAGTAAGGATAAATTTTAAAGATTTATAATTCAATTTATCTAGAGTTCAAGAATGTCCAAATTGTCAACATGATACTGCTTTGTGGAGTAAAATTCAAGAATAATATTGTATCAAAAATAATTTGGACAGAAAAGAAATCAATTTTTGTCATGAATAGTACCCCGAGTGAATAGTACTTCGTGAATAGTATCCCGTGAATAGTACTCTGGCATGAAAAGGTGAAAAATTATCAAGAATGTTCAGAATAATACTAGATGAAGCGCAAATTTCAAGGATATTCTACTAATTTCAAGAAGAATAGAAACAATACTTAACAAAATGAGTGTAGAATTCAGAATATGAAACGAAATAATATTACTTACATACTACAGAGTATGGAAGAAAATATTATTTCTTACCAATATTGAACAAAAATAATCTCTTACCTAAGCATCAATACCGTGTGCTACTACTGAGTGACTTCTCACGTAGAATAAAAATATTATGCAGCAATTACTGTAGAAATAATTGAGTATAAATGAGTGACTTCTCACGTAACCATCAATAATCAATATTGTGTGCTACTATACAACCACTCATATTACTATTCTTTTACCACCGGGTAGTTTAACAGTTTAACGGTAAAACTTTCACCGTTATTTTTATAAAAGATATTTCTATCGTTTTCTAACTACGACAATACTTCCTTTGTGGGGTCCACCAATGACGGTGTCGTCGTACGGATATCCCCCGACAAAAAGAATATTCCCCGACCAAACGAATATTTAATATCAACTTGCTTACTTTGCAAAATTTTCAAATATCACCATTAACTTTAACCTTTTATCAATTTAACCATTTACTAAATAGAATAACAATTATCAAAAAATTGAATACTTTCATTTCATAAAATTCGGGGTCTTACAATCTCCCCTCCTTATGAAATTTCACCCTCAAAATTTACGTACCTGGTAGTTCGAAGAGATGAGAATACCTTGCTTTCTTTTCGGATTGACCTTCCCGGTTATTTCCTCTGTATCATGATTTTCCCATTACTCATCCCCTGTATTTCAAATATCATTCTAGAATATATCTTCAAAATAAGGGTTAATTGACATATCACATATTATCCCTAAATTCTAACCGACCAATTAATTACCAAATAAACTTAGGTAGGTCATACTAGCGAAGGAATTCCCCGTCTCTCCCATCCTACTTCTTGTCTCACATCTCAGCCAGGGATCATATCCCTAAGCTTTGATACCAACTATGTCGCCCCCAAAATAGGTATACATCACCCATCTTGGGTCACCAAATACATAGTACAGAAATCAAATACAAACTTCTTTAATACAATTGTCGTGTAAAAATACGACAAAACATAGCTGAGTTTTTAAATGAATATTGTCTTCTAGACAATATCCACACTCAATGAAGTCCTCATTACAATTATTATCATACTATTTCACAGAATAATGAGGACTACTAAAGCCACTTATCTTGGACTATCACTCCATTCCCCGACTCGTCCCCAGCTATATTCTCATTTCCTTAAGAGAGCAATGAAAGAAAAGGGTGAGCTCAACTAGCCCAGTAAGAAATATTATGACTAAGATAATGCAGAATAAATTATCCTTAGCCTTCAATAGTATAACAACTGATAGAATATAATTGACAACAAGTTTAACTGCAACGGAACAAGCAATCCATTAGAAGAGTCAAGTAGAGCATGATATCTACTATCTGCTATGATTTAAAAAGTTTATCATCAATTTTATCGATGTAATACCCATTAACAGTTCTTTATTATACCCAAGACAAAGAGAACTTTCATCATTTGTCTTCACCTGAACCACCAAAGATTATAGTTAAATTCACAATTCATGTTTATAACAATGTGAATCAACAATAATTCCTTGCCACAAAGGCTTAATAGAACGTTCACTCAATATCCTTACCCCAAAGGCTAAAGATATTCAAATGTAATAACAATGATCATACCAATCAGCTGTCTATCTTTGCACTACGGGCCAAAGATATGCAACTATAAAACCAATGGTCATAATCATACCAATCAATTGTATGTCAGTGCACTACGGCCAAAGACATTCAACAGTTAACTAATGGTCATGATCCTGTCAATCTCATCATCGAATTATCCATGAACTACGGCAAAGGATATTCGTTAGTATCACCAGTGGTCATGATCATGTCATACACATGTCCATCTTTGCACTACGGGCCAAAGCTATCAATTAACAGTTCATCTTTGCACTACGACCAAAGATATCAATCAACAGTTCTTCTTTGCACTACGGGCCAAAGACATCCAACTGTAAAACCAATAACCAACAGTTGGTCTATACACTACGGGCCAAAGATGACTTTCAACGTAATATAAGCATGAGGATCATGACAATGATATAAAGAATCAATCAAGTGAGATAAATGATACATATTAAACATTTATAATTCAATTTATCCAGAGTTCAAGAATATCTAAATTGTCAACATGATCACCAATTGTGGAGTAAAATTCAAGAATAATAGTCATGTATCAAAAATAATTTGGACAGAAAAGAAATATATCTTCCGGGTGAATAATACCCTGTGAATAGTACTTCGTGAAAAGGACCTCGTGAATAGTACTCCGACATGAAAAGTGTCCCAAATACCCGAATGAATAATATTCGAGTGAATAGTAACTGGGTGAATAGTAACCCGTTAATAGTACTCCGGCACAAAAAGTACCCCGAATACTTGAGTGAATAATATTCGAGTGAATAGTAACCGGGTGAATAGTAACCCATAAATAGTAACTCATGAATAGTAACTGTAATGCCCGAGAAAATTGGATTTTTGAGAATTAAATTTTTATTTGATTATATGAATTTAATTGATTATTTATGGGAGCAAGCTAATTGAAGGTCGTTCTATGACCTAAACATATCAAAACATTGTAGGATTTTGGCTACGTGATAGAATTAAAGTGTTTGAATTTGCAAGACGAAAATAAAAGCTTTCCGAGAAATTTTTCGAAAAACACTATTCACACATTTCTGCTCGGGAATTATTTTTGAACTTCCGAGAAATACGTAACAATAGAATATCGAGTTGAAATGGAATATCCAATAATATTTCAGTTATGGAAAACGTAATATTTCGCCTGCGGACTTAAAACCTAATGTTTAGGGAAAGTGATTTCCGAGAAGGAATTTAAAGCGCGTACAATGAATTAAGTAATGATCGTATAATATGTAGGTATTATACGAAGTAATGAATATGAGTATGATACGAAGTATTATACGAGTGTGTATGAGTGATGGTATGTCGTATATATTGACTAAGTATACGAATGAGAATACGAGTATTAATACGTATAAAATACGTTATAAGGCTTTAAGCCAAAAGAAATGAACTTGTAGGATTTGTTAAGTATTATGTTAGCCAAGTATGGAAATGGTTAAGTCCAATGTAAATTAATAAGCAAGCCCAATGTTTGTTTAATTACAAGCCCAATGTACAAGTTAAGTTAGTTAAGTTAATTAAATGCAAAGCCCCATATATATAAGTTAAGAAAATTATGCTAGAAGCCCAAATGATTAAGTTAAGCTAATTAAGCTAAAGCCCAAAGTAAGAACAAAAGGGTTATGGGTTGGTTTAAACCCATGGTTTAAACCATGGGTGATCCAAAGGGATAAACAAGTAACTTAATGACTAAGTATTGTGGTGAACAAGTAAAGTGCATATATGTGATTAACAAGAATACTTAAGGGTTAAGTGTTGTGATGGGCAAGCAAAGGATAGAAGTTGTGAGGAACAAGTTAACTTAATGGCTAAGACATTAATGTGATGGCCAAGTAAAAGTTGTGGAGAGCAAGTAATGAATAGTAAGGAGGTGGAAGTGGCTTAATGACCCTTATGCCCTAACCTAGGATGTCCTATAAATAGAGAGCTTAAGAGTTCATTTGTTGGTTGTTTCTTTTTCCTCCAACACCTTATACATTATAAGTTGAGAGCTTATTTACTTGAGAGAATAAGCACATATAAGTTAGACTTCCTTTGTTAGATTTTCAATAAGCAAGAAGGAAGAAGAAGTTTAAGGTGTAGCAAGTGAACATCAAAGAGTAAGTATTCTTTAACCATGATTCTCTTTCTCTTCCATTGTTAGAGAAGAGGGTATTGGTAGAACTAGTATGCTAAGGAATGTTAAATCCAAGGGCTTAAGTCTTAATAAGCCGTATAAGTCATGAATAGGTAATTCAGTCATAAATAAGTTATGAACTTATAATGAAAGTATAAGAACTTGTGAGAACTTGTACCAAGTTTACATTAATAAAGCTAGTATGATAATAAGAAGTAAGAATAATGGTTAAAAGTCATTAACCATAATGAGTCATATTGAAAGAAGACATAAGTCATGAGAAATGGAAACATAAGTATTTTTATACTTTAATAAGTTACAAACTCATCAAGAATAAGTAATAACTTATCATGTTTATAAGTTAATGAAGTATGTACATCAAGAGGTTAGTATGATGAATTGAATCCATTTGAAACAAAGAACAAATCTTAAGTAACAAAGTTTCGCCGGAATTCACACGATTAGACGACAATCGTAGAATTTGTGAAATTCTCGGAATGGAAGTCGAATTTTGATATTGAGCTTGGAAACATTGGTTTTCAATGGAGACAAGTTGTATTTGGAATTATAGAGTTGCTGACTCAAAAATGACCAGATTTCGACTTAGAACGAAGAAACGAGCGTTGAACGTTCACGAACGTTTATCGTTTTCGTTAAAAATGGACAAATAGGTGAAATTTTAGCAAACGAAGTCGAATAGATAAAATTCTTGCATGAACACGTAGAGTATGTTGTGACGTCCCCCAAATAGGTATACATCACCCATCTTGAGTCGCCAAATACATGATACAAAATTCAAATACAACTTAATTATACAACAGTCGTGTAAAATACGACTAAACATATACTGTGAGTTTTAATATAAATATTGTCATCTAGACAATATACAAACTCAATGGGATCCATATTACATTTATTATTACACTATTTTATAGAATAGTGAGGACTACTAATGCTATCATTTGGACCATCACTCCGTTCCCCGACTAGTCCTTGCTACGTTCTCATTTCCTAAAGAGAACAATGAAAGCAAAAGGGTGAGCTCAACTAGCCCAGTAAGAAATATTATGACTAAGATAATGCAGAATAAATTATCATTAGCCTTCAACAATGATGTTAAACCCGATAAAATATAACAAACATCAAGTTTAACTGCAGCGGAACAAGCAATCCATTAGAAGAGTCAAATAGAGAATAAAATCTACTATCTTCTATGATTTAAAAGGTTTTTCATCACTTTTATCGCTGAGACTCAGCTTAATAAATAATCCACATCATCGAATCACCCATGCACTATGGCCAAGGATATTCTTTAGTATCACGACCACAAATTATCCATGCCCTACGAGCCAAGGATATTCGTGTATTCATTAATGGTCATGATCATGCCAACAACTGTCCATCAATGCACTACGACCAAAAGGACTTTTATAACATCATTTGTAACATTACGGTCATGATTATACCGAATAATCCCTGGTCATAATCATACCAAGTCCATCTATGCACTTCACGCCACAGATGACTTTCAACAAAATATAAACATGAGGATGATGACAATGATATAAGAATTCAATAAAACAAGTTCAAGAATTAAATTATCCAGGATCCAATAACGTCCAAATTGTCAACATGATACTTCTTTGTAGAGTAAAATTCAAGAATACTCAGAAGAATATTTTCATGAAAAGATACTGGATGAAGCGCAAATATCAAGGATATTTCACTAATTTCATGGAGTATAGAAGTCAAAACTTTAACCAACTGAGTATAATAAGGAATGGAATAACAAAAGAAATCACCAGCGTGTAATAGATCGCATGACATGTGTTATTCAATGTAATAATAATTAACGGAACTGTGTTACGTAAAACGCACAACAAACAGGATATTCCAATGTAATAATAAAAAAGACGGAATCGTGTAAAGGTGTAAAACGCATGCATGAGGATATTCCAAATGAATAATAAAGAATGGAATAATGAAGAATTTCACCAAGTATAGGGTAGCCAGCAGCGTATCTGAGTTTTTCCAACAGAATAATAAATAATGGAATAACAGAAGTTCTCTTCATGAATACAAAAGAAATAATACCCCTTACCGTAAAAGAAACTGAATATAAGAGTAGGGAAGTAGCATAATACTTTTCTTATTTCTCTCTATAATTTCTCTCTCTAGAGTTTCAGTGAATTTGTAAGAAATAATGAAGGAATGAGCTTCTATTTATAGAAGAATGGACTGAATAGTAACTAATTCATGAACGGTCCAGATTGATTTACTTTTAAATGGACGGTCCAAATTGATTTACTATGTAGTATAATAAAATATTCTAATAAAACAAAATCTTTTAATAAAATAACGTTATATATATAAATATATATATATATATATATATATATATATATATATATATATATATATATATATATATATATATATATATATAATATGTGACTAGTATAAAAGCACTACTAACTATATATATATAATAAAACTAATCACCCCCCCTTTTTCCATCCAGACAAAACTATATATATATATATATAAACTTTTATATAATATATATATATATATATATATAAATAGCACATGCAAACATATATATGTATATTATAACAAAACACCCTCCTGACAAAATCCTTCCTCCATAAATTCAACAAATACTTCATAAAATCTCCTCAATATTTTTAACAACATTTATCATCATTATTATAATTCACAATATTAATCGACCAGGTCGTTCCCAGGAAAGAGGGGGCTTTTCAATAAGAATTTCTCCCTATTGGCGCACAATTAGGTGACCAAACCTCTCCTTGACAGAACTTTTAGACATCATTAATATTGCAAATAATAATATTAATAACTTTGTCATCTCAATTATTGATTTAATAAAATATAAAATATTGACAATAATTGAATCAAATAACGTGAGATACTATGCATCAATTACTGTAGCAATAATTGAACAAAACTGAGTGACTTCTCACGTAAGCATCAATAATCAATACCGTGTGCTCTTCTTCATGCAACTACGCCAGTATCTTGTACTTTTAACACGGGTGTTTCAACAGTTAACGGTAAAACTTCCGCCGTTATTTTCATAAAGTATTTTTGTCGTTTTCTCAATCAAAACAATAATTCCGTTATTAGGTCCACCAATGATTGTCTTTCATTGTATCGAATATTCCTTGTTAAAAGCGAATATTCCCAGACCAATCGAATATTATATAACAACTTGCGTATTTTTCAAAATTTATAAATATTACCCAACACTATAACATTATATCAAATTCATTCCATAATATTCAAAAATGTTATTTATAGAAAATTCATCTTTATTCATAAAAGTTGGGGTCTTACAACCTCCCCTTCTTATGAAATTTTGCCTTCAAAATTAGGGTACGTACCTGGTATGTCGAAGAGGTAAGGATACCTTGATTTCATTTCAGATTCTAACTCCCAAGTCATTTCCTCATCATCATGATTTCTCCACAAAACTTTGACTTGAGGTATAACCTTGGAGCGTAGAATATGTTCCTTCTTATCCAAGATTTGAACAGGAACCTCTGCGACGAACGAGATTTTTGTAATTTAATTTTAATATTTATTGACGTAAATAAATATTTTTGATGATTTAATTATTGGATTAAATAATTATTTGATGCAATTGTGGTAGATTAATTTAGTTATGTGTTACATTTATTAAATTAATGTAGAGAATATTTATTATTCAAGTATGTATTTATGTGAGCTTATTGAATTAAATGAAATATTTAATTAAGCATGATGTTATTTTAATTAATGTAATAATTAATTTGAGATTTAATAATTTGACATTATTAATTAATGAGGAAATTAAATATATGACTATGTGAATTTATGAGAAGTTATTATATTTTATTTATATTAAATAAGATATATGAATTATTGTGCAAGTGGGTGTGACATGAATTAAACTATATGATAAAGCTTTTATTAAATTAAATGACTTGAATCAATTAAAGCTAGCCAAACATAGCCTAAGTGGGAGTTGATTGCAGTTACCCATGATGGGTAACTGACCTCCATAACGCGCGTTAGTTTCTTCCTTTATACGTACCCTCCTTTCCTTTTCTTTTTATTATTATTGGCTAAGTCTAGAGATACAGAGAGAGAGATTGAGAAATTCAAGAGAGAGTTCAGAGGATTTTGTGAGAACTCAGTGATTGCAGAAAGAATCTAAGCCTACATATATATACTTTATTCTCAGGGTAATCTCTTCTTCCCAAATTCTAAATTTCACGTATTCAAGTTTTGATAAAAATGGCTTTCACAGTTTGCTGTAAAGTCTCTATGATGGGAAATTATAAGGCTTATGTGCATATATAGGTTAAGATGTTATCAAATTGTATTTAATTATATATATTTTGTAAACCATAACAGCAGTTTCATGAAAATATGTAGTATATGATTTCTACAAAATTACAGAGTTTGGGTAAAGGCCATATGGCCTTATACGTGGTATTTCATGTGTTGATCATATATTATCCCTAAATTTTACACTCTTATATTATTATGCATATTGATACGAAGAGACCAAAGTTTGAATGAACGGATTCGGTGTTATAACGAATCCGTAGTGTCAATTTTCATGTTTTATTTTCAAAACCTTCAAGAACATCATAGTCAGTGAAATTATAGATTTTAATTCTGTGATTATGTGTTTTAATGGGTTAAAATCACTTTATAGATGTTGGGTAATGATTATGTATAAATCATAGCATGTGGGTATGTTAATTTAGTGAAATTAATGATCATTTTGTGTCCTTTTTTTTGAACTCGTGTTCTTCGTGAATCGGGAATCAAAGTCTGGAGTTTTTCATGGCCAACTCGTAACTAAAGTCCCTGTCAAGAAGCCATGATACACCATGTGCATAAGCCTTAAGTCTCGAAAGCATATAGCAGCCACATGCAAGCCATGAAGGCCAAGAGTCCAGTGGCAGAAGACGAAGATCAAGTATAAAAGTGAAATACAAAGTACCACTCCGAAAAAAGTTCGTAAATGTAATTTTTAAAATGTTTAAGTCTAACAATGTGTTAGTAAATTAATTTAATGAACATGTAAACATGTTAGAAGTATAATGAGATGTTAAAATAGTTGTTTAACATGTAAATAACATAATTGCATGTGGATTGAATTATTGAATACATAATTAGCTTGATATTCATGAAGTACAAATTATGTGACAAAGTGGTAATTTGACTAAGTATAGTCAATAATCAAAGTAGACAAAGAGAATGAGTTTATGATGATTAGTTAAGTTATAATTAACTGGTATTCTAAATGTGAATGGTATGTAGGATTAAATTCAAAGAACGTGCTTAGTTAAAGTGTAATCTACGCACGAGGCAAGTTTCCTAACCCTACTTGTCATTATTGTTCAAGTTTATTATTTACCTCGAGTAAATTATCATTACTATTATTCAAGTTCGAATTATTATATTAAAGATTGATTATCTTTTCAAAGTATGATTTTTTTATACAATAATCGTTCTATTGTATACTCCTTAAGATTATTATTCAATTTGAATATCATTATTATTGAACCTTTTTAGATTAGCGAACCCTTATTGATTCGACTAGTCCATAGTTGATGAGCATTCTAAATTTCAGAACCCTTGATGAATTATCCAAACCAAACTTCCTTTGGTGCGGACTCGAATGTCAAATTGAGATGAACAACCCTGCAAAGGGATTTACTTATACGTTAAGCGTTAAGATATTGTGCATGTGATGGTACTAAGGGTTGATCCCCTAAGGCACGAGTAGAAAGGTCCATAGTCTTATGACTGTTAAAGGTTTTAAGTATAACCCTTGATAACCTAGGACATAGTTCAAGGTCTTATGACCCTCAGAATTCTTTTGATTCTTGTTATTCATTCTTTATTCAAAAGTTGAGCTTTTATTCAGATGTCTTTGATTCACTCGCATGTTATTATACTATTATTTCATTGTTATAATTGTGGGCAATAGTGCTCACTCTTGCTTATTAATAACATTGTAGATAAGAACGAAAGAACTGATGAACCTTCCACTAGTAAAGGCAAGGGAAAAGTTAGCAAGTGATGAAGACTTGTTGTTTATATGATGATGTATTTTGTTTAAGACTTGATTTAATGATGTTGTTAAGACTTATTTGTTTATGATTCCGCACAGATGTTTAAGGTTAGTTTAACTTGGGATTGTATTATTATTATTCGGATGTTGTAACCCTTAAGGGGAAGATTTTTATTCTATCTATTGCATGGCTTGCATTTATTATGGGTAGATAGATAGATGATATTTATATGATGAACACCAAATCTCGTGGAATTCAAGTACCCTTGGATTTGGGGTGTCACAAGTTTGTATCAAAGTATGAGGTTATGAACCTTAGGTGGGGGAACAACCTTAGGTAGTAGCCTTATAGAAAGAAGATAGTGATGGAAAACTCTTATCGAGTTATAAGAAATGAATTTATGTAATTCATTGAAGATAATAAAAGACCTTATGTGTTTATGTGTTAAAGTATGCGTTAGATGATACGACTTAGTAACTAAAACTTAAAATTTTGTTGTCAGGATGTCGAATGTTGGTGAAGCTAGTCAAGCTGGGGAGGAAGAACCCCGTGTACCTATAGTACTTACTGAGGAGGAACCCCGTGTACCTATAGTACCAACAGAGGAGGAGCCCCGAGACATTCATGTCGTTAGGGAGCAGCTGGTACACAGGGAGTCATCTCCATTGATCACCGTTGTTGGTCAAGAGCATGAGCCCAAAACTGATCCTGAGGAGGAATTTGTTGAGGAAGAAGAGGAGTTACCACGGTACACCGTTGATGCTGAGATGTACGACACATTATACGACCGTAACGTGGAGTTATGAGATGAGGTGCAGGATCTGACTGAGCGAGCTATTATTCAGCAGATTACTCTAGAGGAGAAGGAGAGGGAGATTTCGACTCTTCACTCACGATTGGGAAATGTAGAATGGGATTTGGTCCATGAGAAGGGTCAAACCGAAGATTAGACTGAGGAGATAGAGAAGTTTAAGAAGGAACTGAAGGAAACCTCTAAAAGACTGAACATAGCAGAGGAAGGCTGGGTAAGAGAATCACGTCGAGCTGATCGTGCAGAAGATGATGGTCGTGCAAAGAAGGCGAAGATTGGGGAGACATATTCTACACTTAACAAGGCAATGAATGAGACTCAAGATCGAGTTTTGAGGTACCCGATCCAATTTGAAGGACTACCATTGTACATGATGGATCGCAGGACGATGTACCGCATCTTAGAAGAGGAGCGTAGAAGAAGGCTAATCAAGACTCGACCGACAAGCGGTGATATGATTTGTTTAATTATGTGAAGAACTTAATTAGTTTTTAGATGTAAATTCTGACATGTTTATGAACGAAAGAATATTTGAATGTTTTAAATTCTGTGGATTCTTTATTCCAGGATAGTTGATATAAATAGCAGTTATGCTATCGTTTAATGTTAAAAATTTTGATTTGAATGAAAATATATCAAGTTGTTTGAGATGATGTGTTAAATGAGTATGTTAAATTGTTAAGTAATGCCTTAACTATTTAGAGAAATAAATAAAGTTCTAATAAACGTTTATTTAACAGAAAAATGCCGCCAAGGAGAAGACAACAACGTCAACTGGCTCAGGAAGAGTCTACCAATAATAACAATAACGCCAATACTAATCCAGTTCAGCAGTTGGTGAACTTACTGACTGGAGCCATGAATAAACAACCTCAAGCTCCACCAAACACAACGTTTAAAGACTTCAAGGCGGTGGGACCGCCAGAGTTCAAAGGTTCCATGAACCCAATCGAGGCTCAAACGTGGGTTATGGAGATGGAGAAGGTTTTCGACTTTGCTAGGGTTAGAGAAGACCAGAAGACTGCTTTTGCAACGTTTATGCTGAAGTCAGAGGCTAGCTACTGGTGGCAAGCAAACAAAGTACTAGGAGGTGAAGGTGTAATTACGTGGGAGAGATTTAAAGAGATGTTTTTCAAAATGTATTTTCCAACTAGTTCGCAGAATCAGATGGAGGTTCAATTTCTGGAACTGAAGCAGGGAAACATGAGTGTACCTGACTACGCGGCTAAATTCAACGAGTTTGCAAGGTTCGCCTTGTACCAAGTACACACTGATGAGAGAAAAGCCAGAAGATTCGAACAAGGACTAAAGCCTTGGGTATACAGTAAAGTTTCAATGTTTCAGATAAACAAATTTGCCGGAGTACTGGAAAAGGCCATCCTCGCTGAAGGAGGAAGTGATACGGTGACCAAGTACAATCAAGATCAGAAGAAGAAGAAGAGTGAAGGTGAAATTAATAACAAGGCCAGTGGAAGTGGCACATGAGGTAGAAATTTCAATCAAGAAAAGGTGGGAACGACACTCATCATCGGAAATCAAACAAGGTAGGTAGAAGAAAAAGAATCAAGCATGCCCGACTTTATGAGGAAAGCACATCCGGGAGTTTGTATGAAAGGAAAAGAATGTGCTACAATTGTGGTCGGAAGGCCACATAGCACCAAACTGTCCCAAACCCAAAGAAGGGTGCTTGCTTTTACTTGTGGTTCGAAGGACCATCTGGCAAGAGACTGTCCCAAGATGGGATCGGGAGGGTCGTGGATCGAGGGAGTAAACCGGGGAAATAACAGTGGAAATGCCTTAACCATCACCGGACCAACCGCAATAAACCGACCGACCGCCTGGACTTTCAACATGACGGTGAAAGATGTAGTTCAATCTCGTGATGTGGTGTCAGGTATCATTTCGATCAATAAAATTAATGCTTATGTTTTATTTGATTCGGGTGCTACTTGTTCCTTTATATCCGATGATTTTGCCAAGAATTTAGATTTGCCTAAGAATGAATTGGATTACCCTATGAGCATAGAAATTGTGAATAGAGAAATAATCCCTGGTAAGTACGTACATAAGAATTGTAGAGTGGATATTAAGGGTAATATCATGAACGTAGATCTTATCCCTATTCGACTTGGGGAATTTGACGTTATTTTGGGAATGGACTGGTTATTCAATTACGGGGCTGTAATTGATTTCCAAAAGAAGCGTATTAACCTTATGACTCCGTCAAAGGTTGTGTTTTATGGTAGCAAGTCGCCTAGACAAGCGAGTTGTCTGACGATGATGCAGGCCAGGAAGTTGTTAAGACAAGGCTGTGTAGGATACTTAGCTTACATAGTCGACTGTCGAAAAGAGAATTCGAAGGTCGAAGAGATACCGATTGTGAGGGACTTCGTCGATGTATTTCCAGACGATTTACCAGGACTTCCACCAGATAGAGAGGTAGATTTCGTGATCGATTTGGCGCCAGGAACTGCTCCAATATCGAAGGCACCATACCGAATGGCACCAGTAGAGATGAAGGAACTAATGGTACAATTACAAGAATTGCTGGACAAGAAGTACATTCAACCGAGCGTATCACCGTGGGGAGCTCCGGTGTTGTTTATGAAAAAGAAGGACGGATCGATGCGACTCTACATTGACTACAGAGAACTGAACAAGGTCACGATTAAAAATAGATATCCATTACCAAGGATCGATGATCTGTTTGATCAGTTGAAGGGAGCAAGATACTTTTCCAAGATAGACTTAAGAAGCGGTTATCATCAACTGAAGGTGAGGCCAGAGGATGTACCAAAGACAGCGTTCAGAACGCAATACGGTAATTACGAATTTTTAGTAATGTCGTTTGGTCTAACGAATGCTCCTGCAGCATTTATAGGACTAATGAATGGTGTGTTCAAGCCGTTTTTAGACAAAATTGTAGTTGTATTTATAGACGATATTTTGGTATATTCAAAAACCAAAGAAGAACACGAAGAGCATTTGAGATTAACGTTGGAAGTATTGAGAAGGGAAAAGTTGTATGCCAAATTTTCAAAATGCGAATTTGGATTGAACGAGTGCAATTTCTTAGGCACGTGATCGATAAAAACGGAATTTCGGTAGATCCATCCAAAGTAGAAGCCGTGATTAACTGGGATCAGCCGAGAACGCCGTCAGAAGTAAGAAGTTTTCTTGGATTAGCAGGATATTATAGAAGATTCATACAAGACTTTTCCAAGATAGCAACTCCGTTAACGAATTTAACTCATAAAGCTATGAAATTTGTTTGGACGGAGAAGTGTGAGGAGAGTTTTCAAGAATTGAAGAGGAGATTGAGTACGGCACCTGTGTTATCCCTTCCGGATGATACAGGAAATTTTGTTGTTTTTAGCGATGCGTCGCATAAAGAACTTGGTTGTGTGCTTATGCAAAATGGCAGAGTCATTGTGTATGCATCACAGAAGTTGAAGGATTACAAGAAGGGATACCTGGCCTATGATTTGGAGTTAGCTGCAGTTGTTTTTGCTTTAGAATTTTGGAAGCACTATCTCTATAGGGAGAAGTGTGAAATATATACGGACCACAAGAGTCTGAAATATATTTTTTACGTATGATTTGAATATCGCCAAAGAAGATGGTTGGAATTAATTAAAGATTACGATCGTGAGATTTTATACCATCCGGGAAAAGCAAATGTGGTTGCCGATGCCTTAAGTAGAAAGGGTCGTGAGAAATTGATGATGTTGACTGCTCAGGATGAACTAATTGTAGAAATGAAAAAACTGGAGTTAGAGGTGAAGTATCCTATAGAAATTGATGAGAAGCTAATTCAGATACAATCTGGTACAACCCTACTGGATAAAGTTAAGGAGGCTCAGCTTCAAGACGAAGAATGTAAAAAGGTGACAAAGAAGATATCTGAAGGAACTGAACCGAGATTTAAGATGGATAAGGAATGAATACTGAGATTTGAGAGTAGAATTTGGGTACCGCTAGTACAAGAGATTAAGGAAGATATTTTGAGCGAGGCTCATAGGTCACGATATTCAATTCACCCTAGTAGTACCAAAATGTACCAAGATATTCAACAACATTTCTGGTGGCCAAATTTAAAACGAGATGTTGCAGAATGTGTTGCCAAGTATCTTACCTGTCAGAAAGTTAAAGCAGAACATCAGAGACCGAGTGGATTGCAACAACCGTTAGAGATCCCAGAATGGAAATGGGAACATATTATAATGGACTTCGTGGTTGCCCTTCCGACGACTCAGAAAGGCTACGACGCAGCATGGGTTATCGTTGACCGACTAACGAAATCCGCACACTTCCTTCCGATCAAAATCAGATTCAACTTAGATCAGTTGGTAAGGTTATATGTGAAAGAGATTATTTTGAGACACGGAGTGCCGGTGTCAATTGTTTTTGATAGAGATCCGCGCTTCACATCAAATTTCTGGAAATGTCTTCAGGAATGTATGGGTACGCAATTGCGAATGAGTACAGCTTATCACCCTCAAATCGATGGATAGAGTGAAAGAACGATTCAAACATTAGAAGATATGCTAAGAGCCTGTGTGATGGACTTTAAAGGAAATTGGGATGATCACCTACCGTTAGTAAAGTTCAACTACAACAACAGTTACCACGCTAGTATTGGCATGCCGCCTTACGAAGCGCTATACGGCAGAAAATGCAGAACTCCGCTTTACTGGGATGAAGTTGGTGAAAGACAATTGCTAGGGCCAGAATTGGTACAAAGAGACTACAGAAATAGTTAAAGTGATCCGAGCATACATCGGTAGCGGCTCAAGATCGACAAAAGAAAATACGATGATCCACATCGTAAAAATATCGAGTTTGAATCAGGTAGTTATGTTTTCTTGAAGGTCTCTCCCTGGAAGGGGAAGATCAGGTTCGAAAAGAAAGGGAAATTGAGTCCAAGATTCATTGGACCCTTTGAAGTACTGAGAAGAATCGGTGAAGTCGCGTATGAGGTAGCCTTACCTCCATCACTTGAGAATGTCCACAATGTCTTCCATGTTTCTGTGTTACGACCCTACAAGGCCGATTACAAGCATGTAATTGACTATGAACCCCTATATTTTGAAAAAGACTTATCTTACGAAGAAATTCCTGTCCAAATTGTCGACCGAAAAGAACAAGTTCTAAGAAATAAAGTTATACCTTCTGTTAAGGTAATTTGGAGGAACCACAATGCTGAAGAAGCTACGTGGGAACTCGAAGAGAATATGTTGAAGAATTACTCTCATTTATTTACTTAATTATGTGTAAGCGATTCTGGGGACAGAATCTTTATAAGGGGGGAGAATGTAATGGGTCGAAATTATTGAGTCGTGATTCTGGGGATAGAATCCTTTTAAGGGGGGAAAGATGTGACGAACGAGATTTTTGTAATTTAATTTTAATATTTATTGAAGTAAATAAATTTTTTTGATGATTTAATTATTGGGTTAAATAATTATTTGATGCAATTGTGGTAGATTAATTTAGTTATGTGTTACATTTATTAAATTAATGTAGAGAATATTTATTATTCAAGTATGTATTTATGTGAGCTTATTGAATTAAATGAAATATTTAATTAAGTATGATGTTATTTTAATTAATGTAATAATTAATTTGAGATTTAATAATTTGACATTATTAATTAATGAGGAAATTAAATATATGACTATGTGAATTTATGAGAAGTTATTAAATTTTATTTATATTAAATAAGATATATGAATTATTGTGCAACTGGGTGTGACATGAATTAAACTATGTGATAAAGCTTTTATTAAATTAAATGACTTAAATCAATTAAAGCTAGCCAAACATAGCCTAAGTGGGAGTTGATTACAGTTACCCATGATGGGTAACTGACCTCCATAACGCGCGTCAGTTTCTTCCTTTATACGTACTCTCCTTTCCTTTCCTTTTTATTATTATTGGCTAAGTCTAGAGATACAGAGAGAGAGATTGAGAAATTCAAGAGAGAGTTCAGAGGATTTTGTGAGAACTCAGTGATTGAAGAAAGAATCTAAACCTACATATATATACTTTATTCTCAGGGTAATCTCTCCTTCCCAAATTCTAAATTTCACATATTCAAGTTTTGATAAAAATGGCTTTCACAGTTTGTTGTAAAGTCTCTATGATGGGAAATTGTAAGGCTTATGTGCATATATAGGTTAAGATGTTATCAAATCGTATTTAATTATATATATTTTGTAAACCATAACAGCAGTTTCATGAAAATATGTAGTATATGATTTCTACAAAATTACAGAGTTTGGGTAAAGGCCATATGGCCTTATACGTGGTATTTCATGTGTTGATCATATATTATCCCTAAATTTTACACTCGTATATTATTATGCATGTTGATATGAAGAGACCAAAGTTTGAATGAACGGATTCTTGTTATAACGAATCCAGTGAGTGTCAATTTTCATGTTTTATTTTCAAAACCTTCAAGAACATCAAAGTCAGTGAAATTATAGATTTTAATTCTGTGATTATGTGTTTTAATGGGTTAAAATCACTTTAAAGATGTTGGGTAATGATTATGTATAAATCATAGCATGTGGGTATATTAATTTAGTGAAATTAATGATCATTTTGTGTCCTTTTCGCTGAACTCTATGTTCTTCGCGAACTGGGAATCAAAGTCAGGAATTTCATCATTGGCCAACTCCGTAATCTAAAGTCTCAAGTCACAAACAGCCCACCGTAATCACAAAAAGTCGAAAGTCAATACCATGCAGTGACTAGCCG
The DNA here is from genome assembly GCA_020205605.1 of Panax ginseng. Classification (NCBI taxonomy): domain Eukaryota; kingdom Viridiplantae; phylum Streptophyta; class Magnoliopsida; order Apiales; family Araliaceae; genus Panax; species Panax ginseng. The sequence continues at coordinate 86,405,186 of CM035146.1, read as the reverse complement.
CTTAAGAGTCCGATCATAAGACCATCATCGCCAAGCAAAGACGAAGATCGAAGTATAAAAAGAAATAGCAAATACCACTCTAAAAAAGTTCGTAAATGTAATTTTAAAATGTTTAAGGCTAACAATGTGTTAGTAAATTAATTTAATGAACATGTAAACATGTTAGAAGTATAATGAGATGTTAAAATAGTTGTTTAACATGTAAATAACATAATTGCATGTGGATTGAATTATTGAATACATAATTAGCTTGATATTCATGAAGTACAAATTATGTGACAAAGTGGTAATTTGACTAAGTATAGTCATTAATCAAAGTAGACAAAGAAAATGAGTTTATGATGATTAGTTAAGTTATAATTAACTGGTATTCTGAATGTGAATGGTATGTAGGATTAAATTCAAAGAATGTGCTTAGTTAAAGTGTAATCTACGCACTAGGAAAGTTTCCTAACCCTACTTGTCATTATTGTTCAAGTTTATTATTTACCTCGAGTAAATTATCATTACTATTATTCAAGTTCGAATTATTATATTAAAGATTGATTATCTTTTCAAAGTATGATTTTTTTATACAATAATCGTTCTATTGTATACTCCTTAAGATTATTATTCAATTTGAATATCATTATTATTGAACCTTATTAGATTAGCGAACCCTTATTGATTCGACTAGTCCATAGTTGATGAGCATTCTAAATTTCAGAACCCTTGATGAATTATCCAAACCAAACTTCCTTTGGTGCGGACTCGAATGTCAAATTGAGATGAACAACCCTGCAAAGGGATTTACTTATACGTTAGCGTTAAGATATTGTGCATGTGATGGTACTAAGGGTCGATCCCCTAAGCACGAAAGTAGAAAGGTCCATAGTCTTACGATCATTAAAGGTTTTAAGTATAACCCTTGATAACCTAGGACATAGTTCAAGGTCTTATGACCCTCAGAATTCTTTTGATTCTTGTTATTCATTCTTTATTCAAAAGTTGAGCTTTTATTCAGATGTCTTTGATTCACTCGCATGTTATTATATTATTATTTCATTGTTATACTTGTGGGCAATAGTGCTCACTCTTGCTTATTAATAACATTGCAGTTAAGAACGAAAGAACTGATGAACCTTCCACTAGTAAAGGCAAGGGCAAAGTTAGCAAGTGATGAAGACTTGTTGTGTATATGATGATGTATTTTGTTTAAGACTTGATTTAATTATGTTGTTAAGACTTATTTGTTTATGATTCCGTACAGATGTTTAAGGTTAGTTTAACTTGGGATTGTATTATTATTATTCGGATGTTATAACCCTTAAGGGGAAGATTTTTATTCTATCTATTGCATGGCTTGCATTTTTATGGGTAGATAGATAGATGATATTTGTACAGTGAACACCAAATCCCGTGGAATTGAAGTACCCGGATTTGGGTGTGTCACAACCTCTTCATACATCAAATCTTTCGCTATTTCATCCGGTTCTAACTCAATAATGTGGTTCGGGTCTTTCACATATTTACGTAACATAGATATGTGAAAAATGTTATGAACACGAGATATACTTGGCGGTAAAGCGAGTCTATAGGCCACAGTTCCAACTCGATCGAGGATTAAAAATGGGCCGATGAATCGAGGATTGAGCTTTCCTCTCTTTCCAAATCTCAGTAACTCCTTTCCATGGAGCAACACGTAACAACACATGATCTCCTATATCGAATTCCACGTCCTTTCGATGAAGATCAAGATAACTCTTTTGTCGATCTTGTGAGGTTTTTTATCGTTCGGAACTTTTGAATCTTTTACGTAGTCATACGTACCAACTCCCGGTCCCCAACAACGTTGCTTCTCCCACCTCATCCCAAAGATACTAGAGAGCGACACTTTCTTCCATACAACGCCTCAAATGAAGCCATGCCAATACTTGTTTGATAAGCGTTGTTGTAGGAAAACTCCACCAATGGTAAGAACTTATCCCAACTTCCCACGAAGTCAAGGACACGAGTCTTAATAAATCTTCAAGAGTTTGGATAGTCCTCTCCGATCGCTCGTCCGTCTCGAGGATGATATGCTTGAAAGCTAAATCATAAACTGCGTGCCCATAGCTTTTCTACAAACTAACCCAAAATTATGAAGTGAATCTTGGGTCTCGATCAAAAACTATGGATACCGGCATACCATGCGGACTTACAATCTCGTTTATGTACATACGAGCAAGACGTTCAAGTGTATAAGTTTCTCGATATCCAGAAGAAATGAGCAGACTTGGTCAATCTATCAACAATGACCCAAATCGCATCAATACCTTGAGAAACCTTAGGAAGACCAAGACTTGAAATCCATGGTAATGTGCTCCCCACTTCCATTCGGAATTTCAAGTGGTTGCAATGGACCTTTTGGTACTTGATGCTCCGCTTTAACTCGTTGAAGCTAGACACCTTGAGATAAACAGCGCTATCTCTCTCTTCATATTGCTCCACCAAAATGTATAACGAATATCATGATACATTTTGGTACTCCCAGGATGGATTGCAAACGGTGTGTTGTGCGCCTCCATCATGATTTTATACTTTAAATCAGGGTCGTTAGGAACACAAAGTCTGGAGTTGACTCAAGTATTCCTTCGTCATCGATTCTTGCTTAGGATATCACCTTCTTGCACTTTCTTCCTCATACGCATCGGCTCGTGTTTGTAGCAAGCAAACTTTCACTTTATCAATTAAAGTCGGTTACGCTTTCGTATATTCGCCATCATCACATGGGTCCCTGGAGTCTTTAACACTATCTCCATCCTTTGCAAGTCACACAAAATGGGCCTTTGTGTTGACAATATCGCACTCGTACTTGCATATGATCTTCTACTCAATAAATCACTACCACGCTCTCTTTCCAGGATGGTATTGGATGGTATGATCATAATCTTTCAACAGTTCAAGCCAACGTCGTTGTCGCATGTTGAGTTCCTTTTAAGTGAAGAAATATTTGAGGCTTTTATGATCCGTAAAGATCTCCACCTTCTCCCCATACAAGTAATGCCTCCAAATTTTAAGTGCGAAGACAACAGCTGCTAACTCTAGGTCATGAGTAGGATAATTCCTCTCATATTCTTTGAGTTGTCTTGAGGCATAAGCTATAACTTTCTCATGTTGCATGAGAACACATCCCAACCCTTTGCCCGAAGCATCACTATAGATGACAAATCCCTCCGATCCAGATGGTATTGTCAAAACAGGTGCTAAATTGAGTCTCCTCTTGAGTTCTTGAAAACTCTTCTCATATTCTTTGCTCCAACCGAACTTTGTATCTTTCCGAGTCAGCTGAGTTAATGGAGTATCTATTCGAGAAAATCCTTCCACGAATCTCCGATAATAACCAAATTAAGCGAGAGAAAGCTATGTACTTGATCATCGATTTAGGTTGCTCCCAACTTTGAATTGCTTCAATCTTTGTCGGGTCAACAGATATTCCATGACTTGATACTACGTGCCCAAGGAATGCTACTTCCTCAAGCCAGAACTCACATTTCTTCAACTTGGCATAAAGCTTGTATTCACAAAGCTTTTGAAGTGTCACCTCAAGTGTTGCTCATGATCTTCACGGTTTTGGAATAAATAAGGATGTCATCAATAAAGACGACCACAAAGTGATCCAAATATTCCTTGAATACTTGGTTCATCATATCCATGAAGGTAGCAGAGCATTAGTCAATCCAAAGGACATGACTAGAATTCATAATGCCCGCATCGAAGTTCGAAAAGCCGTCTTTAGAATGTCATCATTCTAATCTTCAATTGGTGATATCCGTAAGCTAAGATCAATCTTTGAAAAGAATTTGGCTCCTTGCAATCGGGTCAAACAGGTCATCAATACGTGGCAATGGGTACCTATTTTTGATGGTGACATGATTCAACTCCCGATAATCAATACAAAGTCGCATACTCCCATCTTTCTTCTTCACGAATAGAACAGAGCACCCCAAGGAGAAGTACTAGGACCGAATAAAGCCGATGTCTAACAATTCTGCAGATTGGGTCTTTAACTCCTCGAAGTTCAATAGAGTCATTCGATATGGGGCTTTGGAAATGGGTTTTGTATTAGGGTTCAAGGTCGATACAAAATTCAATTTCACGCCTTGGGGGTAGGCCAGGAAGTTCTTCAGGGAATACGTCAGGGAATTTATTAACAATAGAAATATCATTCAAAACTGACGTATTTTTGTTTAGATCCGTGACATGAGCTAAGAAAGCTTGACATCCATTTTCAATAAACGAATAGCTTTATGGCTTGAGATGACCGTGATTGATTTTAATGGTTTGGTCGCTTGAATTCGCATAATAGGTTGATTAGGAATATGAAAGCTAACAACCTTATGAAAACAATCAATTTTTGCATGATGAGTAGTTAACCAATCAGTCCCTAGAATCACGTCAAATGCAAGTATTTTCAATGAAATAAGATCGACGGGTAATATGAAGGTACCGATTTGAACCAAACAAGACTTATAAGCGATGGATGTAATGAAGGTTTCTCCCAATGGAGTTTCCACAGATAAGTCAAAGTCTAATTTCTCCGAGTCAAATTTAATAGTTGAGTGCAAGTAGGAGAAATAAAAGAATGGGTAGAACCCAGTATCAAATAAAGTATAGACTTAGCTAGAGTTTATGATAAGCTTACCCGTGATGACCTCATTTGGGTTCCTTGCTTTCGGGAGGTCACAACAAACGCCTCCTTGCACTCAGGCTTTGACTTTTTCGGGATGACCTTTGGTGCCTCCATCCTAGTGAACTTGTCTTTGGGTGAACGACAAAATCGGGCTAAGTGACCTTCTCTTCCATAATTATAACATGCTTTGGATGGCATCGCAGATTTGAATGATGTGTCCCTCCCTCCGCATTTGAAGCATATGATAGGTGGTCATTTCTCCTTCCTTAACAATGGGTGTTGGTCTTTGATGTCTTTTTCGTCATTGTTGAATCTCCTCTTCTGAAATGTCCATTCTTATTGTTTTGGCCACGATTACCACCGAAGTGGTTACCATTTCGCCCGTTGATTCCTCCACGCTTGTTGTCACCGCCGATGACCGCTCTCTTTGGTATTATCATTTCTTTGTTCGCTCTCTTTTGGTTGCGTTGACTCGTTATCGCGCTCCACTAACTGAGCCCTATTTACAATATCTGAATACAAACACAGTTTATGAGAAATAAGATGTTAACGTATCTCCGGCTTCAAACCTCTTAAAAATATCCACGTCATTCTCTCTTCATTATCCACCAAGTGGGACGCAAACCGGGACAACTCGGAAAACTTTGCTTCGTACTGCGACACGGTCATATTATTATGTTCTAACTTGATGAACTCCACCTCCTTCATGTGACGAATACTTTCGGGAAAGTACTTGTCGTTGAATAGTTCTTGGAACTTCTCCCAAGACATTTTCAGTGCGGCAGGTTGAGTACGCTTTACCGATTTCCACCAGTAATATGCCTCTCCTCGTAACATAAAGGCAGCAAAGGGAACCTTTTGCTCCTTGGAGCATCCCAAGACATCAAATATCTTGGTGATCTGCTTTATCCATGCTTCCGCCTTAAGTGGTTTTGGCTCTCCAATAAACTCCGGTGGTCCCAGCTCCTTGAACTGTTTAGCGGTGACCGTCCGAGAGTTTCCAGTGGTTCCACCTACATTTTGGACAGGAGCCGCTCTCGCCTGTTGTTGCGTGAATTGCATAAAGCCTCTGAACATTCCGTCATTCATCATTTGGTCAGTGTTGTTATTTGCATGAGGATTGTCGCCTTCCTAATGCACATTATCCTGATTATTGATTTGTGGTGAATCAATGGTCGCCTGTGCTCCATTGCTATTCTCAACATTCTCAGATACTGCCACAAAACAAACGGTGTCGACGTCGAGATTTTTTGATGTCCCTTTCCGTTACTTGTTCTTTGGTGTTCTCATTTTAGGTGAGATTTGTTTGAAAAAAAAAAGTTAAAAAGGTCCAACATGTATAATGTCGACGATGGGACTGTTAAGAGTCGCCAGTTGGTTTCTTAAATGGTTGTACCAACACAACCAAGAAAAGTTTTGCACATTGACCCAGTGATGTGACAGCGATATCTGGTCGTGGCAAAACCGAGATTCATTTAGGTGCAGGGACTTGGTTATGCGGGGGAAGGTGTTAGGCACCCCAGACATCCGTGTTACCACAACGACCGCCTCTTTTAAGAAACTATTATTTGTGTATGTGTGTGTGTGTGTGTGGGGGGTCAATGTCAAGTTATATGAAAGTTGTGCGAGGCCTCGTTCGAACCTATATACACAGGGTTTGAATTTATGTAAAAATTTAGTTTTTAGCAAGATATGGCAATAATGTTTTATAAAAGAGGTTTTTCAAACCCTGATGCTCAATAGGAATTGAGACCTTTTACACTTCCATTTTCTTTAAGCGAGCGGCTGAATTGATTTTATTTAACGGATCCGAGGCATTCGTATGAAAAATAATACATCCAAAAATAATGCCGACTTCCTCGTGGGTATGGAAACCATCTGAGGAAATACAGACATCGCAGAATAATTTACAAGTCGCCATAATTTGAAAATGTCCATCACGGGAACCGAATCTAGATCCAATGAGATGAATCTATGATCACATGATTCTAAAGCGCACGTAATATTGCAATTTGTATAAAAGCAATAAGCAGGTATATATATAAAAGCGGTAAATATATATATATATATACAAACAGGATCACCAACCACGAAGCACCTCCATGGGGGATCAAAAATGTAAATAAAGTCATAGATATACGGCCAACCGCCACGAAGGAAACTCCAAAGGGGATGAATGTAAATAAAGTCGTAAATACTATCAATCGCCACTTAAGTAAACTCAAAAGCGTGATTTAAATGTAAAGAAAGCTGTAAAAGCGATCAACTGCCACGAAGGAAACTCCAGGAAGGACAAAATAAATATATATATATATATATATATAAGCAATAAACGCACCGGATGTAAAATCCAGGCTCATCGAACATAGTTCGACCACAGTTCATATATATATATATATATATATATATATATATATAAAAGCGAGTAAACGCACTTGCATCAAGTCTAGGCTCATCGAACAAAGTCCAGACACACGGTTGATATATATATATATATATATATATATATATATATATATATATATATATATATATATATATATATATATAAAAGCTAATAAACGCAGGAATGCATCAAGTTCAGGCTCATCGAACAAAGTCCCACACACACAGTTGATATACATAAGTATATATATATATATATATATATAAGCGAATAAACGCACTGCATCAAGTCTAGGCTCATCGAACAAAGTCAAACAGCATATTAATATATATAAGTATATATATATATATATTAAAGCAGTAAACACTCCAGACCAAAGTCTAGGCTCAATCGAGGCATAACTCGATAATGTTAGTCAATATATATATATATATATATATATATAATATATATATATATACAGACTGGAATGAAACCACGGATAGGAAGTTAGGGTAAAAGCAAGCAACACGACTCTCAGCGTGTAGAAGGGTGTGTGCAAAGATGAAGAGAAAGACTCTAAAGTGTGTGAGAAGGCTTACAAACTTTGTCGATAAAAAGGGCTTCTATATCTTTAGAGTGGGTAAACTCTTGGGCTTTTTGTGGGTACAAAAGAGGCTATAAATGAGCTCACTGGTGTTTAAAAGTGAGAAAATACCTTTGTATGGCAAGTGCAGAGCAAATTGTGCGGGGGTTTCCGCGTCTTTTTCTCTTAGAAAATCAAGACCCCAAGCCCCATATTTATAGAGGTGGGAGCATGCAGGTCTACTGCGGCACCTAGTAGCAGTGTACTGCGATTGTTCGGATGCCCTAGGCAAAGTGTGGGTCCCACCGTGTCAAAAGACGACGACGACCGTTCGCTTGGCCGCTCATAATTTTCAATCCGGGAGTCCGATGGAAGCGTGCCATACCATTCCGGAAAGCTCTTTCCAAGAGCTACACAATGATATATGATTTGACCTTTTTTAATTCCAGGAAGATGGGTCCATGACCGAAATGGCATTCCCGGGTTTTCCTCAGGCAATCCGGTGAGCCGTTTTGTGTAGTTTGCGTTCTGAATTACCATTAAGATGCTGATGGACCATGATGATGGTGCTAACTGGTGCATTTTCCATTTTAGGATGATTGATAAATTCCCCAATGTTGAGTTGTCGCTACTTTTGAGATTGCCCCCAATCTTGTTATAAGGGATCCAATATCCGGTTGTCGCTAATTTTGAAATTGCTTGACCCTCGCTTGTTGTGCAGGATAGTTGCTTTGATAGATGAGGTGATAAGGCGCTAAAATCGCAAGAGGCTTTTTACATCTGCCATCATCTGGTGAATAGGTAGTGGATGTGGGCTTTGATGTTGTGACTCTTTTACGGTAAAGATGTCACTTTGTTAGAGAGATGATGCTCTAACTCATAGGGATATCGTTGTTCGAATGGGATGACGTTATATCCACCGAGATATCGCATGTAGTTGGCGGTGGATCCATTGGCTCGTGTAGAAACCCTTGGGTAGGAGATCACAAGTGTTACTTTCTTCTTCTTCGAGAGGAATTCATGTTGGACTTGATAGCCCGTGATATACACCGATTTGTAGATGGGCTTGTATTCTCCTGCACAGACTAGCTTAGCCATTTTGTCATGTACAGTACACATTGTATATATCAAACAGCATTATATATGGCAGGGAAATATATGTTGATTCACTTCCCTTTTAGTTGTGCCTTGCTACTTGCTTGATATTCACTTATTTCTCCAGGACTTTGTGATCTGGATGTATTCTGAACTCCTCCTTGATGGATGGATAATGAGATGTCTCAGGATTTTTAGAATGGATCGTCGATCTGCGTGTATTCCCTACCATCTTTGGTGTCTTGGGACTTATTTTTTGTATGTGGTTATGGATAGGAGTATGTTTGTTTTGTTTTTACGTGGTGAGACCGGACCATATAACATGGTCAGCTACGCATCTCCCTGTATTGGGGAGATCGGTCGTCGAGTTCGCCCCTCGTAGGAAAGTAGAAAAAGCGTAATCCCATGTGCAGGTCAGAGTGCGGGGAGGAGAAAGTTTAATCCTAGGTTGAGGATAAACGGCAGGTATGAGAAGTTTGATCCCAGGTATGGGTAGCCAAACTACAAGTGTGAGAGGTTCAATTCACGGTGAGATGACCTAAGTGGTATGATCGTAGTGAAGCTAGGCTGCTGGCTTGAAAGGATGTTTCTCTGAGGGGCAAAGCGTGGAAAGGAGTTGTATGTGGTAAAGGGTTAAAGAACCAGAATGACTGGTGATCTGATGATCCCAAAACTAGGATGTTTGCTTGATGGTAACCTTAGACATAGTACCATTTCACGGTGTCCGACATGATAAGCTGTGGAAATTTATCGCCGTCCATTTCCTGTAATCTGAAAGCGCCTCTTGTCAATACCTCCTTGCCAATAACCGGGCCTTCCCAGTTCGGAGCGAATTTTCCTTTAGCCTGATCTTGGTTGTCAATGATCTTTTTCAAAACCAAGTCGTGTTGTTTGAACTGTCGTAGTCAGACTTTTCTATTGTAGGATCTTCTTTATAAGTAGAAGGCCGCTCATTTGTGGACCACATATTTTCCCATGGATTTCATCCATAGTCTCTGAGCTTGGTCTTCGTCCAAACATCTGAGGAGACATCGTTCTGCATCTCTTTCATAGAGTGCATCTTCGCTCAGGTAGAATTTCATAGCTAGTTGATGGATCCGCCTTTTCCTAGTCGGGCTTGCCTCAGCGGGTGTAGATTTATCTTGTAAGTGCTCATTGATATGTTGATATCAAGGGTGCTGGATGGGAGGTAGCTCATCCGACACTTTTCCAATATAATTCCCATAGGCTGGGGCCTTGTGCAGGGAGATCGCGACGCTTGGCAAGTGTTCCTTGTCTGATATGCGAATCAAGGAGGCCAAAGTTGCTAATGCGTCCGCAAAGTCATTCCTATTATGAGGAATGTGGAGGAAGGATTTTTCTTCGAACTCTGAAGCCATTTGTAGAACATACCGATGGTAAGGCAGCAACTATAGAACCCGTTGAAGAGGTTTTTTCTTTTTCTTTTTTTTTCTTTTTTTTCTTTTTATTTTCTTTTTATTTTATATTTTCTTTTTTCTTTTTTTTTATTAGATCATGGAAAAGAGCAACACGGCTCACTGATAAGTAGCTCCGGCATTGATGAGGCCGAATGACAATCGTCTCAGCAAAGGGCTCCCAGGCGTGATGAATGAAGTTTTCTCATGATCATCTTGAAGAACCATGATTTGATGGTACCCCACGGAGCAATCAATGAAAGGAGTACATGCGTATCGAAAGTCAGTATTGTCAATGAGTATGTGGATGAGCAAGACGTGAAAGCTATCTTTGAGGCAAGCTTTATTTAAATCTACGCAATCCACACAAACTTGCACCTCCCTTCCGGTTTTTAAGACTGGGGACTATGTTGGATAGCCATTCGAGGTTAAGTTGACACCATGATGATCTTGAATTGAAATTGTTTCACAATTTCTTCTTTAACTTTAACTTCCACTCGAGTTTCAATCGCCGAGCTACCTTACCGAATGGCTTGAATCCCCTTTGATGGGAAGGCGATGAATGATAATGTCAGGTGTATAAACCGACCATGTCTTTGTGAGACTATGCAAACACATCCTGGAATAGGGTCGATAGAGTAACCATGTCATTCCTTTGGTTTTGAGTGAGGTCTGCACCAATTTGGATTTGTTTGGGGTTTCTAAGGTTCTAAGGTTTAAAAGAGGTGGTTTGATCAAGATTTAAGCTTGGGTTTGTCTTGACCCATTCTTTGATCTCTGAGGTATCTCATAGTCCTCTTGTATTTCCATTAAGTCTGAGTCCAACTTTACATCAAAGTTAAAGTCCTTGTGGAGAATAGGCACCTCATCAGCAAGTACAGGCACATCTAAATTCAGAGTCCTGAAACAAAATATGCTTTCACTTAGTATATAACACCACAGTCAATCACACAAAGTGTTGCTTTGTAATTAATGAAAAAGTAAGCGCTATCTTTGTTAGAGAAAAAGTAAGCAGTTATTGCTATCTACAAGGTAGAGAGAGTTTCTTCCCTTTTTACCCTCGACTCGGCTAATGCAAGGAGTGCTGCTTCAATTGTCGAGGGCAAAGTCTTCAAGTGGAGCTACTTGGTGATGGAGGGCTATCATCAACCTCCTTCTAGAATGATGACCATTACGTGTGGGCAATCATTATGCAGGGTGTATCTATTTGAGAAGGGTTTGTTTAGGTTTTTGTTTGGTTTTGACCGCACCATTGATGGCCGCTACGATACTCTATTGAAGAGGAGATCAGGTCTTTTGTAGTTCAGGCTTTGGTTTGAAAAGGTTCAAAGGGGTAAGTGGTGAAAAGAGTGTAGAGATGTTTTTTTGTTTTGTTTTGTTTTGTTTTGTTTTGTTTTTTTTAATGTATTTACATGCATGGAAAATAAAAGGCATACTACGAAGAAAGTGATACCGTTCCAACATTTTCTGGAACTCACAACTTTATCCCCTGGATCTACATCTTCTTGGCTAGTTGAGGCCTGATAGTCCAGTTGTCAGCGGTTATGTTGCCTTCAGGGCTAGTGATAGAGGTTACCCCTTAATTCTGAATGTCTTCGCTTGTGGCCATAACTTGATTGCTTCTTGATTCAGTACATTCCTCAGGGACGCTTGCAATGGACGCATCGCAAAAAGGGATGAACTCGGATTCTCTAATGGGTTGGATTCCCGACAATCTCACCACCTTTCCTTCATCTATTCCTTCGCCTTCTTCATGGGTTTCAAAGGATTCAACCATGAAATCTCCCTCAAGCAGTTGTGTCATTTCTTACAAAAGAACTTTCCTTTTTGGTTTTTCTTCCTTGGAAAGGATTAGTATTTCCTCGCATCATCCAAGGTGATAAGATCGGGAGCGTGGTTGATATCTTGGAACCATGGGACGTTTGATGTTGGCGGGGAATCTCCTTTGGGGATGCCTTTGTCTCTTCATCACTTCTTGTATCGGGATCATCCACCTTGTGCTCTCTTGGTAGAATTGTCGCTCATAGCCCTCACCTCATTTGAATTGCACATCTCGAATGGACATCTTAAGCTTTTTATTTCCTTTTGCCTTTTTTGGTCATGGGAAATTCTATATCGACTCTCCATTTTCAATGAGATCCCGGATTTTATGTCATGAGACCAAGCATTCTTGATCGTATGCCCAAGTGAGTTAGAATGGTAGAGACATATCTTGGTGGAGTCATAACTCTTTATCTTGGGTTTTATAGAGGCTGAGAACTCAAGAATCCTTCCTTTGCTTATCGAGAAAGTGTAGCATTTCTTCTTTGGATTTGCTCGGAGGGCTTAATTTTCGGACTCTTTTGGAGGTTGTTTGATCTTTCATCTTTGAGAATTCGCATTCCCTCGATTGGTTCTTTCTACCTTTGGCGAGATCCTCTAACAATTTTATCATCCCCTTTTCTTGTACTTTCACTGCTTTGATCTTCTTCATTTAATTTGGCTCATCATGGAGAGATATGGGCTTATATTATGGTTAACCTCCTTTTCTCTTGGCTTTACGATAGTTGAGTGAAAAAATTGCCTTGTTTCGATGTTGGCGCACTATCGACTTAGCAGCCATTGATTTACTTGATTCTGGATCGCCTCTAATTTTTGTATTCTTGGCATACCCTCCTCCGAAGTTTTCCCACCCTAGGACATTTGTTATGTGCTTTTGGGGTATTCCTCCATCCTTCGATATGTACTTACAAATTGGATACATTTCAGCGCTTTCTCGATTCGATCATGTTTACTTCTTACAGATCATGTCGCAACGGAAGGTTGGTGTTGACATTTTGTTGGTCAGGTTGTTCGACCATAATACTGCCACTTTCGATCAGATTTTGAATCTTATGTTTTAAGGACCAACAATCCTATGTATCGTGTCCTGGAGACCCTGAGTGGTAAGCACATCTCTGGCTTGGATTGTATCTTTTGCTCCCTGGTTCTAGAGGTGGAGTTAGTTCGGTAATTTTCTTATGATCCATTAATATTGCCAACACATGTTCAAGGGAATCACCCAGTGGAGTGAATACTCGATTTTCCGTTCTTTCAAATTTTCTTTTCTTATCTGGGTATTGGTTGAATGCAGTCTGTTGTTGGGACGATAGATTGTCTTGCATTTTCCAAATGGGGGGGGACTGTAGTTTGGCCTCCTAGCTTGCCCCTGTATAACAAGGGATACATCCTCATTGCCTTTATCGGATACTCCCTTGGGATCGCTCGAATACTTGCCAGTTTGTATATGTTTGGCGACTGCTTCCAAGGCGTGAAGTCTTTAATCTTATACGCCTTGAGCCCATCTCGCCATTTTCGCCTGTTTGATCATTTCCGCAAATGGCTTTCCTATGCATGCTAGGATCCTCTCATAGTAAGGAGCCTCTTGGATATCAATAAATGTCATTACCATCTCAGTTTTTGTCATTGATGGAATGACTTGCGCTGCTAGATGTCTCCACCTTTGGGCATATTCTCGGAAAGATTCAGTACTTTGCTTTTTCACTTTAGTCACTTGATATCGATCTGGTGCCATTTGTGACTGAAAACTGTACTGATTTAGAAAGGCGCGGGTCAATTCTTACCAGTTGTGGATTTTGGCATTGTCAAGTCGCGCATACCAGGATTTAGCTTCTCCAGTGAGACTCTTTTGAAAAAGTTTCATTCTGAGGCTTTCATTTTCAGAATAAGACCCCAGTTCGCCAATGTACACTTTTAGGTGCGTATAGGGATCGTCTGCCCCATTGTATTTTTCAAACTCTAGGACTTTGAATTTGGTAGGATATTGAGCCCTGAGGAATATCTGAGAGATCCGAATAGGTGACACTCCCATAATTTCCGGTCCTTTAATTGAATAGGATGGTATCCTCCATTTGTTGGACTTTCTTTCTTATATCCCCGGTTTCTCGATCATCCACGAGATTTGTGATTTCTTTATTAGAATGAGGTTTAGGTATCTGGGTTTCCATCTTTTTACCAATGCCTGACCGCTTTGGTGTGAAGGACTCTAGTTGAGTAGGCATGTGCAAGCCTCACGATATTTTTACTTTGCTCTTTTAGAAAGATAACCAAGTCTGCTATCTAATTCCTTAATCTTTCGAACTCCTCTCGAGAAATAGGAGTAGGATCAGGCTGGGCATTTGTAGCCATGTTCGACGGTGGGCTCAGTGCCTTCTTGGACTTTAACCGAGTAACGGGACTGATTGTTTCCCTGCGAAAGACTTTCACAGTTTAGTCTTTAGGGAATGTGTATAATAACATGCTATGTGATGTGTCCATTTTAGGATTTTTATCCTGCAAAACGGATGTCAGCTGTTTGTAGCATGCAAAAAATATGTATGTGTACACATTTCTTCATATTTCTCATTACATGAGATATATATGGCATGAATTTGTGTAATTGAAATGAGAGCATGAAGAGACTTTCCTCCGTTTTGGGTTTATCAGAGGCTGACCTATCTTAGGTTACTCTCGCTGTTTTTTGGCATGAAGGTTCCTAAATCATCGCAATCTACTTGACGGGAAGTTAATCCGGTCTTTCAACTGGAACGAATTTGGGTGGTGCCTTTCCTGAGCCTCGGAGAATTAGTCTTCTCACGAGTCCAGTAATCAAACACCGACGGGATAGCCTCCTGGTGGAGGGACCACACAACATATATTCACATACATCGCGTCTCACCTTATGAAAATGATGACATGTACGAAGCACTAATATCACAAGTAGTTATGGTGCGAAGCACTAGCATCACAAACAGTTTATGGTGCGAAGCACTAGCATCACAAGCAGTTATGGTGCGAAGCACTAAGTGTAATAAGGAAATGCATTCGTACACATTCATCAAATGTAAATGCAACATCCACACACAAGCAGATAACAGTTTTAAAAAGATTGTAATAACGGCTTAAGTCCTCTTACTGGAGTCCCCACCAGAGTCGCCACCTGTCGACGTCGGGATTTTTTGATGTCCACTGAATTACTTGTTCTTTGGTGTTCTCATTTTAGGTGAGATTTGTTTGAAAAAAACAAGCGAAAAAAGGTCCGACATGTATAATGTCGACGATGGGGATTTATTAAGAGTCATGATTGATTTTTAAATGGTTGTACCAACACAATGAGAAAAGGTTTGCACATTGACCCGATGATGTGACATCTGATACTGAATCGGTGAAACAAGAGATTCATTTAGGGTCCGGGGACTTGCTTATGCGGGGGGAAGGTGTTAGGCACCCCTCGACATCCGTGTTACCACGGTGACCGCCTCTTTTCAAGAAACTATTATCTGAGTGTGTGTGTGTGTGTGTGTGTGTGTGTGTGGGTCAATGTGCTGTTATATGAAAGTTGTGCGAGGCCTCGTTCGAACCTATATACACAGAGTTTCAATTTATGTAAAAATTCAGTTTTTAGCAAGATATGGCAATAATGTTTTATAAAAGAGGTTTTTCAAACCCTGATGCTCAATAGGAATTGAGACCTTTTACACTTCCATTTTCATTAAGCGAGCGACTGAATTGATTTTATTTGACGGATGCGAGGCATCCGTATGAAAAATAATACATCCAAAAATAATGCCGAGCTTCTCATGGGTATGGAAACCATCCGAGGAAATCTGAGACATCGTAGAATAATTTACAAAGTCGCCACAATTTGAAAATGTCCATCACGGAACCGAATCTAGATCCAATAAGATGAATCTGTGATCACATGATTCTAAGCGCATGAGAATATTGCAATTTGTATAAAAGCAATAGCGGTATATATATAAAAGCGGTAAATATATATATACGAGGCGGGATCACCAACCACGAAGCACCTCCATCGGGGAATGAAATGTAAATAAAGGCGTAGATACGGTCAACCGCCACGAAGCGAAACTCCAAAGGGACGAGAATGTAAATAAAGTCATAAATACGGCCAACTACCACGTAAGTAAACTCGAGGCGGGGCGAAATGTAAAGAAAAGTCATAAAAGCGATCAATCGCCACGAAGGGAACTCCAAATGAGGACAAAATAAATATATATATATATATATATATATATATATATATATATATAAAAGCAATAAACGCATAGGATGTAAAATCTGGGCTCATCGAACATAGTTCGACCATACAGTTCATATATATAAGTGTATATATATATATATAAAAGCGAGTAAACGCACTGCATCAAGTTCAGGCTCATCGAACAAAGTCAGAGCACACAGTTGATATATATATATATATATATATATATATATATATATATATATATATATAAAAGCGAATAAATGCACCGGATCAAGTCAGGCTCATCGAACAAAAGTCAGGACACACAGGTTGATATATATATATATATATATATATATATATATATATATATATATATATATATATATATATATAAGCAAATAAACGCACTGCATCAAGTTCAGGCTCATCGAACAAAGTCAGGACACATAGTTGATATATATAAGTATATATATATATATATATATATAAAAGCGAATAAGCACGCACTGCCAAAGTCTCAGGCTCATCGAACAAAGTCCGACAGCAGGCAGTTAATATATATAAGTATATATATATTAAAGCGATGAACGCCTGCATCAAGTCTCAGGCTCAATCGAGGTATAACTCGATAATGTTAGTCAATATATATAAATATATATATATATATATATATATATATATATCTGATGAGAATGAAACCACAGATATCAAGTCCAGGAAAAGCAACAACACGACTCTCAGCGTGTAGAAGGGGTGTGAAAAGATGAAGAGAAAGACTCTAAAGTGTGTGAGAAGGCTTACGGTGGTGACCGATAAAAAGGGCTTCTATATCTTTAGAGAGGGTAACACTCTTGGGCTTTTGTGGGTACAAAAGAGGCTATATATGAGCTCTGCAGTGTGTTGAAAGTGAGAAAATACACTTATATGGCAAGTGCTTGAGCAAATTGTGCAGGGCTTCCGTCTTTTTCTCTTAGAAAATCAAAGACCCCAAGCCCCATATTTATAGAGGTGGGAGCCGCAGGTCTACTGCGGCACCTAGTAATGGTGTACTGCTTGGTGCCGGGGTGCCGAGGCGATGTGGGTCCCACCGTGTCGAAAGACGACGTTGTTGTTCGCTTTCGCTCATAAATTTTAATCCGGAGTCCAGATGGGGCGTGGCATACCATTACGGAAATATCTTTCCAGAGAGCTACATAATGATATATGATTTGACCTTTTTTGATTCTAGGAAGATGGGTCCATGACCGAAATGGCATTCCCGGGTTTCGTCAAGCAATCCGGTGAGTAGTTTTGTGTAGTTCTTGTTTCCGGAGTTAAGATATCGCTCTTGTGGGACTTCCTTTGAAGTATTTTGAGTTGAAATGAGTGTATTTGATTTGAAGTGAAGTTGAGTTGGCAAAATGACCATTTTGCCCCTCCCGGGGTTATCTCCGGTTTCCGCATAGTTGTAGCTGTCGTTTCTCAGGTTTATCTCTGAGGTTGGCTTGATGTTGACTTTGACTATCCTCAGGGTCATCTCTGAGGTTGGATTGACCTATTCCCATAGTTGGGACTGAGACTGGATACCTCGGGGTCATCTCCGAGATTAATCGGTCTTCTCCGGTGTGTGGACCGGTATTGTATCTGTAGGCCTCGGGGTTTGATGATGAACTTCCGGTAGTATCCGGTATGGATTTGGATTGTCTTTCAGGGTTCCCTCTTAAAAGATGAATCTGTCCTCCTGCAATGTTAGTAACAGTAGAAGAAAATTTCGAGTGTCTACAAAAGGTTAATTGACATGTAACATATTATCCTTATATTCTGACCGACCAATTAAATACCAAAAAAAAAAAACTTAGGTAGGTCATACTAGCGAAGGAATTCCCCGTCTCTCCCCTCCTAGTTCTATTCTCACATCATAGCCAGGATCATATCCCTAAGCTTTGATACCAGTATGACAGCCCCAAAATAGGTATACATCACCCATCTTGAGTCGCCAAATACATGATACAAAATTCAAATACAACTTAATTATCTGACGATTCGTGTAAAATACGACTAAACATATCTTGTGAGTTTTAATTCAAATATTGTCATCTAGACAATATACAAACTCAATGGGGTCCTCATTAAATTTATTACACTATTTTATAGAATAGTGAGGGACTACTAATGCTATCATGCGAAAATCACACCCGCTCCTCGACTAGTCCACGCCACGTTCTCATTTCTGAAGAGAACAATGAAAGCAAAAGGGTGAGCTCAACTAGCCCGAAGAAGAAATATTATGACTAAGATAATGTAGAATAAATTATCATTAGCCTTCAATGAGTGTTACATCGATAAAATATAACAAACATCAAGTTTAAGCTGCGAGTGGAACAAGCAATCCATTAGAAGAGTCAGTAGAGAATAAAATCTACTATCTTCTATGATTTAAAAGGTTTTTCATCACTTTTATCATTTGAGACTCAAACAATAAATAATCCACATCATAGAATCACCCATACCACTACTACCAAGGATATTCTTTAGTATCCGACCACAAATTATCCATGCACTACGGGCCAAGGATATTTGTGTATTCATTAATGGTCATGATCATGCCAATAATTGTCCATCAATGCACTACGGCCAAAAGGACTTTTACCACATCATTTGTAACATTACGGTTATGATTATACTGAATAATCCCTGGTCATAATCATACCAAGTCCATCTATGCACTTCAGGCCACAGATGACTTTCAACAAAATATAAACATGAGGATGGTGACAATGATATAAGAATTTAATAAAACAAGGTTAAGAATTAAATTATCCAGGATCCAATAACGTCCAAATTGTCAACATGATACTTCTTTGTAGAGTAAAATTCAAGAATGCTCAGAAGAATATTTTCATGAAAAGATACTGGATGAAGCGTAAATATCAAGGATATTTCACTAATTTCATGGAATATAAAAGTCAAAACTTTAACCAACTGAGTATAATAAGGAATGGAATAACAAAAGAAATCACCAGGCATTCGATAGGCCTTACGAGCGAGGTTATTCCAATGTAATAATAATTAATGGAACCAAGTCGCAAGAAACGCATGCATGAGGATATTCAAATGAGAATAATAAAGGCGGAATCGAAGTCGGCGTAAAGCGCATGAACAAGATATTCCAATGTAATAATAAAGAATGGAATAATGTAAGAATTTCACCAAGTATAGGGTAGCTTGCGTACACACGAGTTATTCAATGTAATAATAAATAATGGAATAACAGAAGTTCTCTTCATGAATACAAAAGAAATAATACCCTTACCGTAAAAGAAACTGAATATAAGAGTAGGGAAGTAGCAGAATACTTTTCTTATTTCTCTCTATAATTTCTCTCTCTAGAGTTTCATTGAATTAAGTAAAAATAATGAAGGAATATATATATATATATATATATATATATCGTAATATGTGACTTAGTAGTATAAGTGCACTAACTATATATATATAATAAAAACTAATCACTCCCCCCCTTTTCCATCAGGACAAAATTATATATATATATATATAAAACTTTTATATAATATATATATATATATATATAAAATAAGCACATGCAAAACATATATATGTATATTATAACAAAACACCTCCCGACAAAAAATCCTTCCTCCATAAATTCAACAAATACTTCATAAAATCTCCTCAATATTTTTAACAACATTTATCATCATTATTATAATTCACAATATTAATTGACCGGTCGTTCCCGGGAAGAGGGGCTTTCAATAAGAATTTCTCTCCTATTGGTAGCGCAATTAGGTGACCAAACCTCTCCTTGATAGAACTTCTGACATCGTTAATATTGCAAATAATAATATAAATAACTTTGTCATCTCAATTATTGATTTAATAAAATATAAAATATTGACAATAATTGAATCAAATAACGTGAGATACTATGCATGCAGAATTCATCTTTAGCAATAATTGAACAAAAGCGAGTGACTTCTCACGTAAGCATCAATAATCAAAATCGTATGCTTCTTTGTGTAACTACGCGTATTCTTCGTACTTTTAACACCGGGTGTTTCAACAGATTAACAGTAAAACTTCCGCCGTTATTTTCATAAAGTATTTTTGTCGTTTTCTCAAAATGATAATTAATTCCGCAGGTCCACCAATAATTGTGCCGTTATACGAATATTCCCTATTAAAACGAATATTCCCCGACCAATCGAATATTATATAACAACTTGCGTACTTTGCAAAATTTATAAATATTACCCATAACTATAACATTATATCAAATTCATTCCATAATATTCAAAAATGATATTTATAGAAAATTCATCTTTATTCATAAAAGTTGGGGTCTTACATATGTGATTTGTGAACTGTAGGCTCTTGAACGAGCCAATTCGGACTTAAAACAGAAGAGATTCGAGGTAAGAATCTCACAAAATCAAAAATCATCAAAATTGTTCGATGCATGAGTCAGCGCCATGGTAGCGACTCGAGAAGAAGGGAATGGACGGTGCCACATACGAGACCAAATTTTAGTCCCCCTGATGGCGGCATCATGTAGCAGCTGAATACACTAGGCTTGGTGCTTGCAGCCAAGGATGGGATTTTAGAAAAAAAGATGCGTCGCTTGCACTTGTAAGATAGAGAGGGAAGCTAGCGGCCCATAGCCAAAGACTAAAATGTAAATAGAGACGAATGTTTTAAAATGTAAAGAGAAGGGGAAGCGTATGAATAGTGAATTGAATTCTTAATTAACTTAATGCAATATCATTAATGATGTTATAAGCCTTAAGTATAACGTTAAAAGTAGGAGTTAAGTCAATTGAGTGTGAACGTGAACGATATGCAATTAGTGTACTAAACCAATGATGATCGAGTTTCGATTAATAATAAAGTTAGTAAGCCGTGATGAAAGTTGTTTAACTCGAAACGAGTTGTATTAATGAAATAATTTCACTTAAGTTATAGAAGAGACAGAAGTTGGTAAGAATGATGTAAAAGAAAGATGGAAAGCCGGAACAAATAATAACAAATCTAATATATGATTAGATTGAGAAGAATGTTAAGATTCTTTAGGAACCAAGTATGTTCATTCATGACCTAATGTGGTATGTTATGTGATTATGTGTTGTAGAGACCGTAAAGACTCAAAGAGAAACATATTTATCTTTGTAGCAGAATATATGAAGGCAAGTTTTTCTTAAACGACATCTAACCTTCGTGTTAGCCAAGTTTTCAAATGATTGAGTTATGAGATACATGTATGGTTTTAAAAAAAGAGTCTATACCGCTTTTTTAACTCATTAGAGCGAATCTTGATAGATTGATTGAATTGTTTACAAGTCTTTCAATATAGAATTGCTAACGCTATCCTACGCCAATTGTTTGGTACGGATTCAAGGTAAGCCTGTATATGAATAAACAAATGTATTTTCATCGAGTATTCGATGGGCACGTGAGGTTGCCACAACTTAAACATATACACGTTTAATGAATGTAGTGTTGATTAACATAGAGTACTATAGGCTGATCACCTAGAAGTGCTCATAAGATATGTCGGACTTACGGACTTCGTGTCGGGTTGTCCTTTTCAAAGAAATTATGAAACACTCATGGTCTTGGACCATAATTGGTGTTTTACTAAATATTGTTATGATAAAATGTTTTGAAGGAAAATGAATGCTATTTTGAGTTATTGATAGTACTTCTTAACTACTATCCAGTTACTGAAGATATACGATTCCTATGTTTCAAGCATGCTTTTAAAATGAAATTGTTGTACTTGTTGAGCTTGTTATGCTCACTCTTACTTGAACCATATGAATGCAACTTAGACTGAATGGACTGAAAGATTCAACAAGGATAATGAGAAGGATAAAGTAATAGTATAGGTTTGTAATGATAATATTCGATATTATGACAAAAACAAATGTAACGGTTATAAAGAACCTGGGAAATGGTAGTATTGTTTTGGAATATATATAAGACATATTCATTCTTTTGAGGCATTTCAATTGAATGTTTGTGTGAATTGTAGCACCGTGGAGCACCATATGTCGGGTTGGAAGAGACCCGGATTTGGGGGCGTCACAATAACTCGTGAATAGTAATCCAGCATGAAAAGATCAATAATTATCAAGAAAGCTCATAATAATATTTTCATGAAAAGATACTAGATGAAGCGCAAATATCAAGGATATTCTACTAATTTCACGGAGTATAGAAGCAATACTTCAATAAAATGAGTGTAGAAGTAGGAATACAAAACGAAATAATATTACTTACATACTACAGAGTATGGAATAAAATATTATTTTATACGAATATTGAACGAAGATAATATCTATACGAATACGAAAAATAATATCTCTTCTGAATATGAAATAAATAATACCCCTTACGACTGTTGAACAAAAATAATATTCCTACGGATACTGAACGAAGATGATATTCCTTACGAATATTGAACAAAAATAATATTCATACGAATATGAAAAATAATATCTCTTCAGAATATGAAATAAATAATACCCTTACCTCGGGAAGAAGATTTGATATCTTTGGAATAGTGAAGTAGCAGACTTCTCTTCTTCTTTCTCTCTATAGCTTCTTTCTCTATAGCTTCTCTCTCTATAATTGCTATTGTGAGTCTTAGTGAATTGGTGAGAATGAAATAATAATGAGCTTCTATTTATAGGAAAATATAGTTTCGATAATTGAACGTTTTTCGGCTCGAAATATTACAGTATAATACCTTCATCTTTTCCTTCATTTTTAATTTAGTCATGCAAGTATTATCAAACTTGCACCACCTCCCCTAATAGTACATCATGTGAATCAATAGTACAATCATGTGAATCAATAGTTCTATACATATGAAAAAATAATTACTGTATAGTACCTTCATCTATACCTCTATTTTTAATTTAGTCATGCAAGTATTATCAATCTTGCACCACCTCCCCTAATAGTACATGCATGTGAATCAATAGTACACATGTGAATAAATAGTTATAAGCATGTGAATTAATAGCAATTAATTGCTCATTTATCCAATTAATTACCCGATTGGTCAATATAACCTACAGACATCAATTATTATCAGAATAGATGTGATTTCCACTAACACTAATATTTCCAACACAATAAAAATATCAATTTCATCATTAATCAACACGAACTTATTCATCAGTAATATTATAACTCGCAATATTTAACAACCAGATCATTCCCAGGAAAGAGAGGGCTTTCTGATAAGGATTTCTCCTTATTGGCGCGCAATTAAGTGACCAACCCTCTCCTTGACAGAACTTTCTAGACATCGTCAATATTGCAATTAATAATATGAATAACTTTGTCGTCTCAATTATTGATTTAACAATATAAAATATTATGCAGATGATACTGTGATAATAATTGAATCAATAATATGAGAGATATTATGCAGCAATTACTGTAGAAATAATTGAGTATAACTAAGTGACTTCTCACGTAAGCATCAATAATCAATACTGTGTGCTACTATACAACCATGTGTATTAGTGTTCTTTTACCATCGGGTAGTTTAACAGTTTAACGGTAAAACTTTCGCCGTTATTTTTATAAAAGATATTTCTATCGTTTTCTAACTATGACAATACTTCTGTTGTGGGGTCCACCAATGATGGTGTCATCGTACGGATATCCCCCGATAAAATGAATATTCCCCAACCAAACGAATATTTAATATCAACTTGCTTACTTTGCAAAATTTTCAAATATCCCATTAACTTTAACCTTTAATCAATTTAACCATTTACTAAATAGAATAACAATTATCAGAAAATTGAATACATTCATTTCATAAAATTCAGGGTCTTACAGTTTCACACAGCGACTGGACCGGGCACATTTCTTTATTCGGCATTTGGGCAGAGATCCGGCAGAGGCATATTCTTTTGATCCTTCCAGCTCAGGCGCTGGCCCCTAAGATGACCCATTTGGCTTTGCCAGTGCAGATCCTCCCTTTTATAGGCTTGATATCCTTGTTGATAGAGATCTAGTGACTCAGGAGGAGTTACATCAGGTGGATAGGATTGATGATGTAAATATTGACACCATTGTCTTTTTCTGATGTGTATTCTCATTATCTCTTTTGATAGGCCTCTGTTAGATATTGGGTGGCTGTACCCCATTCTCGCTATATCTTTTGATAGGCCTCTGTTAGTAGTAGGGCGTCTGTGCCCCAATTCCTTATATTTTTAGTTGTACAAAGATGATGTATTAGATGATGATATACTTAGGAATGTATGTACAGTTTTCATTCCCTATATCATATTGCCATCTACTATCTGTAATGCATGTATTATGTTATGCATATGTATGTATGTCCAGAGATATTCAGCATTGACCCCTGGATGGTCTTATGATACTTTTACACAGTGTCTTCTTGACGATCGTGGCGATAGATCACACCCCACCAGACTTGGTAGCATCCCGTCTGAGGTCGTGGTATGATAGTATGTCACCTCCAGATAGGTTGACCGTAGATCTGCTACTACAGCATTCCATGACCATCTTGATGTTTTAGGTTCCCGTAGGTTTTGTGGAGGGTATGCTGGAGTGTTGGATACCAGAGAGACAGGTCTTCCGGTTTAGTACCCAGGAGCTGAATCCTATATTGGAGGAGTATGAGCGGTTAACGGCTTTGCCTTCTAGACTGACCTCTCATACCATATATGCTGCGGAGGAGATATACGTATGACAGTTCATGACCCTCCGTTAAGGCACAGTAGTGTAGTAGAGGATGAGATTACCTCTGGTCATGTATTATCCCAGCATTTTCTGCTAGACAGGTTTGGCTCATTGGACAATTATGCACGTTATTCTGGGGATTTCACCACACCAGAGGATCAGTGGCATTTGGCCAGGGTGGATGTATTCTTGATGCACATAGTGGCGTATGCATACATGCCACGGTATATGGATGAGCTGGACATCGGTGTTATCATGGCAGTGAGAGCTCTCAGGGATGGTTATACCATCATTCTGATGATTGTGGCGGAGATGTTGAGGTCGGCCACGTTTTGTAGTACCTACCCTGCAGGGGTATTCACAGCCAGTTCGGTCATGTTGTACGTGTGGTTTATGTCACACTTGAGATCAATTGGAACTTTCCGCCGACACGGGTACTGCTTTACCCATGATATAGGTATGTCTTACTCCTTTCAGCCATCGAAGTGTATAGACGCTATGTATTGGTCGATATTCTTGGCGGAGATCAGAGATCCGTTTGGCATCCTGCCGTGCACAAGGCTCAGCTCACCCTACAGCTTTATTACTCATGCTCCGGGCATTGATTATCTCTCTCTGGCTAGTTTGAGGGGCATGACTACCTACCACCCACTGGTCATGATGTCACAGTTTGACCAGTTCCAGGACTTCCATCCTTTTAAGAGGGCGTTAGGTCAGCGTTTAGCTTCCCGCCATCTATCAGCAGAGGACCGATCCCGGGTGTATGCATGTTGGGATCAGCGTAAGATAGCAAATTTTTTTGTTAGCCATCCGGGCTATTCGCCAGAGTATTCTACATGGATGGAGACAGAGACTTTGTTGGCTGCGGCAGTATCCACAGTGTCGGGTATTAATTTAGATGGTGGAGAGTCCGTGGAGGACATTGATTCACCTACTGAGGAGGAGTCATCCACTGGGTTGCCAGTAGCTCTTTTAGATTCTCCTAGTACTAACTGCTTTGTTGTGATCCAAAGATTGACCTGATGCTTGACGAGTCTTCACCTGATGACATTTGAGAGAGATTAGGCTAGGGCCTTGATGTTGACAGCTCTTGATGGGAGAGACGCAGCTCTATTAGAGAGATACGGGGAATTAGCTCATAGAGATGACGCTGTTGTTGAGCGAGATGAGGCCAGATCAGCCAGAGATGTCGTGACAGTTGAGAGGGATAGTGTCATATCTGCCCGGGATATAGCCGTCACAGATAGTACTACAGTAAGGTCCCTTACCACTGGCATGATTGCAGAGATGAGCACGTACATTGATGAGCATAGAGTCACTATGCATATGGATGTAGATCTGTTAGCTCGTGTGGATACCCTTGTACAGGAGACCACAACGTTACCTCCTTCTGCTGATAGGGATGCCATGTTGGGTTTGATAGCACACATATACACTGATTTATAGATGGGCTTGTATTTTCCTGTACAGACTAGCTTAGCCATTTTTTCATGTACAGTTTACATTGTGTATATCAAATAAAATTATATATAGCAGGGAAATATATTTTTGATCACTTCCCTTTTTAGTTATGCCTGTATACTTGCTTGATATTTAGCCTGCTTCTCCAGGGCTTGTGATATTGATGTATTCTGAACTCCTCCTTGATGGATGGACATTGAGTTGTCACTGGATAGTTCAGAATGAATCGTTGATCTGTGTGTATCCCCTACCATCTCTTTGGTGTCTTGGGACTGGTTTCTGTATGGAAATGTGGAGAGGAGTGTGTCTTTTCCTCTCTGAGATTAACCGCACCACAGATGGTCGTCAGTACTCCTATTTATGAGGAGCCTAGTTAATTCCGTCTCTAATGGATTTGTATTGCTCTTTGAGGCACAACTACACCTTAGATGGTCGCCGAATCTCCTATTTAGGAGGAGTTCAGGTAATTCCATCCCTTTGGTCTAAAGCCAATGAAATGTGGTAGATTGAAGGATGATCCCAGTACCGTTGACAAATGTTTTGGTTTTGGTAGGGGGTGAGACCGAACCATGAATGACTGCCTACGTACTCCTGTTGAAGAGAAGATCAAGTCTACATAGTTCGAACTTGGTGTAAGAGGTTCAACGCTGTATATGGCAAAAAGGGTGTAGAGATTTTTTTTTGTTTTTGTTTTTGTGATGAGAAGGGTATAGAAATGTTTTGTGGTTTTTGTTTTATTGCGACCGGGCTATATAAAATGGTTGCCTACGTACTCCTGGGTATCAGCGAGATCAGGTCGGCGTAGTTCACCCCTCAGGATAATTTGTAGTCGATGAAAAGTTTGATCCCATGTGCAGGACTGACTGCAGGGAAAAAGAAAGTTTGATCCTAAGTTCAGGATAAACTACAGGTGTGAAAAAGTTTGATCCTATGTTTGAGACAAACTGCAAGTGTGAAAGGTTTAATCCCTAGGGGGATAACCGAAGTTGTATGAATGGAGTGAAGCCAGGCTGCTGGCTTGAAGAGTATGTTTCCCTGATGGGAAAAGTGTGAAAAAGGGTTGTATGGAATGAAAGGTTAAAGAATCGGAGTGACTAGTGATCTGTTGATCCAAAATCAGGATGTTTGCTTGATGGTAACCTCAGACATAGTACCGTTTCACGGTGTTTGAGTTGATGAGTTATGGAAATTCATCGCCATCCATTTCCTGTAACCTGAGAGCGCCTCTTATTAATACCTCCTTGACAACAAACGAGCCTTCCCAGTTTGGAGCAAATTTTCCTTTGGACTAATCTTGGTTGTCAATGATCTTTAAAACCAAGTCATGTTATTTAAACTGCCGTAGCCGAACTTTTCTGTTGTAGGATCTAGTGATCCTTTGTTGATATAACTGACCATGGAAGATAGCCGTGGTCCGCCTTTCGTCTATTGGAGACAATTGGTGATACATGTCTTGTACCCATTGGTCTTCACCCAGCTAAGCGTCTATTAACAATCTGAGGGATTCCATTTCCACTTCTACGGGTAGCACTGCTTTCATCCCATTGGTTAATGCGTAGGGGGTTTCCCCAGTAGAAGTGTGCATTGATGTTCTGAAGGCTAACAGAGTAAGAGGCAATAAATCAGGCCATCCTTTGTGGTTGGCGGACATCTTTTGCATGATTTTCTTGATGTTTTTATTAGCCGCTTCAACAGCACCATTCATCTTTGGACGGTAGATGACGGAGTTAAGGTGTTTGATATGGAATTTGCTGCACAAATCTTCCATCATTTTGTTGTTGAGGTTCTTAGCATTGTTTGACACAATTACCTCTAGTTGTCCATATTGATAGATGACATTATTTCTAATGAAAGCAATGATGACTTCTTTGGTAACCCTAGGGAAGGAGGCTGCTTATACCCATTTGATGAAGTATTCGATCATAGTGAATATAAAATGATTCCCATTACTGGCTTTGGGCTCGATGGGTCCGATCACGTCCATTCCACCACATTGAGAAGGGCCAGGGCGAACTCATATTGTGGAGTTCCCTTGGAGGGGCGTGGATGGCATTCCCGTGAATTTGGCATTGGTAGCACCTTTTGATATGATCATCACAGTCAGCCTTGAGGGTAAGCTAGTAATGTCCTATCCTGAGGATCTTCTTAAAAAGTAGGGGGTCGCTCATGTGTGGGCTACATACTCCACCATGGACCTCATCCATGAGCCTTTGAGCTTAGTCCTTGTCCAGACATTTGAGGAGACCTAATCCTGGATCTCTTTTGTAAAGTGCATCTTCGCTCAAGTAGAATTTCATAGCAAGTCGATGGATCCGCCTTTTCTCAGTTAGGCTCGCCTCAGCGGGTGTAGATCCATCTTGTAAATACTCCTTGATGTGCTGATACCAAGGATGTTGGATGGGAAGTAGCTCATCTGATACCTCTCCAACATAGTTCCTATAAGCTGGTGCCTTTTGCAGGGCAAATGTGATGCTTGGCATGTGGTCCTTATCAGGTATGTGACTCAAGGAGGCCAAACTTAATAATACATCTGCAAAGTCATTCCTGTTATGGGGAATGTGTAAAAAGGAGATCTCTTCGAACTCTGAAGCCATCTGTAAAACTTGCCGAAGGTAAGGCAACAAATGTAACTCTTTGGTTTGATAGATTCCCATGGATTATTTGATTACCAACTCTGAATCCCAAAAGACAGTTAACCGCCCGATGCCCATTCAACGGGCAAGTTTTAGCCCCATGATACAGCCTTCATACTCAGCTGTGTTGTTGGTGCTGACAAACTGCAATTTGACGACGACGGGATACTGCTCCCCCGTACTAGATAATAGAACTGATCCAACTCCAGAGCCTTCCATATTAACAGCTCCATCGAAATACATTTTCCATGTACGGCATGTATCTTACTGATGGTGTTGCTGCACTGCCATTACCCCTTCATCGGGGAAGTATGTTTCCAAGGGTTTGAGGTCCCCTGAAGGTGCAACGGCCAGTTGATCCGCAATTCCTTGACCTTTGATGGATTTTTACGTTACGTAAACGATGTCAAATTGTTGTAGGATCAACTGCCATCTGGATAGCCGATAATTTAACATGGGTTTACTGAACACATACTTGAGAGGATCCACGCGGGATATGAGATGGGTTGTGTTACCATGGAGGTAATGTTGTAACCTCATGGAAGCCCATGCTAAAGTACAACAAGTCTTCTCAATCAGAGTGTACTTGTGTTCACTGCTGCTGAATCTTTTGCTGAGGTAGTAGATAGCTCGTTATCGGCCTCTATCATCTTTCTGTCCCAACATGCAGCCTGTGGCATTATCACTTATGGACAGGTACATGAACAGGGGAACATTATCCCTAGGTGGTACCAAAATGGGAGCTTTGACTAGCTACTCTTTGATTATAAGGAAGGCCTTCTAGCACTCATCTTTCCATTTTATGGAGGAGTTCTTCCCTAACAGCTTGAAGATGGGCTCACAGGTTGCTGTGAGTTGAGAAATAAACCTGCTAATGAAGTTGATTCTTCCAAAAAATCCTCGTATTTCCTTCTCTGTCTGAGGAATTGGCATTTCAATGATGGCCTAGATTTTGGTGGGATCTAGCTCAATCCCCTTGTGGCTGACTAGGAATCCTAGCAACTTGCCTGATTTATTGCCAAAGGCGCACTTGGCTGGATTCAACTTCAAGTTGTACTTACACAACCTGTTGAAGAGCTTTCTGAGATGGTCTAAGTGGTCTTCTTTCCTTCGGGATTTGATAATGATGTCATCCACGTAGATCTATATTTCCTTGTGCATTAAGTCATGGAAAAGAGCCATCATAGATCGCTGATAGGTGGCTCCGGCATTGATGAGGCCGAAAGACAATCGTCTATAGCAAAAGGTTCCCCAAGGCGTGATGAAAGCAGTTTTCTCATGATCCTCCTCAGCAACCATGATCTGGTGGTATGCCGTGAAGCAATCCGCAAAGGAGTACATGTCGTATTGAGCAGTATTGTCAATGAGAATATGGATAAATGGCACGGGAAAGCTATCTTTAAGGCAAGCTTTATTCAGATCCCGGTAATCCACGCAAACTCGCACCTTCGCCCAGGTTTAGGTGCACGGAACTATGTTGGATATCCACTCAGGATATGTGGACACCATGATAATGTCAGCTTGAAATTGTTTCACAATTTCTTCTTTAACCTTTAAACTCCACTCAGGTTTCAATCGCCTGAGCTTCTGCTTGACTAACTTGAATCCCTCTTTAATGGGAAGGCAATGTAGGACAATGTCAGTGGACAAACCCACCATGTCTTCATGAGACCATGCAAACACATCCTGGAATTAGGTTAGTAGTGTAACCATGTCATTCCTTTGGTTTGGAGTGAGGTCTGAACCAATCTGGATTAACTTAGGGCTTTCTAAGGTTCCGAGATTGAATGAAGTGGTTTAATCAAGGTTGGGTTTAGGTTTTTCTTCGATCCATTCTTTGATCTCCTGAGGTATCTCAATGTCCTCTTGTATTTCCATCAAGGTTGAGTCCAACTTTTCATCAAAGTTACAATCCTTGTGGAGAAGAGACACCTTATAAGCATATACAGGCACATCTAAATCCAGAGTCCTGAAACAAAATATGTTTTCACTTAATATATGAAACCGTTTAATCATACAAAGTGTTAGCATGTACTGACAAAACAACTGCTAATACTGTATAGAAAAGTAAGTAGTTAATGATATCTACAGGGCAGAAGAGTTTCTGCCCGTTTTACCCTTGTCGACCAATGAAAGAAGTGTTGCTCTAATTGTCGAGGGCAAAGTCCTGGTGGACTGCAGTAATGGAGGGCTGTCATTATCCTCCTTCTCCCGAATGATGACCATTACGTCTGGGTAATCATCGTCTGGGTGTATCTGTTTGTATGCTCATCATGGACAATGATGCGTATGTTGGACATCATCCTGGCGATGTCTTGCTTACATCTTCGTTCTTCTTCTTCCACTTTGGGATCAGGAACTATGACCTCTATTCCCTTGACCGGTATAAGCTTGGGAAATAACATAGCCATTACGTTGGTTGGCACCTTTATCGGAGATTGTGCGGGCTCAGGATTTGCAGGTGGAGATAATCGTCATGTGGCTGAAGATGGAGGAATCTGCTTATGCTTATGAGGATTCCTGTGACTGGAACTGGCAAAATAGCCTAGTCCGGCTGTCCCGGTTTGACTGGACATTTGAATTGGGCGCTTAATGCCCTGATGATTTTTACCCAGCCCTTGTCTAGGCTGATGACCCAATGACATTATTTCTTGAGTAGCTGCCATCACTTTGGCAGAAATCTTGGGTAAAAGAGATTGGGTCCCAATAGAATGGTAGTGAGTGTTGCTCACCTCCAGGGCATGAAAACTGACCGGCTCAACTTCTGAATTGAAGCTGATGAGTGGTATATCACCCCGTGCAAAACATTCCGGCTCAGCGTTAACCATGACTAGGCTGTCGTTAATGATGAATTTAAGTTGCTGATGAAGAGTGGATGGGACAGCCCCCGCCATATGAATCCATGGTCTTCCCAATAGCAGGTTGTATCCTGAATCTACCTTGAGCACGTGAAAAGATACGCAGAATGTATGGGGACCAATCTCAATTGGTAGTTTAATCTCTCCGACTGAATTTCGGTGGGATCTGTCGAAAGCTTTAATAACTGTATGGCTGCTTCGGATCCGTTTGAGATTGACGTTCCTCTTCACCAAAGTGGCATAAGGACAGAAGTAAGACCCCAACTTTTTTTTAATAAAGATGAATTTTCTATAATTATCATTTTTGAATATTATGGAATGAATTTGATAAAATGTTATAGTTGTGAGTAATATATATAAATTTTTCAAAGTACGCAAGTTGTTATATAATATTCGATTAGTCGGGGAATATTCATTTTAGCAGGGAATATTAAAGACGACGGCACAATCATTAGTGGACCCCACAATGTAATTATCGGATTGATCGAGAAAATGACAAAAATACTTTATGAAAGTAACTTGAAGAAGTTTTACCGTTAAGCGTTGAAACACACGGTGTTAAAAGTACAAAGAATATGTGTGGTTGTATAGTAACACACCAGTATTGATTATTGATGCTTACGTGAGAAGTCACTCGGTTTTGTTTAATTATTGCTACATAAGATCTCACGTTATTTGATTCAATTATTGTCAATATTTTATATATTATTAAATCAATAATTGAGACGATAAAGTTATTAATATTATTATTTGCAATATTAACGATGTCAGAAGTTACATCAATGAGAGGTTTGGTCACCTAATTGGCTACTAATCAGGAGAAATCCTTATTGGAAAGCCCCCTCTTTCCAGGAAAGCGACATGGTCGATTAATATTGTGAATTATAATAATGATGATAAATGTTGTTAAAAATATTGAGGTGATTTTTATGAAGTATTTTGTTATAAATTTTACTTATTATTTAGATTTCCACTTACTCATTTTTCAAAATTATCGGAAGGAAGTTATAAAGTATATATATATATATATATATATATATATATATATATATATATATATATATATATATATATATATATATATATATATATATATTTGACTTGTGTGTGTGTGTGAGTGTGTGTGAGTTGTGGGTGTGTGGTGTCAAATGTGGTTTATATATATATTTTATTTATATAAGTGACAAGTGGTCGGGTGGTGGTGGAGTGTTTAGTGATGTTAGTTGTTTTATAAATATATATAAATATAAATTGAATTTGGTGGAATCAAGTTGGTGGGAAGAGTACTATTATATATATATATATATATATATATATATATATATATATATATATATATATATATATATATTGTCATGTTTGAAGAGTTGTCAAGGTTTTGATCACGAGAATTCATCCCGTGAATTAAAAAGGAGCATGTGTATATATATATATATAATATATATTTTATTTTATTTAAAAGATTTTGCTTTAAATATGGACCGTCCGATTAAAAGTAAATCAATCTGAAACGTTCATGAATTAGTTACTATGCAGTCCATTCTTCTATAAATAGAAGCTCGTTCCTTCATTATTTCTTACGAATTCACTGAAACTCTAGAGAGAGTAATTATAGAGAAACTATAGAAAAGTATTCTACTACTTCCCTACTCTTATATCCAGTTTCTTTTACGGTAAGGGGTATTATTTCTTTTGTATTCATGAAGAGAACTTACATTATTCCATTATTTATTATTCATTGGAATAACTCAGATATCTGTGAGCTACCCTATACTTGGTGAAATTCTTACATTATTCCATTCTTTATTATTCATTGGAATATCCCGTCTGCATGCATTTTACGTGGGACTGGTTCCATTCTTTATTATTCTCGTTGGAATATCCATGCATGCATGCGTTTTATGCCTTTGGATTGGTTCCATTCTTTATTATTACATTGGAATATCCTATTCATGCGCTTTTCTGTGGGACACGATTCCATTCTTTATTATCTTTGTTGAATATCCCGTCTGCATGCGTTTTACGTCGGACTGGTTCCGTTATTTATTATTCTGTTGGAATAACTTTTACGCTGATTCTATATCGCATGCCTGGTGATTTCTTTTGTTATTTCATTCTTTATTATACTCATTGGTTAAAATTTTGTCTTATATACTCCATGAAATTAGTGGAATATCTTTGATATTTGCGTTTCATCCGAGATCTTTTCATGGAAATATTCTTCCGAGCATTCTTGAATTTTACTCTACAAAGAAGTATCATGTTGATAGATTTGGGACGTTATTGGTTTCTGGATAAATTAATTCTTGAACTTGTTTTATTGAATTCTTATATCATTGTCATCATCCTCATGTTTATATTATGTTGAAAGTCATCTGTGGCCTGTAGTGCATAGATGGATTTGGTATGATTATGACCAGGGAATATTCGGTGTATTTATGACCGTAATGTTACAAATGATGTGGTAAAAGTTCTCATTGGCCCGTAGTGCATTGATGGACAGTTGTTGGCATGATCATGACCATTGATGAATACACGAATATCCTTGGCCCGTAGTGCATGGATAATTTATGGTTGTGATACTAGTGATTGTCCTTGGCCGTAGTGCAGGAATGATGTGGATTATATATTAAGCTGAGTCCCAACGATAAAAGTGATGAAAAACATTTTAAATCATAGAAGATAGTAGATTTTATTCTCTAATTGACTCTTCTAATGGATTGCTTGTTCCGCTGCAGTTAAACTTGATATTTATTATATTTTATCAGTTTAACACTGTTGAAGGCTAACGATAAATTATTCTGTATTATCTTAGTCATAATATTTCTTACTGGGCTAGTTGAGCTCACCCTTTCTTTCCTTTGTTTCTCTGTGAAATGAGAACGTAGCGAGGACTAGTCGAGAGCCAGAGTGATTCAGTCCGAGAGGATAGCATTAGTAGTCCTCACTATTCTGTGAAATAGTGTGTTAATAAATGTATTGAGGACTTATTTTGAGTTTTAATGCTGTCTAGAAGACAATGTTTGTATTAAAACTCACAACTCATGTTGTATATTTAAGATTGTATTTGAATTTTGTACCATGTATTTGGCGACTCAAGATGGGTGATGTATACCTATTTTGGGGCATCATGATTAATGTATCAAAGCTTAGGGATATGATCCTCGGCTAAGATGTGAGACTAGAACTAGGAGGGGAGAGACGTGGAATTCCTTCGCTAGTATGACCTACTAAAATTTATTTAGTATTTAATATGTTGGTCAGAGTATAGAGATAATATGTTACACGTCAACTAACCCTTGTTTTGTGGCAGTATCTGAAAATGACATCCGAGAATGTTGAGAATAGTAATAGAGCACAGGAGACCGTTGAGTCTCCACATATCAATAATCAGGATAATGTGCATCGAAGGTGACAATCCTCATGCAAACAACAAAGACCTTGACCAAATGATGAATGATGAAATGTTGAGAGGCTTTATGCAATTCATGCAACATCAAAGTGAGAGCGGCTCCTCTGTCCAAAATGTAGGTGGAAACATCGAAAACTCTCGAGACGGGTCACCGTTAAAGCAGTTCAAGGCTGGGACCACCGAGTTTATTGGAGAGCCAAAACCACTTAAGGCGGAAGCATGGATAAAGCAGATCACCAAGATATTTGATGTCTTGGGATGCTCCAGAGAGCAAAAGGTTCCCTTTGCCACCTTTATGTTGAGGGAGAGGCATATTCTTGGTGGGAATCCAGAAGCGTACTCAACCTGCCGCACTAAAGATGTCTTGGGAGAAGTTCCAAGAACTATTCAACGATAAGTACTTTCCCGAAAGTATTCGTCACATAAAAGAGGTAGAGTTCATTAAGTTGGAGCAGAACAATATGACTGTGTCACAGTCCGAAGCTAAGTTTGCTGAGTTGTCCCGGTTTGCGTCTCACTTGGTTGACAATGAAGAGAGAATGATGCGAATGTTTTTAAGAGGTTTGAAACCGGAGATACGTCAATATCTTATTTCTCATAAACTATGTTTGTATTCAGATGTTGTAAATAGGGCTCAGTTATTGGAGCGCGATAACTAGTCAACGCAACCAAGAGAAAGCAGCCGGCATAATGAAAATACCAGCCAGAATTGGTCATCGGGCGGTGACAACAAACGTGGAGGGAATCAACATGCCAGAAATGGTAACCACTTCGGTGGTAATCATGGCCAAGACAATAAGAATGGACATTTCAAGAAGAGGAGATTCAACAATGATGGAAAGGCGTCAGCATCAGCACCCGTGGTTAAGGAAGGAGAACGACCACCTATCATATGCTTCAAATGCGGAGGGGAGGGACATATCAGTCCAAACTGCGCGATGTCATCCAAAGCGTGTTATAATTATGGAATAGAAGGTCACCTAGCCCGATTTTGTCATGCACCGAAAACAAGTCCAGTTGGAACGGTGACACAAAATACCGTCCCAAATAAGTCAAAACTAGTAGTTCAAGGGAGAGCGTTTGTTGTAACCTCCCAGAAAGCAAGGAAACCGAACGAGGTCATCACGGGTAAGCTTATCATAAACTCTAGCGAAGTCTATACTTTATTTGATACCGGTTCTATCCATTCTTTTATTTCTCCTACTTGCGCTTAACGATTAAATTTGACTCCGGAGAAATTAGACTTTGACTTATCTATGGAAACTCCGTTGGGAGAAACCTTCATTCCATCCACTGTTTATAAGTCTTGTTTGGTTCAAATCGGTACCCTCACATTACCTGTAGATCTTATTTCATTAAAAATACTTGCATTTGATGTGATTCTAGGGATTGATTGGTTAACTACTCATCATGAAAAAATTGATTGTTTTTGTAAGGTTGTTAGCTTTCATATTCCTAACCAACCTATTATGCGAATTCAAGCAACCAAACCATTAAAATCAATCACTGTCATCTCAAGCCATAAAGCTATTCGTTTATTAAAAAATGGATGTCAAGTTTTCTTAGCTCATGTCACGGATCTAAACAAAAATACGACAGTTTTGAATGATATTTATATTGTTAATAAATTTCTTGACGTATTCCCTGAAGAACTTCCTGACCTACCCCAAGAGTGTGAAATTAAATTTTGTATCGACCTTGAACCCGATACAAAACCCATTTCCAAAGCCCCATATCGAATGGCTCCTATTGAACTTCAGGAGTTAAAGACCTAACTGCAGGAATTGTTAGACATTGGCTTTATTAAGTCTAGTACTTCTCCTTGGGGTGCTCTGCTCTATTCGTGAAGAAGAAAGATGGGAGTATGCGACTTTGTATTGATTATCGGGAGTTGAATCATGTCATTATCAAAAATAGGTACCCATTGCCACGTATTGATGACCTGTTCGACCAGTTGCAAGGCGCCAAATTCTTTTCAAAGATCAATCTTCATTCTGGATATCATCAGCTAAAGGTTAAAACTGAGGATATTCCAAAGACTGCCTTCAAAACTCAGTACGGACACTATGAATTTTTTGTCATGTCTTTTGGATTGACTAATGCTCCTGCTGCCTTCATGGATATGATAAACCGAGTATTCAAGGAATATTTGGATCACTTTGTGGTCGCCTTTATTGATGACATCCTCATATATTCCAAAAGCCGTGAAGATCATGAGCAACACTTTAGGCTGATATTCCAAAAGCTTGGTGAATACAAGCTTTATGCCAAGTTGAAGAAATACGAGTTCTGGCTTGAGGAAGTAGTATTCCTTGGGCACGTAGTATTAAGTCATGGAATATCTGTTGACCCAGCAAAGATTGAAGCTATTCAAAGCTGGGAGCAACCTAAATCAGTGACCGAAGTACGTAGCTTTCTCGGTTTAGCTGGTTATTATCGGAGATTCGTGGAAGTATTTTCTCGAATAGCTACTCCATTAACTCAGCTGACTCAAAAAGATACAAAATTCGGTTGGAGCGAGGAATGTGAGAAGAGTTTTCAAGAACTCAAGAGGAGACTCATTTCAAATTTTGTTACGACAATACCATCTGGCTCGGAGGGATTTGTCATCTACAGTGATGCTTCAGGCAAAGGGTTAGGATGTGTTCTCATGTAACATGGGAAAGTCATAGCCTATGCCTCAAGATAACTCAAAGAATATGAGAGGAATTATCCTACTCATGATCTAGAGTTGGCAGCTGTTGTCTTCGCACTTAAAATTTGGAGGCATTACTTATATGGAGAGAAAGTGGATATCTTTACGGATCATAAAAGCCTCAAATATTTCTTCACCCAAAAAGAACTCAATATGCAGCAACGACGTTGGCTTGAACTATTGAAAGATTACGATCACATTATTCAATATCATCCTGGAAAAGCGAACGTAGTAATGGTAGCGATTGAGTGAAGATCATATGCGAGTATGAGTGCGATATTGTCAATGCAAAGGCCCATTCTGTATGACTTGCAAAGGATGGAGGTAGATTTAAATACTCCAGGGACCCATGTGATGATGGCGAATATACGAGGTAACCGAGCTTTAATCGATAAATTTAAAGTTTGCTTTTGCTGCACGGACACCGAGGTGATGCGTATGAGGAAGAAAGTACAAGAAGGTGTTATGGGAAGCAAGAATCGATGAAGAAGGAATACTTCGAGTCAACTCCAGACTTTGTGTTCCTAACGACCCTGATTTAAAGTATAAAATTATGATGGAGGCGCACAACACACCATTTACAATCCATCCTGGGAGTACCAAAATATATCATGACCTTCGTCATACATTTTGGTAGAGCAATATGAAGAGAGAGATAGCGTTGTTTATCTCAAGGTGTCTAACTTGTCAACGAGTCAAGGCGGAGCATCAAGTACCAAAAGGTCCTTTGGAACCACTTAAAATTCCAGAATGGAAGTGGGAACACATTACCATGGATTTCGTTACTGGTCTTCCCAAGGTTTCTCAAGGCATAGATGCAATTTGGGTCATTATTGATAGATTGACCAAGTCTGCTCATTTCTTACCAATCACGAGAAAATTATACACTTAAACGTCTTTGTTTCGTATGTACATAAACGAGATTTGTAAATTGCGCATGGTATGCTAGTATCCATAGTTTTCGATCGAGACCCAAGATTCACTTCACGATTTTGGGTTGGTTTGCAAAAGCTATGGAGCACGGATTTACGATTTAGTTCAAAGATATCATCCTCAAACGGACGAGACAATCGAGAGGACTATTCAAACTCTGGAAGATTTATTAAGACTCTGTGTCCTTAACTTCAAGGGAAGTTAGGATAAGTTCTTACCATTAGTGGAGTTTTCCTACAACAACAGTTATCAGCGAGTATTGGCATGGCTCCATTCGAGGCATTGTATGGAAGAAAGTGTCGTTCCTCAAAGATTTGGGATAAGGTGGGTGAAGCAACGTTGTTGGGACGAGAGTTGATGCGTATGACTACAGAAAAGATTCAAACGATCCGACAACGTATAAAAACCTCACAAGATCGACAAAAGAGTTATGCTGATCTTCATCGAAAGGACGTAGAATTCGATATTGGAGATCATGTGTTGTTACGTGTTGCTCCATGGAAAGGAGTTACAAGTTTTGAAAAGAGAAGAAAGCTCAATCCTCGATTCATTGGCCCATTTTTAAACCTCGATCGGGTAGGAACTGTGGCCTATAGACTCGCTTTATCGCCAAGTATGTCTCGTGTTCATAACGTTTTTCATATATCCATGTTACGTAAATATGTGAAAGACCCGAACCACATTATTGAGTTAGAACCGGACGAAATAGCGGAAGATTTAACGTATGAAGAGGTTCCTGTTCAAATCTTGGATAAGAAGGAACATATTCTACGCTCCAAGGTTATACCTCAAGTCAAAGTTTTGTGGAGAAACCACGATGTTGAGGAAATGACCTGGGAGTTAGAATCTGAAATGAAATCAAGGTATCCTTACCTCTACGATATACCAGGTACGTACCCTAATTTCGAGGGCGAAATTTCATAAGAAGGAGAGGTTGTAAGACCCCAACTTTTTTTTAATAAA
Organism: Panax ginseng; assembly: GCA_020205605.1. Classification (NCBI taxonomy): domain Eukaryota; kingdom Viridiplantae; phylum Streptophyta; class Magnoliopsida; order Apiales; family Araliaceae; genus Panax; species Panax ginseng. The sequence goes on along the minus strand of CM035146.1, from coordinate 86,365,385 downwards.
GATGATTTTCTATAATTATCATTTTTGAATATTATGGAATGAATTTAATATAATGTTATAGTTGTGGGTAATATTTATAAATTTTGCAAAGTACGCAAGTTGTTATATAATATTCGATTGATTCAATTATTGTCAATATTTTATATATTATTAAATCAATAATTGAGACGACAAAAGTTATTAATATTATTATTTGCAATATTAACGATGTCTAGAAGTTACATCAAGGAGAGGTTTGGTCACCTAATTGCTTGGCATAATAGGGAGAAATTCTTATTAGAAAGCCCCTCTTTCACAGGAGCGACACAGTCGATTAATATTGTGAATTATAATAATGATGATAAATATTGTTAAAAATATTGAGGTAATTTTTATGAAGTATTTTGTTATAAATTTTACTTATTATTTAGATTTTCACTTACTCATTTTTCAAAATTATCGGCGTAGGAAGTTATTCTTTTATATATATATATATATATATATATATATATATATATATATATATATATATATATATATATATTTGACTTGTGTGTGTGTGTGTGTGTGTGTGTGAGTATGTGGTGTGTGGTGCCAAATGTGATTTATATATATATATTATTTATATATGTGACAAGTGGTGGGTGGTGGTGGAGTGTTTAGTGATGTTAGTTGTTTTATAATATATATATATATATATATATATATATATAAATGAATTTGGTGGAATCAAGTTGGTGGGAAGAGTACTATTATATATATATATATATATATATATATATATATATATATATATATATATATATTGCCATGTTTAAAGGGTTGTCAAGGTTTTGATTATAACGATCCAAATTTAAAATATTTATTAAATTAAATAAATATTTTATTTATGTGATTGTTGTTAGTATATATTTGTGAATTAAATAATACTCTAACTTAATTTAACAGTTAGAGAGTTGTTAAAGATTACATGAGTTGCTATATTGATGTCGTAATTTAATAATTAAAGTGATATATTAATTGTTAAATAAAATTATAATGAGATTATAATTTTATGATATTTGGTTAAGTGGAAAATTTATTTAGTATGTGGTAATTAGTTTATTTAATTAAGATTGGATATGAAAATCCAAGTAAACAATGTGGGACAATAAACTATATTTATTAAAAGAGTTTTAATTTGATTTTACCAAACAAAACCTTAGAGCTTTTGAAATTCTTATTTTAATCTTGTTTTGCCAAAAAGGCTTAAGGAATGATTAAGTCATTATTTTAATATGGTTTTGCCAAACAAGCCTTAGGGCATTAAAATTCTAATTTCAGAACTTATATATTAAATTGATAATAAGTATATATAATTATATTGGGAGTTACATATTCTATAATTATATGTGTTATATGTATATTGTATATACACTAAGTTATGTTAATTTTTAAACCTAAGTCTAAACTAAGAACAAAGAGAGAGAAAGGAGAAGTTTGCATATTTCGGTAGTTATATAGGAGTCTAGGAGGGTCTTGGATCTTCATACAACTTAAAATCATAAGCTACTTTGAAGGATCAAGAAGGCTTGAAAGAAGAAAAAAGGTAAGAAAATGAAAGTTTTCACTTTTGTGCTCTTTTGTTAGATCTTTATGAACCAAGAAAATTTTGTTTGGATCATTAAAAACTCATGATTTACATGATTATTGGTATTTTATATGTGTATCAAAGTATTTTTGAAATCAAAAGTTAGATCCAAAGTGAGAAATCAAGTTTTGTACCAAAAGGTTTAAGAAAAAGCTTTCCTTTGTATGCTATATATATATTTTTATGTTAGATTCTTTGGGTTCATGTGATTAATGGTTTAAAACATGTTAGCATGCTAGATACATGAGTTAAGGGCAAAACTCCTTTGGAATCACTCAAATATGTTAAGAAATGAGCAAGTTATGAATTAAATCCCAAACTACCTTAGCTGTTGAACACAAGCTCTTGATCGGTCTTCATCATCCATTTTTCCGAGACCAAAACAGAACAAAAATAGATGTTTGATACATGGAAATGGAAACTGTAGTTTAGGAAATTACGAATCCAATGATACCTATTGGACCTATATACGATTTGTAGATTTCGTTTTATAAGCGTTTCCGTTAAGGACCCCAAATCTGGAAAATGAACCAACTGTTGAAGAAAACCTTGCGGACCGGTCACTTTGGACCTGATTTTAGGGACCTAGACAGATTGGAATTTGGTATTTGATAACTGAAAAGCGTAGTTCAAGAAGATACTGGATCCAACGAGTTTGATTGGGCCTCAATCGAGTTGTGGATATCGTAATACAAGCGTTTACGTAAAAAGACTCCAAAGCGAAAATGTTTACAAGGCATATAATGGTCAGTCGGTAGTGGCCTGTTTTGTGGTACTATACTATGCCAAATGGACCGCTTTCTTGAGCCTAAAAGCGTAGCTCGGAAGTCAGGGTTCTAACAATACCAAGTGGGCCCAAATCGGACTTGTAGATCACGGAAATCACAAGTGTTTTCACATGGAGGACCCCAACTTTAAAACGAAAATTATAGAATAAATAGAAAATAAATATTAGAAATTCATAATAAATTTGTAAAAATTATTTTAAAGCCTAAAAATGGGTTTTTAATAATTTGGAATATATTTCACTGATATTTTAATATTTTTAAATATTAATGATAGTTAATTTATTTAATTATTATATTAAATAAATTACATAAAAATGATTTTAATACTTTAAAAATCATTTGAAATTATATTAAAGTGTAAGGAAATATTTTAAGTTATTTTTTATGACTTTTAATATTTTGTAATGAATTTCATTAATAAATTAATATTAATGATAATGGAATTAAGTAGTATTTAATTCATATTAATATGATATTAATGATTGAAAAATCATGATAAATGATAATAATTATCCGAAAATTATTATAAGTCATTGAAAAATATTTTGATTTGAAAATGAAATTATCTAAGGTAAATGTAAAGCATTTAGGCAAAGTCTTATGGAAATTAGACTCATGAATTATCGATTAGACTTTTGGGATGTCGAAATTATCTAGAATTCAACTTTGATTTGAAATAGTTTGACTTGATACCGAATTTTAGGTATTTTATAGACTGATAGGATTATGTGGTAATTTGTTAGGTTATATTATAACTGTATTTAATAGTACTATACTGTGATGATATTCTAATATTTGGAGATCGGTATTATCTATATTAGGTCTTTAGAAAAAGCGATATAGGTTGCGTAACGGTAATCAATGGTACAGGCAAGTTCTCTAACTCGATCTCGAATTGATATTTTTGAAATATGTTTGGGGTTAATCATTACTGATTATACCATGTCTATGAATTATTGATTCTCACTCTGTGCACATTTCATGTATTCATCAGGTATGAAAAGGTCGATCACCTTCATTACCATTTGGTCCATTGATTTATTCATGTTCATTATTAGATTCAACTATGAAAATTTATTCATGCTCTTTTCATGATGTATATATTGTAGAAAGTTAGCTAACTTATTGTTCAATTATTTCGATCATGATATATCCTTAATTGAACTTATACTTGCTGGGAAAAATTGTTGCTCACCCTTGCTATATCATGATAAACATTGCAGATTATGACGAATACATCGGTTACAAGAAAAGTCCAAGACAAGTCAGCTTTGGATTATATGTGCAGCTAAAGTTGTAACAGTAATGTATGATAATAGCTTTGTGTGTCTGATAGGATATTGATTTAGGTATTATGTGAAGGTTCTCGACCTTGGGGAGAGTGTGTAATGTTTAATGTATAAACAATTTATGTTTATATCTTCCGCAATAGTTATAGAAATAGTACACCGGATTCGTGGTGATTTGGGACCCGAATCTGGGGATGTTACATTGATCACGAGAATTCATCCCGTGAATTCAGAAGGAGCATGTGTATATATATAATATTTATAATATATATTATATTTTATTTAAAAGATTTTGCTTTAAATATGGACCGTCCGATTAAAAGTAAATCAATCTGGAACGTTCATGAATTAGTTACTATGCAGTCCATTCTTCTATAAATAGAAGCTCGTTTCTTCATTATTTCTTACGAATTCACTGAAACTCTAGAGAGAGAAATTATAGAGAAACTATAGAAAAGTATTACGCTACTTCCCTACTCTTATATCCGGTTTTTTTTTACGGTAAGGGGTATTATTTCTTTTTATTCATGAAGAGAACTTACATTATTCCATTATTTATTATTCGTTGGAATAACTTTGTATCTGTGAGCTACCCTATACTTGGTAAAATTCTTACATTATTCCATTCTTTATTATTACATTGGATTATCTTGTCTCATGCATTTTCTGTGGGACTGGTTCTATTCTTTATTATTCATTTGGAATATCATGTCGGTCGCTTTTTACTTGGGACCTGGTTCCATTCTTTATTATTCTCATTGGAATATCATATCTCATGCATTTTACGGCGGACCGATTCCATTCTTTATTATCTTTGTTGGAATATCACATGCATGCGTTTTACGTACGGTTTGGTTCCGTTATTTATTATTCTCATTGAAATAACCTACATATGCGATTCTATCGCATGCCTGGTGATTTCTTTTGTTATTTCATTCTTTATTATACTCGATTGGTTAAAATTTTGACTTCTATACTCCATGAAATTAGTGGAATATCCTTGATATTTTGCGCTTCATCCAAAGATCTTTTCATGGAAATATTCTTCCGAGCATTCTTGAATTTTACTCTACAAAGAAGTATCATGTTGACAATTTGGACGTTATTAGTTCTCGGATAAATTAATTCTTGAACTTGTTTTATTGAATTCTTATATCCTTGTCATCATCCTCATGTTTATATTTTGTTGAAAGTCATCTACGTGGCTTCATAGTGCATAGATGGACTTGGTATGATTATGACCAGGGGATTATTCGATTGTAATCATGGCCAGTAATGTTACAAATGATGTGGTAAAAGTCCTCATTGGCCCGTAGTGTATTGATGGACAGTTGTTGGCATGATCATGACCATTAATGAATACACGAATATCCTTGGCCCGTAGTGCATGGATAATTTGTGATTGTGATACTAGTGATTGTCCTTGGCCATAGTACAGGAATGATGTGGATTATATATTAAGCTGAGTCCCAACGATAAAAGTGATAAAAAAAACCTTTTAAATAATAGAAGATAGTAGATTTTATTCTCTACTTGACTCTTCTAATGGATTGCTTGTTCCGCTGCAGTTAAACTTGATATTTATTATATTTTATCAGTTTAACTTTGTTGAAAACTAACGATAAATTATTCTCGCATTATCTTAGTCATAATATTTCTTCTTTGGGCTAGTTTAGCTCACCCTTTCTTTCCTTTGTTCTCTTGAGTGAAATGAGAACGTAGTAGGGACTAATCGGGAAGCGGAGTGATGGTCCGGAGGATAGCATTAGTAGTCCTCACTATTACGTAAAAATAGTGTGTTAATAAATGTATTGAGGACTTATTTTTGAGTTTTAATGTCGTCTAAAAGACAATGTTTGTATTAAAACTCACATTACTCATGTTGTATATTTAAGATTGTATTTGAATTTTGTACCATATATTTGGCGACTCAAGATGGGTGATGTCTACCTATTTTGGGGGCGTCACAACAGATATTCAGAGACGACCCTCCATCTATCAAGACTCTAGCTAGCATGTATCCAGAGGACAAAACCGCAATGTGCAATGGCTTGCAATAACCGGTCCCTTCGGGCGGTATGTTATCATCAGTGAAAGATATCACATTGTTGTTAAAAATGTGATCAACCAAATGTTAAAAATTTTCCACATCTATTGATTTTAGCAATTATGTTTCTTCCAAAACCTTCAATAAGATCTTCTTGTGGTCCTCTGAAGAGAAAACCAAGTCCAGTATTAAAATTTGATGTGGATCTTCTCTTAAGCTTAAAACCACTTTGGCTTCATTATGGCCCATGGTACGGAGGAATTTCTCAATTTTCTCCATGGGAATTTTCCCCTTTGATTTGATGGTAGGCTTCATTACCCGTTGGAAAAGATACAGTGGATTCTCCTTCATCACTGTAGCAATTGTATGAGAGGTGGATCCTTCAGCATCTCCATAATTCCATGGGACATTTTGTAAGCTGATAACAGGATACTGTGATCTGAATGGTAAGCTAATTGGCTCTGGTGCAGCCACTTTCAACGGATTGTCAACTCCTTTAAGTTTAATTGTTTGTATTGTGAATGGTTTGCCAGTCCCATCAGCCTCAGCGGATATAACTGCTACCAATCCCTTCCATTTAGTAGGACATGTATTCTCACTCTCAAACAGCACCGTATCATCGTCTGCTAGTTGCAGGACACCGTTGTCAATTAGATTCTAAATAAGGTGGCGGAGTGCCCATCATTCTTCCGTGTTGTGACCGCGAGAATGGGAGTGATATTGACATACTCCATCAAAATTGAAACGTCCTGAATGGGGATTAATTGGAGGTAGAAGGGAGGTGATCATTCCTTCATTGATCAGCATCTAAAATATCTCCTCTATAGGTTGGCCCAGGTATGTAAATTTCCTTCTATTGGCAAAATCCCGACGGGCTTTGGCATTTGCTCTCTTCGCATCTTTGTCCTCCAGTGTTTTATTTTCTGAAGGCGATGGAGTATTCATAACAAAAGGGAGGAGACTAGCATGCTCCTGGCTGACTAATTGGCGTGTGACTTGATGCTGATGGGTCACCAGTTCTGCTAATTGTTCAATTTGCTTACATAGAGCTTTCATCTTTCGTTCCATCACAAACTGGAACTTTGAATAATCTCATTTGTCAATACCGTCTTTGATGGTCTGGGATGATTCACCATTAAAATTAGAACTCTGTCCACTGCTCCAATTAATCATATCGACTTCTTCCTCTTTGTGTTGAGGAAGAAGATTATCTTGTATGTGAGGTTGGTCTGGTTTGGTGACCACAATCTCACCGTTGTCTATCAACTTGAATCTTATGTTTCAAGGCCCAACAATCCTGAGTATCATGTTCAGGTGCCCCGGCATGATAAGCACACTTCTGAGTAGCATTGAAACCCCTCCCATTCAGGTTGGCTAGTGGAAGAAGATGTGTGATTTTCTTTTGAGTCATCAGAAGATTGAGAATTTTCTCGAGTGAGTCCCCTAAGGGTGTGAACACTCGAGGGCGTTTGACTTCTCCACCTTTAGGCAATAGAGGGTTTGAAGACTGAGCTTGAAAATGTGAGTAATTCCTCCTCTGAATAGGCATATTCGGATTGCCTTTCTGACCTTGTAGTATCAAGGAAACATCCTCCTCTTTATTTTTATGGACCCTCCGCGGGTTGTTTCCATAAGTTCAGATGGATGTGCTCAAGAATGACTTTAAAATGTGTGACACCCCAAATCTCAGTACTTCATTTCCTTAAGATTTGGTGTTCACTTAATCAAAACATTCATTTCTAACTACCCAATCATAATAGAATTGAATAATAAAAGAAAACCTGCCCATACAGGATTAAACTTAAATAAAAATCTCCCAGGTTATCTAACCTTTAATTACAAACATTCAAATGCGGAAAATTAAATAAACTTCATTACAATCTTTAAATCAAAATCTGATAATAAAACTATCAAAACTATTACAAGTCTTCATCACTTGTACATTTTTCCATTCCCTTTGCTAGTAGTAGGTTCATTGACCTTCTCAACCTTAGCTGCAATAAGTATTTAATATGCAAGAGTGAGAAAACAAGGCCCACTTAAAATAAGAACGAATAACTTTACAACATTACAATCTTTGCCAGAAATAGGCTCCATAGAACTGAATGATAGGTTCTATTAATAATTTTAAACATACTACTGAGGGTCTAATGACCACGAATCATGTCCACAGTTATAAGTAATCTTTTAACTTTAACTTTAACAGTCATAAGACTATAAGGACTCCACGTACTTAGGGGGATCAACCCTTCGTACAATGTATTATGCACAACCATTTCAACGCTAAGCGTAAACCTCTATTAAAAGAGTTGTTCATCTCAGTATTTAGAATACAAGTCCGCACCAAAGTAAGTTTGGTTTGGATACATTACAGGGTAATTTAGAATTCAACGGTAATAAACTAAGGATTAGTTGATTACAAAAGAAATAATTGTATGCTATGGAATAATCATAACTGAATTGATAATTGTAAATTAACATCATGCTTTAGGAATAATCTAATAGCATAAGCATTGAATAATCATATCATAATTTTGCTTTGAACAATATTAATTCAAAGTTATTGAGCATTGGATACCAAGCATGCATAATGAATAGTAATTTGAACGATAGAGTTGTTCAACACTAGAATATGAAAAATATAGCGATTTCATGCTAAATAACAAGTTACATAATAAAGAAACTTGCTCAATACTAAATATACAATTTAGAATACTTGCATCCCTATGAACAATTAGATACAAGAGCTTTCTCAATAATAAATCATCTAGCTCTACGAAAGTGCAGAGTTAGCCATTTGTGTAATTACAATTGAATTCAAAACAATAGTGTACTCAACAAAATCAAACTCGCATAATGAAGTTTTAGAGTTAGAGAACTTGCCTTTAGCACAAGCTAACCCTTACCACTTGAATCTCAATACCCTATATATATGTCATCATGACATAATTAGTCATTACCAACATTTTATATCTATATAAACAAATATATTCATCATGTAGGTTAACTTATCAATTCACATAATCAAACTATGTTAATACTAGTTAATCCTTGATAACATGCTCATTCATAGTTTAATACTACTGAAATCATCATTTAACATTCCTATTATTAACACATAAAATTTATTTTCAAAATTGGTGTAATAAACTAAAGCTGCTCGAATCCTTCGCTAATCTTCGTATTTCATGCTTCCACGCTTTTAATCGTAATTCCAGGCCAATTATTGGCTGAAATGGTTTCAGAACGCGAGACTCAAGCCAACTCTTGGTGTCAGAACAGTAGTCTTTGGCCACAGGTATGAGAACAATATTCTTTGGGCAAGATTGTGGCGCCTAAACTCCGAACTCTGGCGCCAAATTTCAAGAACAAGATGAACAAAAAGCCAAATTGGCCTACAAGCTCCAATCTAACAAACTAATTAACATGTAATACACATATAGACTTCATATAAACATAATTTCGATACTCTTAACATGTTTTTACACATATAATAACATAAACATCAACATTACAACACCCAATTTCACTGTTTTTGACAAAAACTCCATTTTTGATATTTTTAATGAAAATCATCACTGTAACTTTGTTTTTCAATTAAACCATTAATCCAAACTATCATGTTTATCTTTATTCATGTACTTTCAAAATCAATGGTCAATATATATATATATATATATATATATATATATATATATATATATATATATATTAGCAATTAATCAAACCTTAATTTTTACTTTAAACTAAACCATATTCATATATTTTCATATAAACACTCTGATATATATTTTTCTTCACAAATTACATATATACATGAATTAATTGACTATGCTCATATATAAACTAATGAAAATAGTTTCACAACACTAATTTATCATATAAAGCCATATATAACAAACAATTTATCCTTCATACAAATTTTTACAAAGAACTTTTAGAAGAGAAAAACTAAACTATAAAAATAAAAGGATTAAGATCCTACCTTTGATTAAGAAGATGATAGTTATCTTGGATTCTCAAGCTTCTTTTCCCAATTTCTTTCTCAAATCCTCTCTAGAATCCCTCAAGTTCTCTATCTTTTCTTCTTTTCTTTCTTCTTCTTCTTGTTTTTCTTCAACTGTGTCTTTCTTTCTCTAACTCTATCTTACGTACTAGAATTATAACGTATAAGATATAATATATATTAATTATATAATATAAATATAGATATAATGATATCAGTTATGTAAGTTTTGAAAATCAAAAGCCATAAGGCTTGTTTGGTTAAGCTAATAAAAATAGCTCTTTAATCCTTACACCTTGTTTGGTAAATCTAACTAAAACAAATGGATTAATCCTTATACCTTGTTTGATAAAATACTATTAAATTAAAGACTTAATATGCATGAAGACTTGTTTGGTCAAAACTAAATTAAACTTGTGAGACCCCAAATTTTATGAAATAAAAGTATTCAATTTTTTTTTTCTATTTTGGTAAATAGCACGGTATTGATTATTGATGCTTCTGTGATAAGTCACTCAGTTTTGTTTTATTGGTATTATTAATGTAATAAAACAGAAAAGCTTTTTATATAAAACAGAATATTTTTATAAAGTTATTCTATAAATAGAATATATTATATTCTATTGTGCATAGTATTTTGCATAGTAAAATCTTTTTATATAAAATGTAATACTTTAATAAAGTTATACATTTTATTAGACAATAATTAGAATATATTATATTTTATTATGCATAGTATTTGCATAGTACTGCGTAGTAAAATCTTTTATAAAGTTATTCGTTTTATTATATTATAAATAGAATATATTATATTTTATTTAAAAGATTTTGCTTTAAATATGGACCGTCAGATTAAAGTAAATCAAACCGGACCGATTCATGAGTTAGTTACTATGCGATCCATTTTTCTATAAATAAGCTCATTCCTTCATTATTTTTTACGAATTCACTGAAACTCTAGAGAGAGAAACTATAGAGAGAGTTCTTCTTCTATAATCTTGAGCGTATTTCTTTAGAGTTTAAGAAAGCTTTGAGCGTAGTGCAAGTTTTCTTCAAGTATATTCTCGTTCTACCAGTCGGAATACTCTTCTTTCAAAGGTAAGGGATATTATTTGTTGTACTCGTAAGGGATAATATTATTATTTTGTATTCATGAAGAGAACTTCTGTTATTCCATTCTTTATTATTCTGTTGGAATAACCTGTATATGCGGGATACCCTATACTTGGTGACATTCTTCTATTATTCCGTCTTTACTATTACGTTGGAATATCCTCGTTCATGCGTTTTACTGGGACACGATTAAAATCTTTATTATTATGTTGGAATATCTGCTCTGCATGCATGCGTTTTTCTGTGGGACTGTTAAAATCTTTATTATTATTCTGTTGAAATATCATATGTCCGTAATGCGTTTACTGTGGGACCGGGTTCCATTATTTATTATTCGTCGCTTAATATCTCGGCGTCATGCGTTACGCTTGGGACCTGGTTCCATTATTTATTATTCTGTTGGGAATAACCTGTCTGTGCGGATTATGCACGCATGGTGAAATTCTTCTGTTATTCCATTATTTATTATTATGTTGGAATAACCTGTCTATGCGAAGTACTGCATACATGGTGAAATTCTTTTATTATTCTATTCTTTATTATTATGTTGGAATAACCTGTCTATGCGAAGTACTGCATACATGATGAAATTCTTTTATTATTCTATTCTTTATTATATTGTTGGTTATTGCTTTTACAGTTGCATGTCTTTGGCCTGTAGTGCAAAGATGATATGTTGTTGATTATCTTTTGCATGTAGTACAAAGATGATCTGTTGTTTGATAGCTTTGACCCGTAGTGCGAAGATGGACAGATGTATGTCATGATCATGACCACTAGTGATACTAACGAATATCCTTGGCCGTAGTGCATGGATAATTCAATGATGTGATTGGCAGGATCATGACCATTAGTTAACAGTTGAATGTCTTTTGTCAGTAGTGCATCGACAGCAATTGATTGGTATGATCATGACCATTGGTTTTATAGTTGAATATCTTTGGCGTAGTAGCAAAGAGATAGACAAGCGATTAGTATGATCATTGTTATTACATTTGAATATCTTCAGCCTTTGGGGTAAGGATATTGAGTAAACGTTCTATTAAGCCTTTGTGGCAAGAAGGAACTATTAATTCACATTATTATAAATATGAATTATGAATTTAACTAACATCTTTGGTGGTTCAGGTGAAGACAAGTGATGAAAGTTTTATTTGTCTTAAGTATAACAAAGAACTGTTGATGAGTAGTACAGGAATAAAATATCAACGATGGACTTTTAATCTAGAAGAGATAGTAGATATTATGTTCTACTTGACTCTTCTAATGGATTGCTTGTTCCGCTGCAGTTAAACTTGATGTTTGTTATATTGTATCAGTTTAACACTGTTGAAGGCTAACGATAATTCATTCTGCATTATCTTAGTCATAATATTTCTTACTGGGCTAGTTGAGCTCACCGTTTCTTTCATTGTTCTCTTCAGGAAATGAGAACGTAGCTGGGACTAGTCGGGGAACGGAGTGACGGTCCAGATGATAGCATTAGTAGTCCTCACTATTATGTGGAATAGTGTGATAATAAATGTAATAATGACTCCATTGGGTGTGGATATTGTCTAGAAGGCAATATTCTTATTAAAACTCACAGCTTATGTTTTGTCGTATTCTACACAACAGCTGTATATTTAAGATTGTATTTGTATTCTGTACCATGTATCTGGCGACCCAAGATGGGTGATGTAGAACCAAATTTTGGGGGCGTCACAAAACTCCTTTAATTTATTTTAATAACTCCTTTATAGCAAGGTTATTTGTCACACTTCTAATAAATTAAATAATCAATTTAATCAATTCAAATACTAATTTATTAAATTACTTTAACACATAAATCATTCCCACATAATTATAATTTTCTTATAAATTTATTTAACCAACTAACACCTTATTTTAATCCCAATTCCAATTAAAATATTATAATTCATTTAATCATTATTAGCTCTCTAACTTAATTATTAAATTAAATTAAAATATAATCTCATAACAATTAACTTTCTTAGCTCCTTAATTATTTTCAACAAATAATTAACTAATCCACATCAACTCAAATTAAACAATTATTTATTCAACACTAAACTTATCCATTAAATACTTATATAAATCAATAAATATTTAATATTATAATTTAAAATTCTGGAATGTTACATCATTCCCTCCTTACAAGGATTCTGTCCTCAGAATCACAACTCAAACAAATCATTCGTTACATTCTTCCCTACTTACAAAGATTACATTCCCCGTAATCGAGAGACATGATTAAACTAACAACTCGTGGTACTCTTTTCAACATTTTCTTCAAGTTCCCACGTAGCTTCTTGGCGTTGTGGTTCCTCCATATCACCTTCACGGAAGGTATAACTTTATTCTCGAGCACTTGTTCTTTCACCGTCGACTATCCGGATAGAACCTCTTCATAAGACAAATCTTTCTCGACTCGCAACGGTTCAGTACTCGATCACATGTTTGTAGTCGGGTTTATATGGTCGTAATATCAAAATGTGAAAAACATTATGAATGTTTTCCAACTCGGAGGTAGAGCTACCTAAAGTAAGCCACTTCTCCCACTCTTCGCAAAGACTTCAAAGGGTCCAATAAACCTCGGGCTTAGCTTTCCTTTTTACCAAAATGAATTTTCCTTCCAAGGAGAAACTTTTAGGAATACAAAAGTTCCTACACGAATGCACTATCTTATCTCGTGTTGATCAAAGATACTTTTTCATGCATCTTGAGTTGCTACCAATCTTGTCTCACGATGAGTTTGACAACGCCGGCAGCTTTGTTGCACTAGTTTCGGTCCCTAGTAATTGACGTTCACCGACTTCATCCCAGCACAGTGGAGTTCTGCACTTTCTGCCGTACAATGCCTCGTAAGGTGGCATGCCAATGCTCGCGTGATAACTGTTGTTGTAAGCAAATTCCACTAACGGTAATTGTTCTTCCCAGCTTCCTTTAAAGTCCATGACACATGCTCTTAGCATATCTTCTAATGTTTGAATTGTTCGTTCGCTTTGGCCATCTGTTTGTGGATGATAAGTCATCTTTCATTCTCAATCTGTGTCCCCATGCATTCTTGTAATCTCTTCCGTAAATTAGACGTGAATCGCGGATCTCTATCGTATTAATAATTAATCGCGGCTTCATGCCTCTAAACGATCTCTTTAATGTACAATCTTGCTATTTGATCAAGATTGAATCTAATCTTTATTGGTAGAAAGTGCTACCGATTTCGTCGATCGTTCCACTATCACCCAAATCGCATCGCATCCTCTCTGAGTAGTTGGAAGACCTACCACAAAATCCATCGTGATGTGTTCCCACTTCCATTCCGGTATTTCCAACGGTTGGAGTAATCCGCTGTGTCTTTGATGCTCGGCTTTTACTCTTTGACATGTCAAGCATTTCTCTACACATTCTGCAACGTCCCTTTTCATATTCGGCCACCAAAAATGTCGGCGCAAATCTTGATACATTTTCGTGCTTCCTAGATAAATTGAACATCTTGAGCTATGAGCTTCGGTCAAAATTTCTTCTTTCAGCTCTGGTGTTGCTGGAACCCAGATTCTTCCCTCAAACCGTAGTAGTCCTTCAGTGTCGATCTTGTATTTTACATCATTACCCTCAATCAGATTATCTTTGATTTTCCCACACTCTTCATTTTGTAGTTGAGCATCCTTCACTTTGTCCACTAAAGTTGGACCAACTTCTATCTGGAATAGTTGTTCGTCAGATTCTTTTGGAAATTTGATTTCCAACTCCAGTTTTGTCATTGCTGAAATGAGCTCCTCCTGAGTTGTTATCAGCATTAACTTTTCCCGACCTTTCCTGCTTAAAGCATCTTCAACCACATTCGCTTTGCCCGGATGATAAAAGATCTCACAATCGTAATCTTTTATCAGTTCCATCCCCCTTCTTTGACGCATGTTCAAATCCTTCTGAGTGAAAATATACTTTAGACTTTTGTGGTCTGTGTAGATCTCACATTTCTCTCCATAAAGATAGTGTCTCCATATCTTCAGAGCAAATACAACTGCAGCCAATTCCAAATCATGAGTCAGATACCCTTTCTCATAATCCTTCAGTTGTCTTGATGCATACGCAATAACTTTGTCGTTCTGCATAAGAACACAACCTAACCCTTTGTGTGAGGCATCACTATACACCACAAAATTTCCTGTATTATCTGGTAATGCCAACACAGGTGCCACACTTAACTTCTTCTTCAAATCTTGGAAACTCTCTTCACATTTCTCCATCCAAACGAATTTTACAGCTTTCCTTGTCAAATTTGTTAGCGGAGTGGCTATCTTAGAAAAATCTTGAAAAAATCTTCTATAATAACCAGCCAGTCCCAAGAAACTCCTCACTTCTGATGGTGTTCTTGGTTGTTCCCAATTGATCACAACTTCCACTTTTGACGGATCCACTGAAAATCCCATCTTTGTCAATCACATGCCCCAAAAATTGTACACGGTCGAGCCAAAATTCGTACTTAGAGAATTTTGCATACAACTTTTCCTTTCTTAGTGTTTCCAATGTCAAATATAAGTGTTCCACGTGTTCTTCTTGAGTTTTGGAATATACTAGAATGTCGTCGATGAATACCACTACAAACTTGTCTAAGAGTGGTTTAAACACCCTATTCATCAAATCCATGAATGCAGCAGGTGCATTAGTTAAACCAAAAGACATCACCAGAAACTTGTAATGTCCAAACCGAGTTCTGAATGCCGTTCGTGGTATATCCTCCTTCCTCCCATTCAACTGGTGATACCCACTTCTCAAATCTATTTTCGAAAAGTATTTAGCACCCTTCAATTAGTCAAACAAGTCATCTATTCTTGGCAACGGGTATTTGTTTTTAATAGTGACTTTGTTTAACTCCCTGTAATCAATGCAAAGACGCATTGATCCATCCTTCTTCTTCACAAATAAAACTGGAGCTCCCCACGGCGATACGCTTGGTTGAATATATTTCTTGTCCATCAGCTCTTGCAACTGTACCATCAGTTCCTTCATTTCTACCGGAGCCATTCTGTATGGGGCCTTCGATATTGGTGCTGTTCCCGGTGCTAAGTCGATCATGAACTCAATTTCTCTGTCAGGCGGAAGTCCCGGCAAATCCTCTGGAAAAACGTCTTCGAATTCCCTCACTACTGGTATTTCTTCCAGTTTTACATTCTTCTTCTAAGTATCGACTATGTAAGCTAAATAGCCCACACAGCCTTGACTCAACAATTTCTTGGCCTGCATAATCGTCAAACATTTCATCTGTCTAGGTGACTTGCTACCATAGAATACTACCTTTAACGGAGCCATAAGGTTTACACACTTCTTTTGGCAATTAATTACCGCTCCATATTTGAACAGCCAATCCATTCTCAAAATAACATCAAACTCTCCAAGTTTAATCGGAATCAAATCTACCATAAAGATATTTTCCTTAATACTCACCCTACAGTTCTTGTATACGAATCTAACAAGGATTACTTCCTTATTCGCAATTTCTATGTTCAAAGGAAAATTCAGTTCTTCTCTAGGCAATTCTAACCTCTTAGCAAATTCATCAGATATAAACGAACAAGTAGCACCCGAATCAAATAATACATAAGCATTTATATCATTGATTGGGATAATACCTGACACCACATCTTTTGATTGCACAACATCTTGCACAGTCATGTTGAAGGTTCTGGTTGTGGGTTTATTTGATGCTGCAGGTCCTGCAATGGCCCATGTACCTCCATTGTTACCTCCATTGCTTCTGGTAGTCACTCCATCCTTCTTCTTAGGGCATTCACGAGCAAAGTGATCCTTGGATCCGCACGTGAAGCACGCATTCTTCTCTGGTAGAGTGAAATTTGGGGCGATGTGACCCTCCTGGCCATAATTGAAGCAAACTCGTTTCCCCATCAAGCACGCACCCTTATGAAATTTCCCGCATATCGCACATGCTTCAAACTTTTTATTTTGCTGGTTACCCTGCTGGTTTCCAGCACCCATGTTTCCATTCCACTTCCTTTTCAAACTGTTGTTGTTGTTGTTGTTGTTTCCACCACCACCACCTCCATTCTTAATCTCATTCTCATTCTTCTTCTTCTTATGTTCTTGATTGAATTTTGTCACTGCCTCGCCTCCACCTTCTTGTAGTAACGCCTTCTCCATCACCGGCTGTCAGAACGTCTTCAATTGGAACAGGAAACCTCATCAGAAGCCGGGCTTCAAGTCCTGTTCAAATCTCTTCGCCTTATGCTCGTCTGTGCTGACCTGATATGGCTCAAACCTAACCAATTGGTTAAATTTCGCGGCATACTCAGATATCGTCATCGTTCCCTGCTTTAATTCCAGAAATTGCACTTCTAACTGACTCTTCAAACTCTCCGGAAAATAGGTCTCGAAGAAAAACTCCTTGAACTTATCCCAGGTCATCACCCCTAGCCCTTCACGAGTTTTATTGGCCTGCCACCAATAACTAGCTTCTGCTTTCAACATGAATGTTGCGAAAGTAATCTTCTGATCATCCCCTACCCTAGCGACATTGAACACCTTTTCTATCTCTATAATCCAGGTTTGTGCTTCGACTGGATTCATGGACCCACGGAATTCAGGTGGTCCAACCGCCTTGAAATCCTTAAACGTTGTACCATGCTTTTGTGGTTGATTCTGCAACACTCCTGTCAGTAGTGTCACTAGTTGTTGAACGGGGTTACCATCAACATTGTCGTTATTAGTTCTTTCAGTGGTTCTCTGTCATGGTGGTTGACGTCTGGGAGGCATTTTCAATTAAAATACATTCATTAGATTATTATTCAATTCTTTTGAGTAATTCTACTTAACTTGTCTCCAAAAAGAATTAACCACATAACACATAACACTTTTAATAAAGTAACAACTTTTATTTATTCATAACCTTTTTGAAAACATAAAACAATAGCATCTCTGCTATCTACATTACTTTCCTGAACTACAAAAGTTTCAGGACAACATCATAGTCATATCCCATAGGTTGCATAACACTTGGGATTTATAATTTATTTAACCTTTCATTCATCGTACAACAACTACGATGTTCTATTAAGATACTTCTTAGCCCTATCATGTTCTTCCTCCATGACCCGGAACATTGTTCTACGGTCTAATACGTATGATGGCAGCGTCTCGAACTAAATAGGATATCCCATGACCCGATCTTGAGCTCGATTAATTGCGGTGTTAAATACTTTATCCATCTCTTCCATCTTCATCCTCTTCTTTGTGAGTTTCTTATCGCTTCTTCGATTCATTGAAAAGCTTCCTCGTATGCATCTTCAGCTCTCGCCCTCTTGGTAGCTTCTTCCTTCAGTTTGTTCTTCAGTTCAGCGACCACCTCGATCAATTGTTCTTTTTCTCCTTGATGCCTGCATTTAGTAGTTTCTCAAAGATTTGTCGATTCGTTCCTCATGATCCCGGATCTCGCCATCTTTTGTGTCATTGCGATCATTGTTCGCCTACTATCTCCTGCAACTCCTCAACTGTATCCTAAAGTTCCACGTTACGGTCATAGACTTCATCGTACATACGAGCAGCCATCCAGGTTAATGGAGCCTCCTCGTCCTCATCATCCTCATCCTCCTGTGGCAACTCAACAGGATCCTCCTCGTCCGTATCCACATCGTCATCCTCATCCTCAACTACTGTGACCAACGGGGCTGAGTCCTGTGGCAGTTGTTGTTCCCAAACTACCTGAATATCGCGAGGCTCCTCCTCAATAGGCATTTGAGGTCCCTCCTCCCTAGCCTGACTGGATTCTCCGACATTAGTCATCCTGACAACAAAGTTTTAAAGTTTTAATTATTAATTATTTCTACTCGACACTCACGAGTACATAAACTATAAACACATAAGCACATAAGTGTTTTATTACTTCTTCCTTAAAACTCGATAAGAGTTATCTCCACTATCTTTTCAAAGGTTACTTCCTAAGGCTTTTCCCCACCTAAGGTTCATAACCTAAAGCTTTGATACCAACTTGTGACACCCCCAAATCATGGTACTTCATTTCCTCAAGATTTGGTGTTCACTTAATCAAAACATTCATTTCTAACTACCCAATCATAATAGAATTGAATAATAAACGAAAATCTTCCCATACAGGATTAAACTTAAATAAAAATTTCCCAGGTTATCTAACCTTTAATTACAAACATTCAAATGCGGAAAATTAAATAAACTTCATTACAATCTTTAAATCAAAGTCTGATAATAAAACTATCAAAACTATTACAAGTCTTCATCACTTGTACATTTTTCCCTTCCCTTTGCTAGTAGTAGGTTCATTGACCTTCTCAACCTTAGCTGCAATAAGTATTTAATATGCAAGAGTGAGCAAACAAGGCCCACTTAAAATAAGAACGTAATAACTTTACAACATTACAATCTTTTGCGTAAATAGGCTCCATAAAACCGAATGATAGGTTCTATTAATATTTTTAAACATACTATCGAGGGTCTAATGACCACGAATCATGTCCACGACTATAAGTAATCTTTCAACTTTAACTTTAATAAATATAAGAGGCGTAAGTACTCTACGCATTTTGGGGATCAACCCTTTGTACAATGTATTGTGCACAACCATTTCAACGCTAAGCGTAAACCTCTATTAAAAGAGTTGTTCATCTCAAAGATTTAGAATACAAGTGCGCACCAAAGTAAGTTTGGTTTGGATACATTACAGGTAATTTAGATTAAACCAGAATCAACTAAGGATTAGTTGATTACAAAAGAAATAATTGTATGCTATGGAATAATCATAACTGAATTGATAATTGTAAATTAACATCGTGCTTTAGGAATAATCTAATAGCATAAGCATTGAATAATCATATCATAATTTTGCTTTGAACAATATTAATTCAAAGTTATTGAGCATTGGATACCAAGCATGCATAATGAATAGTAATTTGAACGATAGAGTTGTTCAACACTAGAATATGAAAAATATAGTGATTTCATGCTAAATAACAAGTTACATATTAAAGAAACTTGCTCAATACTAAATATACAATTTAGAATACTTGCATCCCTATGAACAATTAGATACAAGAGCTTTCTCAATATTAAACCATCTAGCTCTACGAAAGTGCAGAGTTAGCCATTTGCGTAATTACAATTGAATTCAAAACAATAGTGTACTCAACAAAATCAAACTCGCATAATGAAGTTTTAGAGTTAGAGAACTTGCCTTTAGCACAAGCTAACCCTTACCACTTGAATCTCAATACCCTATATATATGTCATCATGACATAATTAGTTATTACCAACATTTTATATCTATATAAACAAATATATACATCATGTAGGTTAACTTACCAATTCACATAATCAAACTATGTTAATACTAGTTAATCCTTGATAACATGCTCATTCATAGTTTAATACTACTGAAATCATCATTTAACATTCCTATTATTAACACATAAAATTTATTTTCAAAATTGGTGTAATAAACTAAAACTGTCAGAACCTTTCCTTTAACTTCATACTATGCCGCCACACGATTTACATCAGGCAATGGTAATGGCTATTGAAATAAGGCCATGTATGACGCGAGACTCAAGCCAACTCTTGGTCTTTGCTTGAGCGCACATGCGAGAACAATATCTTGATCAGCATCATGCGCCAAACTCCACATCTGCGCGCCAAATTTCTGACAAGATGAACAAAAAGCCAAATTGGCCTACAAGCTCCAATCTAACAAACTAATTAACATGTAATACACATATAGACTTCATATAAACATAATTTCGATACTCTTAACATGTTTTTACACATATAATAACATAAACATCAACATTACAACACCCAATTTCACTGTTTTTGACAAAAACTCCATTTTTGATATTTTTAATGAAAATCATCATCGTGAACTTTGTTTTTCAATTAAACCATTAATCCAAACTATCATGTTTATGTTTATTCATGTACTTTCAAAATCAATGGTCAATATATATATATTAGCAATTAATCAAACCTTAATTTTACTTTAAACTAAACCATATTCATATATTTTCATATAAACACTCTGTTATATATTTTTCTTCATAAATTACATATATACATGAATTAACTGACTATGCTCATATATAAACTAATGAAAATAGTTTCACAACACTAATTTATCATATAAAGCCATATATAACAAATAATATATCCTTCATACAAATTTTTTAAAGAACTTTTAGAAGAGAAAAACTAAACTATAAAAATAAAAGGATTAAGATCTTACCTTTGATTAAGAAGATGATAGTTATCTTGGATTCTCAAGCTTCTTTTCCCAATTTCTTTCTCAAATCCTCTCTAGAATCCCTCAAGTTCTCTATCTTTTCTTCTTTCTTTCTTCTTCTTTTTCTTTTCTTCAATCGAGTCTTTCTTTTCTAACTCTATCTTACGTACTAGAATTATAACGTATAAGATATAATATATATTAATTATATAATATAAATATAGATATAATGATATCAGTTATGTAAGTTTTAAAAATCAAAAGCCACAAGGCTTGTTTGGCTAAGCTAATAAAAATAACTCTTTAATCCTTACACCTTGTTTGGTAAATCTAACTAAAACAAATGGATTAATCCTTATACCTTGTTTGATAAAATACTAATAAATTAAAGACTTAATATGCATTAAGACTTGTTTGGTCAAAATTAAATTAAACTCCTTTAATTTATTTTAATAACTCCTTTATAGCAAGGTTATTTGTCACACTTCTAATAAATTAAATAATCAATTTAATCAATTCAAATACTAATTTATTAAATTACTTTAATACATAAATCATTCCCCACATAATTATAATTTTCTTATAAATTTATTTAACCAACTAACACATTATTTTAATCCCAATTCCAATTAAAATATTATAATTCATTTAATCATTATTAGCTCTCTAACTTAATTATTAAATTAAATTAAAATATAATCTCATGACAATTAATTTTCTTAGCTCCTTAATTATTTTCAACAAATAATTAACTAATCCACGTCAACTCAAATTGTACAATTATTTATTCAGCACTAGACATATCCATTAAATACTTATATAAATCAATAAATATTTAATATTATAATTTAAAATTCTAGAATGTTACAAGGGCAGCTAGGACTTGAATCTTTCCTGACTTGAATTCCATCTCAGCCATCTCCCCGTGTTTAATCATTTCAGAGAATGGTTTACCAATGCCAGCTAAGACTCTCTCATAGAAAGGAGCTTCTTGTATGTCTATGAAGGTCATAACCATTTCTGACTCTGTCATAGAAGGAATAACTTGAGCAACAAGGCACCTCCACCTTTGAGCATACTCTCTGAAAGACTCATTGGATTGTTTCTTGACCTTGGTAATCTGATACCGATCAGGAGCCATCTGAGACTGCAAGCTGTATTGGGTGAGGAAGGCATGAGCTAGCTCCTCCCAGCTATGGATCTTTGAGTTGTCTAATCTGGTATACCATGAACGGGCTTCTCCAGTCAGACTCTTTTCGAACAGCTGCATTCTAAGCTTTTCGTTCTCTGCATAATATCCAAGTTCTCCAATGAACACCTTCAAATGTGTGTAAGGATCTCCTAACCCGTCATACTTTTCTAAGTCAGTAGTTTTGAACTTTTCTGGATAATGAACCCCAGGGAATATACAAAGGTCAGCATATAAGACACTCCCGTGTGCTCTAATTCCTTTGATAGAACGAAGGGTTTCTTCCATTTGAAGGACCTTTTTCCTGATGTCACCGGTGTTTAGATCTCCTTTGAGATGGGTGTTTTCAGGGTTTTTGTCTGTAGTCAATGGAAATTACGGATTTGTTTTATCCGAACCTTGGGTTCCTCCCTGTGCAGAGGACTCTGTATGTATGGGCATTTTTGGGCCCTGAGTAGACTGATGTAGTTCTTTAAGCAGAACAACCAAACCTGTAATCTGTTTACTTAATCCGTCAAATTCTTCACGGGAAACGGGATTAGATTGGTCAGATGAAGACATGATTGGCTATAGGCTCGTGGCCTTTTTAGACTTTGAACGGGTAATAGGTCTGATTGTTTCCCCGTGAAAGACTTGCATAGTTTAGTCTTAGGGAATGTGTAAATGTTTACATGCTATGTAATGTATCCGTTTTAGGAATATTATCCTGTAAAATGGATGTTAGCTGTTTGTGACACATGATAGCATGTGAATTTAAATATGCACGTACACATATTTCTTCATATTTCCCATTACATGGAGATGAATATGGAATAAAATTACAAGTAATTGGCTTTACGAGTAATTTGAAATGAGAAAGCATGAAGAGACTTTCCTCCGCGTTTGGTTTATCAGAGGTTGACCTATCTTAGGTTACTCTCGCGTCTTTTTGGCATGAAGGTTCCCAGATCATCGCAATCTACTTGATGGAAAGTTAATCCGGTCTTTCAACTAGATCAAATCTGGGTGGTGCCTTTCCTGAGCCTCGTTGGAATTAGTCTCCCTACGAGTACAGTAATCAAACACCGACAGGATAGGCTCCTGGTGGAGGAACCACACAACATACATTCACATACAATATGTCTCATCGTTAATGAAAATGATGACATGTGCGAAGCACTAATATCACAAGCAGATATAGTGTAAAGCATTAAATATAGTAAATATATGCATTCGTACACATTCATCATAAATGTAAATGCAACATCCACACACAAGCATATAACAGTTTTTAAAAAGATTGTAATAGCGGCTTAAGCCCTCTTACTGGCGTTTGTCCCAAGAAAAGTCACCACCTGTCGACGTCAGGATTTTTATTTGTCCCTTTTCTGTTCTTGTTCTTTGGTGTTCTCATGTTAAGTGAGATTTGTTTGAAAAAAACAAGTTGTGAAAAGGTCCGACATGTATATGTCGACGATTTGACTGTAAGAGTTGCCAGTTGGTTTTTTATATGGTTGTACCAACACAACCGAGAAAAAGGTTTGCACATTGACCCAGTGATGTGACACTACTAAACGGGTCTATAAAACCGAGATTCATTAGGGTCCGGGGGCATGATTATGCGGAGGGAAGGTGTTAGGCACCCCCCCGACATCCGTGTTGCCACGATGACCGCCACTTTTCAAGAAACTGTTATATGAATGTGTGTGTGGGGGTCAATATGCTGTTTATATGGAAGTAGTGTGAGGCCTCGTTCGCATCTATATACACAGGGTTTGAATTTGTGTAAAAATTCAGTTTTAAACAGGATATGGCAGTGATGTTTTATAAAAAAGGTTTTTTTAAACCCTTATGCTCAATAGTAATCGAGACCTTTTACACTTTTGTGACGCCCTCAAAATTAGGTATACATCACCCATTCCGAGTCACCAGATACATGGTACAAAATTTAAATACAACTTCATTTATACAACTGTTGAGCTATCGTATAGAATACGACCACAGTTAACTGTGAGTTTTAATACAAATGTATGTAACTCTCATGGTGCCTCAACCACAACCTTACAATGGTACTTTACATAAAAGTATAGTCAAAGACTGTTTTAGAAACTAAATCTTTGGGAAGTGCTCAAGGAAACCTTTCGTACATGGGAGGCCATGCGTCTAGGTTATAATAGATATCATATGGCCACAGAATTATACTTGGTTGACCCAATAGACCCCAAAGAAAAACGAGAAGATTACTATCATCTTCTTTCCAATGGTGAGTCTTCTCTTGACATATAACTATCTCCACTGTCTCCAAGTGAATATTATATTTTAAATCAACTCCAAGATCATATAGGTAGTGTCCGTAGATATACTCAGCAAGTGGATGCGCACAACCCTGTCTTATGATAACACGAGGTTGTATGTCATTAGACATCTTGTATGATAGTGGCAAAACACCCTTCCAAAGTTGGGTTCACCTCACCCTATTTGATTCACCAAATATAACTACTAAATGTTGTATAGAATACAACACACTTTTCTATACTGTTTAAGGAGAACCTACACAGCTAGAGACCACTGTTCTATTCCCCTGTTATCCCCGCTCGACCCGGCAACACTCTTATTACCTACAAGGAATTGTGAAGCAGAAAGGGTGAGCACAATTAGCCCAATAAGGAATATCATGACTAAAGATAATTAAATTATCAATAGCTTTCATCAATAATAAATTAGAGATTTAGAACATATGGTAGATGATAAAACTTTTCAACCATAGTTGCAGCGGAACGAGCAATCCATTAGAAGAATCAAATAGACCATAAGGTCTATTATCTTTCTATGTTAAAAGTCCACCAATAATGTTTTATCCATGTAAAATAAATCAATCAGTTCTCGCCCACAATCATATGAATAACTCATAATCATAATTGTGGTTCTAAATTCCTCTTCGCAATTAGGATGAAGATAATTCTCATCACCTTTCTTCACCGAAACATCAAAAATCATGGTTATACCAAATCGAATTTCGCTCATAATCATACTAATAAATTCATCTTTGCACCACTACCAAAGATATTCATTAACAATTCATCTTTTGCACTACATGCCAAAGACATACAAATCAGTATTTTAGAAGAGTCAAGTAGAACATGATATCTACTATCTTCTACGCATTTAAAAGTGAATAATAAATATTTTATCGCTGAGACTCAGCTTAATAAATAATCCACATCATCAAATCACCCCTGCACTAAGGCCAAGGATATTCGTTAATATCACATCCATGAATTTATATTTCATCGCTGAGACTCAGCTCGATAATCAATCCATATCACTGAATTATCCATGCACTACGGCCAAAGATATTCATTATTATCACATCCATGAATTAATATTTCATCGCTGAGACTCAGCTCAATAATTAATCCACATCATCGAATTATCTCTGCACTACAAGCCAAGGATATTCATTAGTATCACGACCACGAATTATCCATGCACTACGGGCCAAAGATAATCGTGTTTTCATCAACGGTCCTGATCATGCCATAAAATAATTCATCTTTGCATCCTTGGCCGAAGAGAATCCATAGCCATAATCATACCCAAAACTGTCCATCAATGCACTACGGGCCAATGAGGACTTTTTCCACATCATTTGTAATATTACGGTCATGATTATACCGAATAATCCCTTGTCATAATCATACCAAGTCCATCTATGCACTACAGGCCACAGATGAATTTCAACACAATATAAGCATGAGGATGATGACAATGATATAAGAATCAATCAAATGAGATAAAGGATAAATATTAAACATTTATAATACAATTTATCCATCGTTCAATAATAACCAAATGTTATCAATCACTTAATAATCTCATAATCTAATATCATTAATATTATAACAATATTTTAATCATTTCTTAAACTTATAAATAATTTATTTCAATTGTTTACACTTTATCAAATAATGCATTTAATCATTCAAAATGCCATACTCATAAGATTTCATAATCAATGATCAAATCCTCATCAAAATCAGATATACCCTATATAGGATTCTCAAACCATAAAATCCTATTTTCCAATTTTATTACTTCACATAACATATTTAATTCATTGACTCATAACTAGTTCATTTTTATGAAAATAACAAATCATCCCAAAAATATTTCTTTTCCGGGATTTAGCGTAATATAGTCCCATCTTGAACATATATTTTTCTCAAAAATTTTAAAATTCATTTACTATTTTTCATATGGATAAAACTGCCGAATATTTAGACATTTATCATAAATTGTACTTTTGTCCAAAAATTCCGAAATTTACAGGGTATACTCCTGTTATATACATGTACTCCCAATAAAAATTTCACCAATTTTGGAGTTAACCACAATGAGTTATAAGAGTTTACTTTTAAAATAGTCTTTTCCCATAAAATCCATAACTCTAAATCTATACATCCAAAAATCGTCATTTTTAGACACAATTTAGAAAACTCATTAAATTATCATTTCAAATTTTTTCAGAATTTTTTAGGGTCAGAAAAATTATGAATCTGCCCCTGGTAGAAACCCCTTTTTAATGAAAATATTATTCGTATGAATACGAAGGATCATTCACCATGCATGTGGTAATCCACATGACACGAGTTATTCCAATGTAATAATAAAGAATGGAATAATGAATGATTCACCATGCAAATGCGATAGATCTGCACTCAAAAAGTTATTCCCAATGTAATAATAAATAATGGAACTGTGTCCGGCGTAAGCGCTTACAGACGTGATATTCATTCCGACGTAATAATAAATAATGGAACCAGTCCGGCAGAACGCATGTATGTGATATTCCATATGTAATAATAAATAATGAAACTAGGTCCCACATAAACGCACAAAGATGATATTCACATGATAATAAAGAATGGAATATTAGAAGAATTTCACCATGTATGCGGTAGATTGCAGATAAACAAAGTTATTCCAACATAATAATAAAGAATGGAATAATGAAGAATTTCACCAAGTATAGGGTAGTAGTCATGTATACAAAGTTATTCCAATGTAATAATAAATAATAATAATATCCTTTATGAGTACGACAATTATATCCCTACCTTAAAAAGAAAAGTATTCGATTGGTAGAAGGGAATATACTTGAAGAAAACTTGACTACGCTTCAAAGCTTTCTTAAACTCTAAAGAAATACGCTCAAGATTATAGAAGAAGAACTCTCTCTATAGTTTTCTCTCTAGAGTTTTAGTGAATTGTAAGAAATAATGAAGGAATGAGCTTCTATTTATAGAAAATGGACGTGCATAGTAACTAACTCATTAATCAGATTGATTTACTTTAATCGACTATCCATATTTAAAGCAAAATCTTTTAAATAAAATATAATATATTCTATTTATAATCTAATAAAACGAATAACTTTATAAAAGATTTTACTATGCAAATACTATCTGCAGCATTATGCAAACACTATGCATAATAAAGTATAATATATTCTAATTATTGTCTAATAAAATGAGATAACTTTATAAAAGTATTCTATTTTATATAAAAAGATTTTACTATGCAAAATACTATGCACAATAGAATATAATATATTCTATTTATAGAATAACTTTATAAAAGTATTCTGTTTTATATAAAAAGCTTTTCTGTTTCATTACATTAATAATACGAATAAAAAAAAACTGAGTGACTTATCACATAAGCATCAATAATCAATACCGTGCTATTTACCAAAATAAAAAAAAATTGAATACTTTTATTTCATAAAATCCGGGGTCTCACAACTTTCATTTTTTATTAAGTGTTCGACTTAATTGCTTTTAATTTTTGAGATACGAAACATCTTCGAGAAAATAATGTACAAAGCAGTGCCGAACTCCTCGTGGGCATGAAAACCATATGAGGAAATCCAAACACTGTGAATAATTTACAAGCTGCTTACAGCTGAAAGTGTTCATCACGGGAACCGAATCTAAAATTCGTAGACTAAATTTGTGACCACATGATTCCTAGGCTCACATGATGTCGCAATTGATATGAAAGCAGTAAGCAATTATATATATATAAGCTGTAAATATATATATACAGGCATGATCAGCCACCACGAAGCACCTCCATGGGGGATCGGAAATGTAAATAAAGATGTAAAAGCAATCAACCGCCACGAAATAAACTCCAACCGGGACGAAAAGTATATATATATATATATATATATATATATATATATATATATATATATTAAAGTAAAACGCATAGGATGTAAAATTAGGTGCTCATCGAATGAGTTCGACACACGATTCATATATATAAGTATATATATATATATCGAAAGCCATTAAACGCTCCAGACGTAAGTCTAGGCTCATCGAATAGAGTTCGACACACTGTTCACACACACACACACACACACACACACACACACACACACACACATATATATATATATATATATATATATATATATATATATATATATATACGAAAGCAAATAAACGCTCCAAACGTAAGTCTAGGCTCAATCGAGGCATAACTCGATAATGTTAATCCATATATAAATATATGTATATATATACGTATATACAGACTGAAATGAAACCACGGAATAAAGTCCGGGCATACACACGCAACACGACTCTCAACGTGAAGAATGGTGTGTACAAAGATGAAGAGAAAGGCGTTAAAGTGTATAAGAAGGCTTACAGTGGACTGCCAAAGAAGACTTCTATAACTGTAAGTGGATGAACATTCGGCTCCCGTCGGTAAAAATAGTAGCTATATGTGAGCTCACAAGTGTTTAAAATGAAAAAGCACTCAGTTTAGGGTGTGTATAGAGCAAATTTGACAGGGTTTTCTTGCCTTTTTCTCTTATAAAATAGCCACCCCAAGCCCTTTATTTATAGAGGGGGGAGCTGCAGATGTACCTACGGCTGCCCAGAGTGCCCCGAGCTCCGCGGGTCCTGTCGTCTCGAAGTACATGCACGCGTGCACCATAATGTCGCTCGAACTTTCAGAATTGCAATCCGGGCATTCGATTGAGGTGTATAAGACCTATTTCGGACCACCATTGTCGAGTGCTACGCCATGACATGGGATTAGAAGTTGTACGAAGTCAGGAAGATGGGACCATGCCCTCGGTCTTCAAGCTTCGAATTCTATCCGGTGTGCTGTCTTGCGTAGTAGTCACTCGGGATTGGACCTCCTTGGTTCTTGTGGGACATTGCTGTGTAGAAATGTATGTATGAGATGTTAAGACGGCGCGATGTAGGATCGAGTTGTTGGCAAAATGATGATTTTACCCCTCACCGGGGTTATCTCCGCTTCAATGATAAAATAGACGCTTTCATGGTTATCTACGAGATTGGATCGCCGTAGCATCAAGGTCCTTAGAGTTATCTCTAAGGTGTGCCTGTCTTCCCGGTGTTATCTCCGGGTCTTGTACTGAGTGCCTCGGTGTGAGTGCCGAGGTTGAAGTTGACTGCATGCATTTGAAATATGCATTTCCGGGGTTATCTGCAGAACTGCAACTGCACTCCTTGGGGTTATCTCCAAGGTTAAGATTATTATTCCGGTGTTATTTTCGGACTCGGAACCGAGCATCTCGGGGTTATCTCCGAGATGTAATCGTCTCTCTCCGGTGGAATTTTTGGATTTGAACCGCATCATCTCCCAAGGTTATCTCTAAAAGACGAATATGCCCTCCTGCAATGTTAGTGACAGGTGTGCAGAAAATTTCGAGTGTCTACACTTCAAATTCAAACTTGAATTCGAGTCTCCACATAATAAATAAATTTATTATTTTACTTATAAATGGGAAAGTATATTTACTATTACACTTTATAAATATAAAATCACAGTTAAAATTAAAAATAAAATAAAATAATAATAATTAATTAACCAACTTCGATTTAATTTTGTATATACTATAAGAGAATGTATCGACTATCTAATCGAATTTGTATCAATCAATTATGTATTGAATCACAATTGAGAATTCGAGTAGTTTGAATCTTAAACGAGTCGAGTATAACCTTGTATATATTCTACCCATATTTTATTCGAACTATTTTTTATGCTCAAATTTGGATCATATTATTAACGAATCCGAAACTTGCTCGTATTTTTTCGAGTTGAACCCGAATCAAACCCGAACTGTTTGGCTCGTTTACAACCTTACGCTCTGTTTCTGAGTTTTAAAATGGACGTAAAAGAAAATAAATGGACGAAAAATTTAAGTTTTCCGTCCAATTCTTATGTTTCCGAGTTTTTTAATAAACGAAAAAGAAAAGAAATGGATAGAAAACTTGGCGACTTTTTCTGTTAAAGTTTTTCGTCCAAAAATTAGCCTGATTTGGACGGAAAAGAAATTAGAATAAGTAATATTTTTATAATTCCCATATTATCCTCAACTTTTAATATAATAAATTTTAAATTACAACTCATGTCCTCAATTTTAAATTTTCTATCTTTTTCTATTAAAAACTCAGAAACAACACAAAGGAAAACTGCAGAGTTTTCTATTTTTTTTCTTTTCATTTCTAATTTAAGTTTTTATTCTTTTCTTTTTCTCATTCAAAACTTAGAAGCAGTGTAAAAGCTCACAATATAAGAATATTTTTTTCATATTTAGTTTGTAATTGTACCTTCCATCTATTATTTATATATATATATATATATATATATATATATATATATATATATTCAATTTGACCAACAATAAAGTAAATTATAAAAATAAAATTTAAATTATTTTAAAAATAACTAATTACAAAATTTATTATTTATAAAAATAAAATAAATTATATTAAATATGAATTCACAAAATATATCAGATTACCTTTAAATTATGATCTTATATATCGTACAGAGAAAGTATAAATTATTTAAAAAGAAACTACAATCGTAATTAAAATAGAGTATTAAAATATGCCGAAGGTTAAGGGGCAAAAACCAAAAGTCCTTTAGATATTTCAGGCAAATTCGTAATTTTGAAGAGTTTTGCCAAACCACGAGGCTTCACTAGTCTGTACAATTTTCCGAGCTCTCAAATGGAGTACAGACGAATCAAAGAGCAGGTTCAGTATCTCTCTCATCGATATTCCCTGGATCAATATACCATTGTTGCTTCCAATCTCTCACTTATACGCGTTTATACATGTATGAATAGACATATATATAGATTCATTTTGATAATTTGAAATCTTAGATGTGTTTTGTTGTTCTTTCGGCTTTGTGTTTTAACCTTTTGAAGCTAGTAGGTACAGTCTAGAAAAGTGTTTATTGATGCCCATTTATATCAATGTTTATTATTTTTTGGTTTATAAATCTTATTTCTCTTGCTCTGAAAAAAATAGGATAAAAATGAAGATGTAGTTGGTGATGATCTAGAGAGTAGACCCGGGAAGGTTCTTTCTGATGGTATGTTTCTTTTAAATTTAGGGATTTAGCATAGTATGTGTGATATAAGCTTAAAAGAATGTGTTTAATTGGGTTTCAGTTAATTGTTAATTGCTATTATCAATCTTTGCAGTTCCCTTGGGTAATGTGACGGCCTTGGGGGGAAACTTTAGTGATAGATCAAAGTGGAAGCGCAAGTGAGTATTACCCAAGTACCTAATTATTAAATTTTAGTAGCATCTTTTGCATCAAATTGGATACCCACATATATTTTTATCTATTTTTTTTACATTTCCTTTTTCACCTGGTTGATATAGGTCAGTTGTTACACTTGCGTTGACTGTTCTTACAAGTTCACAAGCTATACTTATTGTCTGGTCTAAGAGAGCTGGAAAGTATGACTATAGTGTCACGACCGCTAATTTTTTGGTGAGAAAATGATATGGTTGGTTAGAAGTTTTCAATTAGCATCATACTTTACCCTTTATATTTTTGTAGACCGATTTAACAACTCCAAGTAAATATGCCTTATGACCTTCAATCTCGATGATTTGGAATCAGGTTGAGGCTTTGAAGTGTGCTCTATCACTAGCAGCCTTGGGAAGAATCTGGAGAAATGAAGGTGTTACTGAAGATAACAGGTTTTTGTAATTTTTATTCTCACTTCGTTTCTAAATTTGTAGACAAATGAGTAATGTGCATTACTAAAATGTTAAAACTCCATAGTGTAAAATAAATAAATAAAATATGTTAAAAAATCAAAAAAATACTGTTTTATGTCAAGTTTGTGGCATAAATTGTTTATGAAACCTTCAGAGGGACTATATTTGTTATTAACTAACAGTGGTGGATGAGATTGTGATCCTAGGTCAGCTAGGACAGAGTATATGGTAAATGTTCAAGTATTAACTGATATAAAAGATGAAAACTTAACCTCCTACTGTGTTTGATTGGAGATGTAGTGCTGATCAGAATAGTTCAGGCTCCCGTCCTTGTAGCATAGTTATTAAAGATTTATGACATTCTCATGCTTATCTAGATATTCAAAGTTTCAGTGTTAATCTGTGTCTATTAGGTTGAGTACAACATTTGATGAAGTTAGCGTTTACCCCATTCCTGCCGCACTTTACCTTGTCAAGAATTTACTCCAGGTTGTTTTTATTTTATTTTTCATTTTTAAGTACAAATGCTTTCAGTCATCTTATATTCTGATACATTCTATATGTTGCAGTATTATATCTTTGCATATGTGGATGCTCCGGGCTATCAGATACTAAAGAATCTGAATATTATCAGCACTGGTGTACTATATCGAATTATTCTTAAGAAGAAGTAAGTTTTCCACCATGTCTGTGCTTTACTTTATCGTTCAGTGAAGGTGTTTGCGAAGATACCCCAGTTATTTCACTAGCAGAGAGCAGCATTTAACATATTGGCCTTCTTATTGAATTCCAGATTACTCCAGCAATCATCTACCATATTAAATGCCATCTTAATGATGTCTATAAAAAACTTTTGAATAATAATGAGCCTTATGTCCTTGTCAGTGCTCGTGAATCATGATTTCCGCTTTACGGATATCATGATTAAAAGCCACAAATAAAAGCATTTACAAAACTTGCTTTTCCATGCGGTTCACTCATCCATGGACTGTGAACTTCTGTATTATTTTAATGTCAGAAACTTTTGAGGATATATATATATATATATATATATATATATATATATATATATATATATATGTATATACATAGGAAAAATGGAGGTACACAAGTTGTGCAAGTTTCAAATATACATAGTCTACAATTGTAGAGTTAAATCACCCTACGATCGTAGAGAAGTCACTGAATGATAGTAGAGTAGTCACTTTATTATCGTAAAAACTTAGAGTGAATCCTCAGATCGTGTTTTAACTCTACGATCGTAGACTGTACATTTGGGAGTCTGCATAGCTGTATAGCTCCATTAACACTATATATATATATATAGCTCCATAACAATGTTTCTTTGGGGACACCTAGTCGTTCATCAACAAAATATTTACCCATAACGAAATGATTAGACGAACTAGAGATTGTGATACTTTGTATGAACACTGTGGCTGACTTATTATTTTGTTTCAGGTTAAGTGAGATTCAATGGGCTGCTTTCATTTTATTATGTGCAGGCTGCACCACAGCGCAACTTAATCCTTCGTAAGCGTGATGATAAATCTCTCTGTAACTGCATCCTTGGGTGTTTCAAAATTGGATTTTTATAATATTGTTTAAGATGCAATGCTCTTTTCTATGTAATCTATTTGGCATATCCGCCTAGGAATTCTATAATACTGCCATTAAATCCTTCAATCAGATGGGGCATGCATTGAACTTCTTTGAAATAGTGGCTAATTGTAGTCAAATTTATATGTGAATTTTCGCAAAATGCTATGTTGCCTATACCTATTGTAACCACTTTTAAGTTAATAGGAGATTAGGAGTTTCTTGGGTCTGAGCGTAGTTGTTCCATAAAGGGGTTGCTCAGTAGTTCTGCTTGCTTTGCAGGCTGTGCTTCGTGCAAAAATAACAATATTGTGTATGCATGAAGTACTAGACTCCTTTTTTCTTTTGGTTGGACTGCTGAGCCTCAGTTCTCTCTATCCTTATTTTTCTTAGTTATAGTATTGTATTGACTACTTCTTACAGAATGACATTGTTTGTGCAGTTCTGATCATGTTCTTCAAACTCCTTTACAAGGTTGGGTTATGGCCATTGTGAGTTATTGACTATTCAGGCTTTTAATAGAAAAATTTGCGAGCCCGAGTTGGATATTTTTTTTAATGTAATAGTAAGTAATATTTTTGCAGGTCATGGCACTTTTAAGTGGTTTTGCTGGAGTTTACACAGAGGTAACTAATCTTACTTTTATTTATTTATTGCTGTATAGGTGTGTAGACTTGCTTTGGATCAGTTTCTTGGCCAACTTAATTCTTATCAGAAACTTGTGATTTTTATTAGTAAATATCTCGATATAATCTAGCCTGAGAGGATCTTGATTGACATCATGCAGAAAGAGAACTTCCTTTTGGGAAATCTCAAATATACTCTTATGAAACATATGATTCTGAATGTTGCAGGCTATAATTAAAAAGCGACCTTCCAGGAACATAAATGTGCAGAACTTCTGGTTATATGTCTTTGGGATGGCCTTCAATGCTGTAGCAATACTGGTCCAGGATTTTGATGCTGTCATGAACAAGTAATTTGGCATTTCCCTTTGATTCTTACTTTGCCATGATGTTTGATATCTGCCAATTAGCTCACATTCACTGTACACCTCGCATTTGCACTATAAAAGCTCCAGGATTATAGTAGTAAATTAAATTAGGGGTATGATGTATTAGGGAAGTAGAATAATAGGCACCCTCCTCCATTTCTTTCTCTTTTTTCTAATTCTTCATATAGCATATTTAATGTCTTCTTAACTATTTCAAACGTAAGGGAGTTTCATGTGGGAATTGATATCTTCTGTTATTTACAAGTGAACTTCTCTTTTATAGGGGTTTCTTCCATGGATACTCATTAATTACGGTTCTCATGATTCTCAACCATGCACTAAGGTATTTATTTCTCTTGATTTTCATTTTCACCACTAGTTTATTTTCTTGCTCTACTTTCTTTTGCAGGAGATTTTACTTCATAGTATGTGAAATGTTCAACTGTTTGAGTAATTTGATCCTGTTTCAAATTTGGTATCTTTGAATTTTTTTCCCTTTGAGAGATATCAAATGTCTTTCTGGAAATTCCTGTCAGTTTTATATAAAAAACACACGAGGTACACAATTATAAAGACAATAAGGATTGTGCTCACAAACCGTTCAATATCAAGTTGTAGCCAACCTCAAATAGTTCAGTTAGGTCTCTGTTTGAGTTAAACCACAAGCTATCATGTCTTAACACTTTCATCTGATGTTGTTATTGGACCTCACTGCACATAACCATTCCTAATCAATTCTAAAAAATTTCTCTTACATGAACCACGCAATATGTTAGAAGCATTTCTCCACTTAACGCATTGTTAATTTGCTGTGCAGCATCTTTTCAATCTTCCCTCCTTTAAATAAACTTGTTAACCAATATATGACATATTGATAGAACTAGAAGTTTCTTTTTCTCTATCTCTTTTGCACAAAATTTTACCTGCAAAAGACTCGTTTGTCCTGCTAAACTATTGCTTAAAACTAGAAGTCAAGGCAGAGTCTATTGTTAGCTGACGGTGTTGTTTTTTCCCATTCAGTGTGCCATAGGCGCATTTTAAGACTTTGTTTTCTTTTTCATTATTGTCTGGTCAATAATTTCTCAACGTATCTCATGCACTATGCAGTGGCATTGCTGTATCAATGGTAATGAAGTATGCGGACAATATTGTGAAGGTAAGACACGCTATTAATGCATGGTGTTCTGTTGTACATAGACCTGCTAGTTCCTATATTATCATGCATCTACAACACATGCCGAACTATATTTGGGCAGTATAGCATGTTCTCTACATTAATCACCTTAGATAGAAAAGATTGGTTTCCACATTAGCTTCAAAAATTGGTGTGACAGAGATTGCATATAAATACTTTGTAATGCTGAATGGTTTCGATTGATGGTTTTGAATGCCTACCAGAAACTTAAAAAAAATTACTGAGTGAAGAATATAATCCGTTGGTAATTTGGTAATAACAGAGGGTAAAGTTAACTGGCTTATTTGCTAATAATCTTACTTTTAGCTTGCAATTCCTAATGGTCGGTTGATTAGTGCCTGAAAATGGAATGGGTCATGGGTTTAAACTCCAGGAGGCAATGATCTCCTTTTTGGCCACCCAAACTTGCTTACTTGGTGTGCGTGGTTTGTAGGGTATCATTATGTGCACCCGGTGGTTGGCCCATTGCACGTTGGGTTTCCACTGTCATAAAAAAATTAAAAAATCTGTTAAGGTTTTACCCTAACTTCTCTTTGTCCTATGTTGATTGATAATGTCTGGCAATTTTTTTATTTAACTTCTCAATTCTCATGCTTATTGGTATATGATATTTTGTTACACTAAAAGCCTGAGGACCCCTCTTATTTGTCTGGTCAAATCATTCCTATATAGCTAATTTATTTGGATCAGTACAACCTAGAAAATTGATTTCTGTCTTTGGTTACTGGGCTACATGGATGCTTAATCTCTTGGTGATGAGGAGAAAAGAAAAACATCATTACAAATGATGTTAATATTGGTAATGTTGTCTGATGCCCATTTCTGAAGTGTTTAACATACTGACTGCAAACAAGAGCCATTGATGAGAAATGTCTTCTGGTTCCTGAAAGAGCATTTGGTTTCAATTTTTCTCATTTGTCTTTGATATAGCATCAAATCCTGAAATTGGATTTTCATGTCAATGGATGAAACAAAAAATATGTGAACAGATTGGTATACAATTGATGTTGTGTTGTGCCAACTGTTCTTAAATATTTGGCCATCCATTGCTTCTCCCAGCTGAGACTGAACTGTTGAAGTGCATTTATGTTTGTATCCATGAATGTAGAATATCTTGTGTAGGATTTTGAAAATTAAGTACACACAGAGAGAGAGAGAGAGAGAGACACACACACACACACACACACACACACACACACATATATATATATATATATATATATATATATATATATATATATATATATATAAACGTGTCTAGGAATTATTACTAAGAGGTGCCGAAATTTTTGCAGGTGTATTCTACTTCAGTGGCAATGCTGCTAACCGCAGTTGTTTCTGTGTTTCTATTTAATTTTCATCTCTCCTTAGCCTTCTTCCTCGGTTCCACGTAAGCTAATCATTCATTATATCTGTTTCAGATACTAGGCAAGCTAATCATTCATTATATCTGTTTTCATTTTCTTGCCCTTGGTATCAAGATACTAGGCAAGCTAATCATTCATTATAATATATCTGTTTCCTCAGCGTTGTTTCTGTCTCGGTATACATGCACTCCATTGGAAAGCTACAGAGATAGTGAACACTCGTATTGCCTCTCAGCCAGTTGAGCCGTGTTTATAAAGCCTTGTATTTGGAGGATTTTTCCTTTTAATCTTGTTCTAACTCCAAATGATCAACTCTAGCCATTTGTTCGTATAACATGTAATCAACACGTTCTTTCTTTCCATATATTCTTTTATATGCAAGAGCCTAATGCCGAGTCGAGTTTAAAGGATAATGTAATTTTATTTTATTTATTTTTTGTACTAGTCCATTTTCAGTTATGTATTTTAATTTCAAATTTCTGTTGTGTTACATAAGACTGATTTGTCTAGACAGACAGTAAATCAGTCACGCAAGGAGAAAATTGGACTTATTTTCGTTACATTTTCTCTTCTTGTCTCGTTAAAAAAACATTTAAAATTGTTTTCATTTTTTTTATTTCCTTAACTCTTTAAATATTTAAACAACTTACGGTTAATTTAGAAAATAAAGAGAAGGGACCTACGTTTGAATTTTTTTTGTTAATTTTTCTTGAAAAGTGAGAAAAAGAATAATAAAGGAATGAAAAAAGAATATTATTGTTTTAAAACTATTTTATTAGTATTTCATCCAAATCCATTCATCACCAGGGGAAAAAAACATAACCAAAATGTATGTTCATTTTTTTCAGCAAAACTAATGATTTGGCCATCGAAGTTGACCTGTTTTATTGAATATATAATTGAACATTTAATTTTTTAAATTAACTAATTGAACTAATTAAAATTATTAAATTGGGCCATTCTGTCAAATCTGATTCACGTCTGTTAAAAATTTTCACCTATTATCTGACGTGAACGTAATAAAGAAAAAGAAAAAAAGGAAATGACATGGCCTTATCAACGTGGCTTACGCGGCAAAATAGAAGAGTCGTTACACCAATATATTTAGACAAAGCCAAATCGAAATCATATCTCTGTCGAACTTCAGACAGTGAGAAACAGAGAGAGACACGGGAGATTAGGGTTCTTCATCAAATCTGCTCAGATAACAACGAGAAGCCTACCTTTTGTGACCGAGAAGCCATGATTTCTTCTGTAAATCTCTTTTCAACCTCGTTCACAGCGCACTAGGGTTCCAACGACGAAGAGGTCGATCTAGGGTTCACGACTCACTGAGTTTTCTGGCTTTGATCTTTCATTGGTACAAGGTATGTACGATTTTGTGTCTAAAAACTCTTCCCTCTTCAGTTTAACAAGTTTATGTGACTCCCCCAGAATAGGTTCATACAACCCATTCTGAGTCGCCAAATACATGGTACAGAATTCAAATACAAATTTTATTTATTTAACTATTAATTGTCGTGTAAAATACGACAAAACATACGGTGTGAGTTTTAATACAAATATTATCTCGTAGACAATATCCAAACTCAAATAAAATTCTCATTACAATTATTGTTACACTATTTTACAAAATAGTGAGGATTACTAAAATAACCATCTTGGACCATTACTCCACTCCCTGACTAGTCACGGCTACATTCTCACCTCCTAAGAAGAACAATGGAACAAAAAGAAAAAGGGTGAGCTCAACTAGCCCAGTAAAGAATATTATGACTAAGATAATATAGAACAAATTTAGTCCTCAACAGGAAAAAATCTGATAGAATACAATAGACAACAAGTTTTAGATCAACAACTGCAGCGAAAATAACAATCCATTAGAAGAGTCAAGTAGAGCATGATGTTTATTATCTTCTATGATTTAAAACTTCATCATCAATATTTTATCCATGTAATACCAATCAATAAATATTTCAAATCAACGAATTATCCATGCACTACGGGCCAAGGTTATTCATTTGTATCACCGGTGATCATGATCATGCCAAACAACTGTCTATCTATGCACTATGGGCCAAAGAGGACTTTCGCCACATCATTTGTCTGTAACAATACATATAATGATTATACCAATACACAGTTCCTGGTCATAATCATACCAATCAGTAGTCCATCTATGCATTACGGGTCAAAGATGACTTTCACCACATTATAAGCATGAGGATGATGACAATGATGTATATGACAATGATGTATGGAATCAATCAAGTGAGAACAATGATAAATATTAGAGATTTATAATTCAATTTATCCAGAGTTCAAGAATGTACAAATTGTCAACATGATAACTAATTGTGGAGTAAAATTCAATAATGATATTCATGTATCAAAAATAATTTGGACATAAAAGAAACCAATTTTGTCGTGAATAGTACCCCGAGTGAATAATACCCCGTATAAAAATATTAAAATTTAATAAGTAAGTTCAGACCAATATTCTAATGAAATGATATTAGATGAAGCGCAAACCTCATGAAATTTCTAATCATTTCAGGAATTATAGAAGCAATACTTACCATAGTAAGTTTAGATTTAGGAATATGAAAAAAATTATATACGAAACTGCAAATGAATTTTCACCTGTCATGCGGTAATCCGCGTAGACAGATCTTTTCTACAAATAAAGAATGAGTACGAAGGGTTATTCACCATGCATGTGGTAATCCGCGTAGATAGGTTATTCCCACATATTAAAGAATGAATACAACGGTTTATTCATCAGGCATGCGGTAATCCGCGTAGACATGTTATACCCACATATTAATAAGGAATATAATGACAACCCTTATGAGTATGAAGTAATATCATGAACGAATATGAAAGAAATAATACCCTTTACCTTAGTAGGAGATTGGATACTGCAATAGTGTAGTAGAAAAATACTCTTCTTCTTTCTCTCTGATTCTCTCTTTATAGTTTTCTCTTGTGAGTCTTAGTGAATTGGTGAGAATGAAAGAAGAATGAACATCTATTTATAAAAGAATTCTAGCTTAGCCCTTGAAATGTGAAGATACAAGTGGCTTGATGACTGGTAATGTGAAAAGGCGAGTGATTTGACGTCTGTAATGTGAAAAGACAAGTGGTTTGACGACTGTAATGTGAAATAGTAAGTGGTTTGATGTAAGACCCCAACTTTTATGAATAAAGATTTAATTTTTACTAAATGTTATTTTGAATAATAAGGTATGGATTTGATATAATGTTATAGTTGTGGGTAATGTTTACACATTTTGTAAAGTAAGCAAGTTGTAATAAAATATTCGTTTGGTTGAGGAATATTCGTTTTATCAGGGAATATTCGTACAACGACACAATCATTGGTGGACCCCACAATAAAATTACTGCCGGATATAGAAAGCGATATAAATAACATTTTTATAAAAATAATGGCAAAACTTTTACCGTTAACTGTTGAAATACCCGGTGATAAAAGAACAGTAATACGCGTGGTTGCACAGTAGCACACAATATTGTACAATATCTTTGATTATTGATGCTTACTTAATAAGTCACTCAGTTTTATTCAATTATTGCAATAGTAGTTGCTGCATAGTATCTCATATTATTGATTCAATTATTGTCACAGTATCATCTGCACAATATTTTATATTATTAAATCAATAATTGAGACGACAAAGTTATTCATATTATTATTTGTATTATTGACATTGTCTAGAAAGTTCTGTCGAGTAAAGGGGTTAGGTCATCTAATTGCGCGCCAATAAGGAGAAGTCCTTATCAGAAAGCCCCCTCTTTCCTGGGAATGATTTGGTTGTTAATATTGTGAGTTATAATATTAATGATGAATAATTGTTGAAAGATTAAAAATGTGTTTAGTCAAGTGATTTGTGATAAATAAAAGGAGTTTG
Organism: Panax ginseng; assembly: GCA_020205605.1. NCBI lineage: Eukaryota > Viridiplantae > Streptophyta > Magnoliopsida > Apiales > Araliaceae > Panax > Panax ginseng. Next base: position 86,323,943 of record CM035146.1, on the reverse strand, counting down.
TCATGAAGTATTTATTGTAAGTTTGGCTTATTACATGGACCCCCACTTACTCATTTTTCAAAATCATCGGTAGAAAGTTATCTCAGTTTTTGTTTTATATTGCATAGTACTGCATAATGTTGGATAGTACTGCATAGTAAAATCAAAATTTTTGTCAAAAATCCGTGATTGCTCCCGTGAACTTTCCTTCCTTTGCACCCGTGATAATATTCAAATAGTATCCTGCCATTCTCCTATAAATAGGATGCTTAGTTTAGAAATGAAAATCACACCAGAATCAGAGAATTCTTCTTCTATAATATTGAGCGTATTTCTTTTGAGTTTAAAGAAACTTTGAGTGAAGCAAATAGTACAAGTTTTCTTCAAGAATATCCCCGATATATCAGTCAGAATTACTCTCCTTTTAAGGTAAGGGATATTGTAAGACCCCAACTTATTATAAATAAAATCGAATTTCCTCTAATTATTATTGTGAATAATAATGTGTTAAATTGATATAATATTTTGGTTATGGGTGAAATGTGTAAATTTTGCAAAATAAGCAAGTGGTTATTAAATAATCATTGTTGTCGGGGAATATTCGTTTGGTCGTGGAATATTCTTGTTGTCGGGGAATATTAAATGCATTGACGCCTTAGATCATTTGTGGGCCCCATAATGAGAATAAGCTATCGGATGAAAAAACGACAAGTTTGAGTTTTTATAAATAACTGGCGTAGTTGTTACCAATTAACAATTGTTGGAATACCGGTGGTTAAAATACTGATGAATACGCGTGGATGCGTGTATATTTTGAATTATTGATTCTTACGTGAAGACACTACTCAATAATTATTACTGTAATTATTGTTCAATATTTTATTTTATTGATTCAATAATTCTTTGCGTTGATATTTTATATTATTGTTGTTTCAATAATTATCACTACTACAAGATTTCCCATTATCAGATCAATAATTCATATTATTTGAATAATATTATTAGATAGCATTATTGGCAATGTCTAGAAAGTTTTGTCAAGGAGAGGTTTGGTCACCTAATTGCGCGCCAGTAAGGAGAAATTCTTATTGGAAAGCCTCCTCTTTCCTAGGAACTGCCTGATTGTCATAATTGTGATTCCGTAATATTATTTGTGAATAATTAATTATTTATTTATATGATAAGGAAATATTTATTTTATGTGGATATAAATGATGGATATATTTATTTTATGTGGATAAAATGAAGGAATTAATCTTGAGATATTTTATCAATTATTTTGTTTGGTGTGAAGGTATTAAAATCATCCGTTTATGGATTTGGATATTGTATGTTTGGAATTTGGAAAAACTCAAAGCTACAAAGTTGTAGAGAATTCGATTTCAGGCAGAATGGACATAAAATTCGTATTTTTCTAATAAACGGTCTATTTTCTATGAATTGTTGAAGTTTTGGGAAATAAAATGATTTTTATTAATTTATGGGTGGGACCCACTAGGTTATCAACACATGGGCTGCTATCTTTTGGTTCAAAGATGGCTGGTGGCTGGCTTGATAAATTGAGGTGGCGTGGAAGATGTAATAACCGTGAATCTTAAGTCACCATGTATGTATGTACATTTTTTTTAAACTTTGTATTATATATGGATACATACATTTATGGATTTCATTAAAAATGAAAGCCTTGTGACCTAATTATACATTAGGTAAGGATATTAAATAACCTAAGGGTTATGGTAACACGAAAAAGTTAGTATTTTATACGTATACTAACTTAAGTGGGTAAACTTAGTATTTCAAGTGACTAATAATTTTAAACCTAATTCTTGTAAATCTAATTAGGTTATGAGATAAAATCATATGTATAAGTAATTAAACTTCATATGATTGGAGATGAAAGCCCTAAATTATCAAATTGGGTAACATTATTAAAATTGTTGGACTATGTTTTTATCTAGCCCAAATCAATTAAAAAGAAGCCCAAGGAAAATAAATTGTAATCCAATACTTAGCCCACTTGATTGGGGGTATTCTAGACATTTGATTAATCAAAATTGGGCATTTAAAATAAAAGCTAAATGGTGGATATTATGAGGATCCTAAGTGGAATAATTAATCTAGCTTGTCCATTAGTAGACATGAATAAACATAAGGACAATGTGGTAAGGCTCCCATTGGTTGCCACTCCATTATGCACATTTAATCATGTTTAACCTAAGGTAAGTAATAATACAAAGTTTTTACCTAATGGGCAACAAAATAATTGTGGGAGAATTATTAATGAATTGGCCATTTCATTTTGTAAACACAATTCATTCTTCTAACATCTCATTTTCTCTCTATCTTCTTCATCTTCTTCTTCTACCTCTTGCTCCCCAAGCTAGCCAACTTCAAAGAGAGAAAAGAAAGAGAATTTCAGCCATAGGAAGAAGAATTATAGGAGTTCTAGTGGTTTATGCCCCCTAAGTTTATTAGTTACTTTGGAAAATCAAGGAAGGTAGCCAGCTTAAGTCAAGGTATAATGTACCTTCATCTTCTTCTCTTACCTTGTTTTGATAGCTTGAGTTTTGATGGAGTTATGTACAACTACTCAAGATACACTAGTTATACATACCATCATGCATGGAACTAAGTATCTTGAGTGTTAGATCAAAGACTTAGAGGAAGAAAATGAGCATATGTTCTCCAAGGGTGAAAACTCTTGTTTTTCTTCCACTAAATCTTGTGTAACTCAAGTTCTACAACTTGGAATTATGATCCGTCGAAGGGGGGTGCTAGATACATGAGTTATCTAGTAAACCCAAGTGGTAGATCACAAATCTAGCATGTTTTGAAACCTTTGAGATTTTTTTTACAAAAGCAGTCCACTTTATATGCTAAAGCCTTGAAATCCAAAATCGACTCTTGACTTGTTTTTCATGAAATTTGTTTCGGCTAGTTCCTTGTCTTGTAAAAATCTGGAAAAATATTACAGAGGTACCTTATGAAGTTATATCTGGCGTAGGAAAAATAACGGACACGCTTTGAGTTATATATTGTGCGTAATGACTATTTTAGTAAAGGACTCCATAAATATTATCCTACGAATATCTCTTTGTGTATACACCGGAAAATTCCAAAATTTTTACGGTAGCTTCATATCACGTTAAGAGAGCACGAAAATTTCAGATTTTTCTCGAGCAAAACTCAAATTTTAAAAATAGAGCAAGATCTCGAGTGTTTTGAGCACTTTAAAAATAGTAAATCATTTTCTAAAATTCTAGAAAAATTAGAGGATCATTGTTGGTTCATATTACATTTAAAATCCGGAAAGTCGAGAAATTTTGGAATCGGTTTGCTATTTTTCCTAAAAATGATTAGGTTGTAAATAAAAGAAAATAAATAGTTAAATGATGTCTTTAATGAGAAAAATATGATTTTTATGCTTGAATGCTCATAATATATTAATCATGACTATCTTAGGGCATTTTGGTAATTTATAATAATAAATATTACTTATGACCTTTTATGGATATTAAATAAGAGGTTATTAAAGGATGAACAATTAGAATAAATTGTTTATTAATTTAATAAATCATTGGAATATTATTATAATACTAATAATATTATAATATGATGTTGTTATGTAAATAAAAATATTAGATTAGAGTATTATTATTAAATAATAATATTCGAGATTAAATAAAATATTATTAAATGATTAATAATATTAGTAAGTGAATAAAATATTATTAAATGATTAATAATATTAGTAAAGGGATAAAATATTATTAAATAATTAATAATATTAGTAAGTGAATAAAATGTTGGTAAATGATTTAAAGTATTATTAGTGAACCAATAATACTAGAAGGTGAATTAATATTATCTAAGTTAATAATATTATGTGAATTAAAGGTGATCGTTAATAACACTATATCTAGACATGATAATGTTTATAAGAACTTATTGTAATGTATGATATCTATGTAATTACATAATCGATGTTATCAATGACTAATTGAAAGACTAATTATAGGTCTCTCAAAGGAAGATAATTTAACTACATAGTGGATAGAAATTTATTTCGATCTCGTAACTCCACGATCGAGGCAAGTTTCCTAACTCAACTTGAGTTATTATTTTTCAAAGCATAATAGTGAATAATTATTGATGATTATTCACGTCTTTATTGATTATTGAAATTAAGACTTTGTGCAATTGAATTCTGTTTCTCTTGTTATTGAACTGTGAATTAAATTAAAGTTCTTCATTTATGAAGCTGTTTATGGGATAGATCTATGCTAATTGTATCGCCTAGATCAAGCATGACTAAATTTGTTAAATCAAATGGATTTTAAATAAGCGTTCTTATTAATTGATATGGTAAGAACTCTTGGTCGAGAAATGAACAAATTTGATTAAGGCATGATATATCAATGGATTATTAAGTGTTTATGCATAAATCACGGGTATGAAAGGTGATCCCCTTGAATACCAAAACTTATTAAAAGGTCCATTTAAATCACTTTGAGCACCTTGGCAAATGTTCATGGTTATTCAAAACCACTCGGTTCATGTTATTCAATTATCGAATATTCAATTGTTGATTATTAATTCATGTTCCTTCACAATCTTATATTATTGTTGAACATTGAAGACAATATTTCTTTCTACGTCATGATATATCTCCTTTGTCTTTATAAACTTGTGAAGCAAATTAGTTGCTTACTCTTGCTATATCATGACCTCTATTTTCGATTAAGCAGAAGGATCTAATGCGAAGGACAAGGGCAAGGGCAAGATCCCAGGAGTAATTTTAGAATGAATGTTAAATTAGTTATTATCTAATGGAATTTCTTGAGTAAACTATTTGTATTATAAATGGTGTATTTAAAGTTAAGGTTAGAGAGACCTTGGGACCATATTTTGAGACTTTTGTATAATGAACAATGTATGTTTATTATTTCGAAATAGTTATAGAATACTTATGATGATGATAGGATCGTGAGCACTGAATCTGAGGTTAGAGAACCTGGATTTGGGGGCGTCACAGAAGAAGAAAAAGAAATAATATATTTTATTATTTTAGTCTCCTATGGTGTTCTAACATTTTCCTATAAATAGAGGGCTAAGTTAGAATTGAAAATCACACCAAAAATAAGTTTTCTCTCTTTCTCCCTCTATATTATCGAGCGTATTCTTGTGAGTATTTTTTTAGTGTTGCTTTATCTGATTGCAAGTTTACAAGACTATATCAGAAATTCAAATAATCACGATTATTTTGAGGTAAGGGATGTTATTTTCTTCATAAATGATATTATTCTTCGATATCATTATGCCAAAATATTGGTTTGAACTTTTTATCAAATTTGAAACTTTTTGTGTTGGGAGTTACTTATTCACGTATCGACTTTATTCACGATATCGACATTATTCACGATCACGACACTATTCACCAAAAAATAAAATTTTCTTCTTTTTGTCCAAGATGTCTATTATGGTTACTATCTTTGATTGCATCTATGTTTTGATCTTTATTTTTGAATTCTGCTTCAAAATTGGTTATTATGGAGTATTATTGAACTTGGATAAAACTGTAATACGAATCCCTAATATTTGTTCTTTTGCTTCACTAGATTCGTTTTCTTTAAAATATTTTTCATCATCTTGGTCCTAAATGATGATATTCTTTGAATATCTTATTCTGTAGTGTAAAAGATGAATGATTAATCGATGAATATCTTTGGCCCGTAGTGAAAAGATGAACAGGTGTTGAGATGAACATGACCAACTGGTGATACAAATGAATATCTTTGGCCTATAGTACAAAGATGAATATTTGATTAAAGATGTATATTGATTGTTTTTACAGGGATAAAATATTGATGATGGACTTTTAAATCTTAGAAGATAGTAGAATGAGCTCTTCTAATGGATTGCTGTTTCCGCTGCAGTTGTTGATCTAAAACTTGTTGTCTATTATATTTTATAAGATTTTTCCCTGTTAAAAACTAATGATTATTTGTTGTATATTATCTTAGCCATAATATTCTTTACTGGGCTAGTTGAGCTCACCCTTTTCCTTTTTGTTCCATTTTTCTTCTCGTGGAGGTGAGAACATAGCAGGATCTAAAAAGGTATGGAGTGATGGTTTTAGAAAGATATTTTAGCAGTCCTCAGTATTTCTGTAAAATAGTGTTTGAATAATTGTAATGAGGACTTATTTGAGTGTGGATATTGTCTAGAAGACAATATTTGTATTTAAACTCACAGTATGTGTTGTCGTATTTTGCACGACAATTGTATTATTGAAGTTGTAGTTTGCTTTTTGTACCATATATTTGGTGACTCAGAATGGGTGTTGTATACCTATTTTAGGGGCGTTACAGTTGGTATCAGATCTTAGGGATATGATCTCTGGCGGAGATCGGGGAATAGAACTAGGAGGGGAGAGATGAGTAAATCCTTCGCTAGTGTGTCCTATCTAAGCTCATTTGTTGGTCGGTCATAATATAGGGATATTATGTGATATGTTAATTTGTTTAATTAACCCTTGTTTTATGGCAGTATTTAAGAATGGCTGCTGAGAACGTTAACAATGGAGTGTATGAGACTGTGGAACAACCTTTAGTCACAAACCAGGAGAACGTGCAACAGGAAGACAATATTCCTCCTGTAAAAAACACTACCGAGCAAACGATGAATGATGGAATGTTTAGGAGCTTTTTACAGTTCATGCAAAATCAGACAAGGGAGACTCGTGTATAAAATACGAGTGGAAGTGATAGCAACGCGCGATCTGTCACAGCCAAGCAGTTCAAGGAGTTGGGACCACCAGAATTTATTGGAAAGCCGGATTCGATCAAGGCGGAAACATGGGTCAAGCAAATTACCAAGATATTCGATGTCTTGGGATGCACGAAGGAACAAAAGGTTCCATTCACTACCTTTATGTTTAGCGATGAGGCGAGATCTTGGTGGGAGTCTCGTGGAAGCGCACTCAAATTTCTTTGCACTCAACATGTCTGGGAAACATTTCAGAACTATTCAATGACAAGTACTTTCACGAAAGTATTCGTCATATGAAGGAGGTAGAGTTTATCGATTGGAACAAAACAACATGGCGGTCCCAAAGACTGGCGAAGTTCATTTGAGTTATCCAGTTTGCACCTCATTTGCTAGAAAATGAAGAACGAATGACAAGGATGTTTCGAGAGGTCTAAAACCCGAGATTAAATCAATACTTATCTCTCTCATAAATTTTCTCTCAGTATTCAGAGATATTGTCAATGAGGCTCAATTATTAGAGCGAGATAGTGAGTATGTTCAACCGAGGGACCACAACCGTAGGTCATACGGTGGATGAAAGATCATTAAGCGATGATAACCAACGAGGAGGAAAAATACGAACAAAAGCGGTAACCACTCGGGTGGTCATCGTGGCCATGATAATAGGAGAGGTGAGTCAAGTGGAAATTTCGTAAAGAGGAGATTCAACAATGACGGAAAGACATCAAAGCAGCAAAGACAAAGCACCAACAACAAATTCTGGGGAGGAGAAACCGCCGCGATTAGATGTTACAAATGCGGGAAAGAGGGACATATCAGCCCAAACTGTCCACAATAATCCAAGGTATGTTACAACTGTGGAAAGGAAGGCCACATATCTCGGGATTATTCTGTAGCAAAACCAAGTTCAACGGGGATGGTAACTCCAAGGGCTGTCCTGGATAAGTCAAAATCAGCGGTTTCTGGAAGAGCGTTTGTCGTGACTGGCCAAAATGTGAGGAACCCGAACGAGGTTATCACGGGTAAGCTAATCTTGAACTCCTGGGAAGCTTATACCTTACTAGATACCGGTTCTACCCATTCTTTTATCTCTCCTGCTTGTGCTCAACGTTTAAACTTGACTCCGGAGAAATTGGACTTTGACTTATCTATTGAAACTCCGTTGGGTGAAACCTTCGTTACATCTACAGTTTATAAATCTTGCATGATCCAAGTTGGCACTATCACATTACCTGTTGATCTTATCTCTTTAAAGATACTTGCTTTTGATGTGATTTTAGGAATTGATTGGTTAACCACTCATCATGCTAAAATTGATTGTTTTTCGTAAGGTTGTTAGTTTTCATATTCCTAACCAACCTTTGTCATATGCAATTCAAACTACTAAACCACTAAAATCGATCAACATCGTCATATCAAGCCACAAAGCTATTCGTTTATTGAAAAACGGATGTCAAGCTTTCTTAGCCCATGTTATGGATTTGAACAAAGACAAGTCAGATTTGAATAATATTTCTATTGTTAGAGAATTTCCTGATGTATTTCCAAGAACTTCCTTGGCCTACCCCAAAACGTGATGTTGAATTCTTTATTGACCTTGAACCGTATAAAGCCCATTTCTAAAACCCCATATCGAATGGTTCCTATTGAACTTCGGGGAGTTAAAAGTCCAACTACGTGGAGTTATTAGACATCGGTTTCATTCGGTCCTAGTACATCTCCTTGGGGTGCTCCTGTTTTATTCAGAAAAGAAGAAAGACGGAGATATCGATTTTTGTATTGACTAATGAGAATTGAACCATGTCACCATCAAGAATAGGTATCCGCTACCTCGCATTGATGACCTATTTGACAAGTTACAAGGAGCAAAATTCTTTTCAAGATCGATCTTCGTTCTGGATATCATCAGCTGAAGATTAAAATTGAGGATATTCCAAAGACCTTAGGAACTAAATGCAGACGGCATTATGAATTCTTAGTCATGTCTTTTGGATTGACTAATGCTCTTACTTCTTTCATGGATATGATGAACCGAGTATTCAAGGAATATTTGGATCAGTTCGTTGTTGTTTTTATTGATGACATCCTCATCTATTCCAAAAGCCGTGAAGATCATGAGCACCATTTGAAGCTGATACTTGAAAGGCTTTGTGAAAATAAACTTTATGCCAAGCTGAAGAAATGCGAGTTCGGCTTGAGGAAGTAGCATTCCTTAGGCACGTGGTGTCAAAACATGGAGTATCATTGACCTGCCAAGATTGAAGCAATACAAAGTTAGAGCAACCAAGTCGGTGGATCAAGCACGCAGACTTTTCGGGCTTAAATTTGGTTATTATTGGAGATTCGTGGAAGGATTTTCTCAAATCGCTACTCCGTTAACTCAGCTAACTCGAAAAGATACAAAATTCGTATGGAGCGAGGAATGCGAGAAGAGTTTCCAAGAGCTCAAGAGGAGGCTCATTTCAGAACCTGTTTTGGCAATACCATCTGGTACGGATGGATTTGTTATCTACAGCGATGCTTCAGACAAAGGGTTAGGATGTGTTCTCATGCAACATAGAAAAGTCATAGCCTATGCCTCACGACAACTCAAAGAATATGAGAGGAATTATCCTACTCATGATCTGGAGTTAGCAGCAATGATTCGCTGCGTTAAAAATTTGGAGACACTACTTGTATGGGGAAAAAATGGAGATTGATATGAGACCATAAAAGCCTCAAATATTTTTCACCCAAAAGAACTCAACATGCAGAACGACGTTGGCTTGAACTATTGAAAGATTACGATCACACTATTCAATATCATCCTGAAAAGTTTAACGTAGAGCCGACGGCGATTGAGTAGAAGATCATATGCGAGTACGAGTGCGATATTGTCAATGCAAAGGCCCATTCTGTATGACTTGCAAAGGATGGAGGTAGAATTAAAGACTCCAGGGACCCACATGATGATGGCGAATATACGAGTAGAACCAACTTTAATCGATAAAGTTAAAGCTGCTCAAGCTACGGACCTGGAGCTGATGCGTATGAAGAAGAAAGTGCAAGAAGGTACTATTCCAGAAGCAAGAATCGATGAAGAAGGAATACTTCGATTCAACTCCAGACTTTGTGTTCCTAACGATTCTGACTTAAAGCATAGAATTATGATGGAGGCACACAACACACCATTTGCAATCCATCCTGGGAGTACCAAAATGTATCATGATATTCAACACACATTTTGGTGCAACAATATGAAGAGAGAGATCGCGGAGTTTACCTCGAGGTGTTTTAACTTGTCAACGTGTAAAGGCGGAGCATCAAGTGCCAAAGGGTCCATTGCAGCCACTTGAGATTCCGGAATGGAAGTGGGAACACATTACTATGGATTTCGTTACAGGTCTTCCCAAAGTTTCTCAAGGCATAGATGCGATTTGGGTTATTGTTGATAGATTAACCAAGTCTGCCCATTTTCTTACTGATACGTGAAACTTATTCCCTTGAACGTCTTGCTCGTATATACGTAAATGAGATTGTGCGATTGCATGGCATGCCAGTATCCATAGTTTTGGATCGTGACCCAAGATTCACTTCACGATTTTGGGTTAGCTTGCAGAAAGTTATGGGCACGAATTTACGATTCAGCTCGGTATACCATCCTCAAACGGACGGGCAATCAGAGAGGACTATTCAAACTCTTGAAGATCTATTAAGACTTTATGTCCTAGATTTCAAAGGGAGTTGGGATAAGTACTTGCCATTGGTAGAATTCTCCTACAACAACAGTTCTCAAGCAAGTATAGGCATGGCTCCATTTGAGGCGCGTTGTATGGATTTAAAGTGTCGTTCTCCAAATTATCTTTGGGACGAGGTGGGAGAAGCAACGTTGTTGGGACCGTAATTAGTACGCATGACTATAGAAAAGATCCAAATGATTTGACAACGATTCAAACCTCACAAGATCGACAAAAGAGTTATATTGATCTTCATGTAGAAAGGACGTGGAGTTTAATATTGGAGATCATGTATCACGTTACGTGTTGCTCCATGGAAGGAGTTACAAGATTTGGAAAGAGAGAAAGCTCAATCAAAGATTTGTTGGTCCATTCGAGATTTTTGACCGAATAGGAAATGTGGCCTATAGACTCAGATTACCCCAAGTATGTCTCGTGTTCATAATGTTTTTCACATATCTATGCTTCAGATATATATGAAAGACTTGAACCATATTATTGCTTTAGAACCAGCACGAGATAGCCAAGATTTAACGCACGAAGAAGTACTGTTAAGATCTTGGATAGGAAAGAACATGTCCCACGATCGAAGGTTATACCACAAGTTAAGGTTTTGTGGAGAAACCATGCTATTGAAGAAATGACCGGAGTTGGAATTTAAATGAAAGCGAGGTATCCTCACCTTTTCAAACACACAGTACGACGTCAATTTTGAGGATTTAAATTTCATAAGGAGGGAGGTTGTAAGACCCCAACTTATTATAAATAAAATTGAATTTCCTCTAATTATTATTGTGAATAATAAGGTGTTAAATTGATATAATATTTTGGTTATGGGTGAAATGTGAAAATTTTGCAAAATAAGCAAGTGGTTATTAAATAATCATTGTTGTCGGAGAATATTCGTTTGGTCGTGGAATATTCTTGTTATCGGGGAATATTCGTACGACAGCGCAGTCATTTTTGGGCCCCATAACAGAATAACTGTCGGATGAAGAAAACGACAAGTTTGAGTTTTTATAAATAACGGCGTAGTTGTTACCGTTAACACTGTTGGAATACCCGATGGTTAAAATACAGTAATACGCGTGGATGCACAGTATTTTTGAATTATTGATTCTTACGTAAGAAGACACTACTCAATAATTGTTACAGTAATTATTGTTCAATATTTTATTTTATTGATTCAATAATTGCTGTGTTGATATTTTATATTATTGTTGTTTCAATAATTATCACTGCACAATATTTCCCATTATCAGATCAATAATTCATATTATTTCAACAATATTATTAGATAGCATTATTGGCAATGTCTAGAAAGTTCTGTCAAGGAGAGGTTTGGTCACCTAATTGCGCGCCAGTAAGGAGAAATTCTTATTGGAAAGCCCCCTCTTTCCTGGGAACGACTTGGTTGTCATAATTGTGATTCTGTAATATTATTTGTGAATAATTAATTATTGATTTATATGATAAGGAAATATTTATTTTATGTGGATATAAATGATGGATATATTTATTTTTATGTGGATAAAATGAAAGAATTAATGCTGAGGTGTTTTATCAGTATTTTGTCGGTGTGGAGTTATTAAAAATCATCCGTTTATGGATTTCAGATATTGTATGTTTGGAATTTGGAAAAACTCAAACATACAAAGTTGTAGAGAATTCGATTTCAGGCAGAATGGACCTAAAATTCGTATTTTTCTGATAAACGGTCCATTTTTTATGAATTGTTGAAGTTTCGGAAAATAAAATGATTTTTATTAATTTATGGGTGGGACCCACTAGGTTATCAACACATGGGCTGCTATCTTTTGGTTCAAAGATGGCTGGTGGCTGGCTTGACAAATTGAGGTGGCGTGGAAGAAGAAAAAGAAATAATATATTTTATTATTTTAGTCTCCTATGGTGTTCTAACATTTTCCTATAAATAGAGGGCTAAGTTAGAATTGAAAATCACACCAGAAATAAGTTTTCTCTTTCTCCTCTATATTATCGAAATTATTCTTGTGAGTATTTTTTTTAGTGTTGCTATACTGATTGCAAGTTTCACAAGACTATATCCCAAATTCAACCAAGTACGATTATTTTGAGGTAAGGGATGTTATTTTCTTCATAAATGATATTATTCTTCGATATCATTATGCCAAAATATTGATTTGAACTTTTATCAAATTTGAAACTTTTTGTGTGGGGGTTACTATTCACGATATACGATAATCGTTTCACGATATCTGACATTATTCACGAATCACGACACTATTCACCAAAAAATAAAATTTTCTTCTTTTTGTCCAAGATGTCTATTATGGTTACTATCTTTGATTGCATCTATGTTTTGATCTTTAATTTTGAATTCTGCTTCAAAATTGGTTATTATGGAGTATTATTGAACTTGGATAAAACTGTAATACGAATTCCTAATATTTGTTCTTTTATTTCACTGGATTCGTTTTCTTTAAAATATTTTTCATCATCCTCAGTCCTAAATGATGATATTACTGAATATCTTTGGCCTGTAGTGCAAAGATGAATGATTAACTGATGAATATCTTTGGCCCGTTATTGATCGATTTCGCAATCAATGAATACGTGCAAGTATACACGGTCAACAAGTAATAAAGTGATAAGAAAAGTATCGTTCCCAAGAGGAATTATTTAATAAAAATCACCAAGTACTAATTCTTAACCAAACTAATTTTATTTAAACAATCTCAAATCGTGATTTTTCTAATTAAGAAAACTAAATTAACCAATTAAAACTAGGTTACTTTATAAATGAATTCAAATAAATAAAGGCTAAGACTCCAATATCCCCAATTATGAACTATAAACCAATTATCCAATTATCCCAATTATTATATCTATTGAATTGTTAATAGGAATTCTCAAATGCCAAAAGCCCTTTCTCAAGTGATCATTTGCCTTCTATTTAATCCAAGTTAATTTTGCTATATCCCTATGCAAAACAATTAAATTAAACTCTTTACAATCCCAATTCCTTATGTGTTACATGCGGTAAATAGATATTCTCATTATATTCATAAACCTAATTATTCATTGTGCAAATAATTAAGTCACATGTCATCATGCCCAGTTCTAACCCTAGAATTCCTTTCCCAATTCCTTCTAGAGTAACAAGGTAATTACTGGTCAGATAATTAATCAATAAGCATAAGGCAAGATAAACAACTCAATTTGACACAAATAATTGGAATATAACGAATAACTAATTCATAGCCATAAAAGGTTCAATTAAAATCTTAACAAAAGAGTTAGTTCATAATTAATGAATTAAAACCAAGAATCCACAATTGAATAGACATTAAAAGATAAAAGTATGATAAGAGAAGAGAATAGAATCTGTTGTCAGCAAATCTGATGCTCCCCTCTTGCTCCTGCTCTTGATCTTCAGTGTTCTTCAATTTGCTTCAATCTCCAATAGCTAATTAAGAACTAGGGTTTATATTCTAATCTAATGGAGTGTTTTATCTAAGCTAAGCTATGTAATCCCCCATTATTTTATGCCTTACATCATGTATTTATAGGTTACAAGTTCAATTTTTAGCTTAGGAACAAACCCAATCCTATTTGGAGTCAAAAAGGTGTCAAAATTTGCCCAAAAACGCATCCAAGCCTTCCTGGTCTCTTCTTCCCCAAAGGTTCTCAAAGACTGGCACGGCGCTTCAAACTCGCTTCCTCTCGGCGCCTGACGGCTGGGCATAGGCCTCAAATGGGCGCAGGGTCGCCACTTTTTTTCGACATTTTTCATCTCGACGTCCTTTGGGAAAATAGCCATAACGTCTTCGTCCGAATCCGATTTTGATGATTCTAGATGATCCAAAAAGAGGAGAAGTAGATCTACAACTTTCATTCTTTGAGTTTTTCGAAATAAGGTTCTGAGCAATACTCAAATTGGCTCTAAAGTGATCATCTTTGTGTAAATAAGAAGCCAAAACGCGCGATCTAGCCACCCCAAACGTCGATCCAAGTAACTTTTGTCCCAATTCCTACAAAACAACATAAAACATGCATGAATGGACACAAACACTTAAAAACTATTCTAAAAGACTTGAGAACAACAATAAATTATGCCCGAATGTATCCAATTCATGTGTATAAAACTCACTCATCACCCGTAGTGGAAAGATGAACAGGTGTTGAGATGAACATGACCAACTGGTGATACAAATGAATATCTTTGGCCTGCAGTGCAAAGATGAATATTTGATTAAAGATGTATATTGATTGTTGTTACAGGGATAAAATATTGATGATGGACTTTTAAATCTTAGAAGATAGTAGAACTCATTCTCTACTTGACTCTTCTAATGGATTGCTGTTTTCGCTGCAGTTGTTGATGTAAAACTCCAACTTTTTAAATAAAGATGAATTTTCTATAAATATTATTTTTGAATATTATGGAGTAAAATTGATATAATGTTATAGTTGTGGGTAATATTTATAAATTTTGCAAAAGTACGTAAGTTGTTATATAATATTCGATCGGGTCTGGGAATATTCATTTTAACAGGAATATTCATACAACAAGACAATCATTGGTGGACCCCACAAATGTAATATTATTATCGGATTGAGAAAATAACAAAAATACATTATGAAAATAATTATGAAGTTTTACCGTTAATCTGCTGAAACACTCGATGTTAAAAGTACGAATAATACGCAGTAGTTGCACAAGAGAAGACACGATATTGATTATTGATGCTTACGTGAGAAGTCACTCGCTTTTGTTCAATTATTGCTATAGTAATTGTTGTAAATTTTGCTTATTTTATGGACCCCTATTTACCCATTTTTCAAAATAACCTAGGAGAAAATTATTCATTATATATATATATATATATATATATACAGTTAGCATGAATTATTGGGGGGTAATCTGATTGTGGGAGGAGTTATTATTATTATTATTATTATATATATATATATATATATATATATATATATATATAAGGTACTAAGTATTAGTTAATATATATATATGATGATGTTGATTAGTAAAAGCAAAGGAAAGTCACGGGAGTGTATCCCGTGAATTAATTAGACGCATGCGATATATATATATATATATATAATATATATTATATATTATATTTTATTTAAAAGATTTTGCTTTAAATATGGACCATCAGATTAAAGTAAATCAATCTGGACCGTTCATGAGTTAGTTACTATGCAGTCCATTTTTCTATAAATAGAAGCTCATTCCTTCATTATTTTCTTACGAATTCACTAAAGCTTTAGAGAGAGAAATTATAGAGAAACTATAGAAAAGTATTCTGCTACTTCCCTACTCTTATATCCAGTTTCTTTTACGGTAAGGGGTATTATTTCTTTTGTATTCATGAAGAGAACTTCATTATTCCATTTTTTTTATTATTCATTGGAATAACTCAGATATCTGAGCTACCCTATACTTGGTGAAATTCTTCTCGTTATTCCATTCGTTATTATTACATTGGAATATCCTCGCTCATGCATGCTTTTACAAGGACGATTCGATTCCGTCTTTATTATTCTTCGTTGGAATATCCCGTCATGCATGCTTTTCTACGGACCGACCGATTCCGCCTTTATTATTCTCGTTGAATATCCTATCTTTTTGCTTTTCTACGGACCGATTTCATCTTTATTATTTTGTTGGAATTTCCTCGTTGTGCATTTTAATAGGACCGGTTAAAATTAATTATTATTCTCTTGGAATAACTCACTGTCGCAAGGTCTATCGCATGCCCGGTGATTTCTTTTGTTATTCCATTCCTTATTATACTCGGTTGGTTAAAGTTTTGACTTCTATATTCCATGAAATTAGTGGAATATTCTTGATATTTGTGCTTCATCCAAAGATCTTTTCATGGAAATATTCTTCCGAGCATTCTTGAATTTTCTTCGCATAAAGCAAAGATCATGTTGACAATTTGGACGTTATTAGTTCCCTGAATAAATTAATTCTTGAACTTGTTTTATTGAATTCTTATATCATTGTCATCATCCTCATGTTTATATTTTTTTGAAAATCATCGGTCATAGTGCATAGATGGACTTGGTATGATTATGACCGTGGATTATTCGGTGTAATCATGACCGCAATGTTATAAATGATGTGGTAAAAATTCTCATTGGCCCGTAGTGCATTGATGGACCATTGTTGGCATGATCATGACCATTAATGAATACATGAATGTCCTTGGCCCATAGTGCATGGATAATTTGTGGTCGTGATACTAAAGAATATCCTCGTCAGTAGTGCATGAGGGTGATTCGATGATGTGGATTATTTATTTATAGTCGAGTCTCGATAATAAAGATGATGAAAAACCTTTTAAATCATAAAAGATAGTAGATTTTATTTTCTACTTGACTCTTTTAATGGATTGCTTGTTCCGCTGCAGTTAAAATGATTTCTATTATATTTTATCAGTTTAACATTGTTGAAGACTAATGATAATTTATTCTGCATTATCTTAGTCATAATATTTCTTACTGGGCTAGTTGAGCACACCCTTTCTTTCACCGTTCTCTTCAGGAAATGAGAATATAGCTGGGACAAGTCGGGGAATGGAGTGATGGATCAGATGATAGTATTAGTAGTCCTCACTAGTCTGTTAAATAGTGTGACAATAAATGTAATGAGGACTTATTCTGAGAGTGGATATTGTCTAGAAGATAGTATTTGTATTGAAACTCACAGCTCTCTTGTTGTATATTAAAGATTGTATTTGTATTTTGTACCATGTATTTGGCGACTCAGAATAAGTGATGTATACCTATTTTTGGGGCGTTACAGTTGGTATCAAAGCTTAGGGATATGATCCCTGGCTAAGATGTGAGACTAGAACTAGGAGGGAGAGACAGGAATTCTTCGCAAGTATGACCTACCTAAGTTTATTTGGTATTTAATTGGTCGAATCAAAGTATAGGGATAATATGTTATATGTTAATTAACCTTTGTTTTGTGGCGAAGATCTCGAAAATGACATCCGAGAATGTTGAGAATAGCAATGGAGCACAAGAGACCGTTGAGTCTCCACATATCAATAATCAGGAGAATGTGCATCAGGAAGGCGACAATCCTCATACAAACAACAACACTGACCAAATGATGAATGATGGATTGTTCAGAGGCTTTATACAATTCATGCAACATAAGGCGAGAGCGGCTCCTGTCCAAAATGTAGGTGGAAACACTGAAAAATCTCGGACGGTCACCGCTAAACAGTTCAAGGACCTGGGACCACCGAAGTTTATTGGAGAGCCAAAACCACTTAAGGCGGAAGCATGGATAAAGCAGATCACCAAGATATTTGATGTCTTGGGATGCTCCGAGGAGCAAAAGGTTCCCTTCGCCACCTTCATGTTGCGTGAAGAGGCAAATTACTGGTGGGAATCTGTAAAACATACCCAGCCTGACGCACTCAAGATGTCTTGGGAGAAGTTCCAAGAGCTATTCAACGACAAGTACTTTCCCAAGAGTATTCGTCACATGAAAGAAGTGGAGTTTATAAAATTGGAACAAAACAATATGACCGTGTCGCAATACGAGGCTAAATTTGCAGAGTTATCCCGGTTTGTATCCCATTTGGTCGATAATGAAGAGCGAATGACGCGAATGTTTTTAAGAGGTTTGAAACCGAAGATACGTCAATATCTTATTTCTCATAAACTGTGTTTGTCCTCAGATGTTGTAAATAGGGCTCAGTTATTGGAGCGCGGTAACGAGTCAACGCAACCAAGAGAAAGCAGCCGGCAACATGAAAATACCAGTGGTGTCAGTCATCGAAACGGTGACAACAAACGTGGAGGGAATCAACATGCCAGAAATGGTAACCACTTCGGTGGTAATCATGACCAAGACAGTAAAAATGGACATTTCAAGAAAAGGAGATTCAACAATGATGGAAAGACGTCAGCACCAGCAACCGTGGTTAAGGAAGGAGAATGACCACCTATCATATGCTTCAAATGCGGAGGGGAGGGACATATCAGTCCAAACTACGCGATGCCATCCAAAGCGTGTTATAATTGTGGAAGAGAAGGTCACCTAGCCTGATTTTGTCGTTCACCTAAGACAAGTTCAGCTAGGATGGAGGCTCCAAAGGCCATCCCAGAAAAGTCAAAGCCGGTGGTGCAAGGGAGAGCATTTGTTGTGACCTCCTAGAAAGCAAGGAACCCGAACGAGGTCATTACGGGTAAGCTTATCATAAACTCTAGCGAAGTCTATACCTTATTTGATACCAGTTCTACCCATTCTTTTATTTCTCCTACTTGCGCTCAACGATTAAACTTGACTTCAGAGAAATTAGACTTTAACTTATCTGTGGAAACTCCGTTGGGAGAAACCTTCATTACATCCACTATTTATAAGTCTTATTTGGTTCAAATTGGTACCCTCACATTACCTGTCGATCTTATTTCATTGAAAATACTTGCATTTGACGTGATTCTACGGATTAATTGGTTAACTACTCATCATGCAAAAATTGATTGTTTTCGTAAGGTTGTTAGCTTTCATATTCCTAACCAACCTATTATGAGAATTCAAACAATTAAACCATTAAAATCAATCACTGTCATCTCAAGCCATAAAGCTATTCATTTATTGAAAAACGGATGTCAAGCTTTCTTAGCCCATGTCACAGATCTAAACAAAAATACGTCAGTTTTGAATGATATTTCTATTGTTAATGAATTTCCGACGTATTCCCCGAAGAAACTCGGCCTACCCCTAGGCGTGAAATTAAATTTTGTATCGACGTTGAACCCTAAGACAAAACCCATTTCTAAAGCCCCATATCAAATGGCTCTATTGAACTTCGTGAGTTAAAGACTTAATCAGAGGAATTGTTAGACATTGGCTTTATTCATCCTAGTACTTCTCCTTGGGGTGCTCCTGTTCTATTCGTGAAGAAGAAAGATGGGAGTATGCGACTTTGTATTGATTATCGGGAGTTGAATCATGTCACCATCAAAAATAGGTACCCATTGCCACGTATTGATGACCTGTTTGACGAGTTGCAAGGAGCCAAATTCTTTTCAAAGATTGATCTTCGTTTCGGATATCACCAATTGAAGATTAGAATCGATGACATTCTAAAGACGGCTTTCAGAACTAGATACGAGCATTATGAATTCCTAGTCATGTCCTTTGGATTGACTAATGCTCCTGCTGCCTTCATGGATATAATGAACCGAGTATTCAAGAAATATTTGGATCACTTTGTGGTTGTCTTTATTGATGACATCCTTATTTATTCCAAAAGCTTTGAAGATCATGAGCAACACTTGAGGTCGATACTCCAAAAGCTTCGTGAATACAAGCTTTATGCCAAGTTGAAGAAATGCGAGTTCGGCTTCGAGAAGTAGCATTCCTTGGGCACGTGGTATCAAGTCATGGAATATCCATTGACCCAAAGAAAGATTGAAGCTATTCAAAGTTTGGGAGCAACCTAAATCGATGACCAAAAGTACGTAGCTTTTCTGGCTTATTGGTTATTATTGGAGATTAGTAGAAGGGTTTTCTCGAATCGCTACTCCACTAACTCAGCTGACTCGGAAAGATACAAAGTTTGATTGGAGCGAGGAATGTGAGAAGAGTTTTCAAGAACTCAAGAGGAGACTCATTTCAGCACCTGTTCTGACAATACCATCTGGTTCGGAGGGATTTGTCATCTACAGTGATGCTTCGGGCAAAGGGTTAGGATGTGTTCTCATGCAACATGGGAAAGTCATAGCCTATGCCTCACGACAACTCAAAGAATATGAGAGGAATTATCCTACTCATGACCTAGAGTTAACAGCTGTTGTCTTCGCACTTAAAATTTGGAGGCATTACTTGTATGGGGAGAAGGTGGAGATCTTTACGGATCATAAAAGCCTCAAATATTTCTTCACTCAAAAGGAACTCAACATGCGACAACGACGTTGGCTTGAACTGTTGAAAGATTATGATCATACCATCCAATACCATCCCGAAAAGTTTAACGTGGTAGGTGACGCATTGAGTAGAAGATCATATGCAATTACGAAGTACGATATTGTCAATAAAGGTCCATTTTTGTGTGACTTGCAAAGGATGGAGATAGAGTTAAAGACTCTAGGGACCCATGTGATGATGGTGAATATACGAGTAGAACCGACTTTAATTGATAAAGTTAGAGCTGCTCAAGCTACAGACCTGGAGCTGATGCGTATGAGGAAGAAAGTACAAGAAGGTTCTATGTCGGAAGCAAGAATCGATGAAGAAGGAATACTTTGAGTCAACTCCAGACTTTGTGTTCCTAACTACCCTGATTTGAAGTATAAAATCATGATGGAGGCACACAACACACCGTTTGCAATCCATCCTGGGAGTACCAAAATGTATCATGATCTTCAACATACATTTTGGTGGGGCAATATGAAGAGAGAGATAGCACTGTTTATCTCAAGGTGTCTAACGTGTCAACGAGTTAAGGCGGAGCATCAAGTACCAAAAGGTCCATTGCAACCACTTGAAATTCCAGAATAGAAGTGGGAGCACATTACCATGGATTTCGTTACTGGTCTTCCTAAGGTTTCTCAAGGTATAGATGCGATTTGGGTCATTGTTGATAGATTGACCAAGTCTGCTCATTTCTTACTGATACGAGAAACTTATACACTTGAACGTCTTGCTCGTATGTACATAAACGAGATTATAATACTGCATGGTATGGCAGTATCCATAGTTTCTGATCGAGACCCAAGATTCACTTCACGATTTTGGGTTAGTTTGCAGAAAGCTATGGGCACAGATTTATGATTTAGCTTCAAAGATATCATCCTCAGATTTGACGGACAGTTGGAGAGGACTATTCAAACTCTTGAAGATCTATTAAGACTCTGTGTCCTTGATTTCAAGGGAAGTTGTGACAAGTTCTTACCATTGGTGGAGTTTTCCTACAACAACAGTTATCAAGCAAGTATTGGCATGGCTCCATTCAAAGCGTTGTATGGAAGAAAATGTCATTCTCCAGTATGCTGGGATGAGGTGGGAGAAGCAACGTTGTTGGGACCGGAGTTGGTACGTATGACTACAGAAAAGATTCAAACGATCCGGCAACGTATAAAAATCTCACAAGATCGACAAAAGAGTTATGCTGATCTTCATCGAAAGGATGTGTAATTTGATATAGGAGATTATGTGTTGTTACGTGTTGCTCCATGGAAAGGAGTTACGAGATTTAGAAAGAGAGGAAAGCTCAATCCTCGACTCATCGGCCCATTTTTAATCCTCGATCGAGTAGGAACTGTGGCCTATAGACTCGCTTTACCGCCAAGTATGTATCGTGTTCATAACGTTTTTCACATATCCATGCTACGTAAATATATGGAAGACCCGAATCACATTATTGAGTTAGAACCGGACGAAATAACGGAAGATTTGACGTATGAAGAGGTTCCTGTTCAAATCTTGGATAAGAAGGAACATATTCTACACATCAAGGTTATACCTCAAGTCAAAGTTTTATGGAGAAACCATGATGTTGAGGAAATGATTTGGGAGTTAGAATCTGAAATGAAATCAATGTATCCTTACCTCTTCGACATACCAGGTACGTACCCTAATTTCGAGGGCGAAATTTCATAAGAAGGGGAGATTATAAAACCCCAACTTTTTAAATAAAGATGAATTTTCTATAAATATTATTTTTGAATATTATGGAGTAAAATTGATATAATGTTATAGTTGTGGGTAATATTTATAAATTTTGCAAAGTACACAAGTTGTTATATAATATTCGATTGGTCGGGGAATATTCGTTTTAACAGGGAATATTCGTACAACGACACAATCATTGGTGGACCTTACAATGGAATTATTGTCGGATTGAGAAAATGACAAAAATACTTTATGAAAATAACGGCGGAAGTTTTATCGTTAACTGTTGAAACACCGTGTTAAAAGTACAATAATACGCGTAGTTGCACAAAGAGTACATGATATTGATTATTGATGCTTACGTGAGAAGTCATTCGATTTTGTTCAATTATTGCTATAGTAATTATTGTAAATTTTGCTTATTTTATGGACCCTATTTACCCATTTTTAAAATAACTAGTAGAAAATTATTCATTTATATATATATATATATATATACGGTTGGCATGAATTATTGGGTGGGTGGGGGGGGGTAATCTCTGATTGTGGGAGGGAGTTATTATTAGTATTATATATATATATATATATATATATATATATATATATATATATATATATATATATATATAAGGTACTAAGTATTAGTTAATATATATATATATATATATATATATATGATGTTGATTAGTAAAAGCAAAGGAAAGTCACGAGAGTGTATCCTGTGAATTAATTAGACGATGTGATATATATATATATATATATATATATATATAATATATAATATTATATTTTATTTAAAAGAATTTACTTTAAATATGGGATAGTCAGATTAAAGTAAATCAATGGACTGATTCATGAGTTAGTTCTTATGCGGTCCATTTTTCTATAAATAGAAGCTCATTCCTTCATTATTTTCTTACGAATTCACTGAAGCTTTAGAGAGAGAATTTATAGAAAAACTATAGAAAAGTATTCTCCTACTTCCCTACTCTTATATCCAGATTTCTTTTTACGGTAGTGGGGTATTATTTTTTTGTATTCATGAAGAGAACTTCGTTATTCTATTTTTTTATTATTACATTGGAATAACTCAGATACGCTGAGCTACCTATACTTGGTGAAATTCTTACATTATTCCATTTGTTATTATTCATTGGAATATTACATTCATGCGTTTTCATGCCGGACCGATTAAAATCTTTATTATTACATTTGGAATATCCTATACATGCGTTTTATGCCGAATTCGATTAAAATCTTTATTATTTCGTTGGAATATCCATGTCTGCGTTTTACAGGACTGATTACATCTTTATTATTCATTGGAATATCACATCGTGCGTTGCTTTTACGGGACCTAATTTCGCCTTTATTATTCTTGGAATATCACATGCATGCGTTTTATTGGGACTGGTTCCGTTAATTATTATTATATTGGAATAACTTTGCTGTATGGTCTATTGCATGCCTGGTGATTTCTTTTGTTATTCCATTCCTTATTATACTCAGTTGGTTAAAGTTGACTTCTATATTCCATGAAATTAGTGGAATATTCTTGATATTTGCGCTTCATCCAAAGATCTTTTCATGGAAATATTCTTCCGAGCATTCTTGAATTTTACCGCATAAAGCGGTATCATGTTGACAATTTGGGACGTTATTAGTTCTGAATAAATTAATTCTTGAACTTGTTTTATTGAATTCTTATATCATTGTCATCATCCTCATGTTTATATTTTTTGAAAATCATCTGTGGCTCAGTAGTGCATAGATGGACTTGGTATGATTATGACGAGGATTATTGATTGTAATCATGACCGTAATGTTATAAATGATGTGATAAAAATCCTTATTGGCCCGTAGTGCATTGATGGACCGTTGTTGGCATGATCATGACTATTAATGAATACACGAATGTCCTTGGCCCGTAGTGCATGGATAATTTGTGGTCGTGATACTAAAGAATATCCTCGCCGTCAGTAGTCACGGGGTGATTCGATGATGTGGATTATTTATTAAGATGAGTCTCAGCGATAACAGTGATGAAAAACCTTTTAAATCTTAAAAGATAGTAGATTTTATTTTCTACTTGACTCTTTTAATGGATTGCTTGTTTCGCTGCAGTTAAACATGATGTCTATTATAGTTTAACAGTTTAACATTGTTGAAGACTAATGATAATTTATTCTGCATTATCTTAGTCATAATATTTCTTACTGGGTTAGTTGAGCTCACCCTTTCTTTCACTGTTCTCTTCAGGAAATGAGAATATAGCTGGGACAAGTCGGGGAATGGAGTGATGGATCAGATGATAGTATTAGTAGTCCTCACTATTCTGTTAAATAGTGTGACAATAAATGTACTGAGGACTTATTCTGAGAGTGGATATTGTCTAGAAGACAGTATTTGTATTAAAACTCACAGCTCTCTTGTTGTATATTATAGATTGTATTTGTATTCTGTACCATGTATTTGGTGACTCAGAATAGGTGATGTATACCTATTTTTGGGGCGTCACAGTTGATCTAAAACTTGTTGTCTATTATATTTTATCAGATTTTTCCCTGTTGAAAACTAATGATAATTTGTTGTATATTATCTTAGTCATAATATTCTTTACTGGGCTAGTTGAGCTCACCCTTTTCCTTTTTGTTCCATTTTTCTTCTCAGGAGGTGAGAACATAGCATGATCTAGTTGAGGTATGGAGTGATGGTTCTAGAAAGATGTTTTAGCAGTCCTCACTATTTCTGTAAAATAGTATTTGAATAATTATAATGAGGACTTATTTGAGTGTGGATATTGTGCAGAAGATAATATTTGTATTTAAACTCACAAAGTATGTGTTGTCGTATTTTTTACTACGACAATTGTATTATTGAAGTTGTAGTTTGCTTTTTGTACCATGTATTTGGCGACTCAGAATGGATGTTGTATACCTATTTTGGGGGCGTCACAGTTATTATTTTCATTCAATATTCGTAAGAAATAATATTTTCTTTCATACTCTGTAGTATGTAAATAATATTATTTCGTTTCATATTCCTAAATCTACACTTATTTTGATAAGTATTTCTTTTATACTCCTAGAAATTAGTAGAATATCCTTGAAATTTGCACTTTATCTAGTATCATTTCACTGAAATATTTTTCTGAATATTCTTGTTAAATTTTAATCTTTTCATGCCGGGGTACTATTCACGGGGTACTACTCATACATATGGTATTATTCATACATATGGTACTATTCATGGGGTACTATTCACGGGGTACTATTCACCCGGGTACTATTCACCAGGGTACTATTCACGATAAAAATTGATTTCTTTTCTATCCAAATTATTTTTGATACATGAATATTATTCTTGAATTTTACTCCACAAAGTAGTTATCATGTTGACAATTTGGACATTCTTAAACTCTGGATAAATTAAATTATAAATCTTTAATATTTATCCTTGATCTCACTTGATTGAATTCTTATATCATTGTCATCATCCTCATGATTATATTGCGGTGAAAGTCATCTTTGGCCCGTAGTGCATAGATGGACTATTGATTGGTATGATTATGACCAGGAATTATGTATCGGTATAATCATGACCTGTAATGTTACATACAAATGATGTGGTGAAAGTCCGCATTGGCCCGTAGTGCATTGATGGACAGTTGTTTGGTATGATCATGACCACTGGTGATAATAACGAATATCATTGGCCCGTAGTGCATGGATAATTCATGGATGTGATACTAACGAATATCCTTGACCTGTAGTGCATGGATAATTCGATGATGTGGATTATTTATTAAGATGAGTTGTAGATATAAAATATTGATGATGAAATTTTAAATCATAGAAGATAGTAGACATCATACTCTACTTGACTCTTCTAATGGATTATTTGTTTCGCTACAGTTAAACTTGTTGTCTATTGTATTCTATCAGTTTTTACACTATTGAAGGCTAAGGATAATTTATTCTACATTATCTTAGTCATAATATTCTTTACTGGGCTAGTTGAGCTCACCCTTTTCTTTCATTTTTCTCTTCAGGAAATGAGAATATAGCTGGGACTAGTCGGGCAATGGAGTGACGGTCCAAGATGGTTGCTATAGTAGTCCTCACTATTCTATAAAATAGTGTGAAAATAATTGTAATGAGGACTTTATTTGAGTTTGGATATTGTCTACGAGATAATATTTGTATTGAAATTCAGCTATTGTGTTGTCGTATTTTGCACGACAGTTGTATAAATTAAGTTTGTATTTAAATTATGTACCATATATTTGGCGACTCAGAATGGGTTGTGTACACCTATTTTAGGGGCGTCACAGTTGGTATCAAAGCTTCGGAATATGATCTCTGGCGGAGATATGAAGCTAGAACTAGGAGGGAAGAGACGGGTAAATCCTTCGCTAGTATGACCTACCTAAGATTATTTGTTATTTAATTGGTCGGTCTGAATATAGGGATAATATGTGGCATGTCAATTAACCCTTATTTTGTTGTAGTTTTTGAAAATAACATCTGAAAATTTTGAGATAATCAATGGAGCACATGAGACCGGTGAGACACCGCCAATCAATAACCAGGATAATGTGCATTAGGAAGGCAATAATTCTCATGTAAACAACAAAACCGACCAAATGATGAACGATTGGATGTTCAGGAGCATTCTGCAATTAATGTAACACCAAACAAGAGAGATTTGTGACACCCCCAAATCCGGTACTTCCATTTCCACAGGATTTGGTGTTCACTGTACAAATATCATCCATCTATCTACCCATAAATAAATGCAAACCATGCAATAGATAGAAATAATAATAAATCTCCCCTTATGGGTTTACATCAACTACATAATAAATAAATCTCAGGTTACTCTAACCTTAAATCATCTGTGCGGAAACATCAACAAATAAGTCTTAAGTAACATCAATTCTAATTAACATTACATAACCACATAAATAATCAATCTTCATTACTTGCTAAGCTTGCCCTTGCCTTTACTAGTGGAAGGTTCATCTGCTCTTTCGTTCTTAATTGCAATGTTATTATTACGCAAGAGTGAGCATGATTGCCCACCAGTATAACAATATAACAATGAATAATAACATGCGAGAGAAATAATAACTTCGAATATAAAAGCTCAACTTTTGAATCAAGAATGAATAACAAGAATCAAAAGAAATTCTGAGGGTCATAAGACCTTGAACTATGTCCTAGGTTATCAAGAGTTATACCTGAAACCTTTAACAGTCATAAGACTATGGACCTTTCTACTCGTACTTAGGGGGATCAAACCCTTAGTACCATCACATGCATTAATATCTTAACGCTAAAGCGTAAATAATCCCCTATACAGGTTGTTCATCTCGATTTGACATTCGAGTCCGCACCAAAGGAAGTTTGGTTTGGATAATTCATCAAGGGTTCAAACTTAGAACGCTTATCAACTATGGACTACCGAATCATAAAGGGTTCGCTAGTCTAACAAGGTTTAACAATAATTGATAACTTAACTTGAATAGAATCTCAAAAGGTATACAATAGAATAAGTATTGTATAACAGCATCATGCTTGAAAGATTAATAACTTTAATATACAAGATAGACTTGATCAATAATAATGAGAATTTGCTCAATGTAGAAAGGTGAATTAATCAACTTATATAATGATAACAAGTAGGGTTAGGAAACTTGCCTCATGCGTAGATTACACTTTAACTAAACTCGTTCTTTGATTTAAATCCTACATATCAATTACGTTCACAATACCAGTCAATTACAACGTACTAAACATCATAAGTTTATTCTTTTGTCTAACTCGAATTCATGACTATACTTAGTCAATTACTACACTTAATGTCAAAAAATTAGATTTTACGAACAATAAGTTAACTATGCATTCAATCATTCAATCCACACGTAATTGTGTTATGGACGTGTTAAAAATTTATTTTAACACCTCATTATATGTTTAACAAGTTTTTATGTTCATTAGACTAAGTTAATAACACATTGTTAGACTTAAACATTTTAAAAACTCATTTTTGGCCAATCTGCTAAGTGGTAATGGCTATGGCGCGCTGCCATTCATTGTATAATGTGTGTCAAGGCCATGTACTGGAGACTTAGGCCGGAGTGCGGTGGCCATGGCATGATTCGGGACTTCGAGAGTTGGCTTGTGGCGCGACACTCCAGATTTTGATTCTCAATTCACGAAGAACACTGAGTTCAGCGAAAAAAACACTACATGATCATTAATTTCACCAATTTAATATACCCACATGCTAGAATTCATAAATAATTATTACCCAACATTTATAGAGTGATTTTAACCCATTAAAACACATAATTATAGAATTAAAATATATAAATTTCACTGTTCTTGATGTTCTTGAAGTGTTGAACATAAATTCCTAAAATTCAATGCCACAGATTCGTTATAAGGCCAAATCCAACCATTCAAGTTTTGTTTTGTTCGTTTTAGAATGCATAATCATATACAAGTGTAAAATTTAAGGATAATATATGATCAACACATTAAATTTGTGCGTAAGGGCCATATGGCCATAATTCAACACTCTGTAATTTTGAAGCAATTATATACGACCTATTTTCATGAATTTGCTGTTATGAAACATACAATAGATAGTAAAACATGTTATGATGACATACTATCAAATATATACATAATCGCTACTCTTTTTCAATTACAGAGGCTTAACAGAGGTTTGAAAGCCATTATTTATAAAAAACTAAATGACGTAAATAAAAAAAATGGGTTGAAGAGAATTACCCAGAGCGTAGAGTATAATATAGGAGATGAATTGAAACCCTTCTCAAACTCTTCTTCAATCACACTCAAAATTCTTAACTTTTCTCTCTGAATTCTCTCTGAGCTCTCAACATAGCATACATGAAACAACATAATACGCTAGAGGCGTATCGACGTCGGGATTTTTGGATGTCCCTTTCCGTTACTTGTTCTTTGGTGTTCTCATTTTAGGTGAGATTTATTTGAAAAAACAAGTGAAAAAGGTCCGATATGTATAATGTCGACGATGGACTGTTAAGATTCGCCAGTTGGTTTTTTAAATGGTTGTACCAACATAACCGAGAAAAGGTTTACACATTGACCTAGTGATGTGACACTATTATACGGGTCGGTGAAATTGAGATTCGTTTAGGGTCCGGGGACTTGGTTATGCGGGGGAAAGGTGTTAGGCACCCCCCGACATCCGTGTTACCACGGTGATCGCCTCTTTGCAAGAAACTTTTATCTTAGTGTGTGTGTGTGGGTCAATGTGCTATTATTTGGAAGTTGTGCGAGGCCTCGGTCGAACCTATATACACAGGGTTTGAATTTATGTAAAAATTCAGTTATTTAGCAAGATATAGCAATGACGTTTTATAAAAAGGTTTTTTCAAACCCTGATGCTCAATAGTATTTGAGACCTTTTACACTCCCATTTTATTAAGTGTGCGGCTTGGTTGATTTTATTTTATGAATGCGAGGCATCCGTATGAAAATGATGTACAAGATAATGCCGACTTCCTCGTGGGTATAGAAACCATCTGAGGAAATTCAGACACAGCAGAATAATTTACAAGCTGCTAACAACTGAAAATGTCCATCACGGGAACCGAATCTAGATCCAATAGGATGAATCTGTGATCACATGATTTCTAGGCGCACAAAATACTGCAGTTTATATGAAAGCAGTAAGAAGGTATATATATAAAAGCTGTAAATATATATATATAGACAGGATCACCAACCACGAAGCACCTCCATGGGGGATCAGAAATATAAATAAAGCTGTTAAAAGCTATCAACCGCCACGGAGGAAACTCCAAAGTGATGTAATGTAAATAAAGTCAGAATACGATCAACGCCAATAAGTAAACTCCGTGCAAGACGAAATATAAAGAAAGTCAGAAGCGATCAACCACCACTTAAGTAAACTCGGGTGGGACAATATATATATATATATATATATATATATATATATATATATATATATATATATATATATATAAACAATAAACCTTTGGATGTAAAAATCAGGCTCATCGTAACGAGTTAGTTCGACCACAGTTCATATATATATATATATATATATATATATATATATATATTAAAGCAGTAAATGCACTGCATCAAGTCTAGGCTCATCGAACAAAGTCTCACCACGATTAATATGTATATATAAAAGCGAGTAAACGCACTGCATCAAGTCTAGGCTCATCGAACAAAGTCCGACATACAGTTAATATATATAAGTATATATATATATATATTAAAGCGAAGAACGCCTGCATCAAGTTCAGGCTCAATCGAGGCATAACTCGATAATGTTAGTCAATATATATGTATATATATATATATATATATATATATATATATATATATATATATATATATACAGGATAAAATGAAACCACGGACCGAAGTTTGGGCAAAAGCAAGCAACATGACTCTCAACGTGTAGAAGGGTGTGTGCAAAGATGAAGAGAAAGACTCTAAAGTGTGTGTGAAGGCTTACAGCTGACTGATAAAGAAGGCTTCTATATCTTTAGAGTGGGTAAACACAGACTTTTGTAGGTACAAAATAGCTATATATGAGCTCACAAGTGTTTAAAAGGGGAAAGTACACTGCATGGGGTGAGTGCAGAGCAAATTGGGCAGGGCTTCCTCGCCTTTTTCTCTTAGAAAATTAGCACCCCAAGCCCTTTATTTATAGACGGTGGAGCCGCAGGTCTACCTATAGCACCTAGTATCAGGTGTACCTGTGGCTGCCCGGGGTGCCCTGTCGGTGTGGGTCCCATGTAGGTGTCGTCAAGACAACGCGTTGTCGCTTCGATGGCGCTCATAACTTTTAATATGGGAGTCCGATGGAAGTGTGCCATACCATTCCGGAAAGCTCTTTCCGAGAGCTACACAATGACATATTATTTGACCTTTTTTTATTCCAGGAAGATGGGTCCATGACCGAAATGGCATTCCCAGGTTTCCGTCAGGCAATTCGGTGAACCGTTTTGTGTAGTTTGCGCTCCGGAGTTAAGATATCGCTCTTGTGGGACTTCTATTGAAATATTTTGAGTTAACATGAGTTGATTTGATGTGAGTTGAAGTTGAGTTGGCAAAATGACCATTTTGCCCCTCCCGGGGTTATCTCCGGTTTTCTCGCAGTTGTAGCAGTCTTCTCTCGGGGTTATCTCTGAAGTTGTCCTGCTGTTGACTCTGACTATCCTCAGGGTTATCTCTAAGGTTGGATTGACCTCCTGGGGCTATATCTAGGCTTTGATCTTGATCCTCTGGGCTTATCTCCGAGGTTGAAACTGACTTTCCTGGGATTATCTCCGGGGTTGGAACCTGATTTCCCGGGGCTATCTCCGGGGTTGGAAACTGGATCTCCTGGGGTTATATCCGAGGTTTGAAGTTGATGTCGTAGTCCTCCAGGGTTATCTTTGGAGTGGGAAAAAGACGCTTTTGCCCTCCTGCATGGTTAATAACAGGAGAAAAAATTTCGAGTGTCTATAGATGCCATTCTTTATCATTTTCATGCAATGCAATGGAATGGACATGATAAAGATTAGTAGACACTTGAAACATGACAAGGTATTTTTAATGATGCAAATCGCAATGTAGTAAATGTTTATGATGAATGTGACAATGTTTTCGCAAATCGCAGTTCGTAAATCGCACATCGCACATCGCATTTCGTATTTGGCCAAATCGCATTTCGCAACTCGCACATTGCATTTCGCATATCGCATTTCGCATATCGCATCGCAAATCGCATATCACAAATCGCATATCGCATATCGCATATCGCAAAATCGCAAATCGCAATGTAATGAATATTATGATGAATGTTAAAATGTATTCGCAAATCACTTTACCATTTACCGATCATTACTGCTGCAGATGCTGGTGTTGACTCCAATGGTTTGGCATTTAATCACTGGTGCTTGTTTGATGAAGATAAGTTGAGATGTTTTCCACATCTCTGATGGGGACGACGCTCTGAAATCACCAGACCCTCCCGATGTATTCGCGGGTAGTTTGCAACGGTGCCTATCCTGCTGATCGCTAAACTTTTTCAGTTCCCATTCGAACGGTGGTATACGAAGCTTTCATCGCTGAACTGTGTTGATGTCGCGCTGTATTGATGGCAATGGTTTAGAATACCAGATCTTCCGATACCTTCGCTGAAGTAATATTCCACGGATTACTTCACTAGACTTCGCCTGATGTTACGTTAGATTGATGACAACCACCAGATGTCTCACCCTTCTTGAGGTGATTTGTAGTTTCCTTTTGTTGTTGGGTGCTTGGTGCCCCATTTCCTTGAGCTTTTGATTCGTAACTCGGCTAAACTGATGGCCTGAATGCTGCTGATATCCCTGGAGGGTACAACTCTCTCTTTCGCTGCTCAGATTTGAACTTCGGTGTAGAGGCCTCAACTCGTGAGGACTTAAAGCATGTTGATAGTGTAGATTTCATTCGCTAGACCTTTCATCATTGGCCTTCTTTCTTAAGAATTTTCCCCTTCTTTTGATGAGAGGCTTTATTTTGCCTTAAACTTCTTCCCTTTTTAGGAATCAAAGAATGCCCCAGTCATTCCGCAAGTTGTTGCCGGGGATTCATACGAGGAACTCTCTTTGTTGATCAAATCGCGAGTGAATAATTTCTGAATCGCCATTGAGATGATGTAGACCATGCTGATGGCGCTGACTGGTGCATTTTCCACTTTAGAATGGTTGATAAATGCCCAAGTGTTGAGTTGTTGCTACTTCTGAGATTGCCCCAATCTTGTTGTAAGGGACCCACTATCCGGTTGTCGCCAATTTTGAAATTTCCCCAGCCTTGCTTGTTGTCTGGGATAGTTGCTTTGACAGATAAGCTTATAAGATGCCGAGATCGCAAGAGGCTTTTACTTCTGTACCATCTGGTGAACAGGTAGTGGATGTGGGCTTTGATGTTAACAACTCTTTCTGGTAGGGATGTCGCTTTTTTAGAGAGATGATGCTCTAACTCATAGGGATATCGTCGTTGCTGAGCGGGATGACGCTATATCTACCCGAGATATCGCATGTAGTTAGCAGTGGATCTGTTGGCTCGTGTAGAAACCCTTGGGCAGGAGATCATAGTGTTACTTCCTTCTTACGAGAGGGAATCCTTCTTTGGACTTGATAGCCCGCGTGACATACTTCGATTTGTAGATGGGCTTGTATTTTCCTGCACAGACTAGCTTAACCATTTTGTCATGTACAATACACATTGTATATATCAAACAGCATTATATATGGCAGGGAAATATATGTTGATTCACTTCCCTTTTAGTTGTGCCTTGCTACTTGCTTGATATTCGCTTATTTCTCCAGGACTTTGTGATCTGGATGTATTCTGAACTCTTCCTTGATGGATGGACAGTGAGATGTCTCAGAATTTTCAGAATGGATCATCTATCTGTGTGTATTCCCTACCATCTTTGGTGTCTTGGGACTTGTTTCTGTATGTGGTTATGGATAGGAGTAAGTTTGTTTTTGTTTTTTTATGGTGAGATCGGACCATATAACATGGCTGCCTATGTACTCCTTTGTATTGGGGAGATCAGGTTGACGTAGTTCGCCCTTCAAGGCGAGTTGAAAAATGTGATCCCATGAGCAGGTCAGACTGTGGGGAAGAGAAAATTTGATCCTAGGTTGAGGATAAACTGAAAGTGTAAAAAGTTTGATCCCATGTATGGGCAGCCAAACTGCAAACGTAAGAGGTTCAATTCGCGGTGAGATGACCTAAGTGGTATGATCGTAGTGAAGCCAGGCTGATGGCTTGAAAGGATGTTTCCCTGAGGGGTAAAGTGTGGAAGAGTTGTATGTGGTAAAGGGTTAAAGAACCTGAATGACTGGTAATCTTATTATCCAAAACCAGGATGTTCGCTTGATGTTACCTTAGACATAGTACCATTTCACAATGTCCGACATGATAAGCTGTGGAAATTCATCGCCGTCCATTTCCTGTAATCTGAAAGCGCCTCCTGTCAATACCTCCTTGACAATAAACGGGCCTTCCCAGTTCGGGGAGAATTTTCCTTTAGACTGAGCTTGGTTATGAATGATCTTTTTCAAAACCAAGTCGTGTTGTTTGAACTGCCGTAGTCGGACTTTTCTGTTGTAGGATCTTCTTTACAAGTAGAGGGACGCTCATGTGTGGGCCACATACTCCCCCATGGATTTTATCCATGAGCCTCTGAGCTTGGTCCTCGTCCAGACATCTGAGGACACCTCGTTCTACATCTCTTTTCGTATAGTGCATCTCTGTTCAGGTAAAATTTTATAGCAAGTTGATGGATCCGCCTTTTCTCAGTCGGGCTCGCCTCAGCGGGTGTAGATCCATCTCGTAAGTACTTCTTGATGTGTTGATACCAAGGATGTTGGGTGGGAGGTAGGTCATCCAATACTTTTCAATGGAATTCCCATAGGCTGGAGCTTTTCATTGCGCAAATGTGAGGGTTGGCATGTCTTCCTTGTCATGTATGTTGATCAAGGAGCCCAAGGTTGCTAGCGCATCCACAAAATCATTCTTATTTTGAGGAATGTGGAGGAAGGATTTTCTTGAACTTGAAGCCATTTGCGTAACTTCTTAGATGTTAAAGGCGGCAAGAATTGTAGAACTTAGTTGAAGAGATTTTTTCTTTTTCTTTTTTCTCTTTTTATTTTCTTTTTTCTTTTTTATTTATTTATTTATTTATTTTATCTATTAGATCGTGGAAAAGAGCCATATGGCTCACTGATAGGTAGCTCTGGCATTGATGAGGCCGAATGACAATCGTCTGTAGCAAAGGGCTCCCAAAGGCGTGATGAATGAAGTTTTCTCATGATCATCTTCAAGAACCATGATTTGATGGTACCTGCTGGAGCAATCAAAGAAAGGAGTACATGTCGATCGAAATCAGTATTGTCAATGAGTATGTGGATGAACGGCACATGAAAGCTATCTTTGAGGCAAGCTTTATTCAAATCTCTGTAATCCACACAAACTCGCACCTCCCTTCCCGATTTCGGCACGGGGACTATGTTGGATAGCCATTAAGGGTATGTTGACATCATGATGATGCCGGCTTGAAATTGTTTCACAATTTCTTCTTTAACTTTTAACTTCCACTCAGGTTTCAATCGCCTGAGCTTTTGCCTGAATGGCTTGAATCCCTTTTTGATGGGAAGGCGATGAATGATAATGTCAGTGGATAAATAGACCATGTCTTCGTGAGACCATGCAAACACATCCTGGAATAGGCTCAATAGAGTAACCATGTCATTCCTTTGGTTTGGAGTAAGGTCCGTACCAATCTGGACTTGTTTGGGGTTTTTTAAGGTTTCGAGGTTTGAAAGAGGTGGTTTGATCAAGATTTAGCTTGGGTTTGTCTTCGACCCATTCTTTGATCTCCTGAGGTATCTCATAGTCCTCTTGTATTTCCATCAAGTCTGAGTCCAACTTTACATCAAAGTTACAGTCCTTGTGGAGAATAAACACCTCATCAGCAAGTCTAGGCACATCTAATTTTCGAGTCCCGAACCAACATGCTCTCACCTGATATATGAAACTTTTTAATCACACAAAGTGTTAGCATGTAATGACAAAAGTAACTGCTAATATTATACGAGAAAAAAGTAAGGTTATTGTTATCTCTGGTAAGAGAATGAGTTTCGCCCGCTTTACCCTCGTCGACCAATGCAAGGAGTCTTTGCTCCAATTGTCGAGGCAAAGTCACGATGGATCATGCGGTGATGGAGGGTTGTCATCATCCTCCTTCTCGAATGATGACCATTACGTCTGGGCAATCATTGTTTGGGGTGTATCTATTTGTATGTTCATCATGAACGATGATGCGTATGCCTGACATCATTCGGATGACGTCTTGCTTGATTCTTCGTTCCTCTTCTTCCACTGCGAGATTTGGAATAAAGATTCCTTTATCCTTCACCGGTACCGGTTTGGGAAATAACATAGCCATTACCCTGGCTGGCACCTTTACAGGAGGTTGTGCGAACTCAGGAGTTGTAGGTGGAGACAATCATTTTGTGTGGTGAAGGAATGTCGTCTTTATGATGATTCATGCGGTTGGTACTAGCGATGATGTCGGACCTTGGGTTCCTCCTTGTGCGGAGGATTCAGCATGTATGGGTATTTTTGGACCCTAATTGGACGGGTGTAATTCTTTGAGTAGAACATCCAAATCTGTAATTTGTTTGCTTAATCCGTCGAATTCTTTGCGAGAAACTGGATTAAGTTCAGTCTGGTCAGATGATGACATGATTATTGTGAGCTGTTGCCACTTTTGGACTTTAATAGGGTAGTAGGTCTGATTGGTTCCCTGCGAAAGACTTGCATAGTTTAGTCTTTAGGAAATGTATAATAACATGCTATGTGATGTGTCCAGTTTAGGAATTTTATCCTGCAAAACGGATGTCAGTTGTTTGTAGCATGTCAATTTGTATGTGTACACATTTCTTTATATTTCTCATTACATGGAGATATATATGGAATGAAATTACAAGTAATTGTGTTTACAAGTAATTGTAATGAGAGCATGAAGAGACTTTCCTACGTTTTGGGTTTATCAAAGGCTGACCTATCTTAGGTTACTCTCGCGGCTTTTTGACATGAAGGTTCCCAAATCATCGCAATCTACTAGACGAGAAGTTAATTTGGTCTTTCAACTGGAGCGAATTTGGGTGGTGCCTTTCCTGAGCCTCGGAGAATCAGGCTTCTCACGAGTCCAGTAATCAAACACCGACGGGATAGCCTCCTGGCGGAGGGACCACACAACATACATACATCGTGTCTCACCGTATAAAAATGATGACATATACGAAGCACTAATATCACAAGCAGATATGGTGCTAAGCACTAACATCACAAGCAGTTATGGTGCGAAGCACTAAGTGCAAATAAGGAAATGCATTCGTACACATTCATCAAAAATTTAAATGCAACATCTACACACAAGCAGATAATTGTTTTGAGAAAAGATTGTAATAGCGGCTTAAGTCCTCTTACTGGAGTCCCTAGCGGAGTCGCCACCTGTCGACGTCGGGATTTTTGGATGTCCCTTTCCGTTACTTGTTCTTTGGTGTTCTCATTTTAGGTGAGATTTGTTTGAAAAAACAAGTGAAAAAGGTCCGACATGTATAATGTCGACGATGGACTATTATTAAAGTCGCTTGATTGGTTTTTAAATGGTTGTACCAACACAACTAAGAAAAGGTTTGCACATTGACCCAGTGATGTGACATTGTTATACGGGTCGGTGAAACCGAGAT
Organism: Panax ginseng; assembly: GCA_020205605.1. Taxonomy (NCBI): domain Eukaryota; kingdom Viridiplantae; phylum Streptophyta; class Magnoliopsida; order Apiales; family Araliaceae; genus Panax; species Panax ginseng. The sequence continues at coordinate 86,286,496 of CM035146.1, read as the reverse complement.
TCGTTTAGGGTCCGGGGACATGGTTATGCGAGGGGAAAGTGTTAGGCACCCCCCGACATCCGTGTTACCACATTGACCGCCTCTTTTCAAGAAACTATTATCTGAGTGTGTGTGTGTGTGTGGGTCAATGTGCTGTTATTTGGAAGTTGTGCGAGGCCTCGTTCGAACCTATATACACATGGTTTGAATTTATGTAAAAATTTAGTTTTTTAGCAAGATATAGCTATGACGTTTTATAAAAAGGTTTTTTCAAACCCTGATGCTCAATAGTATTTGAGACCTTTTACAGTCCCATTTTATTAAGTGTGCGACTTGGTTGATTTTATTTTATGAATGCGAGGCATCCAGTATGAAAATGATGTACAAGATAATCTTGAGCTTCCTCGTGGGTATGGAAACCATCGAGGAAATTCAGAACCACATAAAATAATTTACAAAGTCGCTACAAATTGAAAATGTCCATCACGGAACCCGAATCTAGATCAATAAAGTGAATCTGTGATCACATGATTCCTAGGCGCATAAAATCTGCAGTTTATATGAAAGCGATGGCGGTATATATATAAAAAGTCGTAAATATATATATCTGAGACAGGATCACCAACCACGAAGCACCTCCATGGGGATCGAAATGTAAATAAAAGCTGTTAAAAGCTATCAACCACCACGGAGGAAACTCAAAGGGAGGAAAGCGTAAATAAAGTCAGTAAATACGGTCCAACCGCCACGAAGGAAACTCAGGCGGGACATAATGTAAATAAGGCTATAAATACGATTCAATCGCCACGAAGTCGACTCCAAGCGGAATGAAACATAAAGAAAGTTGTAAAAGCGATCAACCACCACGTAAGTAAACTCAGGTGGGACAATATATATATATATATATATATATATATATATATATATATATATATATATATATATATATATATAAAAGCAATAAAACACCTTGGATGTAAAATCTAGGCTCATCGAGCAGAGTTAGACCCACGATTATATATATATATATATATATATATATATATATATATATATATATATATATATATATATATATATATATATATATATATATAAAAGCGAGTAAACGCACTGCATCAAGTCTAGGCTCATCGAACAAAAGTCAAACAACAAGTTATATATATATATATATATATATATATATATATATATATATATATAAAAGCGAGTAAACGCACTGCCAAAGTCTAGGCTCATCGAACAAAGTCGACACAGTTAATATATATAAGTATATATATATATATATATATATATATATATATATATATATATATATATATATATATATATATATATATATATATATATATATATATTAAAGCGATAAACGCTCGAGGGCAAGTCTCAGGCTCAATCGAGGCATAACTCGATAATGTTAGTCAATATATATATATATATATATATATATAGGATGAAATGAAACCACAGACTGAAGTCCGGGCAAAAGCAAGCAACCACGACTCTCAGCGCGTGTAGAAGGGTGTGTGCAAAGATGAAGAGAAAGACTCAAAAGTGTGTGTGAGAAGGCTTACACTGACCGTGATAAAGAAGGCTTCTATATCTTTAGAGTGGGTAAACACAGACTTTTGTAGGTACAAAAGGGATATATATGAGCTCACAAGTATTTAAAAGGGGAAAGTACACTACATGGGGTGAGTGCAGAGCAAATTGGGAAGGGCTTCCTCGCCTTTTTCTCTTAGAAAATTAGCACCCCAAGCCCTCTATTTATAGAGGGGGGAGCCACAGGTCTACCTATGGTACCTAGTAGCAGCAGTGTAGTTTACATTTGCCAGGGGTGCCCAGGCGGTGTGGGTCTCATAGAGTGTCGAAAATCTCGTCACGTATTGTTCGCTCGGTCGCTCATAACTTTCAATCCGGGAGTCCGATGGAAGCGTGCTATACCATTCCGGAAAGTTCTTTCCGAGAGCTACACAATGACATATTATTTGACCTTTTTTGATTCCAGGAAGATGGGTCCATGACCGAAATGGCATTCCTGGGTTTCTGTCAGGCAATCCGGTGAGCCGTTTTGTGTAGTTTGCGCTCTGGAGTTCAGATATCGCTCTTGTGGGACTTCTATTGAAGTATTTTGAGTTAACATGAGTTGATTTGATGTGAGTTGAAGTTGAGTTTGCAAAATGACCATTTGCCCCTTAAAGGGTTATCTCGGTTTTTCATGATTATTGCGGTCTTCTCTCGGGGTTATCTCTCGAAGTTGGCTGCTTTGTTGACTCTGTTGTCCTCGGGGTTATCTCGAGGTTGGCTTGACCTCTGAGGGCTATCTCCGAGGCTTTGATCTTGATCCTCCGGGCTTAGCTCCGAGGTTGAAACTGACTTTCTCGGGATTATCTCCGGGGTTGGAACCTGATTTCCCGGGGCTATCTCCGGGGTTGGAAACTGGATATCCCGGGGTTATCTCCGGGGTTTGAAGTTGATGTCATAGTCCTCCAGGGTTATCTTTGGAGTTGGAAAAAGACGCTTTTGCCCTCCTGCATGGTTAATAACAGGAGAAGAAAATTTCGAGTGTCTACAAGGTGTATAAAAACTGACGTGATGATGGTCAGTTACCCAGTCATGGGTAACTGTTATTAGCTTCTCATAGGGCCTTGTTTGGCTAGCATAATAGATTTCAAAACTCCTTTAATTTAATAAAACGTATCATATAGTTAAAATAACGTCACACTCCTCTATAAAATAAATCCAATATTTTATTTAATTTACTTTAAATAAAATATAATAATTTCTCATAAATTCACATAGTCACCTAAAATTAAATTTCTCATTAATAAATAATATCAAATTATTAACTCTCTAATTAATAATTAAATTAATTAAAATACCAATAGGCTTATTAAATATTTCTTTTAATACAATAAGCTCACATAATCACATACTTCGATAATAAAAATTCTCCACATTAATTTAATAAATGTAACACATATAATTAAATTAATCTACCACAATTTCATCAATTAATTATTTAATCTAATAATTAATTCATCGAAAAATATTTATTCAATCCAATAAATATTAAAATTAAATACAAAATCTCGGTTGTCACATCTTTCCCATCTTAAAAGGATTCTGTCCTCAGAATCATAACTCAAACAATTCGTCCCGTTACATTCTCCCCCCCTTATAAAGATTCTGTCCCCAGAATCGCTTATAACAATCTAAGTAAATAAATGAGGATAATTCTTCATCATATTCTCTTCGAGTTCCCACGTAGCTTCTTGACGTTGTGGTTCCTCCAAATTACCTTAATGGAAGGTATTACTTTATTTCTCGATTACTTGTTCTTTTAAATTGACAATTTGAGCAGAATTTCTTCGTAAGATAAGTCTTTACAACCGAAATGTAGGGGTTCATATTCAATGATGTGCTTGTAATTGGGTTTGTAGGGTCGTAGGACTGAGACATGGAAAACGTTGTGGATATTCTCTAGAGCTGGTGGTAAGGCTACCTCATAAGCAACTTCTCCTCCGACCCTTCTCAGAACTTCAAAGGGTCTAATGAATCTTGGGCCCTTTCTTTCCGAACCTGATCTTTCCCTTCCAGGGAGAGACCTTTAAAAACACATAACTACCGGGCTCGAACTCAACATTTTTACGGTGTGGATCTGCGTACTTCTTCTGTCTATCTTGAGCTGCGGTCAATCTTGTTCGGATCACTTTGACTATTTCTGCTGTTTGTTGTACCAATTCCAGGCCTAGTAGTTGTCTTTCGCCAACTTCATCCCAATATAGCAGAGTTTTGCACTTTCTGCCGTATAACGCTTCATAAGGTGGCATTCCAATACTAGCGTGGTAACTGTTGTTGTAACCGAACTCTACGAGCGGTAAATGATCATCCCAATTTCCTTTAAAGTCCATTATACAAGCTCTTAACATATCTTCCAATGTCTGAATTGTTCTTTCACTCTGTCCATCCGTTTGAGGGTGATATGCCGTACTCATTCGTAACTGTGTACCCATGCATTCTTGTAGACGTTTCCAGAAGTTCGACGTAAAACGCGGATCTCTGTCAGAAACAATTGACATCGGAACTCCGTGCCTTAAAACAATCTCTTTCACATATAACTTTGCCAACTGATCTAAGTTGAATCTGATTTTGATCGGAAAGAAGTGTGCGGATTTCGTTAATCGGTCAACAATAACCCATACTGCGTCGTAGCCTTTCTGAGTTGTCGGTAGGCCAACCACGAAATCCATCGTAATATGTTCCCATTTCCATTCTGGAATCTCTAAAGGTTATAGCAACCCACTCGGCCTCTGATGTTCTGCTTTAACTTTCTGACATGTCAGGCACTTGGCAACACATTCTGCAACCTCTCGTTTCAAATTTGGCCACCAAAAGTGTTGTCAAAGATCTTGGTACATCTTGGTACTACCAGGGTGAATTGAATATCGTGTGTTGTGAGCCTCGCTCAAAATTTCTTCCTTAATCTCTGGTACTGGCGGTACCCAAATTCTACTCTCAAACCTTAATATTCCTTCTTTATCCATCTTGAATCTTGATTCGGTTCCTTCGGATATCTTCTTCTTCACTATTTTACATTCATCATCCTGAAGTTGAGCCTCCTTAACCTTGTCTAGTAGGAGGCATGCGGATTGCATCTGGAGCGACTTCTACAAATCAATCTCCATAGGATACTTCATTTCCAATTCCAGCTTTTCCATTGCTAAAATTAACTCCTCCTGAGCGGTCAACATCATCAATTTCTCCCGACCTTTTCTACTTATGGCGTCGGCCACCACATTTTCCTTACCCGGATGGTATAGAATCTCACAATTGTAGTCCTTAATTAACTCCAACCACCTTCTTTGGTGCATGTTCAAGTCTTTCTGTGCAAAAATATATTTCAGACTCTTGTGATCTGTATATATTTCACACTTCTCTCCGTAGAGATAGTGCCTCCAGATTTTCAAAGCAAAAACCCTGCATGACTAACTCCAAGTCATGGGTGGGATACCCTTCTCATAATCCTTGGTTGTCGTGATGCATACATGATGACACTGCTTAGTTTTGCATAAGCACACAACCAAGTCCTTTATCGACGCATCACTAAAAACAACAAAGTTTCTGTATCATCATCAGGGAGAGATAACACACGGTGCCGTACTCAACCTCTTCTTCAATTCTTGAAAGCTTTCCTCACACTTAAAAGTCAAACAAATTTCACCGATTCCTAGTCAAATTAAATCAAGCGGAGTTGCGATCTTGGAAAAATCCTAAATGAATCTTTGTAATAACTTGTTAATCCAAGAAAACTTCTTACTTCCGACGGTATCTTCGGCTGATCCCAATTAATTACAACTTCAACTTTGGAGGGATCCACCGAAATTCCGTCCTTATCAATCACATGTCCTAGAAATTGTACCCTTTCGATCCAGAATTCACATTTTGAAAGCTTGACATACAACTTTTCCCTTCTCAGTATTTCTAATATTAATCTCAAATGCTCTTCATGTTCTTCCTTGGTTTTCGAATAGACCAAAATGTCATCTATAAATAACACTATGAACTTGTCCAAAAATGGCTTTAACACACCATTCATTAGTCCCATAAATGCTGCAGGAGCATTCGTAAGACCAAACGACATTACTAAAAATTTGTAGTGACCATATCGCGTTCTGAACGCTGTCTTCGGTACATCCTCTGGCCTCACCTTCAGTTGATGATAACCGCTTCTTAAGTCTATCTTGGAAAAGTATCTTGCTCCCTTTAACTGATCGAACAAGTCGTCGATTCGCGGTAATGGATATCTATTCTTGATCGTGACCTTATTCAGTTCTCTATAGTCTATGCAGAGCCTCATTGTCCCATCCTTCTTCTTTACAAATAAAATCGGCGCTCCCCATGGCGATATGCTTGGTTGAATATACTTCTTATCCAGTAATTCTTGTAGTTGGACCATCAGTTCTTTCATCTCTACCGGTGCCATTCGGTACGGTGCCTTCGATATTGGAGCCGTTCCTGGAGCCAAATCGATCACGAATTCAACTGCTCTATCTAGAGGAAGTCCTGGCAAATCATCCGGAAATACGTCTGCGAAATTTCTCACTACTGGTATCTCATCTATTTTCGGATTCTCTTTACGACTATCGACTATGTAAGCTAGATATCCTACACAGCCTTGCCTTAACAACCTCTGGCACGCATCATCATCGAGACAACTTCGCTTGTCTCAAGCGACTTTGCTACCATAAAACACAACCTTTGACGGAGTCATAAGGTTAATACGCTTCTTCTGACAGTCAATTACCTCCCCATAATTGGATAACCAATCCATACCCAAAATAACGTCAAATTCCCCAAGTCGAATAGGGATAAGATCTACGTTCATGATATTACCCTTAATATCCACTCTACAGTTCTTATGCACGTACTTAACAGGATTATTTCTCTATTCGCAATTTCTATGTTCATGGGGTATTCTAACTCGTCCTTAAGCAATTCTAAGTTCTTAGAAAAGTCATCGGATATAAATGAACAAGTAGCATCCGAATCAAATAATACATAAGTATTAACTTTATTGATCAGAATGATACCTGACACTACATCGTGAGACTGTACTGCATCCTGCACTGTCATGTTGAATGTTCTGGCAGTCGGTCGGTTAGTTGCGGTTGGTGCTGCAATAGTCAGAGTGCTTCCCCCCAGTATTTCCTCTATTTCCTCTTGAACTTGTTCCCCCAGATCCCTTCTTAGGACAATCCCTTGCAAGATGATCCTTTGAACCACAAGTGAAACAGGCACCCTTCTTTGGGTTTGGACAGTTTGGTGCTATGTGGCCTTCCTGACCACAATTGTAGCACACTCGCTTCCCTTTCATGCAAACTCCCAAATGAGCTTTTTTAGCGGCTTGAGCACGCTTCGATCTTCTTCTTCATCCTCCTTGTTGACTTACGTAAAATGAAGTTATTCGTCCACTTCCTCTTCTGATTATGGCTAGCCCCAGTGCTACTTCCACCAGTCTTGTTATTACCTTCATTCTCACTCTTCTTCTTCTTCTGCTCTTGATTATACTTTGTTACTGCATCACTTCCACCCTCAGCGAGTATGGCTTTCTCTACCACCCTAGCAAAATTATTCAATTGAAACATTGACACCTTACTATACAACTAGGGCTTCAGTCCCTATTCAAAACGTCTTGCCTTTCTCTCATCGGTATGTACTTGGTATGTGGCAAACCTAGCCAACTCATTGAACCTTGTTGCATAATCAGCTACTGACATATTCCCCTGTTTTAACTCTGAAAGCGAACCTCCATCGATTTTTGTAAGACCCCAACTTATTATAAATAAAATCGAATTTCCTCTAATTATTATTGTGAATAATAAGGTGTTAAATTGATATAATATTTTGGTTATGGGTGAAATGTGTAAATTTTGAAAAATAAGCAAGTGGTTATTAAATAATCATTGTTGTCGGGGAATATTTGTTTGGTCGTGGAATATTCTTGTTGTCGGGGAATATTCGTACGATGGAGCAGTCATTTGTGGGCCCCATAATTGAATAATTGTCGGATGAAGAAAACGACAAGTTTGAGTTTTTATAAATAACGGCGTAGTTATTCACAATTAACCTTTGTTGGAATATCCAAATTGGTTAAAAAATACGATGTCTGGCGTGGATGCGCGGTATTTTTGAATTATTGATTCTTACGTGAAGACCACTACTCGATAATTATTACGGTAATTCTTTATTTGATATTTTATTTTATTGATTCAATAATTCTTTGCGTTGATATTTTATATTATTGTTGTTTCAATAATTATCTTTGCACTGATATTTCCCATTATCGGATCAATAATTCATATTATTTGAATAATATTATTAGATAGCATTATTGGTAATGTCTAGAAAGTTACATCGAGGAGAGGTTTGGTCACCTAATTGCTTGGCGCTTGATGAGGAGAAATTCTTATTGGAAAGCCCCCTCTTTCACAGGAGCGGCTGGTTGTCATAATTGTGATTACGTAATATTATTTATGAATAATTAATTATTGATTTATATGATAAGAAAATATTTATTTTATGTGGATATAAATGATGGATATATTTATTTTATGTGGATAAAATGAATGAATTAATCTTGAGGTGTTTTATCGATTATTTTTGTCGGTGTGGAGGTATTAAAATCATCCGTTTGTGGATTTGGATATTGTATGTTTGGAATTTGGAAAAACTCAAAGCTACAAAGTTGTAGAGAATTGATTTTAAGGCGGAATGGACATAAAATTCAGTATTTTTACGATAAGCGGTCTATTTTCTATGAATTATTGAAGTTTAGGAAAATAAAATGATTTTTATTAATTTATGGGTGGGACCCACTTGGTTATCAACACATGAAATTTGCTATCTTTTGGTTCAAAGATGGTGGTGGTGGCTTGACAAATTGAGGTGGCGTGGAAGAAGAAAAAAGAAATAATATATTTTATTATTTTAGTCTCTATGGCGTTCTAACATTTTCCTATAAATAGAGGCTAAGTTAGAATTGAAAATCACACGAAACAAGTTTTTTTCTCTTTCTCTCCTATATATTATCGAGCGTATTCTTGTGAGTATTTTTTTTTAGTGTTGCTTTATCTGGTGTAAGTTTACATCGCACTTTATATCAAAATTGATCAAAAATACGGTTATTTTGAGGTAAGGATGTTATTTTCTTTATAAATGATATTATTTTCTTTGATATCATTATGCCAAAATATTGGTTTGAACTTTTTATCAAATTTGGAACTTTTTGTGTGGGGATTTCTTATTCACGTATCGGCCTTTATTCACGTATCTGACCTTTATTCGAATAGAAAAATAAAATTTTTTCTTTTTGTCCAAGATGTCTATTATGGTTACTATCTTTGATTGCATCCATGTTTTGATCTTTATTTTTGAATTACTGCTTCAAAATTGGTTATTATGGAGTATTATTGAACTTGGATAAAAGCGTAATCTGAATCCCTAATATTTGTTCTTTTTGCTTCCTTTGGATTCGTTTTCTTTAAAATTTTTTCATCATCCTCGGTCCTAAATGATGATATTATTGAATATCTTTGGCTTTTGTAGTGCAAAGATGAATGATTAAGCGATGAATATCTTTGGCCGTAGTGCAAAGATGAGCAGTGTTGAGATGAACATGACCCATTTGGTGATACAAATGAATATCTTTGGCACTATAGTGCAAAGATGAATATTTGATTAAAGATGTATATTGATTGTTATTACGAGGATAAAATATTGATGATGGACTTTTAAATCTTAGAAGATAGTAGAACTCATTCTCTCTTGACTCTTCTAATGGATTGTTATTTCATTGCGGTTGTTGATCTAAAACTTGTTGTCTATTATATTTTATCGATTTTTCCTGTTGAAAACTAATGATAATTTGTTGTATATTATCTTAGTCATAATATTCTTTCTTTGGGCTAGTTGAGCTCACCCTTTTCCTTTTGTTCCATTTTTCTTCTCGGGAGGTGAGAACATAGCGAGGATCTAGTCGGGGTATGGGTGATGGTTTAGAAAGATGTTTTAGCGATCCTCACTATTTTTGTAAAATAGTGTTTGAATAATTATAATGAGGACTTATTTGAGTGTGGATATTATCTAGAAGACAATATTTGTATTTAAACTCACAGTATGTGTTGTGCAGTATTTTGCACGACAATTGTATTATTGAAGTTGAAGTTTACTTTTTGTACCATGTATTTGGCGACTCAGAATGGGAGTTGTATACCTATTTTGGGGGTGTCACAGTTGGTATCAGAGCTTAGGGATATGGTCTCTGGCGGAGATCGGGGAATAGAACTAGGAGGGTAGAAATGAGTAAATCCTTCCCTAGTGTGTCCTATCTAAGCTCATTTGTTGGTCGGTCATAATATAGGGATATTATGTGATATGTTAATTTGTTTAATTAACCCTTGTTTTATGGCGATATTTAAGAATGGCTTTGAGAGCGTTAACAATGGTGTGTATGAGGCGTGGAACAACCTTTAGTCACAAACCAGGAGAAGCGTGCTGACAGGAAGACAAATATTCCTCCTATAAACAACACTCACAAGAGCAAGCGATGAATGATGGAATATTTAGGAGCTTTTTGCAGTTCATGCAAAAATCGGATGAGGAGACTCGTGTACAAAATACGGGTGGAAGTGATAGCAATATGCGATGTGTCACTGACCAAGCGAGTTCGAGAGTTGGGACCACCGAATTTATTGGAAAGCGGATCCGATCAAGGCGGAAACATGGGTCAAACAAATTACCAAGATATTTGATGTCTTGGGATGCGGAGGAGAACAGAAGGTTCCATTCGCCACCTTTATGTTCAGCGGTGAGGCGGACTCTTTGGTGGAGAATGCGTGAAGCGTACCGACTCTCTTGCACTCAACATGTCTTGGGGAAGCGTTTTGAAACTATTCAATGACAAGTACTTTCACGAAAGTATTCGTCATATGAAGGAGGTAGAGTTTATCGATTTGGAACAAAACAACATGATGGTGTCCCGATGACGAGGCGAAAATTTATTTGAGTTATCCAGTTTGCACCTCATTTGGTAGAGAATGAGGAGCGAATGACAAGGATGTTTCGAGAGGTCTAAAACCCGAGATTCGTCGATACCTTATCTCTCATAAATTTTCTACGTATTAGGATGTTGTCAATGAGGGCTCAATTATTAGGCGAGATAGTGAGTATGTTCAATAGGGGACCTGAACGACGGTTATCTGGGTGGCGGCGATCATCGAGGCGATGATAACCAACGAGGAGGAAAAATACGAACAAAGGCGGTAACCACTCGGGTGGTCATCGTGGCCATGATAATAGGAGAGGTGAGTCAGTGGAAATTTGAGAAGAGGAGATTCAACAATGATGGGAAGACATCGGTGACTGACTTTGACACCGACACACCAACAACAAATTCTAGGGGAGGAGAGCGGCCTTGAGTTAGATGTTACAAATGCGGGAAGAGGGACATATCATTAATTGTCACAACAATCCAAGGTATGTTCTGTTGTGGAAAGGAAGGCCACATAGCTCGGGATTGATACTATAGCAAAACCAAGTTCAGCGGGGATGGTAACTCGAGAAATTTGTCCGGATAAGTCAAAATCGGCCGGTTCTGGAAGGCGTTTGTCGTGGTAGCCAAAGCGTGAGGAAAACGAATGAGGTGATCGCAGGTAAGCTAATCTTGAACTCTTGCGAAGTTTATACCTTACTGAATCAGGGTTCTACCCATTCTTTTATCTCTCTTGCTTGTGCTCAGCGTTTAAACTTGACTCAGGAGAAATTGGACTTTGACTTATACATTTGAAACTCAGTTGGGTGAAACCTTCGTTACATCTGAGTTTATAAATCTTGCATGATCCAAGTTGGCACTATCACATTACTGTTGATCTTATCTCTTTAAAGATACTTGCTTTTGATGTGATTTTAGGAATTGATTGGTTAACCACTCATCATGCTAAAATTGATTGTTTTTTGTAAGGTTGTTAGTTTTCATATTCTAAACCAACTTTGTCATACAATTCAAACTACTAAACCACTAAAATCGATCCTTTGTCATATCAAGCCACAAAGCTATTCGTTTATTGAAAAAGCGGATGTCAAGCTTTCTTAGCCCATGTTATGGATTTGAACAAAAGACAAGTCGATTTGAATAATATTTCTATTGTTAGAGAATTTCACGATGTATTTCTGAAGAACTTCGGTCTACCCCGAGCGTGATGTTGAATTCTTTATTGACCTTGAGGCAGGGTACAAAGCCCATTTCTAAAACCCCATATCGAATGGCTCTATTGAACTTGAGGAGTTAAAATCCAACTCTGAGGAGTTATTAGACGCCGGTTTCATTCGTCTAGTACATCTCCTTGGGGTGCTCTATTTTATTCGTAGTAAAGAAAGGCGGGAGTATGCGACTTTTGTATTGACTCTGAGAATTGAACCATGTCACCATCAAGAATAGGTATCCGCTACCTCGCATTGATGACCTATTTGACCCGATTACAAGGAGCAAAATTCTTCAAAGATCGATCTTCGATTACGGATATCATCAATTTGAAGATTAAAAGCGAGGATATTCAAAGGCGCCTTGAGAACTCGATGCGGGCATTATGAATTCTTAGTCATGTCTTTTGGATTGACTAATGCTCCCTTTGCTTTCATGGATATGATGGCCGAGTATTCAAGGAATATTTGGATCGATTCGTTGTTGTCTTTATTGATGACATCCTCATCTATTCCAAAAAGTGAAGATCATGAGCACCATTTGAAGGCGATACTTGAAAGGCCGTGAAAACAAACTTTATGCCAAAATTTGAAGAAATCGAGTTACGGCTTGAGGAAGTAGCATTCCTTGGGCGCGTGGTGTCAAAACATGGAGTATCTGTTGACGGTGAAGATTGAAGCAATACAAAGTTAGAACAGCAAAGTCGGTGATCAAGAAAGTCGTGACTTTACGGGCTTTATTTGGTTATTATCGGAGATTCGTGGAAGGATTTTCTCGAATCGCTACTCAGATTAACTCGGTGACTCGGAAAGATACAAAATTCGTATGGAAGCGAGGAATGCGAGAAGAGTTTCAAGAGCTCGAGAGGAGGCTCATTTTGGCACTGTTGCAGCAATACCATACAATGCGGATGGATTTGTTATCTCTGACGATGCTTGAGGCAAAGGGTTAGGATGTGTTCTCATGCAACATGGGAAAGTCATAGCCTATGCCTCACGACAACTCAAAGAATATGAGAGGAATTATCCTACTCATGATCTAGAGTTAGCGTGATCGTATTCGCGTTAAAAATTTGGAACACTACTTGTATGGGGAGAAAGTGGAGATTTATCACGGACCATAAAAACCTCAAATATTTCTTCACCCAAAAAGAACTCAACATGCGACAACGGCGTTGGCTTGAACTATTGAAAGATTATGATCACACTATTTGATATCATCACTGGAAAAGCGAGCGTAGTAGGTGGCGCATTGAGTAGAAGATCATATCGCGAGATCTGAGTGCGATATTGTCAATCAAAGGCCCATTTTGTATGACTTGCAAAGGATGGAGGTAGAATTAAAGACTCGAGGGACCCACATGATGATGGCGAATATCTGAGTAGAACCAACTTTAATCGATAAAGTTAAAGTTGCTCAAGCTACGGACTGGAGGCGATCGTATGAAGAAGAAAGCAAGAAGGTGCTATTCGAAGCGAGAATCGATGAAGAAGGAATACTTCGATTCAACTCCAGACTTTGTGTTCCTAACGATTCTGACTTGAAGCATAGAATTATGATGGAGGCACACAACACACCATTTGTAATCCATCCTGGGAGTACCAAAATGTATCATGATATTTGACACACATTTTGGTGGAACAATATGAAGAGAGAGATCGCGGAGTTTACCTCGAGGTGTTTAACCTGTCAACGTGTAAAGGCGGAGCATCAAGTGCCAAAGGGTCCATTGCAACCACTTTAGATTTTAGAATGGAAGTGGGAACAAATTACTATGGATTTCGTTACAGGTCTTCCCAAAGTTTCTCAAGGCATAGATGCGATTTGGGTTATTATTGATAGATTAACCAAGTCGCCCATTTCTTTGATCGTCGTGAGACTTATTCCCTTGAACGTCTTGCTTCGTATATGCGTGAATGAGATTGTGCGATTGCATGGCATGCCAGTATCCATAGTTTGGATCGTGACCCAAGATTCACTTCACGATTTTGGGTTAGCTTTGAAAGCTATGAGCGCAGTTCTGATTATTTCGGCATACCATCCTCAAGCGAGACGGAAATCGAGAGGACTATTCAAACTCTTGAAGATCTATTAAGACTTTGTGTCCTATATTTCAAAGGGAGTTGGGATAAGTACTTGCCATTGGTAGAATTCTCCTACAACAACAGTTATCAAACAAGTATAGGCATGGCTCCATTTGAGGCGTTGTATGGACAAAAGTGTGTTCTCGAGTATCTTTGGGGCGAGGTGGGAGAAGCAGCGTTGTTGGGGACGAATTAATGCGCATGACTACGAGAAAAGATCCAAATGATTTGACAGCGTATTCAAACCTCACAAGATCGACAAAAGAGTTATCTTGATCTTCATAGAAAGGACGTGGAGTTTAATATTGGAGATCATGTCTTTATTACGTGTTGCTCCATGGAAGGGAGTTACAAGATTTGGAAAGAGAGGAGAAGCTCGATCCAAGATTTGTTGGTCCATTTGAGATTCTTGACCCGAATAGGAAATGTGGCCTATAGACTCGCATTACCCCAAGTATGTCTCGTGTTCATAATGTTTTTCACATATCTATGCTTCGTATATATATGAAAGACTTGAACCATATTATTGCTTTAGAACCAGATGAGATAGCCGAAGATTTAACATATGAAGAAGTACCTGTTAAGATCTTGGATAGGAAAGAATATGTCCTACGCACGAAGGTTATACCACAAGTTAAGGTTTTATGGAGAAACCATGTTATTGAAAAAATGACACAGGAGTTGGAATCGAAATGAAAGCGAGGTATCCTCACCTTTTTGAAAACACCAGTACGTCGTCAATTTGAGATGAAATTTCATAAGGAGGGGAGGTTGTAAGACCCCAACTTATTATAAATAAAATCGAATTTCCTCTAATTATTATTGTGAATAATAAGGTGTTAAATTGATATAATATTTTGGTTATGGGTGAAATGTGCAAATTTTGCAAAATAAGCAAGTGGTTATTAAATAATCATTGTTGTCGGGGAATATTCGTTTGGTCGTGGAATATTCTTGTTGTCGGGGAATATTAAATATGGCCAGTATGATCATTTATGGGCCCATGCTTGAGAATAAGCTGTCGGATGAAGAAAATGACAAGTTTGAGTTTTTATAAATAACTTGGCGTAGTTATTCTGAATTAACTTTGTTGGAATACCCGGTGGTTAAAATACGATGTCTGGCGTGGATGCGACGGTATTTTTGAATTATTGATTCTTACGTAAGAAGGCCACTACTCAATAATTATTACGATAATTCTTTATTCGATATTTTATTTTATTGATTCAATAATTCTTTGCGTTGATATTTTATATTATTGTTGTTTCAATAATTATCTTTGCACTGATATTTCCCATTATCGGATCAATAATTCATATTATTTGAATAATATTATTAGATAGCATTATTGGCAATGTCTAGAAAGTTACATCGAGGAGAGGTTTGGTCACCTAATTGCAGCGATAAGGAGAAATTCTTATTGGAAAGCCCCTCTTTCTGAGGAGCGGCACTGGTTGTCATAATTGTGATTACGTAATATTATTTGTGAATAATTAATTATTGATATATATGATAAGGAAATATTTATTTTATGTGGATATAAATGATGGATATATTTATTTTATGTGGATAAAAATGAAGGAATTAATCTTTGAGGTGTTTTATCGGTATTTTATCGGTGTGGGGGTATTAAAAATTATCCGTTTGTGGATTTCGGATATTGTATGTTTGGAATTTAGAAAAACTCAAAGCTACAAAGTTGTAGAGAATTCGATTTCAGGAAGAATGGACATAAAATTCTTATTTTTCTGATAAACGGTCTATTTTCTATGAATTGTTGAAGTTTCGGGAAATAAAATGATTTTTATTAATTTATGGGTGGGACCCACTTGGTTATCAACACATGGGCTGCTATTTTTTGGTTCAAAGATGGCTGGCTTGACAAATTGAGGTGGCGTGGAAGAAGAAAAAGAAATAATATATTTTATTATTTTAGTCTCTTATGGCGTTCTAATATTTTCCTAAAAATAGAGGGCTAAGTTAGAATTGAAAATCACACCAGAAATAAGTTTCTCTCTTTCTCCCTCTATATTATCGAGCGTATTCTTGTGAGTATTTTTTTTGTGTTTGCTATATTTGATGCGGTAAGTTTTACGTCGACACTATATCAGAAATTGATCGGAAATACGGTTATTTTGAGGTAAGGGATGTTATTTTCTTTATAAATGATATTATTCTTCGACATTATGCCAAAATATTGGTTTGAACTTTTTATCAAATTTGGAACTTTTTGTGTTGGGGTTACTATTCACGTATACGACACTATTCACGTATACGACATTATTCACGAATATGGCACTATTCACCAAAAAATAAAATTTTCTTCTTTTTGTCCAAGATGTCTATTATGGTTACTATCTTTGATTGTATCCATGTTTTGATCTTTATTTTTGAATTTTGCTTCAAAATTGGTTATTATGGAGTATTATTGAACTTGGATAAAATGTATCTGAATCCCTAATATTTGTTCTTTTGCTTCCTTTGGATTCGTTTTTTCTTTAAAATATTTTTCATCATCCTCGGTCCTAAATGATGATATTCTTGAATATCTTTGGCTTTGTAGTGTAAAGATGAATGATTAAGCGATGAATATCTTTGGGCCGTAGTGCAAAGATGAGCAGTGTTGAGATGAACATGACCATTTGGTGATACAAATGAATATCTTTGGCCTGTAGTGCAAAGATGAATATTTGATTAAAGATGTATATTGATTGTTATTCTGAGGATAAAATATTGATGATGAACTTTTAAATCTTAGAAGATAGTAGAACTCATTTCTCTTGACTCTCTAATGGATTCTTTATTTAATTGCGAGTTGTTGATCTAAAACTTGTTGTCTATTATATTTTATCAGATTTTTCCTGTTGAAAACTAATGATAATTTTTGTATATTATCTTAGTCATAATATTCTTTCTTGGGCTAGTTGAGCTCACCCTTTTCCTTTTTGTTCCATTTTTTTTCTTCTCGGGAGGTGAGAACATAGCGAGGATCTAGTCGGGGTATGGGTGATGGTTCTAGAAAGATGTTTTAGAGTCCTCACTATTTTTGTAAAATAGTGTTTGAATAATTATAATGAGGACTTATTTGAGTGTGGATATTGTCTAGAAGACAATATTTGTATTTAAACTCACGGTATGTGTTGTGTCGTATTTTTACGACAATTGTATTATTGAAGTTGTAGTTTGCTTTTTGTACCATGTATTTGGCGACTCGGAATGGGTGTTGTATACCTATTTTGGGGCGTCCCCACCGCCTTGAAGTCCTTAAACGAGGTATTTGGTGGTGCTTGTGGTTGATTGTTAAGTGCTCATTTAAAAGGTTCACCAATTCTTTGAATGCAGGTTAGCATTAGGCGTCTACATGTTATTATTCTCGACTCTTCTTACGCTTCTTGTGTTTTGTCTTCTTCTAGGTGGCATATTGCTGTTAAGAATTTACGTTTATTAGGTCTTTATTCAATTCCTCAAACATTTAAGGCTTAGCTAGAACATTTAATCATAATTCACTTAACACATCAATTTAAATACACTTTGACATTTCATTCAATTCAAAAGTTTTAACATCATAAGATAGCGTCACTGCTATTTACATCAACTATCCTGAGATAAAGAATCTACAGGATTTAAAACATTAAAATATTCCTTTGTTTATAAACACATCGGAATTTACATCATTAACTACCAAATAGTTTTCACATAATTAAACTAATACTATCACTTTATGCATCAAGTATTTAAATAGCCTTCTTTCGCTCCTCTTCCATGATCACGAGACATCGTCCTGCGATCCGGTATATGTACGATGGAAGTCCTTCAAACCTGGATGGGGTACCTCAAAACTCGATCCTGAGCCTCATCCATTGCATGATTAAGTGTGGAGTATGTCTCCCCAAGCTTTGCCTTCTTTGCACGACCATCCTCTTCCGCAAGATCAACACGACGTGATTCCCTCACCCAGCCTTCCTCTACTATGATCAGCCTTTCAGAGCTTTCCTTCAGTTCCTTCTTCAACTTTTCTATCTCTGCGGTCTTATCTTCGATTTGACCCTTCTCGTGGACCAAATCCCATTCTAAATTTCCCGATCCACGAGTGAAAGTAGAAATCTCCTTCTCCATACGCTCTAGAGTAATGTCTATTTGAATAATAGCTTTCGCTTTCGATCGGATCAGATGCACCTCATCTCGTAACTCCACGTTACGGTTGTATAATGTGTTGTACATCTCAGCATCAATGGAGTGCTGTGAAAACTCCTCTTCTTCATCTTCCTCGTCAAATTCCTCCTCAGGATCAGTCTTAGGTTCATGCTCCTGACCAACAACGGTGATCGGTGGAGATGACTCCCTTTGTACCAACTGTTCCCTAACGACATGAATGTCTCTAGGCTCCTCCTCTGTAGGTACTGTAGGTACTCGGGGTTCCTCCTCCCCAGTTCGACTAGTTCCTCCAACATCCGACATCCTGATAACAAAATTTTAAGTTTTAGTTACTAATCCGTGCTAGCGAACACATAGATTAACAAATAAACACATAAAGTCTTTTATTATCTTCAATGAATTATAGAAATTCATTTCTTAGAACTCGATAAGAGTTTTCCATCACTATGTTCTTCCTATAAGGCTACTACCTAAGGTTGTTCCCCACCTAAGGTTCATAATCTCTGACTTTGATACCAACTTTGTGACACCCCAAATCCAAGTACTTCCATTTCCACGAGATTTGGTGTTCCTTATCTAAACATCATCCATCTATCTACCCATAAATAAATGCAAACCATGCAATAGATAGAAATAATAATAAATCTCCCCTTATGGGGTTACATCAACTACATAATAAATAAATCCTAGGTTACTCTAACCTTAAATCATCTGTGCGGAAACATCAACAAATAAGTCTTAAGTAACATCAATTCTAATTAACATTACATAACCACATAAATAATCAATCTTCATTACTTGCTAAGCTTTCCCTTGCCTTTACTAGTGGAAGGTTCGTCTGCTCTTTCGTTTTTAACTACAATGTTATTATTACACAAGAGTGAACACGATTGCCCACCAGTATAACAATATAACAATGAATAATAACATGTGAAAGAAATAATAACTTCGAATATAAAAGCTAAACTTTTGAATCAAGAATGAATAACAAGAATCAAAAGAAATTCTGAGGGTCATAAGAACTTGAACTATGTCCTAGGTTATCAAGGGTTATACCTGAAACCTTTAACAATCATAAGACTATGGACCTTTCTACTCGTACTTAGGGGGATCAGCCCTTAGTACCATACTGTGCACAATATCTTAACGCTAAAGCGTAAATAATCCCCTATACAGGGTTGTTCATCTCAGTTTGACATTCGAGTCCGCACCAAAGGAAGTTTGGTTTGGATAATTCATCAAGGGTTCTAAAACTTAGAACGCTCATCAACTATGGACTAGTCGAATCATAAAGGGTTAGCTAGTCTAACAAGGTTTAACAATAATTGATAACTTAACTTGAATAGAATCTCAAAAGGTATACAACAGAATAAGTATTGTATAACAGCATCATGCTTGAAAGATTAATAACTTAATATACAAAAAGACTTGATCAATAATAATGAGAACTTGCTCAATGTAGAAAGGTGAATTAATAAACTTATATAACGATAACAAGTAGGGTTAGGAAACTTGGCTCGTGCGTACATTACACTTTAACTAAACTCGTTCTTTGATTTAAATCTTACATATCAATTATGTTCACAATACCATTCAATTACAACGTACTAAAAATCATAAGTTTATTCTTTTGTCTATCTCGAATTCATGACTATACTTAGTCAATTACTACTCTTAATGTCAAAAAATTAGATTTTACGAACAATAAGTTAACTATGCATTCAATCATTCAATCCACACGTAATTGTGTTATGGATGTGCTAAGAATTTATATTAACACCTCATTATATGTTTAACAAGTTTTTATGTTCATTAGACTAAGTTAATAACACATTGCTAGACTTAAACATTTTAAAAACTCATTTACGGCGATCTGCTAAGTGGTATGCTAGGCTACTTCTTTATCTTATATCTTGGTATTGGCTATGTACATGCAGGTGCCATGTAATAATTTGGAGACTTACACTATTGCCATTGATATGATATGTGCTTATTGGGACTTCGATTATGGAGGTGTAGTTGCCATGACGCGACACTCCAGATTTTGATTCTCAGTTCGCGAAGAACACAGAGTTCAGCGAAAAAAACACTACATGATCATTAATTTCACCAATTTAACATACCCACATGCTAGAATTCATACATAATCATTACCCAACATTTATAGAGTGATTTTACCCATTAAAACACATAATTACATAATTAAAATATGTAAATTTCACTGTTCTTGATGTTCTTGAAGTGTTGAACATAAATTCCTAAAATTCAACGCCACGGATTCGTTATAAGGCCAAATCCAACCATTCAAGTTTCCTTTTGTTCGTTTTAGCATGCATAATCATATACAAGTGTAAAATTTAAGGATAATATATGATCACCTTATTAAATTTGTGCGTAAGGGCCATATGGCCATAATTCAACACTGTAATTTTGAAGCAATTATATACGACCTATTTTCATGAATTTGCTGTTATGAAACATACAATAGATAGTAAAACATGTTATGATGACATACTATCAAATATATACACATAATCGCTACTCTTTTTCAATTACAGAGGCTTAACAGGGGTTTGAAAGCCATTATTTATAAAAAACTAAATGACGTAAATAAAAAAAATGGGTTGAAGAGAATTACCTAGAGCGTAGAGTGTAATGTAGGAGATGAATTGAAACCCTTCTCAAACTCTTCTTCAATCACACACTCAAAATTCTTAAATTTTCTCTCTGAATTCTCTCTGAGCTCTCAACTTAACATACATGAAACAACATAATACGCTAGAGGCGTATAAAAACTGACGTGATGATGGTTAGTTACCCAGTCATGGGAAACTGTTATTAACTTCTCTTAGGGCCTTGTTAGGCTAGCATAATAGATTTCAAAACTCCTTTAATTTAATAAAACTTATCATATAGTTAAAAAAACGTCACACTCCTTTATAAAATAAATCCAATATTTTATTTAATTTACTTTAAATAAAATATAATAATTTCTCATAAATTCACATAGTCACCTAATTAAATTTCTCATTAATAAATAATGTCAAATTATTAACTCTCTAATTAATAATTAAATTAATTAAAATATCAATAGGCTTATTAAATATTTCTTTTAATACAATAAGCTCACATAATCACATACTTCGATAATAAAAATTCTCCATATTAATTTAATAAATGTAACACATATAATTAAATTAATCTACCACGATTTCATCAATTAATTATTTAATCTAATAATTAATTCATCGAAAAATATTTATTCAATCCAATAAATATTAAAATTAAATATAAAATCTCGGTTGTCACAAGATTCCTATTCAAAATGCAGGTGGAATCAATGGCATCTCTCGGCTGGTCACTGCTAAGCAATTCAAGGAGTTGAGACCACCAGAGTTTTTTGGAAAGCCAGAGCCACTTAAGGCAGAGACGTGGATTAAGAAGATCACCAAGATATTTGATGTCTTGGGATGCTCAAAGGAGCAAAAGGTTCCCTTTGCCACCTTTATATTGCGAGGAGAGGCAGATTATTGGTGAGAATCTGTAAAACGTTCTCATCTTTATGCACTGAAGATGTCTTGGGAGAAGTTCCAAAAAAATTTCAACGACAAGTACTTTCCAGAGAGTATTCGTCACATGAAGGAGGTAGAATTTTTCAAGTTGGAAAAAAATAATATGACCATATCGCAATACGAGGCTAAATTTGCGGAGTTATCCCGGGTTTCATCCCATTTGGTAGATAATGAGGAGCGTATGACACGAATGTTTCTGCGAGGTTTGAAACCCGAAATACGTCAATACCTCATTTCTTACAAACTTTGCTTGTATTTAGATGTTGTGAATAGGGCTCAGTTATTGGAGCGCGATAATGAGTCAGTCCAACCAAAAGATAGCAATCGGCAAAATGATAGTACTAGTGATAGCAGTCATCGAAGCAGTGACAACAACCGTGGATGAAATCATCATGCCAAAAATGGTAACCACTTCGGTGGTAATCATGGCTAAGATAATAGAAGGAATGAGTCAAGTGGAAATTTCAAAAAGAGAAGGTTCAATAATGATGGAAAGACAACAACACCAACACCCATTTTTAAGGAAGGAGAACGACCACCGGTCGTATGCTATAGATGCAGAGAGGAAGGACACATCAGTCCAAACTATACACAGCAACCAAAAGCGTGCTTCAATTACGAAAGAGAAGGTCACCTAGCTCAATTTTATCGTGTAGTGAAGTCAAGTCCAGCTAGGATGGTGACACCAAATGCTATCCTAGACAAGTCAAAGCCGGTAGTTCAAGGGAGAGCGTTTGTCGTGACCTCACAAAAAGAGAGGAACCCAAACGAAGTTATCACGGGTAAGCTAATTATAAACTCTTGCGAAGTCTATACCTTATTTGATACCGGTTCTACCCATTCTATTATTTCACCTACTTGCGCTCAACGTTTAAATTTGACTCCAAAGAAATTAGACTTTGACTTATATGTTGAAACTATGTTAGGAGAAACCTTCATTATATCCACTGTTTATAAATCTTGTTTGATTCAAATCAGCAACCTCACATTATCTGTTGATCTAATCTCTTTGAAAATACTTGCATTTGATGTGATTTTAGGGATTGATTGGTTAACTACTCATAATGCTAAAATTGATTGTTTTCGTAAGGTTGTTAACTTTCATATTCCTAACCAACCTATTATGCAAATTCAAGCAACCAAACCACTAAAGTCAATCACTATAATATCAAGCCATAAAGCCATTCGTTTATTGAAAAACAGATGTCAAGCTTTCTAAGCCCATGTCATGGATTTAAACAAAAACACGTCAGATTTGAATGATATTTCTATTGTTAATAAATTTCCTGACGTATTCCCCGAAGAACTTCCTGGCCTACCCCCAGAGCGTGAAATCGAATTTTGTATTGACCTTAAACCCGGTACAAAACCCATTTCTAAAACCCCATATCGAATGACTCCTATTGAACTTCAAGAGTTAAAAACCCAATTGCAGGAACTATTAGACATCGATTTCATTCGTCCTAGTACGTCTCCTTGGGGTGCTCCTGCTCTATTTGTAAAGAAGAAAGATGGGAGTATGCGACTTTGCATTGACTATCGGGAGTTGAATCATGTCACCATCAAAAATAGGTACCCGTTGCCTCGCATTGATCACATATTTGACCAGTTGCAAGGTGCCAACTTCTTTTTAAAGATCGATCTTTATTCCGGATATCATTAGTTAAAGATTAAAAATGATGATGTAAGACCCCAACTTTTATGAATAAAGATTAATTTTTCTCTAAATATTATTTTGAATAATAAGGTTTGGATTTGATATAAAGTTATAGTTGTGGGTAATATTTACAAATTTTGCAAAGTAAGAAAGTTGTCACAAAGTATTCGTTTGGTTTGGGGGAATATTCGTTTTATCAGGGAATATTCGTACGATGACACAATCATTGGTGGATCCCACAACAGAATTACTGTCGGAGTTAGAAAACGATAGAAACAATTTTTTTATAAAAATAACGGCACAAGTTTTACCGTTAAACTATTGAAATACTAAATTGATAGAAATATGATGAATACGCATGGTGGCGAAGATAGATACGATGTTGCACAATATCCTTGATTATTGATGCTTACGTGCGAAGTCACTCAGTTTTATTCAATTATTGCCACAGTAATTGCTACATAGTATCTCACATTATTGATTCAATTATTGTCACAATATTTTATATTATTAAATCAATAATTGAGACGACAAAGTTATTCATATTATTATTTTCATTATTGATAATGTCTAGAAAGTTCTGTCGAGGAAAGGGGGTTGGTCACCTAATTGCGTGCCAATAAGGAGAAGTCCTTATCGGAAAGCCCTTTCTTTCTTGGGAATGATTTGGTTGTTAATATTGTGAGTTATAATATTAATGATGGATAAATGTTATTAAAAATGTGTTTAGTGAAGCCAACTGAATTGAGATAAATAGAGGATTTTTTATGAAGTATTTGTTGTAAATTTGGCTTATTATATGGACCCCCACTTATTCATTTTTCAAAATCATCGGTAGAAAGTTATCTCAGTTTTGTTTTATTACTTATATATATATATTATAAGTTTTGTTTTATTAGATTATAAATAGAATATATTATATTTTATTTAAAGTTTTCGTTTTCTTAGAATATTTTATTGCATAGTGCAGCATAGTAAAATTAATTTTTTTTAGAAAATCAGCCGATTGCAGCGCCCGTGATTTTCTTCCTACTGTGCATCCATGATTTTTCCTAAATAGTATCATGTCATTCTCCTATAAATAGGATGCTTAGTTTAGAATTGAAAATAACACTAGAATAAGAGAATTCTTCTTCTATAATATTAAGCGTATTTCTTTAGAGTTTAAGGAAGCTTTGAGTGTAGAAAACAATACAAGTTTTCTTTTAAAAATATCCCCGCTATACCAGTCAGAAATACTCTCCTTTTAAGGTAAGGGATATTATTTTTGTTCAATATTCGTAAGAAATAATATTTTCTTCCATACTCTATCGTATGTAAGTAATATTATTTCGTTTCATATTCTTAATTCTACACTTATGTTGATAAGTATTGCATCTATACTCCTTGAAATTAGTAGAATATCCTTAAAATTTGCGCTTCAACGAGTAACTTTTCACGAAAATATTTTTTTGAACAACATTGTTAAATTTTAATCTTTTCATACCGGGGTACTATTCACGGGGTACTATTCACTCGGGTACTATTCATGACAAAAATTAATTTTTTTTGTCCAAATTATTTTTGATACATGAATATTATTCTTGAATTTTACTCCACAAAGTAGTTATTATGTTGACAATTTGGACATTCTTAAACTTTGGATAAATTGAATTATAAATCTTTAAAATTTATCATTGCTTTCACTTAATTGAATTCTTATATCATTGTCATCATCTTCATGCTTATATTGTGATGAAAGTCATCTTTGGCCCATAGTGCATAGATGGACTGTTGATTGGTATAATTATGACCAGGAATTATGTATCGGTATAATCATGACCAGTAATGTTACATACAAATGATGTGGTGAGAGTCCTCATTGACTCGTAGTGCATTGATGGACAGTTGTTGGCAAGATCATGACCATTAGTGATAATAACGAATATCCTTGGCCCGTAGTGCATGGATAATTTGATGATGTGGATAATTTATTGAGCTGTGTTACAGTGATAAAATATTGATGATGAACTTTTAAATCATAGAAGATAGTAGATATCATGCTCTACTCGACTCTTCTAATGGATTGCGTGTTCTGCTGCAGTTAAACGTGTTGTTTATTGTATTCTATCAATTTTACACTGTTGAAGGCTAACGATAATTTATTCTGCATTATCTTAGTCATAATATTCTTTACTAGGCTAGTTGAACTCACCCTTTGCTTTCATTGTTCTCTTCAGGAAATTAGAACATAGCTGAGACTAGTCGGGCAACAGAGTGTCGGTCCGAGATGGTGGATGTAGTAGTCCTCGCTATTTTATAAAATAGTGTGATAATAATTGTAATGAGAACTCCATTTGAGTTTGGATATTGTCTACAAGACAATATTCGTGTTAAAACTCTCAGCTTATGTTTTGTCATATTTTACACGATAGTTGTATAATTAAGTTTGAATTTGAAATCTGTACCATATATTTGGCGACTCAAAATGGGTTGTGTATACCTATTTTGGGGGCATCACAGTTTGTATCAGAGCTATAAGTAAATAGCCCCGAGCCTTTCACTGGTGACTTCCTTGTGTGGGATACACCGAATGCAGACTTTCCGTAGGGGATGTAAGACCCCAACTTTTATGAATAAAGATTTATTTTCTCTAAATATCATTTTGAGTAATAAGGTGTGGATTTGATATAATGTTATAGTTGTGGGTAATATTTACAAATTTTGCAAAATAAGCAAGTTGTTATAAAATATTCGTTTTGTCGGGGAATATTCGTTTTGTCGGGGAATATTCGTAAGATGACATAATCATTGGTGGACCCCACAACGGAATTACTGTCGGAGTTAGAAAATGATAGAAATAAATTTTTATAAAAATAACGACAAAAGTTTTACCGTTAACTGTTGAAATACTCGGTGATAAAAATACAGTAATACGCGTAGTTGCATAGTAGCACACGGTATTGTACATTATTTTGATTATTGATGCTTACATGAGAAGTCACTCAGTTTTATTCAATTATTGTCACAGTATCATCTGCATAATATTTTATATTATTAAATCAATAATTGAGATGACAAAGTTATTCATATTATTATTTGTATTATTGACGATGTCTAGAAAGTTCTGTCGAGGAAAGGGGTTTGGTCACCTAATTGCGCTCCAATAAGGTGAAGACTTTATCGGAAAGCCCCCTCTTTCTTGGGAATGATCTGGTTGTTAATATTGCGAGTTATAATATTAATGATGAATAAATGTTATTAAAAATGTGTTTAGTGAAGCCAAGTGAATTGAGATAAATAGATGGGTTTTTTATGAAGTATTTGTTATAAATTTAGCTTATTACATGGACCCCCCCACTTACTCGTTTTTCAAAATCATCGGTAGAAAGTTATCTCAGTTATATATATATATATATTATATAAGTTTTGTTTTTTATATAAAATATAATATATTATATTTTATTGTATAGTACTGCATACTGTTGCATAGTACTGCATAGAGTGTGTATAGTGCTGCATAGTGCAGGATAGTAAAATCGAAAATTTTAAAAGTTTCGCCCGTGAATTCTAAAAAAATTTTGCCAGTGAATTTTGAACTGTTGGTCCGTGAGATTTTTTCTTAAATAGTATCCTGCCATTCTCCTATTGTTGGCTTGTTTCGGGTTTAATAAAACAATCACACTCGTGCAAGTATACACGGTCAACAAGTAATATAGAGTAAGTTAAGTATCGTTCGCACAGAGAAAGGTAATTAATTCTAAGATATCATGCAACAACTTTATAGCTATTTATGGTTGCTTAAACGATCAGATGAAAGGTGAATTAAAAGCTAACGTAATTATCAACACAAAATAACTAATTAACAAGCGAAGAGATTCAAATTGGAAAGATATGAGATCCTAATGTCACTTAATGCTATATCCAGATTATACACCTTTTGTTTAACTTGATTAATTACTATGGACTGCTAGTCGAGAGCACGAAAGTGAAACATGACTATTTTTCAATACACCATGTCCATATCACACAAAATCCACAAAACAGATAAAAATTATGTGAACATCAATATTTCCTAACCCACTATATGTCTATGTGAATTACGAGTAATATCAATTGAAGTGCAAGCTCTCTAAATGACTACACATGGAAAACCGGTATATGTCTATCCGGGTTACTAATCACGAAACCCAACACATGTAAATCTCATGAACATATGCTAACAAGATCAGATATGAACTTATACTTCCTTTTTTAATTCCATACAAGTTATTAGAATAGATGGTGATCAAATATCCAAGCAATAAACACAACCAAATTAGGCAATCCAACTATAATCATACAAGCATCACAATAAGACATAGAAATCTGAACTACACAATAAGCTTCATTAGAATCCCATAATGGTGGTTAGTTCATCTCTGAATCAACAACCATTATGGGATTTAAGCCAAGCATGAGAAGAAACGATGAGAACAAAGAGGGTTAAGAGAATAGAGATTGCAAATCTGATTAAACTCTGCTCCACAATGTGTTTCCAACTCAGTTCAGATCCATAATCAAAACCAAAGTAAACTTCAATATTCACAAGCTACTAGATCTAGAGAGAGAAGCCAAAATAATAGTAGAATGCTATGGAATCTCTCTAGCTCTATGGAACCCTAAAATAGCTAAATAAAATTGAAAGTAATTATGTCTAGTAACAAACAAATACA
This sequence comes from Panax ginseng, assembly GCA_020205605.1. NCBI lineage: Eukaryota > Viridiplantae > Streptophyta > Magnoliopsida > Apiales > Araliaceae > Panax > Panax ginseng. The sequence continues at coordinate 86,258,594 of CM035146.1, read as the reverse complement.
CCCTTTTATGGTAATCTCGCTACAAAAACCTTAAATGAAAAGTCAAATATTTTAGTAGCCTTGATTGGCGCTACCAGTATAGAATTTAGGGGCGAAGGCCTTCTTTAATCCTTTGTTATCTTTAATGCTTACCGCCGCATGATGATGATTCCTGCATCTTGTTGTCTCTTTATTCTTCTTTGGTTTCTTCTTGCTACATGGTCTTTCCGCTTTCTTCTTCATATGACTCCACTTGAATTCCTAATCTTCACTTGACCTCGTCATTCCTCATAGATGCCTTCCTCACGAGCACTTGCTTAGTTTTAGTCTTCATTTTTAGCACAAATTCACCATGCCATGCCACATCCATGCTATTGCCATGCCTTAGTTTCCTTGATGCAACCTACAAAAACAAACATAAAAGAACTCAAACAATACTAAAAATACTTAAGTTGAAGCATAATTCTGGCAAGTTGATAGCCAATAAGTAGGTCTAAAACTTACTTATCAAATACCCCAAACTTGAACTATTGCTTGCCCTCAAGCAATAACACACAAATACGAACTAAGAAGTGAAAACTACATGCTATGCAATTACACTATTATGCAAATGAATCCCAAGATTTTCAGCCATGTTAAGAATTCCAATAAGATATGCCTCGGAGAAATATTAAGATCTAGGAACAAAGCATCAAACTAAGCTAAAGGCATAATAACATACAATCAAATAATCCTAACCTGCTATAAAGATGCTGTTTGTGTGTGCTGCGTTCACAGATAAGCTTGACGAAGGTGAAGATACCACATGCTATACTACTTAAGAAAGAAAATTGATATTTCAAATCAAGAACTATGCATAAAAATGAAGCAACAACTACTCCAACACATCAGTACAAGCTAAGGTTCAACAAAGGGTTTATTCTGCTTTATTTTTACTCACGAGGGCGATTTTCGTACTTTCTCGCGGTATTTATTGATTTTTTATATTTTCTATAGCTGTGCAATGTCTCATTCCATTAGGCTAACAGTGCTACCCCTTAGCGAGCTTTCAACCAATGACTCCCAAACCATTCCGACTTTAGGGTGCTAGGTGTAGAGACAATCCCCTCGGACGTACTTACTCAAGTAACAAAGGCCCCGAAACAAGACTAGCCACGATGTTTATTCATTCATTTTTTATATAGCAAGCATACCCATACGTTCCCAAAACTTGAGTTTTAGTGTCTCATAGTCATTACTCACTTCCTATACAATTCTATCATTAAAAATAACATTTTTTTCTCAGCAGACAAGCATGCTAATCTTAACCAACAAGCAAATAGGAACACTGACGTGCTACCCGGTAACATCTAAACAGCATGCATAAATTATATCATGTATAAAATTATAACTAAGCTTAAGATATCAACCCAGTTCAAAAATCTATAAATTTTCTATGTTATCATTGGCCAAATTAGAATTCAACAAACTAAAAACCTGGGATTATGCAATGTTATGCAACTAAACAGATAATAAGCAAGAAATTTTTTTACTGCAAAATTAAACTAATAACTACTAACATGCAATTAACTATATGCAACATGAAATTACTCTATATGATGTAATTACATTACATACAATAAACTACTGACTAGACCCAATACCCCCAAACTTAGAATATTCATTATCCTCAATGAAGGTAAAGGGTAGGGTAAGGAAACTCCCCTATCAGTCGGCATGGCCACCCTCCTCGGGTGGAGAATCTGGTGGCGGATATGGCACGACAATGCCAAAGACATGCCACTCCACTAGTGTCAACTGCTGAGCAAACGCTTCAGCCAAAGCTCGGGACATTTCATTCGCAAATATTGAGAAGTTATCATTCAGTGCATCCACATTTCTCTCTAATCGCCTCATCTTACGATCATTAGGCTCTGAAGTGGCAGGAGGGGCGACAACTCACTGAGGAGATGGCACTGGCTCTGGAGCTAATAGAATAAAACTCTCACCCCGAGGATGTGCTGCACCACCAGCCCAATCATCGAACTTCTGAATAGTTTCATATGTGATATCCTGGCTAGGCACTTGAACTTGGTTATCCTCCCAATCTACTCCGGCTTTGGCACACAAGTGGGCTATGACTGATACAGGAGGGATACTGCCCGTGGTGCTCCCCCTCATGTAACGTAGCATATTATGGTGGAGGAGGTGGCCCATATCTATGTACTTCCATGTGATAATGCCCCATAATATTATTGCCCTCTCAGCTGGGATATCGTGCTGGTGTGTAGATGGCATCAATTTGGCATAAATGTGCAGGTTCCACGCCTTCGCATAACGGTTCAGCGCTGAACTGGGAAAGTTAATGGGCGTGTTTGTGCCTTGCTTGTAGTTCCATTTGGTGCCCGACACACACAAGTCCTCGATTACCCGCTCTAAATCAGTTTCGAACCTATATGCTACTACCAATTTTCGCGGCCAACTGGAGGGTCAGGCAAATTGAACACTTCACGTATCGCCTGTGGGCGATAATCAACCTGGCAGCCCCTGACAAAAGATATGCCACTCTCCATTTCTTTTGTGACGCCCCCAAATTCGGACTGCCACTTGGTCACTCGAATTCTGTTCGTCACGTGCTCAAAGTATTACCATAATAACTAAAATCACACATTCACAACGAAAGATCTAATTTAGTATAATATACAATGTTTTATTATAATTATTCCCCCAAGTCTCGCAACCTACAGTGCTGAATAGATTACATGATAATATCGAATAAAGACTTATTACATAATCCTACTTAAGCTTAAACATAGTCTGAAAATAGTCTTAATACAACATAATAGACTTAAACATAAAGGGACAAGCTAGTCGATAGCCTTGACCTTGCCCTTGTCTTTTCTAGAGACACTTCCCCGTTCCGCCTTAACTGAAAGGTTTTAAATAAGTAAGAATGAGCACAAATTGCCTAGCAAGTAATATACAACAAGGGTAAAGAGTTTTATAACACAAGTTGGAAATATCGAAGTATCATCTCTAAGATAGTTCAGAGTTTCAGAATAATATCATGAATAATGAATATCAACAATTCTTGGAATAAGAACGATAATTCAATATAAATCAACATATATATATATATGAATTCAAAGACTATCAAGGTATCCAACTGGATAACAATTTATACTGAGCAGTCACTAAGGACTATTGAACATCTACTAGAATTACTAATATTAAACTGATAACCTAAAAGAATCAAGTACTATAGATGATCAGTCTACAATACTCTAAGTTATGCATAACACCACAGTAATAATCTACTCATGTGTTGGGGTTTCCAACAACATACATTCCCCTTACCTTAAGGGTTGTTCAACTCAGTTTTCAAGATTTTCGCACCAATCAATTGGTTTGGACAGTTTTATAAACATGCATATAGTCTAGCCGAATCAAATGGCATAGACACTTTTATAATATTCAAGAACAATACCAAGTTCACATGAATAATAGTTTTCTCAAGAGTTTAACATACTAGCTCAATTGAACGAATAAGTAGGATAACTTGCATTCAATGAGATAAGCTTACGATATTCGTTGAATACAGTAATGCAAGAGTTACAATACTTGCACAATGTAAAGTAGGGTTCGGATACTTGCCTTAAGCGTAGTTTATCCACGTTAAGAAATCAACACTTTCGAATCCTATTTATAGTGTATTATATGTATAAGATGCTCATTAGCTAACACATATAGGTAAGTTCAACGTACACATAAACGTCAAACTTAGTTATAACTTCACACACATCACTTATCCTATATTTTTATAGCACAATTCAGTTTGTAAGTCATCACAAATGCAACAACGTCTTGATTGCTTTATTTCTTGCAAACATTCTTTGGACTTTACATTTGGAAGTTATGATCAACATTTATCTCTATCACATAGCATGCTTCTTAACACATTACATAGAATATTGGTCATGTAGGATAAGTTAAAGTAATCATATAAGCGTGCTTCAAACATCAGTTCAAAAACAGAAGCTATTCAAGCTGCAGAAGCAGCCAGCATTGCATACTGTCTAAGCTTAGGGGACTCACAGCATGATTACTGTCATCCCCAGCTAGACCAGAAATTTGAGCTATGCCTTCCTAATTTTAGTCCCACTCTAATATACCACTACACTTATAGTTTAACATACATGCATGTTAGAAGCTTTCACATACCACATGACCATTCTTGTGCTCATCTTTACAAGTTCTTAATTTATGACTTTCTATGGAATTTTAAAGCTTAAAACGTCATACAACCCCCACACTTTAAAACTTTGGCCATAAGTTTACATAATGATGGTATACATTCTATAACGGGAAAAGGGTCAAAAAAGCCCCTGATGTTTACCCCGATGTCCCACTTGCACCCTAAACTAATTTTTTTTCCAAAAGTACCCTTAACGTTACATTTTTGGGTGCTTTGTGCCCTACTTAGTTAACGAGAATACAAGCGGTGTTAAAATCGATGACGTAAGCGAGCTTAATTATAAAATATATTTTAAATAAAACAATATATATCATTTAATCAAAACAAAAATGCTAAAATTCAAAATAAAAAAAGCATAACATATTTACAAAAAATTTTAAAAGCAGATTTTTAAAAAAAAACATAATTTTTAAAAAATAGAATTTTTTAAAAACAAACTTTTTAAAAAAGCGGAACTTTTTAAAAGCGGTTTTTTTAAAAAATATAAATTTTTAAAAATAGCTTTTAAAAAAAAAATGTAATTTTTAAAACAATTTTTTAAAAAAATAGATTTTTTTTAAAACAAACTCTTTTAAAAAATGAAAGCGATTTTTTAAAAAAAATAGAATTTGCTTAAAACAACCTTTTTAGAAAAAAAAAGCAGATTTTTTTAAAACAAACTTTAAAAAAAACAAAACTTTTTAAAAAGTTTTTTTAAAAAAAATAAATTTTAAAAAAATTTTTTTTTAAAAAAAGCAATTTTTAAAAACAAATTATTTTTTTAAAAAAGATTTTTTAAAAAAGCAGATTTTTTAAAAATAGAATTTTTTTAAAAACAAACTTTTTAAAAAAGCGTAACTTTTTAAAAGCGATTTTTTAAAAATTAGATTTTTTAAAAAACATTTTTTTTAAAAAGGAACTCTTTTAAAAGCAGTTTTTTTTAAAAAAAAGAATTTTAGTATAATAGAATTTTTAAAAAAGTCTTTTTAAAAATAGAATTTTTTAAAAAGCAGAATGTTAGTATTTTATTTTTTTTTTTAATTTGATTTTTTTAGTATTTTAGTATTTTTTTTTAATTAGTATTTTAGTACTAAAATACTAATTAAAAATAATTCTAAAATACTAATTAAAAATAATACTAAAAATACTAAAAAATTTTTTTTTTTAAAAAAGTCATTTTAAAATTCTATTTTTTTAAAAAAGCGCTTTTAAAAAGTTCCGTTTTTTTTAAAGTTTGTTTAAAAAAAAAATCTATTTTTTAAAAAAAAATCATTTTCGTTTTCTAAAAAGGTTGTTTTAAGCAAATTCTATTTTTTTTAAAATTTTGTTTCATTTTTTAAAAAGTTTGTTTTAAAAATTCTATTTTTTAAAAATTATGTTTTTTTAAAAAATTGTTTTAAAAATTTACATTTTTTTTTAAAAGCTATTTTAAAAATTCTATATTTTTTAAAAAAATGCTTTTAAAAAGTTCCGTTTTTAAAAAAAATCTATTTTTTAAAATTATTTTTTTTAAACAAATCTGCTTTTAAAAATTTTTTGTAAATATGTTATGCTTTTTTTTATTTTGAATTTTAGCATTTTTGTTTTGATTAAATGATATATATTGTTTTATTTAAAATATATTTTATAATTAAGCTGCTTACGTCATCGATTTTAACTCGTTTGTATTCTGTAATACTAACATAGCAATAACAATTCAAAAATGTAACGTTAAGGGTACTTTTGGAAAAAAAAATTAGTTTAGGGTGCAAGTGGGACATCGGGGTAAACATCGAGGGCTTTTTTGACCCTTTTCCCATTCTATAACTACACATACTTATAGTATTCATATTGTTTGGGTACAACTATCATTGCCTAACACTTTGAATCATGTGTTAAACTCATGTTTGGTCTAGTTGTCATCATGTTCAATACATATAAATCATGTGATGTAACTAGATTTAAAAATATGTTCAAGTTTGCTTTTGAAACCGCTCATTTATGTGTAAAATGTAACAATCAGGAAATTCAAATTGTAATATTAAATATTTATTGAATTATATAAATATTTATTTGATGTATTTTATTATTGAAATTGATGAAATAATTTTTTTTTTTATTATTGATGTGGTTATTATTATTAAATATTTATGAATTAAATTTATTAGATAATATTCTAAAATTAAATTAATTTATAATTTAGAGAGTTGTAATATAACATGAGATGTTATATTGTTGTTTTAATTTAATAATTATAGTGATATATTAATTTATTAAATGAAATTATAATTTTGTGATATTTGGATTAAGTGGGAAAATTTGTTTTATATATTTGTAATTGGTTATTTAACTAATGTTGAATATGGAGGTATAAATATGAGATTTTAAACTATAGTGTAAGTGGTTTATTAAAATAAAAATTAAAGTAATTTTTAATTGATTTAACCAAACAAGGCTTAAAATATTAAGTCTTTATTTTAAAGACTTTTTGCCAAACAAGCCTTATGGCTTTTAGATTTCTAATTTTTGAATTTAAATAAAATAATCAAATAATAAATAAAATATATTTATAATCTATCGTTATATTTTTTATAGCAGATATTAGTTATTAGGCTTATTATGGCCATATCGGTTTCTTTTATTTTACGCTTGATTATGTTTACGTATTCTAGACATTTGGCTTAAGCTAAGAAAAGAAAAGAAAGAAAGGTTTTAGAGAGAGAAAGTTGAGAGAGACTAGAGTGAGTTGAGAGGAGAAAAAAGTGCGTGAAGTTTAATTCTCGAGGAGGTTAGCAAGGATTTCAAAGCTAATTTAGTGGTGTTTGCAAGGAATTATTACGCTAATTGAAGGTATTTTCCCTAATTATATATGAATATGCATATATGAGCTACGACAAAATTTTATATACTCTGTGATTTCAAATTTGTTGAATTGTTGTTATCTGATGGGTTACTTGTGATTATATGAGTTTATGATGATTAGAGGTAGTGCTTAAGCGAGAATTGCATGCTAAATTCGTTTGTGTAGGAAGAAATAATGTCGATTATATGTATTTCTTATGTAGCTTATGTAAGTAACAATTATGATGATCAATTTAGTGTGTGAAATTGAGCTGTGACTATGTTAGTTAGTTTGTTAAGAATTACGAGAGAACTTAGTTCAAAAGAATCAAATTGGTGTATCATTGTGATTCTGATGTTCCTTGTGTCGAGAAATATCAAAAATAGAGTTTTGGTTTTAAAATATCTTTATTTCAGTATTTAATTTTTCTAGAATTATGGTTTAAGTTGTGTTAATATAGTATTTGTATGCTTGGTGAAGTTTATGTGTAATTTGCATAAGTTATAGATGTTAATTGGTGTTAGAAATTAAAAAAGCTTTGTTACATGTTTTATTTTGGGGTGTTACGTAATTGAACCTCGGCACCAAGTTTTGCCTGATTTCTGAATTCGCGCCCCATCGTAAAATCTGCGCTTGACACCAAAAAAATGGCCAAAAGTTCATGTGCCCAGTTTGGAATTCGCGCCGGTGCCCTTGACTCGCTTGATTATTTAGAAAAGTGGTGCAGGTTGGACGATTTTGACCTCACTGTAGTAAAATGGCCATAACCTTTGCATCTGAACTCCGATTGAGGTAATTCAAGATGATTCGGAAAGAGGACGAATATGCTTATAACTTTTTTCTGTAAGGTTTACAATTTGAAATCATTATGAAGGGTCAAAATGGTCATCTTTAGGACTGTTGTGTATTTGGAGCCAATCGGAGGGCGTCGGGATGCGTGAATGCAAGTGGAACCCTTTGTGTATTAGTATAACTTAATGATAACATGTTGGACATGTAATAGGATGTTGTATCAAGTTGTTAATGTGTATGTGGTGCAATGACATGATCACTTAAGTAGTTATAATAAAGCTAAAAAGTAATGTTCAGGAAAAGATGTGGTGTTATTTAAACTTAAACTTAGTTAGTAGCTATACTAAAAGTAAGAAAGCAACTCATGAAGGTAATGTTAGTGTAACTAATGTGTATTGTCAATACATATGGTATGTGTAGGACTTGGGGTGAACATGAGTAGTGATTGTTTAACCTACACACGAGGCAAGTTCCACAACCTTTGCTACTTTATTATTCAATGAGGTTACTTTTTCCTTTGTTATGTTATACTTATGCAAATTCTCTATTTCTAATCTCTTGTTTAACGATTTATTGTCATGCAAGTTCTTTAACCCTCATTTATTGTTGAGCAAGTTAGTTAATCTTTATCTCTTTATTCAAAGTACGTATTATTATTGTAAGAAGTGTGTTTATTCATTTACTAATAATTTGTTGTTTGACCTTCGTTCTTCAATATCATTGTCTTATCTTACGTTATTATCTTAGAACTCTAAGTTTCTTAGCAATTCTTTACCAATTCAACTAATCCTTAGTTGATGAATGTTCCAAACTCTAAATTACCCTTGAAGTCTACCCAAACCAAACTTCCTTTGGTTTGTTTATGTTTCACACAACTTTGAAAGCATGTTGTCAATGATAACATTTGTTGACTTAGAAATTGTTAATACTCTAGCCTTATTGATTCATCGATATACCTTGTTCATGAAGATATTATAATCAAACCCTTGAATAGTTATTGGTTTCTATCGATTCAACCGATACTTAGTTGATGGCGTTCTAAAAATCTAGACTTCCTTTGAAGTTAATTCCAACCAAACTTCCTTTGGTTGGAACACGATAATCTAATTTGAGATGAACAACCCTATATCGGGGATTATTTTAGAGCTACGCAATAAGCGTTAAAATGTTTCTTGTAATACATAGTACAAAGGGATTTGATCACTGGAATACGGAATGATGGTCCATATAGTCGTTTAGATTGTTAAAGGTTCTGATAGAAACACTGTGAACCTAGGACATAGATGATGATTATAGTCTTTTAGGCATTAAAGGTTAAAGTAAAAATACTTGAAAACCTAGAATAGAGTTAAGTGGTCTTGTGACCCTCGGTGTATTCTTTGATGTTGATATCTATTGTTAACTTAAGCGTTCATTATTCCTTTGAACTCATAGCATTTGTTGAATTAAAGTTTATTGTTAGGTAAGAATACTTTACCATTGAAAGCTCGGTTAATTGTCATTCATAAAATGTTATTGTATATTATCCTTCTTGTGGGCAATTGTTTGCTCACTCTTGCACAAAACAATGCGAGATGAAGTTCTGAAGTTTGAAAAGCTTTCTACAAGCAAGGGCAAGGACAAAGTGCTTGATTAGACAACAACGTTTAATTTATATTTTATTTATGAAGCTTATGTAATAGATTTAATTATGATTATGTTTTAGTTTTCGTGATGATTGTAATAAAGGTTAGATGACACAGGATTTATTTGAGATTATGTAACCCTTTGGTGGGAGATTTATTGTTTAAGCTTTTGAGTTTAATTATATCCTTTGTTTATGGGTAGTTAGTTATGATTTAATTGGACGATGAACACCAAATCTGTGGGATTGAGGGTGCGGATTTGGGGTGTCACAAGTTAGTATCAAAGCTTTAGGTTATGAACCTTAGGTGGGGAAACCTTAGGCTATAACCTTCTAGGAGATCGAAAATATAGAGGTGATAAACTCTTATCGAGTTCTAAGGAATGAGTTAAGAAAATTCATTGAAGATAAAATGATAAAAGACTTTATGTGCTTATGTGTTAATGACTTATGTGCTCGTGAGTACTTAGGAGTAGCAAGTATTATACATATCAAGTTGTGGAGTTATTAAAATTTTGTTGTTAAAGAGATTGATGAAGGAAGATAGGGATTAGGAACCCTGAGAAGTTATATAGTTTGAGTATGGTTGGTATTGGGAAAGCCATACCAGTGGATTTTTGTTGTAGAACTTGGGTATGAGCTTGAGTTTGATCCGGAAGATGAATTTTAGAAGGTAAATATGAAGTATGAGTAAGAAGAGTTAGGAAAGCCATAGAGCTAGCGTAAAAAGATGTCGTGACTCAAGACTTTCTGCACAACTTGCGGATGTAGAGTAGAGATTATCTCGGTTAAAGTATTAAAGAGGATAGTTATTAGTTATTAATGAGATTAGCTTGAGGAATGGCTAGGGAAAGGAGTTGAGCAAGCGGAAGGCGAGGGACGCATGGATGAAGGCTTCTAAGCACAAAAATCGTGTTGAAGACAAGTTGAAGAGTGCTAAGCGAATGATGGAACTTAGCATTTAATCTTCCACTCTCACGATGATTAGTATCATGGAGGAAGAAAGCGAAATGAAGTTTGTCTGGCGTAAATTTGTTCTTGTAGATTGCAAGAAAAACAATAAGATGATATATAAAACATATATAAAAAAAAAAGTTAAAAAATAAAATAAGTTAATAGATGTAAATCCTAACTTTTGAATTAAATAGTGAGATGTGATGAAGTAATCTAGAATTTTATTATTTGGGATAAATAATATTAATAGCGATGTGGCTATTTTGTGATGTGGTGATGTAATAAATGAATAAAGTATTATCATTTTTTATTATTAAGAAATATTATGTGTTATCTATAAGTGGTTAAGATAAGTTTGAAAATGTTAATGTGTGGATGAGCGATGATCTAATAGTTCAAGTTTTAAGCGATAAGATGCGCCTAGAAAGACAATCGGCGTCAGCGAGTCCCAAGGAAAATGCATACAATAGGGAAGCTAGCTTGCAAATCCGATTGCCATAGTTGGTGAATTTCTTTGATGGGACCTTTGGCAAATCAAGCTGAATTTGGTTTGTATAATCAAATCTCGATGTTCAATCAAATTCGTTTACAACGAGGGTTGGAAAGAGCGATTGATATAGGCGGGGAAGGTGTCTGTTGGCATACAATCAAAGTAGAGGGGAAAGAAGAGTGAAGATGATATGGTGGGTGATAGTCATCAATGCAGTGTATTTCGGAAAAGAAAGCGGGACAATAATATTAATCTTTGAAAATATGGGAAGGAAGGAAAAGAAGAAGGTGGAGGCGTGTAGCAAGCTGTGGGAAAGAAACATGTAGGTGTTTGTTTGAGGGAAAAAGGGTGTGCTTTAATTGTGGATCGAAGGATCACATTGCACCAAAATGTTCAAGGCCAGGAAGAGAGCACGCTTCGCGTGTGGATCGAATGAGCACTTGGCTCGAGGTTGTCAAAGAAAGCGGTAGAAAAAAGAAAAGTGGAAGCAAAAGGCGTTGGAAAATTGGTTATTGTAGAAGTCGACTCTCCGTCGTGTCGACAGTGAACAATCATCAACATGAAGATCGAGAATACAATGTAAAGGTATGGCTCGATCGGTTATCTATCTGGTATTTGAGTTAATTAATTCATGTGCCACTTGATAATTTTGCTTGATGAATTAGTTTAGAAACTAGATTCGCTTCAAGAAAAGTTAGACTATTCCCTAAATATGGAAAGTGTGAATATTAATTCTTTTAAGTTGATGTGTAGAATTTCTGTATTGGAATTAATATGACACCTGTGATGTCTCTACTAGATAATACAGGAATGTTGTGTTGTATAGCGAGGCATCCTATAATATACTAGGCTGTGTGTTTAGGCAGAGCGACAGGGTCATTTCTTATATATCGCGTCATTTAAAATTTTTTTTATGTGAAAGGGTATTTGACTCACGATTCAGAGTAGAGGTATTACTGATTGCCCTGAGGATTTAACGATGTTATTTTTGAGTAGTAGGGTGAGATATAGAAAAAAAAAAGAAGAAAAAAAAAAGGTAGTAGTTATTTTTGTTAACTGTGCAAAATGGGTTCATAATAGAAATGACTAAGTGGTGGTAGGAGGTAAGATATATGAAAAGGCAGAGGAGAAGCTTTTCAGATGAAAAATAGTACAACTTTGTTGGATAGAGTTAAGGAAGACTATTGAGGATGAAGGTAGTGTCAATTCAAAAATCGATCTTTGAAGGATAGTTGAAGTTAGAAGGAAGAAACTAGGTTTGCTAATAATACGAGAATTGAAAATGAAGTTTTGCATAAAATTTATATATTGAATCAACTAGGAAGCACGAAATTATATATTGCCTTGATATTACTATTGGTGGCAAGACATGGCGGTATATTTTGGTCTATCAAAGTTATCGTATTACATATCGGCGGTGTGTGAAGTTATGAAATCGTTTCAAGACCTGATGTTTACGTGTCGATTGTGTCGAATCGAGATTCACGATTTACATCGAATTTTCAAAAGGCAAGAATGTGGAGCCTTGATTAGAAATAGGTATGTCATATCGTTTGCAAATCGATTGCCAAACTAAAAGAAGAAGTCAAACATCGGAAGGCGTCTTTAAGCGCATGAGAAGTTTTGATAATGTCATCGAGGAATCGCATTGAGCAAGTTATGGGTAAGTTAAAATAATTTAAGAGTAAGGTAATGTTAGGTGGGTTTTCAAGCGAGGACTCATATGGTGACTAAGTCGTACAAACATTTGTGTGGGTAGAGGTTTTGTGCATATACTTGGTTTATCACATTGATAATCATTGGAATATCGGTGTATCGTATTTATCCATGTACATGTGGTGGAAAGGTGATTCTTTTCTCATTTACATTTTGATAGTTAGATGATATTAGGGTTAGGTTTGGTTCTTAAAACTAAAGCATATGGTAAGTAAGTGACTCATAATCATATGGTATGTTTTGAACCCCTCGTGAATGGGCGCCTATGGTGCGACTAGGATAAGTTCTAAACTTCGTATGATTATGGCAAATTCTTGAATTTCCAAAGTGTGGTAAGTTTGATGAACTATATTGGATATATCTACGGTTATGGTGTAGGAAGCATTGATGAAATTTGAAAAGATGGTTTTGAGGTAGTTTACCTCTATAGTTAGAAGCGCATTTGTAATGTTTTTCATGTTTTGGTGATATGATCGAACAAGCTCATTTGCAATCATGTGACCAAATCGAACAGTTATGGTTGTTCTACTAGGAAATTTCTATCCGGATAGTTAACGAGAAAAGAACAAATGCTTAGGGATAAGGTAATACCTTACGTGAAGGTGATATGGAGGAACCCAACGTCGAAGATGCTACATGGGAACTCAAAGCGAGATGATGAAGAATTACCACGAGTTATTTGTTTAATCTATGTCTTGATTACGAGGGACACAAGAATCTTTTAAGGAGGAAGAATGTAATGAGCGAATTGTTTTGAGTTATGATTTTGGGGACAGAATCCTTGTAAGGAGGAAGGATGTAACAATCAGGAAATTCAAATTGTAATATTAAATATTTATTGAATTATATAAATATTTATTTGATGTGTTTATTATTGAAATTGATGAAATAATTTTTTTTTATTATTGATGTGGTTATTATTATTAAATATTTATGAATTAAATTTATTAGATAATATTCTAAAATTAAATTAATTTATAATTTAGAGAGTTGTAATATAACATGAGATGTTATATTGTTGTTTTAATTTAATAATTATAGTGATATATTAATTTATTAAATGAAATTATAATTTTGTGATATTTGGATTAAGTGGGAAAATTTGTTTAATATATTTGTAATTGGTTATTTAACTAATGTTGAATATGGAGGTATAAATATGAGATTTTAAACTATAGTGTAAGTGGTTTATTAAAATAAAAATTAAAGTAATTTTAATTGATTTAACCAAACAAGGCTTAAAATATTAAGTCTTTATTTTAAAGACTTTTTTGCCAAACAAGCCTTATGGCTTTTAGATTTCTAATTTTGAATTTAAATAAAATAATCAAATAATAAATAAAATATATTTATAATCTATATGTTATATTTTTTTGTAGATATTAGTTATTAGGCTTATTATGGCCATATCGGTTTCTTTTATTTTACGCTTGATTATGTTTACGTATTCTAGACATTTGGCTTAAGCATAAGAAAAGAAAAGAAAGAAAGGTTTTCGAGAGAGAAAGTTGAGAGAGACTAGAGTGAGTTGAGAGAGGAGAAAAGGGTGCGTGAAGTTGCAATTCTCGAGGAGGTTAGCAAGGATTTCAAAAGCTAATCGATTGGTGTTTGCAAGGAATTATTACGCTAATTGAAGGTATTTTCCCTAATTATATATGAATATGCATATATGAGCCTACGACAAAATTTTATATACTCTGTGATTTCAAATTTGTTGAATTGTTGTTATCTGATGGGTTACTTGTGATTATATGAGTTTATGATGATTAGAGGTAGTGCTTAGCGAGAATTGCATGCTAAATTAGTTTGTGGTAGGAAGAAATAATGTCGATTATATGTATTTCTTATGTAGCTTATGTAAGTAACAATTATGATGATCAATTTAGTGTGTGAAATTGAGCTGTGACTATATTAGTTAGTTTGTTAAAATTGAGAGAACTTAGTTCAAAAGAATCAAATTGGTGTATCATTGTGATTCTGATGTTCCAACATGTCGAGAAATATCAAAAATAGAGTTTTGGTTTTAAAATATGTTATTCGAGTATTTAATTTTTCTAGAATTATGGTTTAAGTTGTGTTAATATAGTATTTGTATGCTTGGTGAAGTTTATGTGTAATTTGCATAAGTTATAGATGTTAATTGGTGTTAGAAATTAAAAAAGCTTTGTTACATGTTTTATTTTGGGGTATTACGTAATTAGACCTCGGCTGAGTTTTATTGACTCTCAACTCTGAATTTAAAATCTCATGCGCAAAAAATGGCCCAAAGTTTACTTTTGATTTGGAATTAGCCTGGAAAAGTCCAGCGACTGCCCAGTACTTTAGAAAAGTGAGTGCAGGTGAGACGATTTTGACCTCTGTAGTAAAATGGCCATAACGTTTGTATCTGAACTCGATTGAGGTAATTCAAGATGATTAGGAAAGAGGACGAATAGGCCTATAACTTTTATTCTTTAAGGTTTTCAATTTGAAATCGTTATGAAGGGTCAAAATGGTCATCTTTAGAATTTGTTGTGTATTTGGAGCCAATCGGAGGCGTCGGGATCTTGTGAATGCAAGTGCAACCCTTTGTGTATTAGTATAACTTAATGATAACATGTTGGACATGTAATAAGATGTTGTATCAAGTTGTTAATGTGTATGTGGTGCAATGACATGATCACTTAAGTAGTTCTAATAAAGCTAAAAAGTAATGTCAGGAAAAGATGTGGTGTTATTTAAACTTAAACTTAGTTAGTAGCTATACTAAAAGTAAGAAAGCAACTCATGAAGGTAATGTTAGTGTAACTAATGTGTATTGTCAATACATATGGTATGTGTAGGACTTGGGGTGAGCGTGAGTAGTGATTGTTTAACCTACATGCGAGGCAAGTTCCCTAACCTTTCTTTACTTTATTATTGATGAGGTTACTTTTTCAACATTATGTTATACTTATGCAAATTCTCTATTTCTAATCTCTTGTTTAACGATTTATTGTCATGCAAGTTCTTTAACCCTCATTTATTGTTGAGCAAGTTAGTTAATCTTTATCTCTTTATTCAAAGTCGTATTATTATTGTAAGAAGTGTGTTTATTGACTCTTAATAAGCTGTTGTTTGACCTTCGTTCTTCAATATCATTGTACTATCTTACGTTATTATCTTAGAACTCTAAGTTGCTTAGCAATTCTTTACCAATTCAACTAATCCTTAGTTGATGAATGTTCCAAACTCTAAATTACCCTTGAAGTCTACCCAAACCAAACTTCCTTTGGTTTGTTTATATACTCACACAACTTTGAAAGCATGTTGTCAATGATAACATTTGTTCGACTTAGAAATTGTTAATACTCTAGCCTTATTGATTCATCGATATACCTTGTTCATGAAGATATTATAATCAAACCCTTGAATAGTTATTGGTTCTATATGATTCAACCAATACTTAGTTGATGAGCGTTTAAAAATCTAGACTTCCTTTGAAGTTAATTCCCAACCAAACTTCCTTTGGTTGGAACACGATAATCTAAAGTGAGATGAACAACCTATATCGGGATTATTTTAGAGCTCATAATAGCGTTAAAATGTTTCTTGTAATACATAGTACAAAAGGGTGATCACAGAGTGCGGAATGATGGTCCATATATAGTCGTTTAGGCATTAAAGATTCTGATAAAACACACTGTGAACCTAGGACATAGATGATGATTATAGTCTTTTAGGCATTAAAGGTTAAAGTAGAAATACTTGAAAACCTAGAATAGAGTTAGTGGTCTTGTGACCCTCGGTGTATTCTTTGATGTTGATATCTATTGTTAACTTAAGCGTTCATTATTCCTTTGAACTCATCATTTGTTGAATTAAAGTTTATTGTTAGGTAAGAATACTTTACCATTGAAAGCTCGGTTAATTGTCATTTATAAAATGTTATTGTATATTATCCTTCTTGTGGGAAATTATTTGCTCACTCTTGCACAAAACAACAATGAGATGAAGTTACGAAGTTTGAAAAGCTTTCTACAAGCAAGAGGCAAGGACAAAGTGCTTGATTAGACAACAACGTTTAATTTATATTTTATTTATGAAGCTTATGTAATAGATTTAATTATGATTATGTTTTAGTTTTCGGCGATGATTGTAATAAAGGTTAGATGACACAGGATTTATTTGAGATTATGTAACCCTTTGGTGGGAGATTTATTGTTTAAGCTTTTGAGTTTAATTATATCATTTTTGTTTATGGGTAGTTAGTTATGATTTAATTGGACGGTGAACACCAAATCGTGGGATTGAGGTGCCCAGATTTGGGGTTTAACATAGTTTGTTTTCAAAACTCAAAGTCCTAATTTCCATCTAAATCATATGCTTTCATTAATCATGCTAATCTAGTAAAACATGCTCACATTAAGTTAACATGTATATACCCCTTACACATGCTTGCATTGTAAGACCCCAACTTTTATGAATAAAGATAAATTTTCTATAAATATCATTTTTGAATATTATGGAATGAATTTGATATAATGTTATAGTTGTGGGTAATATTTATAAATTTTGCAAAGTACGCAAGTTATTATATAATATTCGATTGGTCGGGGAATTTTCGTTTAACAGGGAATATTCGTACAACGGCACAATCATTGGTGGACCCCACAATGGAATTATTGTCGGATTGAGAAAATGACAAAAATACTTTATGAAAATAACGGCAAAAGTTTTACCGTTAACTGTTGAAACACCCGGTGTTAAAAAATGCGATGTCTGGCGTAGTTACGATAGCTTTACAGTATTGATTATTTATCTTTACGTGAGAAAGTCACTCGGTTTTGTTCAATTATTATTACGATAATTCTTTGCATAGTATCTCGCGTTATTTGATTCAATTATTGTCAATATTTTATAATCAATAATTGAGATGACAAAGTTATTAATATTATTATTTGCAATATTAACGATGTACAGAAGTTACATCGAGGAGAGGTTTGGTCACCTAATTAATTGCGCTTAATGGGGAGAAATCCTTATTGAAAAGCCCCTCTTTCACAGGAGCGACACACGGTCGATTAATATTGTGAATTATAATAATGATGATGAGTTTTATTTTATTAGTATTATAAATGTAATAAAACAGAAAAACTTTTTATATAAAATAGAATACTTTTATAAAGTTATTCGTTTTATTAGACTAATAATAAAATCTTTTTATATAAAACATAATACTTTTATAAAGTTATCTATTTTATTAGATAATAATTAGAATATATTATATTTTATTATACATAGTGTTTGCATAGTACCTGCATAGTATTTGCATAGTAAAATCTTTTTATATAAAACATAATACTTTTATAAAGTTATTCATTTTATTAGATTATAAATAGAATATATTATATTTTAAAGTAAATCGATGAATGGATCAGTTCATGAATTAGTTACTATGCAGTCCATTCTTCTATAAATAGAAGCTCATTCCTTCATTATTTCTTACGAATTCACTGAAACTCTAGAGTGGCAAACTATAGAGAGAGTTCTTCTTCTATAGTCTTGAGCGTATTTCTTTAGAGTTTAAGAAAGCTTTGAGCGTAGTGCAAGTTTTCTTTGAGTATATCCTTGCCCTACCAGTCAAAATACTCTTCTTTTACGGTAAGGGATATTATTTGTTGTACTCGTTAGGGGTATTCCTTCTTTCTTATTAGTGAAATTCTTTTGTTATTCCATTCTTTATTATTATGTAGGAATAACCTATATACGCAGGATACCCTATACTTGGTGAAATTCTTCTGTTATTCAATTATTTATTATTTCATTGGAACATCACATGCATGCGTTTCGCATGACACAATTCGTTGTTTATTATTACATTGGAACATCTTGCATGCGTTTACGCATGACTGGTTCCATTATTTATTATTCTATTGGAACATCACATGCGTGCGTTTACGCATATTTTGGTTCCGTTGTTTATTATTCTGTTTGAACATCACATCGTATGCGTTTATGCATGACTGGTTCCATTATTTATTATTACATTGGAATATCACGCCGGCATTATGCGTTTACGCGTGACTGGTTCCATTATTTATTATTACATTGGAATAACACATGCATCTGATCTATCGCATGCACGGTGATTTCTTTTGTTATTCCATTCTTTATTATACTTAGTTGGTTAAAGTTTTGACTTCTATACTCCATGAAATTAGTGGAATATCCTTGATATTTGCGCTTCATCCGATATCTTTTCATGGAAATATTCTTACGAGCATTCTTGAGTGTTACTCTACAAAAAAGTATCATGTTGACAATTTGGACATTATTAGTTCTGGATAAATTAATTCTTGAACTTGTTTTATTGAATTCTTATATCATTGTCATCATCCTCATGTTTATATTATGTTGAAAGTCATACATGGTGGCTGTAGTGCATAGATGGACTTGGTATGATTATGACGAGGGATTATTTGGTGTAATCATGGTAGTAATGTTACAAATGATGTGGAAAAAGTCCTCATTGACCCGTAGTGCATTGATGGACGAGTTGTTGGCATGATCATGACCATTGATGAATACACACGAATATACTTGGCTATGGTGCATGGATAATTTGTGGTTGTGATACTAATGAATTTCCTTGGTAGTAGTCTTGAGGGGATGATGTGGATTATTTATTAAGGTGAGTCTCGGTGATAAAAGTCATGAAAAAACCTTTTAAATCATAGAAGATAGTAGATTTTATTCTCTACTTGACTCTTCTAATGGATTACTTGTTCCATTGCAGATTAAACTTGATGTTTGTTATATTTTATCAATTTAACCTTTGTTGAAGGCTAATGATAATTTATTACGCATTATTTTAGTCATAATATTTCTTCTTTGGGCTAGTTGAGCTCACCCTTTTTCTTTCATTGTTCTCTTGAGGAAATGAGAGCGTGGCGAGGGGACTAGTCGGGAGAAGAGTGATGATCGAGATAATAGCATTAGTAGTCCTCACTTTATTCTATGAAATAGTGTGATAATAAATGTAATGAGGACCCCATTGAGTTTGTATATTGTCTAGATGACAATATTTGTATTAAAACTCATGACATATGTTTAGTAGTCGTATTTTACGACTATTGTATAATTAAGTTGTATTTGAATTTTGTACCATGTATTTAGCGACTCGAGAATAGGTGATGTATACTGGATTTTGGGGCGTCACGATTGGTATCAAAGCTTAGGGATATGATCCTGGCTAAGATGTGAGAATAGAACTAGGAGGGGAGAGCGGGAATTCCTTCGCTAGTATGACCTACCTAAGTTTATTTGGTATTTAATTGGTCGGTGTCGAATATAGGGATAATATGTTACATGTCAATTAACCTTTGTTTTGTGGCAGTATCTGAAAATGACATCCAAAAATGTTGAGAATAACAATGGAGCACAAGCGACCGTTGATTCACCACATATCAATAATCAGGATAATGTGCATCAGGAAGGCGACAATCCTCACGCAAACAACAACACTGACCAAATGATGAATGATGAAATGTTCAGAGGCTTTATGCAATTCATGCAACAGCAGGCGAAAGCAGCTCCTGTCCAAAATGTTGGTGGAAACATTGGAAACTCTCGGACGATCACCGCTAAATTGTTCAAGGAGCTGGGACCACCGGAGTTTATTGGAGAGCCAAAACCACTTAAGGCGGAAGCATGTATAAAGCAGATCACCAAAATATTTGATGTCTTGGGATGCTCCGAGGAGCAAAAGGTTCCCTTTGTCGCCTTTATGTTGCGAGGAGAGGCAGATTATTGGTGGGAATCGGTAAAGCGTATTCAACCTGCCGCACTGAAGATGTCTTGGGAGAAGTTCCAAGAACTATTCAACGACAAGTACTTTCCGAAAGTATTCGTCACATAAAAAGAGGTAGAGTTCATCAAGTTGGAGAAGAATAATATGGTAGTGTGTCGTGATCTGAAGCTAAGTTTGCGAGTTGTCTCGGTTTGTGTCCCACTTGGTGGTTAATGAAGAGAGAATAGCGCGGATGTTTTAAGAGGTTTAAAATCGGAGAATCGTCAACATCTTATTTCTCATAAAGCGTGTTTGTATTGAGGATGTTGAAAATAGGGCTCGATTAGTAGAAGCGCGATAACGAGTCAAGCGCTTGAAAAAGAAGCGATCGACAAAATGATAATACGATGAAGCGATCATTGAAGCGGTGACAACAAGCGTGGAGGAATCAATAGGCCAGAAGTGGTAACCACTTCGGTGGTAATTAGGGTCAAAACAATAAGAATGGACATTTCAAGAAAAGGAGATTCAACAATGATGGAAAAGGCGTCGATTACACCGGCACCCGTTGTTAAGGAAGGAGAAGCGACCACCTATCATATGCTTCAAATGCGGAGGGAGGGACACATCGATCAAAGCGCGATGCCAGTCAAAGCATGTTATAATTATGGAAGAAGGTCACTTAGCCCGATTTTGTCGTTCATAGAAGACAAGTTCAAGCTAGGATGGAGGCACCAAAGGTAGTCGAGAAAAAGCAAGCCCGGTAGTCTGAGGAGGCGTTTTTGTGACCTCCCGAGAAAGTAAGGAACCCAAATTAGGTCATCACGGGTAAGCTTATCATAAACTCTAGCGAAGTCTATACTTTATTTGATACGGTTCTACCCATTCTTTTATTTCTCTACTTGCGCTCAGCGATTAAATTTGACTCAGGAGAAATTAGACTTTGACTTATCTGTGGAAAATCCGTTGGGAGAAACTTTCATTACATCCACTATTTATAAGTCTTGTTTGGTTCAAATCGGTACCCTCACATTACTGTCGATCTTATTTCATTGAAAATACTTGCATTTGATGTGATTCTAAGGATTGATTGGTTAACTACTCATCATGCTAAAATTAATTATTTTCGTAAGGTTGTTAGCTTTCATATTCTAATCAACCTATTATCTTGAATTCAAGCGACCAAACCATTAAAATCAATCACGGTCATCTCAAGCCATAAAAGCTATTCGTTTATTGAAAAAGCGGATGTCAAGCTTTCTTAGCTCATGTCATGGATCTAAATAAAAATAAATCGGTTTTGAATGATATTTCTATTGTTAATAAATTCACTGGCGTATTCACTGAAGAACTTCTGGTCTACACCCGAGGCGTGAAATTGAATTTTGTATCGACCTTGAACACGGTACAAAACCCATTTCCAAATCCCCATATCGAATGGCTCTATTGAACTTGAGGAGTTAAAGACCCAATTGCAAGAATTGTTAGACATTGGTTTCATTCGTTCTAGTCACGTCTCCTTGGGGTGCTCTGTTTACATTCGTGAAGAAGAAAGATGGGAGTATCGACTTTGTATTGATTATCGGGAGTTGAATCATGTCACCATCAAAAATAGGTACCCATTGCCGCGTATTAATGACTGTTTGACCCGGTTGCAAGGAGCCAAATTCTTTTCAAAGATTGATCTTCGTTAGGATATCACAAATTGAAGATTAGAGCCGATGACATTCTAAAAGGCGGCTTTTCGAACTCGATGCGGGCATTATGAATTCTAGTCATGTCCTTTGGATTGACTAATGCTCCTCTTGCCTTCATGGATATGATGAGCCAGAGTATTCAAGGAATATTTGGATCACTTTGTGGTCATCTTTATTGATGACATCCTTATTTATTCCAAAAGCCGTGAAGATCATGAGCAACACTTGAGGCTGACACTCCAAAAGCTTCATGAATACAAACTTTATGCCAAGTTAAAGAAATGTGAGTTCTGGCTTGAGGAAGTAGCATTCCTTGGGCACGTAGTATCAAGTTATGGAATATCTGTTGACCCGGCAAAGATTGAAGCAATTCAAAGATGGGAGCAACCTAAATCAATGACCGAAGTACGTAGCTTTCTCGGCTTAGCTGGTTATTATCGGAGATTCGTGGAATGATTTTCTCGAATAACTACTCCATTAACTCAGCTGACTTGGAAAGATACAAAGTTCGGTTGGATCGAAGAATGTGAGAAGAGTTTTCAAGAACTCAAGAGGAGACTCATTTCAGCACCTGTTTTGACAATACCATCTGGCTCGGAGGGATTTATCATCTACAGTGATGCTTCGGGCAAAGGGTTAGGATGTGTTCTCATGTAACATGGGAAAGTCATAGCCTATGCCTCAAGATAACTCAAAGAATATGAGAGGAATTATCCTACTCATGACCTAGAGTTAGCAGCTGTTGTCTTCGCACTTAAAATTTGGAGGCATTACTTGTATGGGGAGAAGGTAGAAATATTTACGGATCATAAAAGCCTCAAATATTTCTTCACTCAAAAGGAACTCAACATGCGACAACGGCGTTGGCTTGAAGCTATTGAAAGATTATGATTATACCATCAATACCATCACGGAAAAGCGAGCGTGGTAGGTGGCGCATTGAGTAGAAGATCATATGCAAGTCTGAGTGCGATATTGTCAACATAAAGGCCCATTTTGTGTGACTTGCAAAGGATGGAGATAGAGTTAAAGACTCGAGGACCCATGTGATGATGGCGAATATCTGAGTAGAAGGCCGGCTTTAATTGATAAAGTTAAAATTTGCTCAAGCTACTGGACTGGGTGATGCGTATGAGGAAGAAAGTGCAAGAAGGTGCTATCTAGGAAGCAAGAATCGATGAAGAAGGAATACTTCAAGTCAACTCCAGACTTTGTGTTCCTAACGACCCTGATTTAAAGTATAAAATTATGATGGAGGCGCACAACACACCATTTACAATCCATCCTAGGAGTACCAAAATGTATCATAATATTCGTCATACATTTTGGTGGAGCAATATGAAGAGAGAGATAGCGTTGTTTATCTCAAGGTGTCTAACTTGTCAGCGAGTTAAAGCGAGCATCAAGTACCAAAAGGTCCATTGCAACCACTTGAAATTCTAGAATGGAAGTGGGAGCACATTACCATGTATTTAGATTCTACGGTCTTCCTAAGGTTTCTCAAGGTATAGATGCGATTTGGTTCATTGTTGATATATTGACCAAGTCGCTCATTTCTTACCAAATCTGAGAAACTTATACACTTGACGTCTTGCTTCGTATGTACATAAATGAGATTGTAAGGGATTGCATGGTATGCCGGTATCCATAGTTTACGATCGAGACCCAAGATTCACTTCATGATTTTGGGTTAGTTTGCGAGAAAGCTATGAGCGCAGATTCTGATTTAGCTCGGCATATCATCCTCGACAGACCAGGCGTCGGGAGGTCTATTCAAACTCTTGAAGATTTATTAAGACTACTGTGTCCTTGACTTCAAGGGAAGTTGGGATAAGTTCTTACCATTGGTGGAGTTTTCCTACAACAACGGTTATCAAGCAAGTATTGGCATGGCTCCATTTGAGGCATTGTATGGAAGAAAGTGTCGTTCTCGGTATCTTTGGGATGAGGTGGGTGAAGCAGCGTTGTTGGGGCCGGAGTTGGTACGTATGACTACGGAAAAAGATTCAAACGATCCGACAGCGTATAAAAACCTCACAAAATCGACAAAAGAGTTATCTTTGATCTTCATCGAAAGGGCGTGGAATTCGATATAGGAGATCATGTGTTGTTAAGTGTTGCTCCATGGAAAGGAGTTACGAGATTTGAAAAAGAGGAAAGCTCAATCCTCGATTCATGGCCCATTTTAATCTTCGATCGAGTAGGGGCGTGGCCTATAGACTCGCTTTCTGCGCCAAGTATGTCTCGTGTTCATAACGTTTTTCACATATCCATATTACGTAAATATGTGGAAGACCGAACCACATTATTGAGTTAGAAGCCGGGACGAAATAGCGGAAGATTTGGCGTATGAGGGTTCTGTTTAAATCTTGGATAAGAAGGAACTTATTCTATGCTCCAAGAGTTATACCTCAAGTCAAAAGTTTTGTGGAGAAACCACGATGTTGAGGAAATGACTTGGGAGTTAGAATCTGAAATAAAATCAAGGTATCCTTACCTCTTGACATATCAGTCGTACCCTAATTTTGAGGGCAAAATTTCATAAGAAGGGAGGTTGTAAGACCCCAACTTTTATGAATAAAGATGAATTTTCTATAAATATCATTTTGAATATTATGGAATGAATTTGATATAATGTTATAGTTGTGGGTAATATTTATAAATTTTTCAAAATCATGCAAGTTGTTATATAATATTCGATTGGTGGGGAATATTCGTTTTAACGGGGAATATTAAATATAATAACACAATCATTGGTGGACCCACAATGGAATTATTGTCGGATTGAGAAAGCGACAAAAATACTTTATGAAAATAACGGCGGATGTTTTACCATTAAGCTATTTGAAACACACGGTGTTAAAAGTATGCGATGTCTGGCGTAGTTGCGAAAGAGTAGCACACAGTATTGATTATTGATGCTTACGTGAGAAGTCACTCAATTTTGTTCAATTATTATTACGATAATTCTTTGCATAGTATCTCACGTTATTTGATTCAATTATTGTCAATATTTTATAATCAATAATTCAGATGACAAAGTTATTAATATTATTATTTTCGATATTAATGATGTCTAGAAGTTCTGTCAAGGAGAGGTTTGGTCACATAATTACGCACCAATGAGGAGAAATCCTTATTGGAAAGCCCCCTCTTTCCTGGGAACGACCTGATCGATTAATATTGTGAATTATAATAATGATGATGATTTTTGTTTTATTAGTATTATTAATATAATAAAATAGAAAAACTTTTTATATAAAATAGAATACTTTTATAAAGTTATTCATTTTATTAGACTAATATTAAATTTTTTTTATATAAAACATAATACTTTTATAAAGTTATCTATTTTATTAGACAATAATTAGAATATATTATATTTTATTATGCATAGTATTTGCATAGTGCACATATAGTATTTACATAGTAAAATCTTTTTTATATAAAGCAGAATACTTTTTTATAAAGTTATTCATTTTATTAGATTATAAATAGAATATATTATATTTTAAAATAAATCAATCTGGACCTTTCATGAATTAGTTACTATGCAGTCCATTCTTCTATAAATATAAGCTCATTTCTTCATTATTTCTTACGAATTCACTGAAACTCTAGAGAGAGAAACTATAGAGAGAGTTCTTCTTCTATAATCTTGAGCATATTTCTTTAGAGTTTAAGAAAGCTTTGAGCGTAGTGCAAGTTTTCTTTGAGTATATCCTTGCCCTACCAGTCAAAATACTCTTCTTTTATGGTAAGGTATATTATTTGTTGTACTCGTTAGGGGTATTCCTTCTTTCTTATTAGTGAAATTTTTTTGTTATTCTATTCTTTATTATTCTGTTGGAATAACGTGTATACACGGGATACCCTATACTTGGTGAAATTCTTCTATTATTCCATTATTTATTATTACATTTGGAACATCACATGCTTGCATGCGTTTACGCATGATGACTGTAAGATTTTTTATTATTACATTGGAACATCACATCGCAATGCGTTTACACATGACTGGTTCCATTATTTATTATTCTATTGGAATATCCGCCGGTGCTTTTCGCATGACTTGGTTCCATTATTTATTATTCATTGGAATAACTTTTATGCATGCGGTCTATCATCGTCCGGTGATTTCTTTTGTTATTCCATTCTTTATTATACTCGGTTGGTTAAAGTTTTGACTTCTATACTCCATGAAATTAGTGAAATATACTTGATATTTTGCGCTTCATCCAATATCTTTTCATGGAAATATTCTTACGAGCATTCTTGAATTTTACTCTACAAAGAAGTATCATGTTGACAATTTGGGCGTTATTAGTTCTGGATAAATTAATTCTTGAACTTGTTTTATTGAATTCTTATATCATTGTCATCATCCTCATGTTTATATTTTGTTTAAAAGTCATCTGTGCCCTGTAGTGCATAGATGGACTTGGTATGATTATGACCGAGGATTATTGATTGTAATCATGGTAGTAATGTTACAAATGATGTGGTAAAAGTCCTCATTGGCCCGTAGTGTATTGATGGACAGTTGTTGGCATGATCATGACCATTGATGAATACACGAATATCCTTGGCCCGTAGTGCATGGATAATTTGTGGTTGTGATACTAGTGATTGTCCTTGGCCGTAGTACAGGAATGATGTGGATTATATATTAAGCTGAGTCCCAACGATAAAAGTGATGAAAAACCTTTTAAATCATAGAAGATAGTAGATTTTATTCTCTACTTGACTCTACTACTGGATTACTTGTTCCGCTGCAGTTAAACTTGATATTTATTATATTTTATCAGTTTAACACTGTTGAAGGCTAACGATAAATTATTCTGCATTATCTTAGTCATAATATTTCTTCTTGGGCTAGTTTAGCTCACCCTTTTTCTTTCCTTTATTCTCTTCAGGAAATGAGAACGTAGTAGGGACTAGTCGGGGAACGGAGTGACGGTCCAGAGGATAGCATTAGTAGTCCTCACTATTCTGTAAAATAGTGTGTTAATAAATGTATTGAGGACTTATTTTGAGTTTTAATGCTGTCTAAAAGACAATGTTTGTATTAAAACTCACAGCTCATGTTGTATATTTAAGATTGTATTTGAATTTTGTACCATATATTTGGCGACTCAAGATGGGTGATGTCAACCTATTTTGGGGGCATCACAACAGATATTCAGAGACGACCCTCCATCTATCAAGACTCTAGCTAGTATGTATCCAGAGGACAAAATCGCAATGTGCAACGGCTTGCAATAACCGGTCCCTTCGGGCGGTATGTTATCATCAGTGAAAGATATCACATTGTTGTTAAAAATGTGATCAACCAAATGTTAAAAATTTTCCACATCTATTGATTTTGGCAAGTATGTTTCTTCCAAAACCTTCAATAAGATCTTCTTGTGGTCCTCTGAAGAGAAAACCAAGTCCAGTATTAAAATTTGATGTGGATCTTCTCTTAAGCTTAAAACCACTTTGGCTTCATTATGGCCCATGGTACGGAGGAATTTCTCAATTTTCTCCATGGGAATTTTCCCCTTTGATTTGATGGTAGGCTTCATCACCCGTTGGGGAAGATACAGTGGATTCTCCTTCATCACTGTAGCAGTTGTATGAGAAGTGGATCCTTCAGCATCTCCATAATTCCATGGGACTTTTTGTAAGCTGATAACATGATACTGTGATCTGAATGGTAAGCTAATTGTCTCTGGTGCAACCACTTTCAACGGATTGTCAACTCCTTTAAGTTTAATTGTTTGTATTGTGAATGGT
This sequence comes from Panax ginseng, assembly GCA_020205605.1. Lineage (NCBI taxonomy): Eukaryota > Viridiplantae > Streptophyta > Magnoliopsida > Apiales > Araliaceae > Panax > Panax ginseng. Next base: position 86,230,780 of record CM035146.1, on the reverse strand, counting down.
TTGCCAGTCCCATCAGCCTCAGTGGATATAATTGCTACCAATCCCTTCCATTTAGTAGGACATGTATTCTCACTCTCAAACAAAGATCAATCATCGTTCGCTAGTTTGCAGGACAGATTGTCAATTAGATTACGAATAAGGTATGAGTGCCCATCATTCTTCTTAGTGTTGTGACCACGAGAATGGGAGTGATATTGACATACTCCATCAAAATTGAAACGTCCTGAATGGGGATTAATTGGAGGTAGAAGGGAGGTGATCATTCCTTCATTGATCAGCATCTGAAATATCTCCTCTGTAGGTTGGCCCAGGTATGTAAATTTCCTTCTATTGGCAAAATCCCGACGGGCTTTGGCATTTGCTCTCTTCGCATCTTTGTCCTCCAGTGTTTCATTTTCTGAAGGCGATGGAGTATTCATAACAAAAGGGAGGAGACTAGCATGCTCCTGGCTGACTAATTGGCCTGTAGTGCATAGATGGACTTGGTATGATTATGACCAGGGATTATTCGGTGTAATCATGACCGTAATGTTACAAATGATGTGGAAAAAGTCCTCATTGACCCGTAGTGCATTGATGGACAGTTGTTGGCATGATCATGACCATTGATGAATACACGAATATACTTGGCTGTGGTGCATGGATAATTTGTGGTTGTGATACTAATGAATATCCTTGGCTGTAGTGCAGGGATGATGTGGATTATTTATTAAGCTGAGTCTCAGCGATAAAAGTCATGAAAAACCTTTTAAATCATATAAGATAGTAGATTTTATTCTCTACTTGACTCTTCTAATGGATTGCTTGTTCCGTTGCAATTAAACTTGATGTTTGTTATATTTTATCAATTTAACACTGTTGAAGGATAATGATAATTTATTCTGCATTATCTTAGTCATAATATTTCTTACTGGGCTAGTTGAGCTCACTATTTTGCTTTCATTGTTCTCTTCAGGAAATGAGAATGTAGCAGGGACTAGTCGGGGAACAGAGGGATGGTCCAGATAATAGAATTAGTAGTCCTCACTATTCTATGAAATAGTGTGATAATAAATGTAATGAGGACCCCATTGAGTTTGTATATTGTCTAGATGACAATATTTGTATTAAAACTCACAGCATATGTTTAGTCGTATTTTACACGACTGTTGTATAATTAAGTTGTATTTGAATTTTGTACCATGTATTTGGCGACTCAAAATAGGTGATGTATACCGATTTTAGGGGCGTAACATGCATGCTAGTTTAAGTCATAGAATTTACTAACACTTAGCAGACTTTAAAAAAAATCAAAATTGGACTCGGAGGGTCTACAGTAGACTACTGCTGCTGTTAATAATCCGTAGCAATTGCCAGTATCCGTTCAAGTCATGAACAGTCTGCGTCGGTAGAAAACTAGCTCAAACACAGAAATTATTCACGAATTCGACTCTAAACAGTCTTATATTAGTTTAAACATACTTATATGGTCATATAACAACTATATAACCAATACCTAACCTCATTAACATCCAATTTCACAAAATCAAGAATTTGAATTTCAAGACTCAAGACTCCATTTTACAGAGAATGAAATGGAAGCAAGTAAGAGAGGTTATACCTCTGCAAATGTGAAAGGAACTTGCTCCTAATGAACTCCCAAGTTCTTAGAACACTTGTATACCCTCAATTCCATACTTAGCAATTATCAGACAATTTCCAAGCACACCAACTAAGAATTGAGTCTACTATTTATAGAAGAAGTCTTGGACTGGGCATTTGTGTTACACAAGATTGGAATCCATGGTGTAATGGAATGGAACAAAGGTTATTAAAGAGTTGCTTAACCACTCCATACCAGCCACCTTCCTAGCCATGATCACCTAGGATTAGCAGCTTGAAAGTTACATAAAGAGAGTTTAGGCCACTGTTCATTGTACTCGGTGACACTCATTTTGGGACAAGAGAGAAAATCTCAGCATTTTGTCATGTAAAGCTTGGTTTGGTCCTTTTAATTCCCATAATGTAATATTAAGGCACAATTATTACCATATTAGGAATTTAAAGATAAATTATATACTCTCATCATATAATCCATGTACATTAACTACACGAAATAAAATATCGCAGTTAGGCATTATTGTCCAGGTAGTTCCATAATTATCTCTACCACTCACATAACTACATTATAACCTTATTTAATATTGATGTTTATTTAAAATATTAAACTCCTTTTTCAGATCCTAGAATACCTAGAAAATAATTTATTTATGCATTACAACCTCATATGATGTCATGGTGCTACTAGGTACCTCATTTCATTGCAATATACTCTTATCATATGGTTTTATTTATGTCACACATATAACATTAATGTCCCAATTGATGCCTACTCTGAGAAAGTAAGTAACTCCAACTAATCTTCAAGTGTAGGCTGCTTCGCGATTTATTCTATGGGCAAAATCTTGTAATCACGCCGCTGCACCCTCGACAGTTCCAAGACTGGTTTAGCTTCAAGCCAGTGTCAACTTTTATCGCCAAACTTGTTTTACACGACATGAATTAATGTCCACAAGAGTGATATTACAAGTCTAAGAGCATATTGATTGCTTATATGAAATCACATGATCATACACGACTAATCTTCCTAATTCCCGTTTTAACTCACTTAGTGAATCTCCTCGTTTCACAATATGCCACACAAGGCATTTCACAATTCTCATTGTCCAATCCACACTTCTCAATACACATTAATCTAGTGCAACTTAGTTGAATTAACCAACTTACAAAACATGAACACTTATATTCACATAAATATTATTTCCATTAATATATTCATTTAATAATACGTGAAAATTCTAGGGTATTACATCTTTGGCATTTGCATAGAATTCGTGCACAATGGCCATTGGGGCATGCACATGAGTGAATACAACCCCCATCCAACATCTTTCCCTAATCATCTCAAGCATCTGGCCATCATTCCTTCCTGGCATCAAACCCCGTTCCTTGACAAAAGTCTTCGCCACAATTCTTTAGTACTCATTCTATGCCTTAAGACTGACAAATTTGGTGAGGTCTACAATGTCTTCGTCCTGACTGCAACTAGAAGAAGACTCAAGAGTGCGTGATCGTGCTCGGTTTGCTGCCATGAGTGTTGTCTGATAACTTGCAAGCCCTAGATTGCCCTGTGAATTAAGAAGATGATAAACTCCCAACTGATACTGTATATGCAAAAATCAAACTAACCCCAAATCAGCTCTTTGAATGCTTTGAATAAACCCTAGATGCCTTGAAGATTAACCCCCAAACTTGGTGTTGAAAGTGGGGAGAAATTTTGCTGACTTTGGTGATATAGGTTGAGTTGTGGAGACCGAATGGAAGAGGAGATGAGAGATTGCAGTTAGGTAGGAGTGTATGTGAGGAGACCGAATGGAGTAGGAGAAGGAGAAGGACTTAATGCGTTATATCGGTTATCTCTTGAATTAATGAAGGGAAATATACTGAAATGGGCCACGTTTTTAAGACTTTAAAATAATCCACTCTGAACAACACGCACGCGAAAGCAAGGCAAGGCATTGGCTTGTGGCCTTGTGGCCTTGACTATGAATGGGGACTTCGGTTGTGGCAAGACTTGAGTCTTGATGTTTCATCTTGTCTGCATTGGTAGCCTTTGTGTTTGTGCATGGAGATGGCACGTATTTGCATATACCGAGCATAAAATTAAATCTATTCTACATTAAAGAAGGAACAAGCAGCAACTTGATATTCACTATCTAACCTGCAAGCTAAGCATTCACAAGAATGAGATATACCTATTCCCATAACAAAATTGAACTGTGTAATCAAGTATGTATGATTGTATACCCAATCAAAATGCTCTATATGGAATTTCTATCAAAAAGATATGTGCATTAAACTCTATTCAAAATTGGTATCAAAGTTTTCATGACTTAAAGAATTAAACATGGGGGGAAATAAGAATGATATGCCATCAGAATTAAACAATAGGAAGAAGTAGAGGTATATGTAACCGAGAATTATACAATAGGGAGAAATAGATTTGAGCAGTTAGAATTAAACATGAGGGAGAAGTGAGATGATGAGGTGCCTCCCATCGAGCGCTTGTTTATAGTCCATTAGCTTGACTATCTCTGACTTGGTCAAGCTGTTGAAAGGATTGAGGTGACCTTCTGTCTATCAACCTGACCACCATAATAATGCTTCAATCTCTGTCCATTTACTTTGAAGGGCTTGTCTGGGTACTTGTCAAAAATCTCAATTGCACCGTGTGGAAATACAGTTTTTACTGTGAAAGGTCCTGACCACCTTGATTTGAGATTTCTTGGGAAGAGTCTAAGTCTGGAATTGAATAATAGTACTGCTTGCCTTACTCTAATGTTCTTTCCATGATTCTGCGATCATGCCACATTTTCACTTTCTCTTTGTACAACTTGGAATTTTTGTAGGCCTGCAATCTAAATTCATCTAACTCATTGAGTTGGAGAAGATGTTTCTCCCCTGCAGGCTTCAAGTCGAAGTTTAGCTTCTTGATCGCCCAATAAGCTATATGTTCAAGTTCAATGGGAAGGTGAAAAGCCATTCCATACACTAGCTAAAATGGCGACATACCTAGTGGTGTTTTGTAAGCAGTCCTATATGCCCATACTGCATCGTCCAGCTTCAGAGACTAATCTTTTCTCATGGGGTTCACAATCTTTTCCAATATTCTCTTCACCTCACGGTTTGACACCTCTGCTTGGCCATTTGTTTGGGGGTGGTAAGATGTAGCTACTCGATGGTTCACCCCATATTTGGCCAACAACGCTGTAAACTGACGATTATAGAAATAGCTACCTTCATCGCTTATGATCGCCCTAGAAGTCTCGAATCTTGTGAAGAAATCTCAGAACCACCCTAGCGTCATTTGCCGGTAGAGCTGCCACTTCCACCCATTTAGACACGTAATCAATTGCCAGAAGGATGTACAAGTTTCCACATGATGAAAGGAAAGGCCCCATAAAATCTATCCCCCAGAAATTGAAGATGTCAACCTCAAGGATTGTATTCAAAGGCATTTCATTTCGTTTTGATATGTTTCCTACCCTCTGACATCTACCACGTCTCTGCACAAAGCTGTAAGCATCCTTGAAGAGAGTCGGCCAATAAAAAACTCACTCGCAAAACCTTGGTCACCGTTCTTTTCTCCCCAGAATGACCTCCATAAACTGATGCGTGACAATCCTGTAATATACTTTCCGTCTCACTATATGGAATGCACCTTCTAATCATTCTATCAGCACACTGCTTGAACAAGTAAGGTTCATCCCAAATAAACCATTTAACATCGTGGAGAAACTTCTTCTTTTGCTGTCCAGTCAAATCAGAGGGAATGATATTTCTCACTAGAAAGTTTGCATAGTCTGCGAACCATGGTACTTTGCCTTTCACCACAAATAATTGTTCATCTGGGAAGGATTCATTGATCATCACTTTGTCATTAATATTCCTTCCTGGATTCTCTAATCGAGATAAATGGTCAGCCACTTAGTTCTCAGTTCCTTTTCTGTCTTTGATCTCTAAGTCAAACTCCTGAAGAAGAAGGATCCACCTGATCAAACGGGGTTTAACATCTTTCTTTGCTATCAAGTATCCAATTGCTGCATGGTCGGTTTATATAATCACTCTTGTCCAAATCAAATAAGCATGAAATTTGTCGAATGCGTATACCACCGCTAGAAGTTCTTTTTCTGTGGTCGTGTAGTTCAACTGGGCGTCAGTCAGGGTCTTGCTAGCATAATAAATAACATGAATGACATTGTCCCTATGCTGGCCCAATACAGCTCCCACAGCAAAATTTCTTGCATCACACATCAACTCGAACGAAAGATCCCAATCTGGAGCTGTAATCACGGGTGTCGTAGTAAACTTCTTTTTCAAATGCTCAAAAGCAGTCTTGCATTCCTCATTGAATCTAAAATGGACATCTTTTTCTAACAAACTTCAAAGCAGCTTGGTAATCTTTGAGAAGTCCTTGATAAATCGATGATAAAAACCTGCATGCCCCAAAAATCTACGAACGCCTTTTATAGAATTAGGTAGAGGTAAGTTCTCGATAGTTTCCAATTTTTCCCTGTCCACCTCTAACCCTTTCCTTGAAACTCTATGTCCCAAAATAATACCTTCTTGTACCATAAAATGACACTTCTCCCCATTCAGAACGAGATTTGTTTTAACAAACCTTTTCAGCACCATTACCAGATTCTCCAAACACAAGTCAAAAGAGTCTCCAAATACTGAGTAATCATCCATGAAGACTTCAACATTTTTCTCAACCATATCAGAGAAAATGGCCATCATGCACCTCTGGAATGTAGCCAGGGTATTGCATAGGCCGAAACACATCCTTCTGAAAGCAAATGTACCATAAGAACAAGTGAATGTAGTCTTCTCTTGGTCTTTCGGGGATATCACTATTTGGTTGTACCCAGAATAACCATCTAGGAGGCAATATTACTCATGACCTGCTAACCTATCTAGAATTTGATCAATAAACGGGAGAGGAATATGATCTTTCCCTGTAGCTTTGTTTAGTCTGCGGTAGTCCATGTAGACCCTCCAACCCATAACTATTTTGGTAGGTATTAACTCATTGTTTTCATTGGATACCACTGTCATACCCCCTTTCTTCGGCACACGCTGCACCAGGCTCACCCAAGAGCTGTCTGAAATAGGATAAATGATCCCTGCATCTAACCACTTCAATATCTCTTTTTTAACCACTTCCTTTATGATAGGATTCAATCTTCATTGTTGCTCTACTTATGTCTTACTATCATCTTCCAAAAGGATTTTGTGCATACAAAATGAGGGGCTGATCCCTTTGATGTCTGCTATTGTCCATCCAATTGCTGATTTAAACTCTCGCAGAACTCGCATCAATTTATCTTCCTGAAAAGATGTTAGTGCAACAGCAATTATAACAAGTAACTTTGAAGATTCACTTAAAAATGCATAGCTTAAATGATATGGCAGGGGTTTAAGGTCAAGGTCGGGAGGCATCTCAAGAAAAGGCTTGAGTCATTCAATGGGAATCTTGAACTTTCGCATATATGGTATTGTGTCAAGAATTTGCACACACTCTACGACCTCAGTATCTTCCATGTTAGATTCTCCCAGAATGGCACTCTCCAATGGCTCAATGTCAATCAAATTTCTAGCCTCATAATTTAACACTCTGTCTACGACATCAATCCGAAAGCACTCTTCTTTGTCAGTGGGGAACTTCATAGCCTTAAAGACATTAAAGGTGACCTCTTGGTCTTGGACTCTCATGGTCAGCTCTCCTTTCTGTACATCTATAAGTGTTTGCCCCGTGGCTAGAAAAGGTTTCCCAAGGATGATTGATATGTCTCTTTCCTCTTCATAGTCCAAAATGATGAAGTAGGCTGGGAAGATAAACTTGTCTACTTTGACCAAAACATCTTCTACAATACCTCTTGGGTATGTGATGGATCTATCGGCAAGCTGTAATGATATATTCGTCGGCTTTGGAGCCAGAAATCCCAATTGAGTGAATACCGATAGAGGCATCAAGTTTATACTTGTCCCCAAGTCATATAAGCATTTGTTGAAAGAAAACTTTCCAATGGAGCATGGTATTGTAAAACTGCCTGAATCCTTAAGCTTTGGAGGTAGCTTACGCTGCAAAACCACACTTCACTCTTCTGTCAAGGCCGCTGTCTCATAATCCTAAAGTTTCTTCTTCCTTGATAGAATGCCTTTCATAAACTTCGCGTAGCTTGGCATTTGCTCTAAAGCCTCTGCGAATGGTATGTTGATTTGCAATTTTTTAAAGACCTCCAAAAACTTAGCAAACTATTTGTCCTCTCTTTGCTTTTGAAACCTCAGTGGGTAAGGAACATGAGGGTATACACGTGGTGGTGTGGCTTTCTCTGCCAACTCCTTATGATCTGTCTATATTACCCACTGCTCAGAACCCCATTCAGATAAGCCATTCTCAGAACTCACTGCACCTTGGCGCGGCCGCGCTAGGTCTCCTTCAATATTCGGCGCGGGCGCGTCAGCCTCCAATCTTGTAGTCTGTTTCCCTGATCTCAATATAATAGCTTGACATTGCTCTTTCCCTTCCCTTCTTGGATAGGCTTTAGTATTACTTGGTAGAGCTCCTTGCGGTCTATTATTCAACATGTTGGCCATTTGGCCTATTTGAATCTTCATTATTTTTCACCAATTCATTCAAGTATTATAGAGAGAGAAAATATAGAGAGAATAAGAGAGAAAGAAGAAGAGTATTCTGTTACTACACTATTGTAGTATTCAATCTCCTACTAAGGTAAGATGTATTATTTCTTTCGTATTCGTAAGTGATATTATTCTTGTTCAATATTCGTAAGAAATGATATTTTCTTCCATACTCTGTAGTATGTAAGTAATATCATTTCGTTTCATATTTCTAATTCTACACTTATTGTGAGATCCCGAATTTTATGAAATGAAAGTATTCAATTTTCTTATAATTATTATGTTATTTAGTAAATGGTTAAATTGATAAAGGTTAAAGCTAAGGGTGATATTTGAAAATTTTGCAAAGTAAGCAAGTTGATATAAAATATTCGTTGTGTCGGGGAATATTCGATTGGTCGGGGAATATTCGTTGTAACAGGGAATATTCATACGATGACACAATCATTGGTGAACCCCACAACGAAAGTATTGTCGTATTTAGAAAACGATAGTATTATCTTTTTATAAATATTGACGAAAGTTTTACCGTTAAACTGTTGAACTACCCGATAGTAAAAGTACAGTAATACGCGTGGTTGCATAGTAGCACACGATATCAATTATTGATGCTTACATAAGAAGTCACTCAGTTATACTCAATTATTGCTATAGTAATTGCTGCATATCTCTCATATTATTGATTCAATTATTATCACAGTATCATCTGCATAATATTTATTATTATTAAATCAATAATTGAGACGACAAAGTTATTTATATTATTATTTATAATATTGACAATGTCTAGAAGTTCTGTGAAGAAGAGGTTTGGTCACCTAATTGCGCGCCAATAAGGAGAAATCCTTATCAAAAAGCCCCCTCTTTCCTGGGAACGACCTGGTTGTTAAATATTGTGAGTTATAATATTAATGATGAATAAGTTCGTGTTGATTAAAGATGAAATTGATAGTTCCATTCTGTTGGGATTATTAGTGTTTGTGAAAATTGACATTTATTTCGATAATAATTGATGTCTGGAAGTTATATTGACCAATCGGTTAATTAATCGGGTAAATGAGAAATTAATTGCTATTAATTCACATGCTTATAACTATGTGTTCACATGTGTGTACTATTGATTCACATGTATGTACTATTAGGGGAGGTGGTGCAAGATTAATAATACTTGCATGACTAAATTAAAAATGGAGGTATAGATGAAGGTACTATACTGTAATTATTTTTTTTTCACATCATTGTACTATTGAGTCATATGATTGTACTATTGATTCACATGATATACTATTAGGGGAGGCGGTGCAAGTTTGATAATACTTGCAGGACTAAATTAAAAATGAAGGAAAAGATGAAGGTATTATACTGTAATATTTCGAGCCCCAAAACGTGCAATTATCGAAACTATGTTTTCCTATAAATAGAAGCTCATTCTTCCTTCATTCTCACCAATTCACTAAGTCTCACAAGAGCAATTATATAGAAAGAAGCTATAGAGAGATAGAAGAAGAATAGTCTACTACTTCACTACTCCAGTATCCAGTCTTCTTCTGAGGTAAGAGGTATTATTTATTTCATATTCTAAAGAGAAATTATTTTTCGTATTCCTATGAATAGTATTTTCGTTTAATATTCGTAAGGGGTATTATTTATTTCATATTCTGAAGAGAAATTATTTTTTGTATTCGTATGAATATTATTTTCGTTTAATATTCGTGAAGGGTATTATTTCTTTCGTATTCATGAAGGGAGTTAGTTTCTTTCAATACTCGTAAGGGTTGTTATTCCATTCTTTATTATTCTGTTGGAATAACCTGTATACGCGTACTACCATATGCATGGTGAAATTCTTCTGTTATTCCATTCTTTATTATTTTGTTGGAATAACCTGTCTATGCGGACTACCGTATGCATGGTGAAATTCTTCTGTTATTTCATTATTTTTTATTCTATTGGAATAACTCAGATGTCATGCCGGATCACCGTATGCATGGTGAAATTCTTCGTTATTCTATTCTTTATTATTACATTGGAATAACTTGTCTACGCGACTCACCGTATGCATGGTGAAATTCTTCTGTTATTCCATTCTTTATTATTCCGTTGGAATAACCTGTCTACACGGACTATCGCATGCATGGTGAATGACCCTTCGTATTCATTCTTTATTAAATTGTGAAAATGACCTGTCTACGTGGATTACCGCATGGTGGGTGAAAAATCCATTTGCAGTTTCGTATATTCTATTATACTCGTATGAGATATCATTTCTTTTGTACTCGTCATGGAATATTGTTTTCTTTTGTGTTTTCCTTTTATGAGTACTATTCACGTAATAATATTCATGAGTTACTATTTACGATTCACCTGATTATTATTCACTCGAATATTATTCACTCGGGTATTCGGGACACTTTTCATGCCGGAGTACTATTCACGGGTTACTATTCACCCGGTTATTATTTACTAGAATATTATTCACTCGGGTATTTGTGGTACTTTTCATGCCAGGGTACTATTCACGAGGTACTATTCTCGAAGTACTATTCATATGGTACTATTCATGAAGTACTATTCACCCAAACTTTTTCTGTCTAAATTATTTTTGATACATGAATATTATTCTTGAATTTTACTCCACAAAGCAGTATCATGTTGACAATTTGGATATTTTTAAACTATGGATAAATTTAAAATCTTTAATATTTATCCTTGATTTCGTTTGATTAATGATTATATCATTGTCATCATCCTCGTGCTTATATTGTGATGAAAGTCATCTTTGGCTTACGTGCATAGATGAACTGTTGATTGGTATGATTATGACCAGGGATCATTTGGTATAATCATGACCCGTAATGTTACAAATGATGTGATTAAAGTCCTCATTGGCCCGTAGTGCATTGATGGACAGTTGTTGGTATGATTATAACCAAGGATTATTTGGTATAATCATGACCATTGTTGAAAACATGAATATCCTTGGCCCGTAGTGCATGGATAATTTGTGGTTGTAATACTAATGAATATCCTTGGCCGTGCATGGATGATTCGATGATGTGGATTATTTATTAAGCTGAGTCTTAGCGATAAAATATTGATAATACACTTTTAATTCGTAGAAGATAGTAGATATCATGCTCTACTTGACTCTTCTAAAATACAGTTGTATGTCTTTGGCCTGTAGTGCAAAGATGAATTGTTAATGACTATCTTTGGCCCGTAGTGGAAAGATGAATTTATTAGTATGATTATGAACAAGAATTGTGATTTGGTATAACCATGATTTTTGATGTTTCAGGTAAAGACAGGTGATAAAAATTATCTTCGTCCTGGGTGCGAAGAGGAATTTAGAATCACAATTATGATTATGAGTTATTCACATGATTGTGAACAGGAATTGTTGATTGATGTTACAGGGATAAAATATTATTGGTGGAATTTTAACATGGAGAAGATAATAGACCTTATGGTCTATTTGACTCTTCTAATGGATTGCTAGTTCCGCTGCAACTATGGTTAAAAAGTTTTATCATCTACCATATGTTCTAATCTCTGATTTATTACTGACGAAGGCTATTGATAATTTAATTATCTTTAGTCATGATATTCTTTACTGGGCTAGTTGTGCTCACCCTTTTGCTTCACAATTCCTTTCAAGTAATAAGAGTGTAGTTGGGTCGAGCGGGGGTAACAGGGGATTAGAACGGTGGTCTAGAGCTGTTGAGGTTTCCCCTAAAATAGTATGGAAATAGTTTTATTGAGAATTTCAGATAAGTGTGTCGTATTTTATTCGTCATTTTAACCGTTGATTTTGGTGAACCGAATAGGGAGAGGTGAACCCAACTTTGGAAGGGTGTTTTGCCACTATCATACAAGATGTCTAATGACATACGACTTCGTGTTATCATAAGACAGGGTTGTGCACATACACTTGCTGATTATATCTATGAGCACTACCTATATAATCTTGGAGTTTGGTTGAATTATAATTCTCAATTGGAGACAATGGAGATAATTATATATCAATAGAAGATTCACCATTGGAAAGAACATGACAGTAATCTTCTCATTTTTCTTTGAGGTCTATTGGGTCAACCAATGATAATTCTTGAGTCATATGATATATATCATAACTTAGATGCATGGCCTCCCATGCACGAAGGTTTCCTTGATCATTTTCCAAAGATTTTAGTTTCAAAAATAATTATTGACTGTACTTTTATGTAAAGTACTATTGTAAGGTGTTGTGGTCGAGACACCAAGAGAGTTATATATATTTGTATTAAAACTCATAGATTAATTGTGGTCATATTTGCACGATAGTTCAACAATTGTATAAATGAAGTTTGTATTTGATTTCTATAGTGTGATATGTGACACCCCCAAATCCAGGTACTTCGATTCCACGGGATTTGGTGTTCACTGTACACATATCATCTATCTATATACCCATAATAAATGCAAACCATGCAATAGATAGAATAAATCTTCCCCTTATGGGGTTACAACATCTGAATAATAAACATAATCCCAGGTCATACTAACCTTAAACATCTGTACGGAAACATAAACAAATAAGTCTTAAACAACATCATTAACTTAAGTCTTAAACAGAAATACATCATCATATAAAACAACAAGTCTTCATCACTTGTTAATCTTGCCTTTGCCTTTTTAGTAGAAGGCTCGCTTCGGACCTTTTCGTTCTTAAGCGCAATGTTATTATTACGCAAGAGTGAGTACTATTGCCCACAAGTAAACTAATGAAATAATAATGTATAATAACATGCGTGTGAATCAAAGACTTCTGAAATAAAAGCTCAACTTTTGAATCAAGAATGAATAACAAATATCAAAAGATTTCTGAGGGTCATAAGACCTTGAACTATGTCCCAGGTTATCAAGGGTTATACTTGAAACCTTTAATATCATAATATTATGGACCTTTCTACTGCATTTAAGGGGATCACCCTTAGTACCATCATTGTGCACAATATCTTAACGCTTAACGATAAGTAAATCCCTTTGCGTAGGTTGTTTATCTCGGTTTGACATTAGAGTCCGCACGAAAGGAAGTTTGGTTTGGATAAATCAATAAGGGTTCTGAATTTAGAACGTTCATCAACTATGGACTAGTTGAATCAATAAGGATTCGCTAGTCTAACAAGGTTCAACAATAAATGATATTTATAATGAATAACAACCTCAATAGGTATACAATAGAACACTTATTGTATACCAGAATCATACTTTGAAAAGATAGTAAATCTTTAACATAACAAATGAACTTGATTTATAAACTTGAATAATGATAACAAATAGGGTTAGGAAACTTGCCTCGTGCGTAGATTACACGTTAATTAAACACGTTCTTTGAATTTAATCCCACATACCAATTACATTCACAACTATAGTTAATTATAACATAACTAATCATCAAACGTTCATTCTTTTTGTCTAACTCGAATTATGACTATACTTAGTCAATTTATTACACTTATTGTCACATAATTTACACTTAATGAATAACAAGCTAATTATGTATTCAATAATTCAATCCACATGCAATTATGTTATTTACATGTTAAGTAACTATTTTAACATCTCATTATACTTCTAACATATTTCCATGTTTATTAAATTAGGTTAATACAACATTACTAGACTTAAACACATTTAAAATTCATTTCGAATATTTCGAGAGTGAGTCATGCCATGCCCACTTTTATACTAGAGTCTTGGCTCATACATGGCCATATGAGTAGCAATACATGAGACTTCAATTTTGGAGTTGGCGCCCCGGCGCGAAACTCCAGATTCTGATTCCCAATTCGCGAAGAACACAGAGTTCAGCGAAATAAACATTACATAATCATTAATTTCACTAATTTAACATACCCACATGCTAGAATTCATACATAATCATTACCCAACAATTACATAATGAATTTAACCCATTAAACACATAATTATAGAATTAAATATGTAATTTTCACTGTTCTTGATGTTCTTGAAGGTTTTGAATACAAAACATGAAAATTAACACTACGGGATTCATTATAACACCGAATACGTTCATTTAAAGTTTGGTCTCTTCATATTAACATGCATAAAAATATACGAGTATAAATTTTACATAACCATTTATGTTTGACATATTAAAATTACATATAAGGGCCATATGGCCAAAACCCATACTCTGTAAGTTTTGAGCAACATATACGACGCATTTTCATGAAACTAATGACATGGTAACTTATATAATATATAATTGAATATGATTTGATAACATTTAACACATATATAAACTCATAATCATACCCTTTCCCAATTACAGAGACTTTACAAAAGCTTTGAAAGCCGTTTTCATGAAACTTAAACAACGTAACTATAAAAATTGGGAAGGAGGAAATTACCCAAAGCGTAGTGTAGATTTTAATAGGAGATGAATTCCTTCTCAAATTCTTCTTCAATCACAGACTCACAATTCTCCTCAACAATTATAAATTTCTCTCTTACTAGTTTATCAGACTTAAGAAAATGAACTCAAAGAATATGCATATATTTTTAAAATGTTAGTTAGATTGCCATCGGGATTCGGTCATGGGTTAACTGTCCTCAACTCCCATTAAGGTCATGTTTGGCTAGCTTTAAAAGACTTAATCCCATTTAATTTAATAACTCTTTTATCATATAGTTTAAATAATGTCACACCCTCTATAAAATAACTCAATTAATTTATTTAATTAAATTAAATAAAATATAATAATTTATCATAAATTCACATAATCATATAATTAATTTTCTCATTAATTAATTATATTAAATTATTAAATCTCTAATTAATTATTAAAATAACATTATGCTTATTAAATATTTCATTTAATTCAATAAGCTCACATAAATACATATTTGAATAATGAATATTCTCCACATTAATTTAATAGATATAACATATATAATTAAATTAATCTATCGCAATTGCATCAATTAATTATTTAATCTAATAATTAAATCATCGAAATTATTTATTTAATTTAATAAATATTAAGAATTAAATTACAAAAATCTCATTCGTCACAAATTTACCCCCTTAAAAGGATTCTGTCCCCAAAATCACGACTCAATAATTTCGACCCGCTACATTCTCCCCCCCTTACAAAGATTCTGTCCCCAGATTCACTTACACATAATTTAATTAAATAAATGAGGGTAATTCTTCATCATATTCTCTTCGAGTTCCCACATAGCTTCTTCAGCATTGTGGTTCCTCTAAATTACCTTAACAGAAGGTATTACTTTATTTCTGAGAACTTGTTCTTTTCTGTCAACGATTTGAACAGGAATTTCTTCGTAAGATAAGTCTTTTTCAAAATGCAGGGGTTCGTATTCAATTACATGCTTGTAATCGGGTTTGTAGGGTCGTAACACAGAAACATGGAAGACGTTGTGGACATTCTCGAGTGCTGGAGGTAAGGCTACCTCGTACGCGACTTCTCCGATTCTTTGCAGTACTTCAAATGGTCCAATGAATCTTGGGCTTAATTTTCCTTTCTTTTCGAACCTGATCTTTTCCTTCTAGGGAGAGACCTTTAAAAACACATAACTACCCGATTCAAACTCAACGTTTTTATGATATGGATCAACAGATTTCTTCCATCTCATCTTGTCGCTACCAATGTGTTTCGGATCACTTTTAACTATTTCTGCATTGCATTGTACCAATTTCGCCCTAGAAATTGCCTTTCACCAACTTCATCCTAGTAAAGCGGAGTTCTGTACTTTCTGCCGTATAACGCTTCATAAGGCGGCATGCCAATACTAGCGTGGTAGCTGTTGTTGTAGCTGAACTCTATGAGTGGTAGGTGATCGTCCCAATTTCCTTTAAAGTCCATCACACAGGCTCTTAACATATCTTCTAATGTCTGAATCGTTCTCTCACTCTGTCCGTCTGTTTGAGGGTCGTATGCTGTACTCATTCGCAATTGCGTTCCCATGCATTCCTGTAGACATTTCTAGAAGTTCGATGTAAAGCGAGGATCCCTATCGAAAAAAATTGACACCAGCACTCCATGCCTCGAAACAATCTCTTTTACGTATAACCTCGCCAACTGATCTAAGTTGAATCTGATTTTTATCGGAAGGAAGTGTGCGAATTTCGTCAGACGGTCAACGATAACCCATACGGATTTCATTTCCTATTTTTATCGGAAATAATTGACATCGGCACTCCGTGCCTCGAAACAATCTCTTTTACGTATAACCTCGCCAACTGATCTAAGTTGAATCTGATTTTTATCCGAAGGAAGTGTGCGGATTTTGTCAGTCGGTCAACGATAACCCATACTGTGTCGTAGCCTATCTGAGTCATCGGAAGGCCAACCACGAAGTCCATTGTAATATGTTCCCATTTCCATTCTGGGATTTCCAACGGTTGAAGCAATCCACTTGGTCTCTGATGTTCTGCTTTCATTTTCTGACAAGTAAGACACTTGGCAACACATTCTGCAACATCTCGTTTTAAATTTGGCCACAAGAAATGTTGTCGAAGATCTTGGTACATTTTGGTACTACCAGGGTGAATCGAATATCGTGAACTATGAGCCTCGCTCAAAATGTCTTCCTTAATCTCTGTGACTGGTGGCACCCAAACTCTATTTTCAAATCTCAGTATTCTTTCCTTATCCATTTTGAATCTCGGTTCAGTTCTTTCAGATATCTTCTTTGTCACCTTTTTACATTCTTCGTCCTGAAGCTGAGCCTCCTTAACTTTATTCAGTAGGGTTGTACCAGATTGCATCTGAAATAGCTTCTCATCAATTTCTATAGGATACTTCACTTCCAACTCTAGTTTCTCTATTTCAGAAATTAGCTCCTCCTGATCGGTCAACATCATCAATTTCTCACAACCCTTTCTACTTAAGGCGTCGGCAACCACATTTGCCTTGCCCGGATGGTATAAAATCTCACAATCGTAATCCTTGATTAATTCCAACCATCTTCTTTGACGCATATTTAAGTCTTTCTGCGTAAAAATATATTTCGGACTCTTGTGGTCTCAGTATATATTTCACACTTCTTCCCGTGAAAGATAGTGCCTCCAAATTTTCAAAGCAAAACAAGCTGCACTAACTCCAAGTCATGGGTGGTATCCTTCTCGTAATCCTTCAATTGTCGTGATGCATACGCAATGACTTTTCCGTTTTTCATCAACACACAGCCAAGTTCTTTATGTGACGCATCACTATAAACAACAAAATTTCCTGTATCGTCCGGAAGATACAACACAGGTGATGTACTCAACCTTTCTTCAATTCTTGAAAGCTTTCCTCACACTTCTCCGCGTCCAAACAAATTTCTGACTTTTCGAGTTAAATTCGTTAATCTGAGTTGCGATCTTGGAAAAGTCTTGTATGAACCTTCTATAATATCCCCGCCAATCCAAGAAAACTTCAGACTTCCGACGACATCCTCGGCTGATCCCAGTTAATCACGGCTTCAACTTTGGATTGATCTACCGAAATTCCATTTTTATTGATCACGTGCCTAAGAAATTGCACTCGTTCAATCCAAAATTCGCATTTCAAAAACTTGGCATACAACTTTTCCCTTCTCAATACTTCCAATGTTAATCTCAAATGCTCTTCATGTTCTTCCTTGGTTTTCGAATAAACCAAAATGTCATCTATAAATACCACCACGAACTTGTCCAAAAATGGCTTGAACACACCATTCATTAGTCCCATAAATGTTATAGGAGCATTCGTAAGACCAAACGACATTACTAAAAATTCGTAGTGACCATATCGCATTCTGAACGCTGTCTTCGGTACATCCTCTGGCCTCACCTTCAATTGATGATAACCGTTTCTCAAGTCTATCTTGGAAAAGTATTTCGCTCCCTTCAATTGATCAAACAGGTCGTCGATCCTCGGTAATGGATATCTGTTCTTAATCGTGACCTTATTCAGTTCTCTGTAGTCAATGCAGAGCCACATCGATCCGTCCTTCTTTTGCACAAATAACACCGGCGCTCCCCACGGCGATACGCTCAATTGATTGTACTTCTTGTCCAGTAATTCTTGTAGTTGTACCATTAATTCTTTCATCTCTACTAGTGCCATTCGGTATGGTGCCTTTGATATTGGAGCAGTTCCGGGCGCCAAATCGATCACGAAATCTACCTCTCTATCTGGTGGAAGTCCTGGCAAATCGTCTGGAAATACGTCGACGAAGTCCCTCACAATCGATATTTCTTTTACCTTCGAATTCACTTTTCGACTGTCAACTATTAAGCTAAGTATCCTACATAGCCTTGTCTTAATAACTTCCTGACCTGCATAATCGTCAGACAACTCGCTTGTCTAGGCGACTTGCTACCATAAAACACAACCTTTGACGGAGTCATAAGGTTAATACACTTCTTTTGGCAATCAATTACAGCCCAGTAATTGAATAACCACTCCATTCCCAATATAACGTCAAATTCCCCAAGTCGAATAGGGATAAGATCTACGTTCATGATATTACCCTTAATATCCACTCTACAGTTCTTATATACGCATTTCAACAGGATTATTTCTCTATTCACAATTTTTATGTTCATGGGTAATCCAATACATCCTTAGGCAAATCTAAATTCTTAGCAAAGTCATCGGATATAAAGGAACAAGTAGCACCCGAATCAAATAAAACATAAGCATTAATTTTATTGATCGGAATGATACCGACATTACATCATGAGATCGAATCGCATCTCGCATCGTCATGTTGTAAGTCCTGGCGGTCGATCATTTGGTCATGGTTGGTCCGGTGATAGTCAAGGCGTTTCCATCGTTGTTTCCGGCTTCCTCCGGTCCCGCCTCCCGGTCCTGCCCCTCCCGATACCTTCTTAGGACAGTCTCTTGCCAGGTGGTCCTTTGAACCACAAGTGAAGCAAGCACCCTTCTTTGGGTTAGGACAGTTAAGTGCTATGTGGCCTTCCTGACCACAATTGTAGCACACTCGTTTTCCCTTCATACAAACTCCCAGATGAGCTTTCCCGCAGGTTGGGCATGCTTCAATTCTTTTCTTCTGACTTCCTTGTTGATTCCCCGATGATGAGTTGTCATTCCACCTTTTCTTCTGATTAAAATTACCACCTCCTATGCTACTTCCACTAGCCTTGTTATTTCCTTCACTTTCACTCTTCTTCTTCTTCTGATCTTGATTGTACTTGGTCACCGCATCGCTTCAACCTTCAGCGAGGATGGCCTTTTCCAGTACTCCGGCAAATGTGTTTATTTGAAATATTGATACTTTACTATATACCCAGGGCTTTAGTCCTTGTTTGAATCTTCTGGCTTTTCTCTCGTCCGTGTGTACTTGGTACGGGGCGAACCTCTCCAACTCATTGAATCTAGCTGCATAATCAGGTACGGTCATATTCCCCTACTTCAATTCTAGAAACTAAACCTCCATTTGGTTCTACGAGCTTGTCGGGAAATACATCTCAAAAAACATCTCTTTAAATCTCTCCCAAGTAAGTACACCTTCACCTCCACGAACTTTGTTTGCTTGCCACCAATAGCTAGCTTCAGACTTCAGCATAAACGTTGCAAAGGCGGTCTTCTGGTCTTCTCTAACCCTAGCAACGTCGAAAACCTTCTCCATCTCCATAACCCACGTTTGAGCCTCGATCAGGTTCATGGAACCTTTAAACTCGGGTCGTCCCCATCCGCTTTGAAATCTTTAAACGTAGTATTTGGTGGAGCTTGAGGTTGATTATTCATTGCTCCAGTCAGTAAGTTAACCAACTGCTGAACAGGATTAACATTGGCGTTATTGTTGTTATTAGTAGATCCTTCTTGAGCTGGTTGACGTTGTTGTCTTCTTCTTGGCGGCATATTTCTGTTAAAATATATGCTTATTAGATCTTTGTTTATTTCTCTAAATAGTTAAGGCATTACTCAACAATTTAACATAATTATTTAACACATTATCTCAAACAACTTGATATATATTCATTCAAATCAAAAGTTTTACATCAAACGATAGCATCACTGCTATTTACTTCAACTATCCTGAGATAAAGAATCCACAAGATTTAAATACTAAAATATTCCTTTGTTCATAACTACATCGGAATTTACATCTAAATAATAGACAAGTTTATCACATAAGTAAAAAATTATATCACCGTCGCCAAGTAAACTGAATAGCCACTACTACGCCCTCTTCCATGATGCGAGACATCGTCCTGCGATCCAAAGATATACGATGGAAGTCCTTGAACCGGATGGGGTACCTCAAAACTCGATCCTGGGCCTCATCCATTGCATGATTAAGTGTAGAGTATGTCTCCCCAAGCTTCACCTTCTTTGCACGACCATCCTCTTCTGCAAGATCAGCACGATGTGACTCTCTTACTCAGCCTTCCTCTGTTATAATCAGCCTTTTAGAGCTTTCCTTCAGTTCTTTCTTCAACTTTTCCATCTCTGCGGTCTTATCTTCGATTTGTCCCTTCTCGTGGACCAAGTCCCATTCTACATTTCCCAGTCGTGATTGAAGAGTCGAAATCTCCCTCTCCTTCGCTTCTAGAGTAATCATTGAATATGCTTTCCTTTCAATCGGATCCTCAGACCTCATCTCGTAACTCCACGTTACGGTCGTATAATGTGTCATACATCTCAGCATCAATGGAGTGGTGTGGAAACTCCTCTTCTTCCTCTTCAAATTCCTCCTCAGGATCCTCCTCTGGTCGGGCCTCAGCCCATGCTCCACGAACAACAAAGTGATCAAAGGAGATGGCTCTCTCAGACTAACTTCTCCCATTTACATGAATGTCCCGGCTCCTCCTCCCAGAGGTCTTGTGAGGTACTCGGGGTTCCTCCTCCCCAGTTCGACTAGTTCCTCCAACATCCGACATCCTGACAACAAAATTTCAAGTTTTAGTTACTAAGTCGTACTAGTGAGCACATAATTTAACACATAAGCACATAAAGTCTTTTATTATCTTCAATGAATTACAGATATTCATTTCTTAGAACTCGATAAGAGTTTTCCATCACTATGTTCTTCCTATAAGGCTACTACCTAAGGTTTTTCCCCCACCTAAGGTTCATAACCTACAGCTTTGATACCAACCTGTGACACCCCCAAATCCAGGTACTTTGATTCCACGGGATTTGGTGTTCACTGTATACATATCATCTATCTATCTACCCATAATAAATGCAAACCATGCTATAGATAGAATAAATCTTCCCCTTATGGGGTTACAACATCTGAATAATACACATAATCCCAGGTCATACTAACCTTAAACATCTGTACGGAAACATAAACAAATAAGTCTTAAACAACATCATTAACTTAAGTCTTAAACAGAAATACATCATCATATAAAACAACAAGTCTTCATCACTTGTTAATCTTGCCTTTGCCTTTGCTAGTAGAAGGCTCGTCGGACCTTTCGTTCTTAACTGCAATGTTATTATTACGCAAGAGTGAGTACTATTGCCCACAAGTAAAATAATGAAATAATAATGTATAATAACATGCGTGTGAATCAAAGACTTCTGAAATAAAAGCTCAACTTTTGAATCAAGAATGAATAACAAATATCAAAAGATTTCTGAGGGTCATAAGACCTTGAACTATGTCCCAGGTTATCAAGGGTTATACTTGAAACCTTTAACAGTCATAAGATTATGGACCTTTCTACTCGTACTTAAGGGGATCAGCCCTTAGTACCATACTGTGCACAATATCTTAACGCTAACACATAAGTAAATCCCTTTGCAGGGTTGTTTATCTCAGTTTGACATTAGAGTCCGCACGAAAGGAAGTTTGGTTTGGATAAATCAATAAGGGTTCTTAATTTAGAACGTTCATCAACTATGGACTAGTTGAATCAATAAGGATTCGCTAGTCTAACAAGGTTCAACAATAAATGATATTTATAATGAATAACAACCTCAATAGGTATACAATAAAACACTTATTGTATAACAGAATCATACTTTGAAAAGATAGTAAATCTTTAACATAACAAATGAACTTGATTTATAAACTTGAATAATGATAACAAATAGGGTTAGGAAACTTGCCTCGTGCGTAGATTACACGTTAATTAAACACGTTCCTTGAATTTAATCCTACATACCATTTACATTCACAACTATAGTTAATTATAACATAACTAATCATTAAACGTTCATTCTTTTTGTCTAACTCGAATTATGACTATACTTACTCAATTTATTACACTTATTGTCACATAATTTACACTTCATGAATAACAAGCTAATTATGTATTCAATAATTCAATCCACATGCAATTATGTTATTTACATGTTAAGTAACTATTTTAACATCTCATTATACTTCTAACATATTTCTATGTTTATTAAATTAGGTTAATACCACATTACTAGACTTAAACACATTTAAAATTCATTTCAGATATATTCGAGAGAGCCATGTCATGCAAGTGCCACTTTTGTACTAGGTCTTGCATACATCAAGGCGCATTGTAGCATATGACTTGAGACTTAGCATGCACTTAGTTGAGACTTCGCCTTCGAGTTCAGCCATGGCCAAACTCTAGATTCTCGATTCCCGATTAAGAAGAAACACGAGTTCAAATAAATAAACATTACATAATCATTAATTTCACTAATTTAACATACCCACATGCTAGAATTATAATCATTACCCAATAATTACAGAATGAATTTAACCCATTAAACACATAATTACAGAATTAAATATGTAATTTTCACTGTTCTTGATGTTCTTGAAATTCGTTATAACACCGAATCCGCTCATTTAAAGTTTGGTCTCTTCATATTAAAATGCATAAAAATATACGAGTATAAATTTTACATAACCATTTATGTTTGACATATTAAAATTATGTATAAGGCCCATATGGCCAAAACCCATACTCTGTAAGTTTTGAGCAACATATACGACACATTTTCATGAAACTAATGACATGGTAACTTATATAATATATAATTGAATATGATTTGATAACATTTAACACATATAAACTCATAATCATACCCTTTCCCAATTACAGAGACTTTACAAAAGCTTTGAAAGCCATTTTCATGAAACTTAAACAACGTAACTTTAAAAATTGGGAAGGAGGAGATTACCCAAAGCGTAGTGTAGATTTTAATAGGAGATGAATTCCTTCTCAAATTCTTCTTCAATCACAGACTCACAATTCTCCTCAACAATTATAAATTTCTCTCTGACTAGTTTATCAGACTTAAGAAAATGAACTCAAAGAATACGCATATATTTTATAAATTGACGTTGAGCTTGTTGTCGGGCTACCTACCATGGGTTAACTGTCCTCAACTCCCATTAAGGTCATGTTTGGCTAGCTTTAAAAGACTTAATCTCATTTAATTTAATAACTCTTTTATCATATAGTTTAAATAATGTCACACCCTCTATAAAATAGATCAATTAATTTATTTAATAAAATAAAATAAAATATAATAATTTATCATAAATTGTATAATCATATAATTAATTTTCTCATTAATTAATTATATTAAATTATTAAATCTCTAATTAATTATTAAATAATATTATGCTTATTAAATATTTCATTTAATTCAATAAGCTCACATAAATACATACTTGAATAATGAATATTCTTCACATTAATTTAATAGATATAACACATATAATTAAATTAATTTATCACAATTGCATCAATTAATAATTCCTAAACACTCATATATCAATTGTAACATGCTTATATGATCATATAACATCTATATAAACATTACTCAACCATACTAACATCCAATTCTCCAAAATCAAGAATTTGCAATTTAAAGAATTTAGAGAACTTTGATTATAGAAACTGAAATTGGAAGGCTAGGAATAGAATTATGCCTCTGAATTGTGAAAGAACTTGCTACTACTGAACTCCTAAACTTGTATGCTCTCAACCTCACTTAGCAATATCTCAGACAATTCAAGCAACACCAACTGATAAAACATGTCTGCTATTTATAGAAAATTTCTTACACAGACATAACAATTTTCCATTGAGTCAAACCCATGGATTGTGAGATTACATGAAGGTTATGGAGGAGTTGTTAGATTGGTTGTTGGAACCCATCATGATAACCACTCCTCCATGATCATGAGCTAGAGAGTTTGAAGAAAATGAAATAGGCTAGCCTTTTGAAAACATACGTATTATAGCTTCCATGTACTGTTCATTGTACTTGGGTCACTCATTTTGGGACAAAGTAAAACTCAGCAACACTTAGCTCAACACTTTGTACATGTAATAATCCAGATTTTTAATTAATATTTAAATATTTATTGAATTATATAAATATTTAATGGATGTGTTTATCGTTGAATAAGTACTTGTTTAATTGATTTTATATGACTTGATTATTTATTTGTTTAATAAATAATTAATGAGTTAAGGAAAGTAATTATTTTGAAATAGTAATCTAATTTAATTTAATAATTAAGTTAGAGAGTTTATAATGATTAAATAAATTATTATATTATGCAATGAATTGTTATTAGAATTAATTAAATTAAGTATGAAAACTTAATTAATTAGAAGTGGGACAAATAACTATATTACAAGTGGTTATTAAAATAAATTAAAGTAGTTTTAATTTATTTTGCCAAACAAGGCTTAAATATATTAAGTCTTAATTTTAAATTAGTTTGCCAAACAAAGCCCTATGGCTTTTGGATTTCTTTTGAATTTAAATTATTAACTAAATAAATAATTTATATATTTATAAGTATACGTTATATGTTGATAACTGATAATACTTATTAGGTCTATTATGACTATATGCGTTTCTTTTATGTACGCTTTGTTATCAGTTTAGTTTTTACTTTTACATATATTATATATGGCCTAAGCCTAAGCCTAAGAAGAAGTTCAGAGAAAAAGGGTTTTCAAAGAGGAGGTTTCAAAGAATTTGAGAGAAAACCTGAGAGAGAGAAGTAGCAAAAGAAAGTTATCAGTGATTAACAAAGATTGTCTAATCAAACAAGAGGTATGTTCCTCTAAACTTAAAAAGATGTACGTATATATATATATATATATATATATATATATATATATATATATATATATGTGTGTGTTCGTGATGCCTAAAGTCTGTGTATTCTTCTATTTCACTGTATATATAAAGTTTTACAAAATTTTGGTAAACTGTGTTTTACAATTGGTTATGATAATATGAGTAGCTGTAATTGTTATAGTTAGCATATATATATATATATATATATATATATATGTGTGTGTGTGTGTGTGTGTGTGTGTGTGTTAGAAAGAGAACTTGGTTTTACAAAGAAAAAATAGATATATGAATATATGTTTTATAGAAATATCAAAATTTTGTATGCTAACTAAGGAATTGAACTATACATGTTAACTGGTTTATATGTTGGTATACCAGTATTTCAAAGGTATTAAATTGGTTATAAGCATGGAATTACGTTCACTGTAATTTAATATATCAACAATGGAGTTTTTGTTTTAAAAACAGTGTTTTCAAAGAATTAGTTTATGATATTGTTGATTAGTGGTGGGTAATTGGTATATAGATGATTGTTAACATTTATGTGTAAATTACAACAATTATATGTATGTAATTAGTTGATAGAATTTCTTAAATGGACTCAAAAATGGTCTTCGTGTTTGGCTCGTTAGTTTTGGCGCCTAAGCCTTAAAAATTCGCTTTCACATAAAATTTGCGCCACAACGCTGAAATTCGCGCCCCAGCACCAACCTCACATTGTGGCGCCACTATATGACTTAGTTCTCGCGCCGCGGCGTGGGGACAGAAGTCTGAGTCGGACAGTTTTGGCCTCCTGTAGTAAAATGGCCATAACTTTCCCATACGAACTCCGATTGAGTTGATTCAAGATGATCCGGAATGAGAACGAGTAGACCTACAACTTTTATGCCTTAAGTTGTTTAATTTGAGGTCTGTAACAGTAGAAAAAATGGTCATCTTTAGGACTATTATTTTTTCAGGGGCAATCGAAGGGCGTCGGGCATGTACATATGCATGTGTAGTGCTCCTGACCATAAAAGATGATGTCCTAAGTTATAAAACATGTATGTTAGTAAATATAATGATGCTTAACATTAATAAATAATGTATTAGATAAGTTATAGAAGCATAGTAAGCATACAAGAGAGGCAAATCAATGTATGACGAAATGAACGCTAAAACGTCGTGCCAAGTGTTAACAAACTTAAAAAGTATTTCAATTCAATTGAAATGAATATTATAGGATATGAAATGGGTATAATATAAAACCAATAAGTATTCCTAGCAAGACTTAAGCACTTGAATGAACTTCGATTATGAAATATAGTGAGTCATAAGTCAAAAAGTTAACACAATCTAATTGAACATTGTGTGCAAATTAATAGGAATGATTATGAGATGTGGAGTAGAGTTTACATTACAATTACTATGCGTTGTTATGTGACTAATAGTTGATGTGTATGATTATATAATTGTGTAGGGCACGTGAAGTGCAGATAACTGTAAGCTGTTAAACTATTATTGGTAAACAACGATCAAGGCAAGTCTTTCGGCTCCTATTTTCTTCGTGGACTTGATGAACTATTTTAAATTGCATGATATGTTATGCATGTTGAAATCATGAAATGTTAAAGTTAATATATGACTACATTGTTTTGGCTAAGTAATGATGATTAAGTAAGGAACTCAATCTTTATATTTGCTATGTGAATTAAAAGCATGTATGCCATGTTACTTTAATGAGATGTATATCGAGCATGTTATTATGTGCTATGCGATGCATGAAAACTATTAGACTTTGCTGGGCTGTCGAGCTCACTCTTGCAAATAACCACTTTTGCAGGTCAAGATTTTAAGGTAAAGATATGTGCTAAGTGAGTTATAGAGATCTATATTCACGAAGATTACTTATGTTTTATGAGAAATGTATTTCATATTTTGAACGTAACATGTTGTTGAATTGTAAGTTGAGCTATCCAATGTATATGGATATTTAGTTATGATGTAAGACTTTGTATAGTCATTTTGTTGTAACGATTCATGATATAAGATTGAATCAAAGAGATGAAATGTAAAGGTTGCGATTCAGGGCTAGAAAGAAGGAAATGTATAAACGTTTTAAATATTCCGCAATTTTAGTGTTTTTAATATCGAATAATGATGTAAAATTTGAGATTTAATGTATGGTTAACGACCGGAGTTGAGATTTAAATTGTATGAATTTTGGGGTCGTTACAGTACACATTTAGTTACTTTATTACAAGGGTTTTAATGTCCAAGTGTTACCATATAAGGAGAGTGTAGGGATTAATTATACACTCACATCATATAGTCCATGTACATTAGATATAAGTAATAAAATAATGCAGTCATGTATTATTGTCCGGGTAGTTCCATAATTAACCCTACAACTCATATATCCATATTATAACCTTATTATAATAATAACTTATTTAATTATGTTAAATAAATAAATTATTCTTTCCTTGATTAATTACTACTTAAAATACTATAGTTTAATATATAGTCACACAATGTCACACCATACTATATAGTTATATTTGCATTATCATTCACATGCACATAACTATCAATATAATATCATTATATTGATAACCCACTTAATTATGTTAAATAATTAACCACGCTCTTCCTTAATTAATTAACATCAATATTAACTAATCATTGATAATATTCTAATTACATTTATAGGTATATTGCAATTAATAACAATCGTATATTACGAATTAATTATCAAGTAATCTATATTCCACCATAATTAATTAACATTAATTAATGGATTAACAATTCCGTTGTTGGACATAACATATTGTAATATACTCCTATCATATGGTTTCATCCATGTTACACATCTCACATAATTGTTCCATTTAATTTTCAAAGTGGAAAAAATTTATTTTCTCCAATCGACTCTCATGGCAAACAAGGCGATTTGTATCATTGGGATGGCGCAATGCTAGCTGCGTTCTCTCGACAAATGCAAGACTTGTGCGCTTTCTACGCGTGCGAGGCCGATGCTAACTCGTTAAACATGACGTGAATTGATCTCCACAAAAGTGTTACTACAAGTCCACGAGCGTATTAATTACTTATACAAAATCACATGATCGACACGATTAATCTTTCTAATTTCCGTTTTAATTCACTTAGTGAATTTTCTCGTTTCGCATTAGGCCACACAAGGCATTTCAATAATCTCTTTGTCACTTCACACTTCTTAGTACGCATTGATTTAATAATTATATTATCCAACTCATAAAACAATAACACTTATTTCCACATAAATAGTATTTCCATTAATATATTCATTTAATAATACGTGAAAATTCTCGGGTATTACATCCTCCCCCCACTTATAAAAATTCCGTCTCGAAATTGCTACAAGGTTACACAAATAGATGGGGATAATCCCTCATCATCCTATCTTCTAACTCCCACGTAGCCTCCTCGACATCGTGGTTACGCCAAAGTACTTTTACAGAAGAAATAATTTTATTTCTCAAGGTTTGCTCTTTCCTATCAAGAATTTGGACAAGAATTTCTTCATACGCTAAATTCCTTTCCACTTGAATGGGTTCATAAGAAATCACGTGCTTGTAATCAGTCTTGTACGGACGTAACACGGATATGTGAAACATGTTATGGATGTGCTCCAACTCAGGTGGTAGTGCAACTATGTATGCTACTTCCCCCACTCGTTTGAGTATCTCGAATGGTCCTATGAATCTTGGACTCAGTTTTCCTTTCTTGCCAAAATGGATTTTTCCTTTCCACGGAGATACCTTCAAGAATATAAAACTACCGACTTCAAAGTCTCGGTCTTGCCGATGCAAGTCTGCATACTTCTTTTGGCGATCTTGAGATGCTACAAGTCTGGCCCTTATCACTTTCACCACATCCGCGGTTTGTTGTACTAACTCTGGTCCGAATATTCGTCGTTCTCCGACTTCATCCTAATATAATGGCATTTTGCACTTCCTTCCGTAAAGATGTTCGTACGGTGGCATGCCGATACTCGCTTGATAACTATTATTATACGCAAATTCGACTAAGGGTAGGTGGTCGTCCCAATTCCCTTTAAAGTCCATCACGAAAGTCCTAAACATGTCCTCTAGCGTTTGTATTGTTCGCTCACTTTGTCTGTCTGTCTGAGGATGATAAGCAGTACTTAACCTTAACCGTGTTCTCATCCTCTCTTGCAAGCTTTTCCAGAATTTTGACGTGAAACGCGGGTCTCGATTAGAAATAATCGATACCGGCACTCCATGTCATGAAACAATCTCCTTTACGTACAGACTCGCTAACTGATTCAAACTGTAGCGGGTCTTGATTGGTAGAAAATGTGCGGTCTTCGTAAGTCGATCCACGATAACCCAAATGGCATCCAATCCTTTCTGTGTGACCAGAAGTCTTACCATGAAATCCATCGTAATATGCTCCCATTTCCACTCTGGTATTTCTAATGGTTGAAGCAACCCATTCGGCCGCTTATGCTCTGCTTTTAAGCGTTGACAAGTCAAACATCTACTAATGCACTCTGCGACTTCCCATTTCAAATTGGGCCACCAAAAATGTTGCTTCAAGTCTCGATACATCTTAATGCCTCCCGGATGAATGATATATGTCGTATTGTGTGCCTCTTGTAACATATCTTCTCTCAACTCAGTTACCGTCGGTACCCACACTCTTTCTTCAAATCTAAAAATACCGTCTTTATCTATTCAAATTTTTTCTTCCTCATTTTCCGTAATCCTTTTCTTGATTTTCTTGCATTCTTCATCTTTCTCCTGTGCTTCCTTTACTCTATCCAACAATGTCGGACGAGCTTCTAAAACAAATAATTTCTCCTCAGGCTTCTCGGGTCCCTTCACTTCTATTTCCAACTTCTCCATATCTCTTATTAATTCCTCCTGAGTCGTCAGTTTAAACAATTTCTCCCTTCCTTTCCTGCTCAGAGCATCGGCATCTACGTTTGCCTTCCCCGGGTGATAAAGAATCTCACAGTCATAATCTTTGATTAGTTCTAACCACCTCCTCTGACGCATATTCAACTCCGTCTGTGTGAAGATATATTTCATACTTTTGTGGTCTATGTATATCTCACATTTCTCTCCGTACAAATAATGTCTCCAGATCTTTAATGCAAAAATTACTGCCGCTAACTCTAAGTCATGAGTAGGGTATCATTTTTCATAATCCTTCAATTGTCGTGACGCATACGCAATGACTTTTCCATGTTGCATCAACACACATCCCATTCCTTTATGCGATGCATCACTATACACTACAAATCCTCCCGTATCATCTGGTAATGATAATACAGGCGCCTCGCTTAACCTCTTCTTCAACTCTTGAAAACTTTCTTTGCATTTGTCAGTCCATATGAATTTCACCGTCTTCCTCGTCAGATTAGTCAACGGGGTCGCTATCTTAGAAAAATCTTGGATGAATCTTCGATAGTACCCTGCTAACCCTAGGTAACTCCTCACCTCCGTCGGTGTTCTCGGTTGTTCCCAACTACTTACCGCTTTAACCTTTTCGGGGTCTACTGAGATTCCATTCTTATCCACCACGTGGCCTAAGAATTGAACCGTCTTCATCCAAAATTAGTATTTTCAAAACTTCGCATACATCGCCTCCCTTTGCAGTGCCTCCAAAACAATCTTCAGATGTTCAGCGTGTTCTTCCTCTGTCTTTGAGTAGATCAAAATGTCGTCGATGAAAACTACTATAAATTTATCCAAGTATGGCTTGAAAACTAGATTCATCAAGTCCATGAATGCTGTCGGAGCATTAGTTAAACCGAATGACATTACCAAAAACTCGTAATGTCCATAACGGGTTCGAAATGCAGTCTTTGGTATGTCTTCATCCCGCACTTTCAGTTAATGATATCCTTTCTGCAAGTCGATCTTCGGGAAACATTTCGCTCCCTTCAGTTGATCAAACAAGTCGTCTATCCTCGGTAATGGATATCAATTCTTGATCGTTACTCTGTTCAATTCTCGATAATCAATACAGAGCCTCATCGATCCGTCCTTTTTCTTCACGAATAACACTGGTGCTCCCCAAGGATACACACTCGGTTGAATGTAACCCTTATCTAATAGCTCTTGAAGTTGTATCATCAATTCCTTCATTTCTACTGGCGCCATACGATATGGAGCCTTCAAAATCGATGCCGTTCCCGGTGCTAAGTCTATTACAAATTCGATTTCTCTGTCTGGCAGAAGTCCAAGCAGATCGTTTGAAAACACGTCTTGAAATTCATTTACTATGGGTATATCTTTAATCTCGACTCCCTTTCTCCGAGTATCTACAATGTAAGCTAAATAACCGACACATCCTTTCCTTAACAACGTCTTGGCCTATATCATCGTAACACAACACGATTGCTTAAAAAATGAGCTACCATGAAACACTACCTTAGACTTACTCAGAGTCTGAAGTTTCACACACTTGTTCTGACAGTCAATTATCGCTGCATGGTTATATAACCAATCCATTCCCAATATTACGTCAAATTCTCCTAGTCTAATAGGAATCAAGTCTACGCTCAGTTCATGTTCTCTAACGTTTGCGCGACAATTCGATAAACGATTCTACAGTGGATTATTTCCTTATTCGCAACCTCTATGTTTAAGGAATCTTCTAAACGCTTCTGGGGTGTACTAAATTTACTAGCAAATTCTTCAGATATAAAAGAATGTGGCACCCGAATCAAATAATACATAAGCATTCATATTATTGATTGGGATTATACCTGACACCACGTCCTTTGCAACCACTGCATCCTGGAAAGTCATGTTAAAGGTTCGAGCGGTCGATTGGTTGGGTTGTGCAGGTCCATCAATCATTAACTTGTTTCCTCCTCCCTGGCTTCCGCCAGCTCCACCGCTCCCTTTCTTCGGGCATTCCTTTATCTGGTGTCTGTTGATCCACAAACAAAACATCCTCTGATCTTCTTCGACTTCGGGCAATTTGGTGAGATGTGCCCCTCTTGGCCGCAATTATAGCAGGTGTTTTTCCTCTTCCAACATTCTCCCTGATGGCTCCTCCTACATTTGTTGCAAGCTTCGATCCTCTTCTTGAAGTTTCCTTAGTGATTCCCACCTTGATTGCTGCTTCTGTTGTTGTTATTTTTTCCCATTTCCTTTTTCCGGAGTTACTTCCTCCACTGCTGCTTCCTCCACGATGCTCATTACCAGTGTTCTTATTATTCTTCTCTTTATGATACAGACTCAAGGGCTCACTGCCACCTTTCGCAATGATTGCCTTCTCCAACAACGTTGTAAAGGAATCAATCTAGAAGACTGATACCTTATTATACAACCACGACTTCAACCCTCGCTCAAAACGTCTCACTTTCCTCTCCTCATTAACAACTTGGTGCTCTGCAAATCGCGCTTGTTCATTGAACTTAGCTGCGTATTGCGCCACCGTCATATCACCTTATTTTAATTCTAGGAACTTCACTTCCATCCTACTCTTCATACTCTTCAGAAAATAATTCTCGAAAAACAACGTCGTAAACCTTTCCCATGTTATCGCTCCTTCCCCCGCTCTCTGCTGATTAGTTTCCCACCAATAGTTTGCTTCACCCCTCATCATGTATGTGGCAAATACAGTCTTCTGGTCTTCACCCACACATGCTATAGTGAAGGCCTTCTCAATCTCCTTGATCCAGGTTTGCGTAACTATCGGGTCAATAGTTCCTGTGAACTCTGGGGGTCCTACACTCTTAAAGTCTTTGAAGGTTCTTACTGTGATAGCTCGGGGAACGAGTGGTACATGTTCATTTCTTCCCCTCAAAGCTTCTCCCAATAAATCTACCATCAACAGACGGATCTCATCGGACCTCTTTCATCGTTAATCGACTCTTTCTAGGATGTATTCTACGTTTAGGCAGCATTTTCTACATCACAAAATTTTCATCTTATTATCTAACTATCATATTTAGACATTTCTCAAATGAAAAGAACTAAAAGTTTATAACACGTTTCTAAAATAAAATCATTTATATTCATATGCCAAATGGTTCTAATACACGTTCTTTTCTAGCATACTACTATAAATGAAAATACATATCTCCTAATATCACAAAAGACGGGGACAACACTAGCTTACTACCCCTCCAACATTTTTAAAAAGTTTGGGGTGATACCACTTTCTCACATCTTACACAAAAGACTGAGATTACAATAATATATTAACAACACATAATTAAGAATACTACACTACTGAACTTTTCCCTCCAGACTCAATCTAACATTCCACGCCCACGACATCTCGACACTCCTCGTGTGATGTGTGCCACCATATCCCGACTTATGGTGTGTGTTCGGTCCGTCTCTTGCTCAATGGGGGTAGTGATTTACCCCATCGATCAATCTCTCTATGGCCGTGCGTAGAGCATAGTCCATGTTGTTCATCTTCCTCCTCTTGCACCGCACCTCATCTTCTAGATCACCCACTCTGTCATTAGAATCCTCCAACTTCTCCTCGAAGTGGATCCTATCCATCACCTCCATTTCTAACTGAGTTCGGAGGGCCTCCTTCTCCGTCTTCTCACTCAACACCCTCTATTCCAATTCTTCTAACTTTCCTGCCAACTCAACATTCCTTGCCATCGATCGGTGAAACAAGGCACCCATCCGATCCCTCGCATCCCCACGGTGAGCAATTTCCACCTCCATCTCCCGTGATCACTAGTCGCTTCTCAAGAGTCTCTGGCCTCTAGCTCTTCGACTCTACTTCCTAACTCCAAAAATCGCTCCTCATACTCTCCTAGCATCCGATCCTCAAAAGTAGTCTCGTCGGAGTCCTCCATCGGCTCGGGTTCCTCCTCCACGGGTTCCTCCTCCATAGGCTCCTCCTCCGGATCAGATTCCTCAGGTAGAGGCACCATCTCTTCCTCTTCATCATTGTCATAAATAAGGGAAACTACCGATATAGGCCCCGCTATCAAGGGTATCTCATAGACTACGTGGATATCACGCGGCTCCTCCTCAACTACTCGGCTAGGTCCTCCCATGTCAGTCATCCTTCACCAACATAAGACAAGACAAACAACAACTCCATCTGAATGTTAAATAAACATAAGTTCATCGTATACAATGAAGTTACATTTCATAACACACTAAGTCTCTCAGGGAAAACTCTACATGAGTTGTATCCCCTTTTCTAACTTCTAAGTTTTCTTAAGTTATAGTCTAAGGATTCTCATTCCTAAGGTTTATAACTATAGCTTTGATACCAACCTATGATGCCCCCAAATTTTGACCTCCACTTGGTCACCCGAATTCGGTTCGTCACTTTCTCAAAGTATTATCATAATAGCTAAAATCATACATTTGCAACGAAAGATCTAGTTTAGAATAATATACAACGATTTATTATAATTATTCCCCCAAGTCTCGCAACCTACAGTACTTAATAGATTACATAATAATATTGAATAAAGGCTTATTACATAATCCTACTTAAGTTTAAACATAGTCTGCAGATAGTCTTAATACAACATGATTAATTTAAACATAAAGGGACAAGCTAGTCGGTAGCCTTGCCCTTGTCATTCCCAGATACAGCTCCCTGTTCTGCATTAACTAAAAGGTTTTAAATAAGCAAGGATGAGCACAAATTGCCTAGCAAGTAATATACAACAAGGGTATAAGATATATATATATATATCACAAGGTTTGAAATATCGAAGGTTTATTTCTAGGATAGTTCAAAGTGTCAGAATAACATCATGAATAAAGAATATGACAATTCAATATAAATCAACAGATAAATATGAATTCAACGGCTAACAATATATCCAACTGGATAAGCAATTTATACTGAGCAGTCACTAAGGACTATTGAACTTTTACTAGAGTTACCAATATTAAACTGATAACCAAAAATATTAAGTATTATAGATTATCAATCCATAATACCATACGTTATGCATAACACCACAATAATATTCATTCATGTGTTGGGGTTTCCAATAACATACCCTCCCCTTACCAAAAGGGTTGTTTAACTCAGTTATCAAGATTTCCGCACCAATCAATTGGTTTGGACAATTTTTATAAACATGCATATAGTCTAGCCGAATCTAATGGCATCGACTCTTTCACAATATTCAAGGACAAAACCAATTTCAACATAAATAATAGCTTTTCACAAGGGTTTAACATACTAGCTCTTTTGAACGAAAAAGTAATATAACTTGTATTCAAAAGGATAAGCTTACGGTATTTGTTGAATAAAATAATGCAATGATATTGCACAACAATAATAGTAGGGTTCAGATACTTGCACAACCTAAATTTGAGTAAGGTTAGAGAAACTTGCTCAATGTAATAAGATAGGTTTAGAAACTTGCCTTAAGCATAGTTTATCCATGTTAATAACTCAACCTTTCGAATCCTATTTATAGCGTATTATATGTATACAAGGTTCATTAGCTAACACAGTCCTTAATCAAGCTTGACATGACTCAAGTACTCACATATGGTACCAAATTAGTTTATACATCATCACAAGTTCTACGCACGTAACTTTGTTTTGATATCATGTAAACATTCTTTTGGTCTTATTATTCGAGAGTTATGAACAACCTTTATTTCTATCATATGGCATGTTCCTTAACACATTACATAGCATATTAGTCACATAAGATGAGCTAAAGTAATCATGTAAGCATGCTTCAAAGCTTGCTAATAGGTTCAACATACTCATGTTCCTCTACCAATCAAATAGACACAATCTAAAGGTTTAATCATGCATTTCTAAATCATGCTAGCAGGTTTGCAAGGTCAGAATACATACATGGCATACATACACAATAAGTTTATTTCTAAAGTCCTTAAATCCATTTTAAGCTATATACTTTCTTTAATCATGATAATGCTAGTCTAACATGCTCACATTAGATTCATATACTTGTATATACACATTGCACATGCTTTTATGCTATTACATGTCATAAAACTATAACAGATTTGCAAAACAGAACTCAAAACAAAGTTCAAAGAATCGGCTTGGCAGCTATATTGCTACTTTAATACAAATGTGGCATACAATTGCAGCAGTGTTTGGTTCGATCCGAAGCCCAAGAACACCGCTTTAAGAATCGCTCACCCCAAACACAAAATTTACCTACCTAAATCATTCCTAAACACTCATATATCAATTGTAACATGCTTATATGATCATATAACATCTATATAAACATTACTCAATCATACTAACATCCAATTCTCCGAAATCAAGAATTTGCAATTTCAAGAATTTAGACAACTTTGATTACAGAAATTGAAATTGGAAGGCTAGGAATAGAATTATACCTCTGAATTGTGAAAGAACTTGCTACTACTGAACTCCTAAACTTGTATGCTCTCAACCTCACTTAGCAATATCTCAGACAATTCAAGCAACACCAACTGATAAAACATGTCTGCTATTTATAGAAAATTTCTTACCCAGACATAGCAATTTTCCATTGAGTCAAACCCATGGATTGTAAGATTACATGAAGGTTATGGAGGAGTTGTTAGATTGGTTGTTGGAACCCATCATGATCACCACTCCCCCATAATCATGAGCTAGAGAGTTGGAAGAAAATGAAATAGGCTAGCCTTTTGAAAACATACGTATTATAGCTTCCATGTACTGTTCATTGTACTTGGGTCACTCATTTTGGTACAAAGTAAAACTCAGAAACACTTAGCTCTACACTTTGTACACATTTAGTTACTTTATTACAATAAGGGTTTTAATGTCCAAGTGTTACCATATAAGGAGAGTGTAGGGATTAATTATACACTCACATCATATAGTCCATGTACATTAAATATAAGTAATAAAATAATGCAGTCAGGTATTATTGTCCGGGTAGTTCCATAATTAACCCTACAACTCATATATCCATATTATAACCTTATTATAATAATAACTTATTTATTTATGTTAAATAAAGAAATTATTCCTTCCTTGATTAATTACTACTTAAAATAATATAGTTTAATATATAGTCACACAATGTCACACCATACTATATAGTTATATTTTCATTATCGTTCACATGCACATAACTATCAATATAATATATTGATAACCCACTTAATTATGTTAAATAATTAACCACGCTCTTCCTTAATTAATTAACATCAATATTAACTAATCATTGATAATATTCTAATTACATTTATAGGTATATTGCAATGAATAACAATCGTATATTACGAATTAATTATCAAGTAATCCATATTCCACCATAATTAATTAACATTAATTAATGGATTAACAATTCCGTTGTTGGACATAACATATTGTAATATACTCCTATCATATGGTTTCATCTATGTTACACATCTCACATAATTGTTCCATTTAATTTCCAAAGTGGAAAAAATTTATTTTTCTCCAATCGACTCTGGCAGCATTTCTTGATTTATCTTCATTGGACTAGAAGCCATGCTGCGTTCTCGACAAAGGCAAGATCAGTCTGGTGCTTTTTGCCGTGCGATTTTCGATGTTAACTCATTAAACATAACGTGAATTGATCTCCACAAAAGTGTTACTACAAGTCCATGAGCGTATTAATTACTTATACGAAATCACATGGTCAACACGATTAATCTTTCTAATTTTCGTTTTAATTCACTTAATGAATTTTCTTGTTTCGCATTAGGCCACACAAGGCATTTCAATAATCTCTTTGTCAATTCACACTTCTTAATACGTATTGATTTAATAATTATATTATCCAACTCATAAAACAATAACACTTATTTCCACATAAATAGTATTTTTATTAATATATTCATTTAATAATACGTGGAAATTCTCGGGTATTACATGGACCTATTTTGGGGGCGTCACACTTATGTTGATAAGTATTGCTTCTATACTCCATGAAATTAGTAGAATATCCTTGATATTTGCGCTTCATCCAGTATCTTTTTATGAAAATATTATTCTGAGCATTCTTGATAGTTATTGATCTTTTCATGCTGGAATACTATTCATGAGTTACTATTCACGAGTTACTATTCACCCAAAAAATTTATTTCTTTTCTGTCCAAATTATTTTTGATACAATATTATTCTTGAATTTTACTCCACAAAGTAGTATCATGTTGACAATTTGGATATTTTTAAACTCGGATAAATTTAAAGTCTTTAATATTTATCCCGGATTTCGTTTGATTAATGCTTATATCATTGTCATCATCCTCATGTTTATATTGTGATGAAAGTCATCTTTGACTTACGTGCAAAGATAGACTGTTGATTATTGGTTTTACAGTTGTATATCTTTGACTTACGTGCAAAGATGGATTGTTGATTATTGGTTTTACAGTTGTATATCTTTGGCTTACGTGC
Source organism: Panax ginseng (assembly GCA_020205605.1). NCBI lineage: Eukaryota > Viridiplantae > Streptophyta > Magnoliopsida > Apiales > Araliaceae > Panax > Panax ginseng. Next base: position 86,192,084 of record CM035146.1, on the reverse strand, counting down.
AAAGATGGACTGTTGATTATTGGTTTTACAGTTGTATATCTTTGGCTTACGTGCAAAGATTTAATCGTTGTTTGATAGCTTTGGCCCGTAGTGCAAAGATGGACAGGTGTATAACATGATCATGACCATTGGTGATAATAATGAATATCCTTGGCCATGTAGTGCATGGATAATTCGATGATGTGATTAAGGGGATCATGACCATTAGTTAACAATTGAATGTCTTTGGTCAGTAAGTTTGATCGATGCACAATTGATTGGTTTGATAATAACCATTGGTTTTATAGTTGAATATCTTTGGCCCGTAGTGTAAAGGTAGACAACTGATTGGTATGATCATTGTTATTACATTTGAATATCTTTAGCCTTTTGGGTAAGGATATTGAGTAAATGTTCTATTAATCCTTTGTGGCAAGGAGAAACTGTTTATTTACATGATTATAAATATGAATTGTGGATTTAACTATAATCTTTGGTGGTTCAAGTAAAGACAGGTGATGAGAGTTCTTTTTGTCTTGGGTATAACAAAGAATTGTTGATGAGTATTATAGGAATGAAATATTAACGATGGACTTTTAATCTAGAGGAGATAGTAGACATTATGTTCTACTTGACTCTTCTAATGGATTGCTTATTCCGCTGCAGTTGTTGATCTAAAACTTGTTGTCTCAAAACGTGAATTGATCTCCACAAAAGTGTTACTACAAGTCCATGAGCGTATTAATTACTTATACGAAATCACATGGTCGACACGATTAATCTTTCTAATTTTCGTTTTAATTCACTTAATGAATTTTCTCGTTTCGCATTAGGCCACACAAGGCATTTCAATAATCTCTTTGTCACTTCACACTTCGTAATACGCATTGATTTAATAATTATATTATCCAACTCATAAAACAATAACACTTATTTCCACATAAATAGTATTTTCATTAATATATTCATTTAATAATACGTGGAAATTCTCAGGTATTACATGGACCTATTTTGGGGGCGTCACACTTATGTTGATAAGTATTGCTTCTATACTCCATGAAATTAGTAGAATATCCTTGATATTTGCGCTTCATCCAGTATCTTTTTATGGAAATATTATTCTGAGCATTCTTGATAGTTATTGATCTTTTCATGCTGGAATACTATTCATGAGTTACTATTCACGAGTTACTATTCACCCAAAAAATTTATTTCTTTTCTGTCCAAATTATTTTTGATACAATATTATTCTTGAATTTTACTCCACAAAGTAGTATCATGTTGACAATTTGGATATTTTTAAACTCTGGATAAATTTAAAGTCTTTAATATTTATCCTGGATTTCGTTTGATTAATGCTTATATCATTGTCATCATCCTCATGTTTATATTGTGATGAAAGTCATCTTTGACTTACGTGCAAAGATAGACTGTTGATTATTGGTTTTACAGTTGTATATCTTTGACTTACGTGCAAAGATGGATTGTTGATTATTGGTTTTACAGTTGTATATCTTTGGCTTACGTGCAAAGATGGACTGTTGATTATTGGTTTTACAGTTGTATATCTTTGGCTTACGTGCAAAGACGAACTGTTGTTTGATAGCTTTGGCCCGTAGTGCAAAGATGGACAGGTGTATAACATGATCATGACCACTAGTGATAATAATGAATATCCTTGGCCTGTAGTGCATAGATAATTTGATGATGTGATTGGCAGGATCATGACCATTAGTTAACAGTTGAATGTCTTTGGCCGTAGTGCACTGACATACAATTGATTGGTATGATAATGACCATTGGTTTTATAGTTGAATATCTTTGGCCCGTAGTGCAAAGGTAGACAACTGATTGGTATGATCATTGTTATTATATTTGAATATCTTTAGCCTTTTGGGTAAGGATATTGAGTAAATGTTCTATTAATCCTTTGTGGCAAGGAGAAACTGTTTATTTACATGATTATAAATATGAATTGTGGATTTAACTATAATCTTTGGTGGTTCGTAAAGACAAGTGATGAGAGTTCTTTTTTGTCTTGGGTATAACAAAGAATTGTTGATGAGTATTACAGAATGAAATATTAACGATGGACTTTTAATCTAGAGGAGATAGTAGACATTATGTTCTACTTGACTCTTCTAATGGATTGCTTATTCCGCTGCAGTTGTTGATCTAAAACTTGTTGTCTATTATATTCTATCAGTTTAACATTGTTGAAGGCTAATGATAATTTATTCTGCATTACCTTAGTCATAATATTTCTTACTGGGCTAGTTGAGCTCACCCTTTGCTTTCATTGTTCTCTTCAGGAAATGAGAATATAGCTAGGACTAGTCGGGGAACGGAGTGACGGTCCAGGATAAGTGGCTTTAGTAGTCCTCACTATTCTATGAAATAGTGTGATAATAATTGTAATGAGGACTTTATTTGAGTTTGGATACTCTCTACGAGACATTATCTGTGTTGAAACTCTCAGCTACATTTTGTCGTACTGTATAAAAGAAGTTTTTATTTAAATTATGTACCATGTATTTGACGACCCAGAATGGGCGATGTATACCTATTTTGGGGGTGTCACAAATAAATCAGAGATTTAGAACATATGGTAGATGATAAAACTTTTCAACCATAGTTGCAGCGGAATGAGCAATCCATTAGAAGCGTCAAATAGACCATAAGGTCTATTATCTTCTCCATGTTAGAAGTCCACCAATAATGTTTTATCCCTGTAACATCAATCAACAGTTTCTGTCCACAATCACGTATATAAATCATAATCATAATTGTAGTTCTAAATTCCTCTTCTCATCCAAGACGAAGATAATTTTCATCACTTGTCTTTACTTGAAACATCAAAGATCATGGTTATACCAAATCATAGTTCTTGTTCATAATCATAATAATAAATTCATCTTTGCACTACGAGCCAAAAATATTCATCAACGGTTCATCTTTGCACTACAGGCCAAAGATATTCAATAATAGGTCATCTTTGCACTACGGGCCAAAGATATTCAATAACAGGTCATCTTTGCACTACGTGCCAAAGATATTCAACAACAGGTCATCTTTGCACTACAAGCCAAAGATATTAATATCTTAAAGAAATATATAATCATTTCAGAATTTATATAAAAAATAATTATTGTAAGACCCCAACTTTTTGAATAGAAATGAATTTTCTATAAATATCATTTTTTAATATTATGGAATAAATTTGATATAATGTTATAGTTGTGGGTAATATTTATAAATTTTGCAAAGTACGCAAGTTGTTATATAATATTCGATTGGTCGGGGAATATTCATTTTAACAGGGAATATTCGTACAACGTCACAATCATTGGTGGACCCCACAACAGAATTATTATCGGATTGAGAAAAAGATAAAAATACTTTATGAAAATAACGGCGGACGTTTTACCATTAACTGTTGAAACACCCGGTGTTAAAAGTACGAAGAATACGCGTGAGTTGCATAAAGAGAACACGGTGATTGATTATTGATGCTTACGTGAGAAGTCACTCAGTTTTGTTCAATTATTGCTACAGTAATTGCTGCATAATATCTCACGTTATTTGATTCAATTATTGTCAATATTTTATATATTATTAAATCAATAATTGAGACGACAAAGTTATTAATATTATTATTTGCAATATTAACGATGTCTAGAAGTTCCTGCAAGGAGAGGTTTGGTCACCTAATAATTGGCCAATAGGGAGAAATTCTTACTGGAAAGCCCCTTTTCCGGAACGACACGGGTCGATTAATATTGTGAATTATAATAAAGGTGATAAATGTTGTTAAAATTATTAAGGTGATTTTTATGAAGTTTTGTTTATTTTATGGACCCCCATTTATCCATTTTTCAAAATAATCGGTAGAAAATTATTTACAGGTGGGGCCCATATGTGTTGAAAAAACTAATTTTGGAAATGGGGGTGGGAGAGAGTTACGTATAGGGGAGGGAGTTTGTATATATAAGATGTAATGTGTGTGTACATATATAATATTATATGTGTGAGTGGAGAGTGGTGGGAGAAAAGAAAGAGTGAAAGTGATGTGTGTGAGTGGAAAATGGTGGGGGAAATGATGTTGCTTTATTCTTATTGGTTGGTTGATTGACAAATTGTGTGTGTGGGTTATATATAAATGTATTATAATATTGCTTTATTCTTATTGGTTGGTTGATTGACAAATTGGGTGTGTGTGAGTTATAAGAAATTTTCATTCGATTGCATAACTGTTGCATTACACAGTGCCTTTCCATTCTCCTATAAATAGAAGCTCATTCCTTCATTATTTCTTACGAATTCACTGAAACTCTAGAGAGAGAAATTATAGAGAAACTATAGAAAAGTATTCTGCTACTTCCCTACTCTTATATTCAGTTTCTTTTACGGTAAGGGGGTATTATTTCTTTTGTATTCATGAAGAGAACTTCTGTTATTCCATTATTTATTATTCTGTTGAAATAACCTGTATACGCGGGATACCCTATACTTGGTGAAATTCTACTGTTATTTCATTCGTTATTATTCTGTTGGAATATCCTCGTCTCAGACGCTTTTACGCTCGGACCGATTCCGTCTTTTATTATTATGTTGGAATATCCTCTGCTCATGCATTTTACCGGACTCGGTTCCATCTTTTTATTATTATTCTGTTGGAATATCATGTCCGTGCGCTTTCACATTTTAATTGCATCGCCTTTTATTATTATTCATTGGAACATCCTCGCTTGTGCGTAATTTACACCGACACCGTTCCACATTTATTATTCTCGTTGAATAACTCAGATATGCTAAGTACCGCATGCATGGTGATTTCTTTTGTTATTCCATTCGTTATTATACTCAGTTGGTTAAAGTTTTGACTTCTATACTCCACGAAATTAGTGGAATATCCTTGATATTTGCGCTTCATCCAGTATCATTTCATGGAAATATTCTTTTGAGCATTCTTGAATTTTACTCTACAAAGATGACAACATTAGTAGTCCTCACTATTCTATGAAATAGTGTAATAATAATTGTAATGAGGACTCCTTTTGAGTTTGTACACTCTCTAGTAGACAATATTTGTATTCAAACTCACAGTTTATGTTTTGTCGTAATGTATACGACAGTTGTATTATTAAGTTGTATTTGAATTTTGTACCATGTATCTGGCGACTCAAGATGGGTGATGTATACCTATTTTGGGGGCGTCACAGTTGGTATCAAAGCTTAGGGATATGATCCTTGGCTTAGATGTGAGAATAGAAGTAGGAGGGGAGAGACGGGGAATTCCTTCGCTAGTATGACCTACCTAAGTTTTTTTTTTTGGTATTTAATTGGTCGGTCAGAATATAGGGATAATATGTTACATGTCAATTAACTTTTTGTTTTGTGGCAAGATTCGAAAATGACATCCGAGAATGTTGAGAATAGCAATGGAGCACAGTGCATCAGTTGATTCACCACATATCAATAATCGTGGATAATGTGCATCAAGAAGGCGATAATCCTCATGCAAACAACAACACCGACCAAATGATGAATGATGGAATGTTCAGAGGCTTTATGCAATTCATGCAATAAAGAAAGAGAACGGCTCTGTCCAAAATGTAGGTGGAAACACCGAAACTCTCGGACGGCCACCGCTAAACATGATTCAAGGAGCTGGGACCATGGAGTTTATTGGAGAGCCAAAACCACTTAAGGCGGAAGCATGGATAAAATAGATCAGCAAGATATTTGATGTCTTGGGATGCTCCGAGGAGCAAAAGGTTCCCTTTGCCGCTTTTATGTTGCGAGGAGAGGCAGATTACTGGTGGGAATTCCAGAAAGCGTACTCAACCTCGCCTTGACCGAAAATGTCTTGGGAGAAGTTCCAAGAATTATTCAACGACAAGTACTTTCCCGAAAGTATTCGTCACATGAAGGAGGTGGAGTTCATTAAGTTGGAACAGAATAATATGACGGTGTCGCAGTACGAAGAAAAGTTTGCCGAGTTGTCCCGGTTTGCGTTCCACTTAGTGGATAACGAAGAGAGAATGACGCGGATGTTTTTAAGAGGTTTGAAGCCGGAGATACGTCAACATCTTATTTCTCATAAATTGTGCTTGTATTCAGATGTTGTAAATAGGGCTCAGTTAGTGGAGCGCGATAACGAGTCAACGCAACCAAAAGGGAGCAGCCGGCAAAATGATAATACCAATGAGAGCAGTCATCGAAGCGGTGACAACAAGCGTGGAGGGAATCAACATGCCAAAAATGGTAACCACTTCGGTGGTAATCAGGGCCAAAACAATAAGAATGGACATTTCAAGAAGAGGAGATTCAACAATTATGGAAAGACGCCAAGACCAAACACTGTTGTTAAGGAAGGAGAACGACCACCTATCATATGCTTCAAATGTGGAGGGAGGGACACATCACCCAAAGCTAGCATGATCGCCCAAAGCATGTTATAATTGTGGAAGAGAAGGTCACTTAGCTCGATTTTGTCGCTCATCAAGACAAGTTCAAATTTAGGATGGAGGCACCAAAGGCCGTCCCAGAAAAGTCAAAGCCGGTAGTGCAAGGGAGAGTGTTTGTTGTGACCTCCCAGAAAGCAAGGAACCCGAATGAGGTCATCACGGGTAAGCTTATCATAAACTCTAGTGAAGTCTATACTTTATTTGATACCGGTTCTACCCATTCTTTTATTTCTCCTACTTGCGCTCAACGATTAAATTTGACTCCAGAGAAATTAGACTTTGAGTTATCTGTGGAATCTCTATTGGGAGAAACCTTCATTACATCCACTGTTTATAAGTCTTATTTGGCTCAAATCGGTATCCTCACATTACCTGTCGATCTTATTTCATTGAAAATACTTACATTTGACGTAATTCTAGGGATTGATTGGTTAACTACTCATCATGCAAAAATTGATTGTTTTCGTAAGGTTGTTAGCTTTCATATTCCTAATCAACCTATTATGCGAATTCAAGCGACCAAACTATTAAAATCATTCACGGTCATCTCAAGCCATAAAGCTATTCGTTTATTGAAAAACGGATGTCAAGCTTTCTTAGCTCATGTCACGGATCTAAACAAAAATACGTCAGTTTTGAATGATATTTCTATTGTTAATAAATTTCCGACGTATTCACAAGAAGAACCGGCCTACTCCTAGAGCGTGAAATTGAATTTTGTATAGACCTTGAACCCAGTACAAAACCCATTTCCAAAGCCCCATATCGAATGGCTCCTATTGAACTTCAGGAGTTAAAGACCCAACTATAGGAATTGTTAGACATTGGCTTTATTCATCCTAGTACTTCTCCTTGGGGTGCTCCTGTTCTATTCGTGAAAAAGAAAGATGGGAGTATGCGACTTTGTATTGATTATCGGGAGTTGAATCATGTCACCATCAAAAATAGGTACCCATTGCCACGTATTGATGACCTGTTTAACTAGTTGCAAGGAGCCAAATTCTTTTCAAAGATTGATATTCGTTCCGGATATCACCAATTGAAGATTAGAACGGATGACATTCCAAAGACGGCTTTCAGAACTCGGTACGGGCATTATGAATTCCTAGTCATGTCCTTTGGATTGACTAATGCTCCTTCTAGCTTCATGGACATGATGAACCGAGTATTCAAGGAATATTTGGATCACTTTGTGGTCGTCTTTATTGATGACATCCTTATTTATTCCAAAAGCCGTGAAGATCATGAAAAACACTTGAGGCTGACACTCCAAAAGCTTCGTGAATACAAGCTTTATGCCAAGTTGAAGAAATGCGAGTTTTGGCTTGAGGAAGTAGCATTCCTTGGGCACGTAGTATCAAGTCATGGAATATCTGTTGACTCGGCAAAGATTGAAGCTATTCAAAGTTGGGAGCAACCTAAATCAGTGACCGAAGTACGTAGCTTTCTCGGTTTAGCTGGTTATTATCGGAGATTCGTGGAAGGATTTTCTCGAATCGCTACTCCATTAACTCAGCTGACTCAGAAAGATACAAAGTTTGGTTGGAGCAAAGAATATGAGAAGAGTTTTCAAGAACTCAAGAGGAGACTCATTTCAAAGACTCGCTCGACAATACCATCTGCTCGGAGGATTTGTCATCTACAAAGTGATGCTTGAGCAAAGGGTTGGGATGTGTTCTCATGCAACATGGGAAAGTCATAGTTTATGCCTCATGACAACTCAAAGAATATGAGAGGAATTATCCTACTCATGATCTAGAGTTGGCGACTATTGTTTTTTGCACTTAAAATTTGGAGGCATTACTTGTATGGGGAGAAAGTGGAGATCTTTACGGATCATAAAAGCCTCAAATATTTCTTCACTCAAAAGGAACTCAACATGCGACAACGATGTTGGCTTGAACTGTTGAAAGATTATGATCATACCATCCAATACCATCCTGGAAAGGCGAACGTGGTAGCTGACGCATTGAGTAGAAGATCATATGCAAGTACGAGTGCGATATTGTCAACACAAAGGCCCATTTTGTGTGACTTGCAAAGGATGGAGATAGAGTTAAAGACTCCAGGGACCCATGTGATGATGGTGAATATACGAGTAGAACCGACTTTAATTGATAAAGTTAAAGCTGCTCAAGCTACAGACTTGGAGCTGATGAGTATGAGGAAGAAAATGCAAGAAGGTGCTATGCCGGAAGCAAGAATCGATGAAGAAGGATTACTACGAGTCAACTCCAGACTTTGTGTTCCTAACGACCTTGATTTAAAGTATAAAATCATGATGGAGGCGCACAATACACCGTTTGCAATCCATCCTAGTAGTACCAAAATGTATCATGATATTCGTCATACATTTTGGTGGAGCAATATGAAGAGAGAGATAACGATGTTTATCTCAAGGTGTCTAACTTGTCAATGAGTTGAAGCAGAGCATCAAGTACCAAAAGGTCCATTGCAACCATTTGAAATTCTAGAATGGAAGTGGGAGCACATTACCATGGATTTCGTTACCGGTCTTCCTAAGGTTTCTCAAGGTATAGATGCGATTTGGGTCATTGTTGATAGATTGACCAAGTCTTCTCATTTCTTACCGATACGAGAAACTTATACACTTGAACGTCTTGCTCGTATGTACATAAACGAGATTGTAAGACTGCATGACATGCCAGTATCCATAGTTTTTGATTGAGACCCAAGATTCACTTCGCGATTTTGGGTTAGTTTGCAGAAAGCTATGGACACAGATTTACGATTTAGCTCGGCATATCATCCTCATACGGATTGGCAGTCGGAGAGGACTATTCAAACTCTTGAAGATTTATTAAGACTCTATGTCCTTGACTTCAAGGGAAGTTGGGATAAGTTCTTACCATTGGTGGAGTTTTCCTACAACAACAGTTATCAAGCAAGTATTGGCATGGCTCCATTTGAGGCGTTGTATGGAAGAAAGTGTCGTTCTCCAGTATGCTGGGATGAGGTGGGAGAAGCAACGTTGTTGGGACCGGAGTTGGTACGTATGACTACAGAGAAGATTCAAACGATCCGGCAACGTATAAAAACCTCTCAAGATCGACAAAAGAGTTATGTTGATCTTAATCGAAAGGACGTGGAATTCGATATAGGAGATTATGTGTTGTTACGTGTTGCTCCATGGAAAGGAGTTACGAGATTTGGAAAGAGAGGAAAGCTCAATCCTCGATTCATCGACCCATTTTTAATCCTCGATCGAGTAGGAATCGCGTGGCCTATAGACTCGCTTTACCGCTTAAGTATGTCTCGTGTTCATAATGTTTTTCACATATCCATGTTACGTAAATATGTGAAAGACCTGAACCACATTATTGAGTTATAACTGGACGAAATAGCGGAAGATTTGACGTATGAAGAGGTTCCTGTTCAAATCTTGGATAAGAAAGAACATATTCTATGCTCCAAGGTTATACCTCAAGTTAAAGTTTTGTGGAGAAACCACGATGTTGAGGAAATGACCTGGGAGTTAGAATCTGAAATGAAGTCAAGGTATCCTTACCTCTTCGATATATACCAGTATCGCACTCTAATTTCGAGGGCGAAATTTCATAAGAAGGGGAGGTTGTAAGACCCCAACTTTTTGAATAAAAATAAATTTTCTATAAATACATTTATTAATATTATGGAATAAATTTGATATAATTTTATAGTTGTGGGTAATATTTATAAATTTTGCAAAGTACGCAAGTTGTTATATAATATTCGATTGGTCGGGGAATATTCGTTTTAACAGGAATATTCGTATAACCAAGACAATCATTGGTGGACCCTACAACGGAATTATTATCGGATTAAAAAATGATAAAATACTTTATAAAAATAACGGCGGAAGTTTTACCATTAAGCTGTTGAAACACCGGTGTTAAAAGTACAAGAATGTCTGGCGTAGTTGCACAAAGAGTTAATACACGATATTGATTATTGATGCTTACGTGAGAAGTCACTCGATTTTGTTCAATTATTACTACAAATTAATTCGCATAATATCTCACGTTATTTGATTCAATTATTGTTAATATTTTATATATTATTAAATCAATAATTGAGACAACAAAGTTATTAATATTATTATTTGCAATATTAACGATGTCTAGAAGTTCTGTCAAGGAGAGGTTTGGTCACCTAATTGCGCGCCAATAGGGAGAAATTTTTATTGGAAAGCCCTCTCTTTCCTGGGAATGACTTGGTCGATTACTATTGTGAATTATAATAAAGGTGATAAATATTGTTAAAATTATTAAGGTGCTTTTTATGAAGTTTTGCTTATTTTATGGACCCCCATTTATCCAATTTTCAAAATAATCGGTAGAAAATTATTTAAAGGTGGGGCCCATATGTGGGGGCCACATGTGGGGCCCATATGTGTTGAAAAAACTAATTTTGGAAATGGGGGTGGGAGAGAGTTACGTATAGGGGAGGGAGTTTGTATATATAATATGTAATGTGTGTGTATATATATAATATTATATGTGTGAGTGGAGAGTGGTGGGAGAAAAGAAAGAGTGAAAGTGATGTGTGTGAGTGGAAAATGGTGGGGGAAATGATGTTGCTTTATTCTTATTGGTTGGTTGATTGACAAATTGTGTGTGTGGGTTATATATAAATGTATTATAATATTGCTTTATTCTTATTGGTTGGTTGATTGACAAATTGGGTGTGTATGAGTTATAAGAAATTTTCATCCGATTGCATAACTGTTGCATTACACAGTGTCTTTCCATTCTCCTATAAATAGAATCTCATTCCTTCATTATTTCTTACAAATTCACTTAAACTCTAGAGAGAGAAATTATAGAGAAACTATAGAAAAGTATTCTGTTATTTCCCTACTCTTATATTCAGTTTCTTTTACGGTAAGGGGTATTATTTCTTTTGTATTCATGAAGAGAACTTCTGTTATTCCATTATTTACTATTCTGTTGAAATAACCTGTATACGCGGGCTACCTTATACTTGGTGAAATTCTTCTATTATTTCATTTGTTATTATTCTGTTGGAATACCATGTCTATGCGTTTTACGCCGGACCTGATTCCGTCTTTATTATTCTGTTGGAATATCCTGTTTGTGCCTTTTACGCCGGACCTGGTTCCGTCTTTATTATTATTCTGTTGGAATATCCACTTCGCTGTCAGTTTTTTACCTTGGGACCTGGTTCCGTCTTTATTATTATTCTGTTGGAACATCCTGTCGGTGCGAATTTTACCTGACCTGGTTCCGTCTTTATTATGATTTCTTTTGTTATTCCATTCATTATTATACTCAGTTGGTTAAAGTTTTGACTTCTATACTCCATGAAATTAGTGGAATATCCTTGATATTTGCGCTTCATCCAGTATCTTTTTATGGAAATATTCTTACGAGCATTCTTGAATTTTACTCTACAAAGCAAAGATCATGTTGACAATTTGGACATTATTGGTTCTGGATAAATTAATTCTTGAACTTGTTTTATTGAATTCATATATCATTGTCATCATCCTCATGTTTATATTTTGCTGAAAGTCATTTGTGGCCTATAGTGCATAAATGGATTTGGTATGATTATGACCAGAGATTATTCGGTGTAATCATGATCGTAATGTTACAAATGATGTGGAAAAAGTCCTCATTGGCCCGTAGTGCATTGAAGGACAGTTGTTGGCATGATCATGACCATTAATGAATACACGAATGTCCTTGGCCCGTAGCGCATGGATAAATTATGGTCGTGATACTAAAGAATATCCTTGGCCGTAGTGCAGGGGTGATTCGATGATGTGGATTATTTATTAAGCTGAGTCACAGCGATTAAAGTGATGAAAAACCTTTTAAATCATAAAAGATAGTAGATTTTATTCACTACTTGACTCTTTTAATGGATTACTTGTTCCGCTGCAGTTAAACTTGATGTTTGTTATATTTTATCAGTTTAACACTGTTGAAGGCTAATGATAATTTATTCTGCATTATCTTAGTCATAATATTTCTTACTTGGCTAGTTGAGCTCACCCTTTTGCTTTCATTGTTCTCTTCAGGAAATGAGAACGTAGCAGGGACTAGTCGGGGAACGGAGTGACGGTCCAGATGATAGCATTAATAGTCCTCACTATTCTATGAAATAGTGCAATAATAATTGTAATGAGGACTCCTTTTGAGTTTGTATACTCTCTAGTAGACAATATTTGTATTCAAACTCACAGTTTATGTTTTGTCGTAATGTATACGACAGTTATATTATTAAGTTGTATTTGAATTTTGTACCATGTATCTGGCGACTCAAGATGGGTGATGTATACCTATTTTGGGGGCGTCACAATTATAACCATGTTGATCAATTCACCTTTGCACTTAAGCTAAAGATAATCATTTATAAATTCAATGGTTATGATCATGCCAGTCAACAATTTATCTTTGCACTACTGGCAAAAGAGAACCTATAGTCACGATCATACCAATAATCTACCCATCTTTACACTCAAGTGAAAGAGAAATTCCATCACTAGGGTTATAAAAATATTATATATGATAATAAAAACAATATGATCAAAACATGGATTTAATTTCAAGAGCGATATTCATAAATCAACGATAATTTGTTCAGAAAAAGAAACCAATAATATCATATAACTCATGAATAATACTCCATATTCGTACATAGTACCGTATACATAAATAATATCATATACGTAAATGAAGGCTATATACATGAATAAGTGCATTATACGTGAATAGTAACCTCGATAATTTAAAAAGGTAAAAATTTCTCAATAAAATTCATACCAATATTTCGATATAATGATATTGAAAGAAATAATATAATATACGAAGAAAATAACATCCCTTACCATCCCTTACCTTAAAAGAACAGTACTTCTGACTGAAATATCGGATGTAATGCTGAAGGAAACTTGCACTGAATAGCAACTCTCAAAGTATCTAAATACTCACAAGAATACGCTCGATAATATAGAGAGAGAAAACTTCAGATTCTGGTGTGATTTTCAATTTTAACTAAGCACCCTATTTATAGGAAAATGCTAGAACGCCAAAGGAGACTAAATTAATAAAATATTAATAAAAGTTTTTTCTATACACCTCTTTGAATAAAACTCAGCCACCATAAGTATAGCCTACCAAAAATTAGCCAACTTCCACAACAACCAAAAGTGGGTCCCACTTTCTAGAAATCTCCACCAAATTATTTATAAAAATAATTTCTGAATCAGTCACATCTTAAAATTCATAACAAATCATACGTTAATTTTTAACAGTTCAAAATTTGTGGACATATATACTCAACTTATATATGTATAACATATCCAAAAATTACAACGATCCAACGGTCAGATTAAAAATTATAACTCACGCAACATAGCTTAAGAACACTGATTTTTCAGACTATGAGTCCTTTTGACCAGTTTCATTCAAACAGTCACCACGAAAAATCTACAAAGGATTTTTGGGTGATTCAAATTTCTACGCTTAGCTTACTTCCAGGGATTTCTTTTGATATATAGCTCATCTCCTAACTCATTATACACAAAGAGTTATAGATTTTACACAATCAAGTAATAAACTAATTTTTCTGAAAATCTCCATATTTTATTCTTCTTTTGATTTCTAGATTTCTCTCTTTTGATTCATGCACCGTGAATTTAGTGTAAAAGTATCACCATTATTATTATTATTATTATTATTATATTATCACATTCTACATTTATAATGTAATATAATAATATATTTGAATGAATTATTTTATCAGAAAAGATAAATATCAATTTTCAACAATTATCACTTTTCTAAGAATTCCACCATTTATATTCATATAAAATAAATATTTCATTATCATATAAATCAATAATTAATTATTCACAAATAGTATTACAGAATCACAATTATGACAACCAGGTCATTCTCAGGAAAGAGGGGGCTTTCCGATAATAATTTCTCCTTACTGACGCGCAATTAGGTGACCAACCCCTTTCCTAGACAGAACTTTATTAGACATTGCCAATAATGCTATCTAATAATATTATTCAAATAATATGAATTATTGATCTGATAATGGGAAATACTGTGCAGTGACAATTATTGAAACAACAATAATATAAAATATTAACGAAGCAATTATTGAATCAATAAAATAAAATATTGAGCAGTCATTACTGTAACAATTATTGAGTAGTTCCTTCTTACGTAAGAATCAATAATTCAAAAAAAATAATGTGCAATACTGGTGTGCACTTGTGCAACCACGCCAGACATCAGATTTTAACCATCGGGTATTCCAACAATTGTTAAGCAGTAATAACTTCGTTATTATTTATAAAAACTCATATTTGTCGTTTTCTTCATCCGACAGTTATTCTGTTACGGGGCCCACAAATGGCTGCACCATCGTACGAATATTTCCCGACAACAAGAATATTCCCTGACAACAATAAATATTTTATAACCACTTACTTATTTCGAAAAAAAATTATTTCACCCATAACTTTAAACTTTTATCAATTTAACTATTTACTAAATAGAAAAATTGAATAATTTTATTTCATAAAATTCGGGGTCTTACAATCTCTCCTCCTTATGAAATTTTGTCCCCAAAATTTACGTACCTGATATTTCGAAGAGTTGAGAATACCTTGCTTTCAGATTCCATCTTCCTTGTCATCATGATTTCTCCATTGCTTATTCTAGAATACAGCTTCAAAACAAAGGTTAATTAACATATCACAATTTATCAAGTAAGAAATTTCAGCTTAGGTAAGTCACACACTAGCGAAGTATATTACGCGTCTCTCCCTTCCTAGTTCTAGACTTAGATCTTCGCCAGCGACCATATCCCTAAGTTCTGATACCAAATGTAAAGCCCCCAAAATAGGTCCAATCCACACAACCTATTCTGAGTCACCACGAAATACACTCAATGAAATTTCCAAATACAAACTTCATTATTACAATTGTCGTGCAAAATACGACAACACATATGTTGTGAGTTTTAATACAAATAGATACCAACTGTGACTCTCATCCTATCACCTCACATTGATACCTTACAGTGGTACCTTACATAAAGGTACAATCAATAACTGTTTTAGAAATTAAAATCTTTGGAAAATGCTCAAGGAAACCTTCGTACATGGGAGGCCATGCATCTAAGTTATAATAGATATCATATGACTCGAGAATTATCCTTGGTTGACCCAATAGACCCCAAAGAAAAACGAGAAGATTGCTATCATGTTTTTTCCAATGGTGAGTCTTCTCTTGACATATAGTTATCTACATTGTCTCCAATTGAGAATTATATTTTAACCAAACTCCAATATTATATAGGTAGTGCTCGTAGATATACTCAGCAAGTAGATGTGCACAACCCTGTCTTATGATAACACGAATTAGTATGTCATTAGAAATCTTGTATGATAGTGGCAAAACACCCTTCCAAAGTTGGGTTCACCTCCCCTATTCGGTTCACCAAAATCAACGGTTAAATGACGTATAAAATACGACACACTTATCTAAATTCTCAATAAAATTAGTTTCATACTATTTTAGGGGAAACCTCAACAGCTATAGACCACCGTTCAATTCCCTCACACCCTCGCTCTCAACTCCCGCCTACACTCTTATTACCTGAAAGGAATTGTGAAGTAAAAGGGTGAGCACAACTAGCCAGTAAAGAATATCATGACTAAAGATAATTAAATTATCAATAGCCTTCATCAGTAATAAATCAGAGATTTAGAACATATGGTAGATGATAAAACTTTTCAACCATAGTTGCAGCGGAACGAGCAATCCATTAGAAGAGTTAAATAGACCATAAGGTTTATTATCTTCTCCATGTTAAAAGTCCACCAACAATGTTTTATCCCTGTAACACCAATCAACAGTTTCTATCCACAATCACGTGTATAACTCATAATCATAATTGTAGTTCTAAATTCCTCTTCTCATTCAAGACGAAGATAATTTTCATCACCTGTCTTTACTTGAAATATCAAAGATCATGGTTATACCAAATCATAGTTCATGTTCATAATCATACTAATAAATTCATCTTTGCATTACGGGCCAAAGATATTCATCAACAGTTCATCTTTGCACTACATGCCAAAGATATTCAACAACAGGACATCTTTACACTACGAGCCAAAAATATTCATCAACAGTTCATCTTTGCACTACAGGCCAAAGATATTCAATAATAGGCCATCTTTGCACTACAAGCCAAAGATATTCAATAATAGGTCATCTTTGTACTACGGGCCAAAGATATTCAACAACAGGTCATCTTAGCACTACGGGCCAAAGATATTAATATCTCAAAGAAATATATAATCATTTCAGAATTTATATAAACAATAATTATAACCATGTTGATCAATTCACCTTTGCACTTAAGCTAAAGATAATCGTTTATAAATTCAATGGCCATGATCATACCAGTCAACAATTTATCTTTGCACTACTGGCCAAAGAGAACTCATAGTCACGATCATACCAATAATCTACCCATCTTTACACTCAAGTGAAAGAGAAATTCCATCACTAGGGTTATAAAAATATTATATATGATAATAAAAACAATATGATCAAAACATGAATTTAATTTCAAGAGTAATATACATAAATCAACGATAATTTGGTCAGAAAAAGAAACCATTTTTTCCGTGAATAGTACCCCGTGAATAGTAACTCGTGAATAGTAACTCATGAATATTAACTCGTGAATAATAACTAATGAATAATACTCCGTATTCATATATAGTACCGTATACATAAATAATATCATATGCGTAAATAGTGCCATATACATGAATAATGCCGTATACGTGAATAGTGTGGTATACGTGAATAGTAATCCTGACACAAAAAGGTAAACATTTCCTAATAAAATTCATACCAATATTTTGGTATAATGATATTGAAAGAAATAATATCATTTACGAAGAAAATAACATCCCTTACCATCTTTTACCTCAAAAGAAAAGTACTTCTGACTCGAATATCGGATGTAATGCTGAAGGAAACTTGCACTGAATAGCAACTCTCAAAGTATCTAAATACTCACAAAAATATGCTCGATAATATAGAGAGAGAAAACTTCAGATTTTGGTGTGATTTTCAATTCTAACTAAGCACCATATTTATAGGAAAATGCTAGAACGCCAAAGGAGACTAAATTAATAAAATATTAATAAAAGCTTTTTCTACGCACACCTCTTTGAATAAAACTCAGCCACTATAAGTGGGGCCCACCAAAAATTAGCCAACTTCCACAACAACCAATAGTGGGTCCCACTTTCTAGAAATCTCAACCAAAATCAATTATAAAAACAATTTCTGAATCAGTCACCTCTTAAAATTTATAACAAATCATACGTTAATTTTTAACTGTTCAAAATTTGTGGACATATACTCAACTTATATATGTATAACATATACGACAATTACGACGATCCAACGGTCGGATTAAAAATTATATCTCACGCAATATATCTTAAGAACACTGATTTTTCGGACTTTGAGTCCTTTGGACCAGTTTCATTCAAACAGTCACCACGAAAAATCTACAAAGGATTTTTGGGTTATTCAAATTTTTATGCTTAGCTTACTTCCAGGGCTTTCTTTTGATATATGGCTCATCTCCTAACTCATTATACACAAAGAGTTATAGATTTTACACAATCAAGTAATAAACTAATTTTTCTGAAAATCTCCATATTTTGTTCTTGTTTTGATTTCTAGATTTTTCTCTTTTGATTCATGCACCGTGAATTTAGTGTAAAAATATCACCATTATTATTATATTATCACATTATACATTTATAATGTAATATAATAATATATTTGAATGAATTATTTTATCAGAAAAGATAAAATATCAATTTTCAACAATTGTCACTTTTCTAAGAATTCCACCATTTATATCCACATAAAATAAATATTTCCTTATCATATAAATCAATAAATAATTATTCAGAAATAGTATTACAGAATCACAATTATAACAACCAGGTCGTTCTCAGGAAAGAGGGGGCTTTTCGATAAGAAGTTTTCCTTACTGGAGCGCAATTAGGTGACCAAACCCCTTTCCTAGATAGAACTTCCTTAGAAATTGCCAATAATGCTATATAATAATATTATTCAAATACTATGAATTATTGATCTGATAATGGGAAATACTGTGCAGTGATAATTATTGAAACAACAATAATATAAAATATCAACGTAGCAATTATTGAATCAATAAAATAAAATATTGAACATTAATTACTGTAACAATTATTGAGTAATGTCTTCTTACGTAAGAATCAATAATTCAAAAAAAAATACTATGCAATATTGTGTGCTACTGTGAAACCACGCGTATCACTGTATTTTAACCACTGGGTATTCCAACAGTGTTAACGATAACAACTACACCATTATTTATAAAAACTCATATTTGTCCTTTTCATCATCCGACAGTTATTCTGTTATGGGGCCCACAAATGGTTGCGCCGTCGTACGAATATTCCCCGACAAGAAGAATATTCCATGACCAAACTAATATTCCCTGACAACAATGAATATTTTATAACCACTTGCTTATTTTGCAAAAAATTATTTCACCCATAACTTTAAGCTTTTATCAATTTAACTATTTACTAAATAGAAAAATTGAATAATTTTATTTCATAAAATTCGGGGTCTTACAGATTCTGTGGCTTTTGGTAGTTGCTAACGAACTGTACCGACTCTGCAGTGATGGAACATTGTTCTGTTTAGTGTGACCCTGTACAAATCTCACAGATATAGGCTACTTGCTTAACTTTGTTCTCTGCCAATGAATCAATTTTCTTTGCTATTGCTGCCATTTGAGCTGATAATGTTGTGATGACATCCACCTCTAACAACCCAGCAACTTTTGGTTGAGGCATCTTGGCCGTTGGATTCTGAAAATCATTCACCACCATGGTCTCAATAAGCTCATAAGCTTCTTCATAGCTCTTGGCCCAAAAAGCTCCTCCTGCAGTGGCATTAACGATTGGTCTAGACTGCCAACCCAACCCATTGTAGAAGGTATTAATGACCATCCAGTCAGGCATCCCGTGGTGAGGGCATTTTCTTAGCAACTCTTTAAAATGTTCCTATGCCTCATACAATGACTCTCCCTGTTATTGCTCAAACTGAGATATAGCAGTCCTCATTTTCGTTGTTTTAGCCATAGGAAAGAATTTGGCTAAAAATTTATGTGCTAAGTCCTCCCATGTGGTTATTGACCCAGATGGCAATGAATGGAGCCAACTTCTTGCCTTATCCCTTAAAGAGAACGGAAACATTCTAAGTTGCACTACATCTTCTGACACACCATTGTACTTGAATGTGTCACATATCTCAATGAAACTCAGCAAATGCTTGTTAGGATCATCAGTAGTAGCAGCCCCAAATTGAACCATATTATGTACCATTTATATTGTTCCTAGCTTGATCTCGAAGGTGTTTTCTGCTATTACTGGCCTGACAATGCTAGACTATAGCTCATTTATTTTTGGCATAGAATAGTCCCTTAAAGCTCTGTGCTCTTCTTTATGCTCTTCTGCCATATTTGTTTATGTTTCAGTATTCTCTTGTGTGCTAGAATTGCGTGCACTCAGTCTCCAAGCTTTTCCATTAATATTATCTTGCCTTGGTACTAATTCAGAGTTTGAAGATCGAGTGTGCATATACTACCCACAAATACTTGAAACATAAATAAAAGTAAAATAGAAATGAGATAAGATAAAAATTGTTCAAGTCAGACAAATCTAAATTAAGTTGATGACGACAGTAATAAAAATAAAACCATATCCCCGGCAACGGCGCCAAAAACTTGTTGGCTTGTTTCGGGTTTAACAAAACAATCACACTCGTGCAAGTATACACGGTCAACAAGTAATATAGAGTAAGTTAAGTATCATTCCCACGGAGAAAGTAATTAATTCCAATCTATTATGCAACAACTTAATAGCTATTTATGGCTGCTTAAACGATCAGATGAAAGGTGAATTAAAAGCTAAAGTAATTATTAACACAAAATAACTAATTAACAAGCGAAGAGATTCAAATTGGAAAGATATGGGATCCTAATGTCACTTAATGATATATCCAGATTATACACCTCTTGTTTAACTTGATTAATTACTATGGACTGCTAGTCGAGAGCATGGAAATGAAACATGACTATTTTTCAATACATAGTGTCCATATCACACAAAATCTACAAAACAGATAGAAATCATATGAACATCAATATTACCTAACCTACTATATGTCTATGTGAATTACAAGTAATATCAATTGAAGTGCAAGCTCTCTAAACGACTACACATGGCAAACCGGTATATGTCTATCCGGGTTACTAATCACGAAACCCAACACATGTAAATCTCATGAACATATGCTAACAAGATCAAATCTGAACTTATACTTCCTTTTTCAATTCTATACAAGTTATTAGGATAGATGGTGATCAAACATCCAAGCAATAAGCACAACCAAATTAGGCAATACAACTATAATCATACAATCATCACAATAAGACATATAAATCTGAACTACATAATAAGCTTCATTAGAATCCCATAATGGAGGTTAGTTCATCTCTGAATCAACAACCATTATGGTATTTAAGCCAAGCATGAGAAGAAACAATGAGAACAGAGAGGGTAAAGAGAATATAGATTGCAAATCTGATTAAACTCTGCTCCACAATGTGCTTCCAACTCAGTTCAGATCTATAATCAAAACCAAAGTAAATTTTAATATTCACAAGCTACTAGATCTAGAGAGAAAAGCCAAAATAGTAGTAGAATGCTATGGAATCTCTCTAGCTCTATGGAACCCTAAAATAGCTAAATAAAACTGAAAGTAATTATCTCTAGTAACAAGAAAATACACCCTTTTATGGTAATCTCGCTACAACAGTCTTAAATGAAAAGTCAAATATTTTAGCATGACCTTTTTGGCGTGGCCTGGCCGCATGTACCAGATATAGCATTTAGGCGTGGGCGCGCCATGGGATTTTCTCGCTCTGCTCATGCCAGCATTTGTCGTCCTTTATTATGTTTGCAACTGCCTACGATTCTTGATTCTGCATCTTTGCATCTTCTTCTTTGGTGCTTTGATGCTACATGGTGTTGCTGCTTTCTTCTTTATATGACTCCACTTGACTTCCTAATCTTCACTTGGCCTCTTCATTCCTCATAGATGCCTTCCTCTAGAGCACTTACTTAGTTTTAGTCTTCATTTTTAGCACAAATTCCTTAGTTTCCTTGATGCAACCTATAAAAACAAACATAAAAGCACTCAAACAATACTAAAAATACTTAAGTTTAAGCATAATTCTAGCAAGTTGATAGCCAATAAGTAGGTCTAAAACCTACTTATCACCTATAAATAGGATGCTTAGTTTAGAATTGAAAATAACACCAGAATCAGAAAATTCTTCTTCTATAATATTGAGTGTATTTCTTTAGAGTTTAAGGAAGCTTTGAGTGTAGAAAACAATACAAGTTTTCTTCAAAAATATCCCCGCTATACCAGTCAGAAATACTCTTCTTTTAAGGTAAGGAATATTATTTTTGTTCAATATTCATAAGAAATAATATTTTCTTCCATACTTTATAGTATGTAAGTAATATTATTTCATTTCATATTCCTAATTCTACACTTATGTTGATAAGTATTGCTTCTATACTCCTTGAAATTAGTAGAATATCCTTGAAATTTGCACTTCATCTAGTAGCGTTTCACAAGTATATTTTTCTTAACATTCTTGTTAAATTTTAATCTTTTCATGCTGGAGTACTATTCACGGGGTACTATTTACTCGGGTACTATTCACCTGGGGTAATATTCACGATAAAAATTGATTTCCTTTTTGTCCAAATTATTTTTGATATATGAATATTATTCTTGAATTTTACTCCACAAAGAAGTTATCATGTTGACAATTTAGACATTTTTAAACTCTAGATAAATTAAAAATCTTTAATATATATCCTTGATTTCGTTTGATTGATGCTTATATCATTGTCATCATCCTAATGCATATATTGTGATGAAAGTCATCTTTGGCCCGTAGTGCATAGATGGACTGTTGATTGGTATGATTGTTACCATGAATTATGTATCGGTATAATCATGACCCGTAATGCTACAAATGATGTGGTAAAAGTCCTCATTGGCCCGTAGTGCATTGGTGGACAGTTGTTGGCATGATCATGACCATTGGTGATAATAACGAATATCTTTGGCCCGTAGTGCATGGATAATTCGTGGATGTGATACTAATGAATATCCTTGGCCCGTAGTGCATGGATAATTCGATGATGTGGATTATTTATTGAGATGTGTTACAGGGATAAAATATTGTTGATGGACTTCTAAACCATAGAAGATAGTAGATATCATGCTATACTTGACTCTTCTAATCGATTGCTTGTTTCGCTACAGTTAAACATGTTGTTTATTATATTCTATCAGTTTTACACTATTGAAGGATAACGATAATTTATTCTGCATTTTCTTAGTCATAATATTCTTTACTGGGCTAGTTGAGCTCACCCTTTGCTTTCATTGTTCTCTTTAGGAAATGAGAACATAGTTGGGGCTAGTCAGGGAATGGAGTGACGGTCCGAGATGGTGGCTGTTGTAGTCCTTGCTATTTTATAAAATAGTGTGATAATAATTGTAATGAGGACTCCATTTGAGTTTGAATATTATCTACAAGATAATATTAATGTTAAAACTCTCAGCTTATGTTTCGTCATATTTTGCACGACAGTTGTATAATTAAGTTTGTATTTGAATTTTGTACCATGTATTTGGGGACTCAGAATGGGTTGTGTATACCTATTTTGGGGGCGTCACAGATGACATTCCAAAGACTACTTTTAGAACTCGGTACGGACATTACAAATTCCTAGTCATGTCTTTTGGATTGACTAATGCTCTTGCTGCCTTTATGGATATGATGAACCGAGTATTCAAGGAATATTTGGATCATTTTGTGGTTGTCTTTATTGATGACATCCTCATATACTCCAAAAGTCGTGAAGATCATGAACAACATTTGAGGCTGATACTCCAAAAGTTTCGTGAAAACAAGCTATATGCCAAGTTGAAGAAAAATGTGAGTTATGGCTTTAGGAAGTAGCATTCCTAGGGCACGTGATATCAAATCATGGAATATCAGTTAACCTGATGAAGATTGAAGCAATATAAAGTTGGGAGCAACCTAAGTCAGTAACCAAAGTACATAGCTTTCTGGGCTTAGCTGGTTATTATCGGAGATTCGTGGAAGGATTTTCTCGAATCGCCACTCCGTTAACTCAGCTGTCTCGAAAAGATACAAAATTTTGATGGAACGATGATTGTGAGAAGAGTTTTCAAGAAATCAAGAGGAAACTCATTTCAGCACCTGTTCTGACAATACCATCTGGTTCGGAGGGATTTGTCATCTACAGTGATGCTTCAGGCAAAGGTTTAGGTTGTGTTCTCAAACAACATGGGAAAGTCATAGCCTATGCCTCACGACAACTCAAAAAATATGAAAGAAATTATCCTACTCATGATCTAGAGTTGGCAGCAATCTTTTCGCGCTAAAGATCTGGAGACATTACTTGTATGGGGAGAAAGTGGAGATCTATATGGATCATAAAAGCCTCAAATATTTCTTCACCCAAAAGGAACTCATCATACGACAACGACGTTGGCTCGAGCTGTTGAAAGATTACGACCATACCATTCAATACCATCCTGGAAAAGCGAACGTGGTAGCTGACGCGTTGAGTAGAAGATCATATGCGGGTACGAGTACGATATTGTCAATGCAAAGGTCCATTTTGTATGACTTGCAAAGGATGAAGATAGAGTTAAAGACTCTAGGGACCCACGTGATGATGTCAAATATATAAGTAGAACCGACTTTAATCGATAAAGTTCAAACTGCTCAAGCTATAGACCCGGAGCTGATGCGTATGAAGAAGAAAGTGCAAGAAGGTGCTATTCCAGAAGTAAGAATCGATGAAGAAGGAATACTTCGAGTCAACTCCAGACTTTGTGTTCCTAACAACTCTGAGTTGAAGTATAAATCATGATGGAGGCTCGCAATACACCATTTGCAATCCATCCTGGGAGTACCAAAATGTATCGTGATCTTCGAAATACATTTTGGTGGAGCAATATGAAGAGAGAGAAAGCGAAATTAATCTCAAGGTGTTTAACTTGTCAACGTTTGAAGGCGGAGCATTAAGTGCCAAAAGGTCCATTACAACCACTTAAAATTCCAGAATAGAAGTGGGAGCACATTAACATGGATTTTGTTACTGGTCTTCCCAAGGTTTCTCAAGGCATAGATGCAATTTGGGTTATTGTCGATACATTAACCAAGTTTGCTCATTTTTTACCCATACTAAAAACATATTTACTTGAACGTCTTACTCGTATATACATAAATGAGATTGTAAGACTTCATAGTATGCCAGTATCCATAGTTTCATGATCGAGACCCAAGATTCACTTCACGGTTTTGGGTCAGTTCACAGAAAGCTATGGGCACGGATTTACGATTCAGTTCTGCATATCATCCTCAGACGGACGGGCAGTCGGAGAGGACTATTCAAACTCTTGAGGATCTATTAAGACTATGTGTCCTAGACTTCAAAGGAAGTTAAGACAAGTTCTTGCCATTATTGGATTCTCCTACAACAATAGTTATCAAGCAAGTATAGGCATGGCTCCATTCGAGGCGTTGTATGGACGAAAGTGTCGTTCTCAAGTATGCTGGGATGAGGTGGGTGAAGCAACATTGTTGGGACCAGAATTGGTATGTATGACTACGAAAAATATTCAAATGATTCGGCAACGTATATAAACCTCACAAGATCGACAAAAAAGTTATGCCGATCTTCATCGAAAGGACGTGGAATTCAATGTTGGATGTGATGCCCCCAAAATAGGTATACATCACCCATTCTGAGTCGTCAAATACATGGTACAAAATACAACTACAACTTAATTATACAACTGTCGTGTAAAATACGACAAAACATAGCTGAGAGTTTTAACATGAATATTATCATCTAGACAATATCCAAACTCAAATTCAATCTCGTTATAATTATTATCACACTATTTCACAGAATAGTGAGTACTACTAAAACAACCATCTGGACCATCAATCCATTCCCCGACTAGTTCCAGCTATTTTCTCATTTCCTAAAGAGAACAGTGAAAGAAAATGGTGAGCTCAACAAGCCCAGTAAGAAATATTATGACTAAGATAATACAGAATAAATTATCGTTAGCCTTCAACAGTATAACAACTGATAGAATACAATAGACAACAAGTTTTAGATTAACAACTGCAGCGGAAATAGCAATCCATTAGAAGAGTCAAGCAGAGCATGATATCTACTATCTTCTATGATTTAAAAGTTTATCATCAATTTTATCGCTGAGACTCAACTTAATAAATAATCCATATCACTGAATTATCCATGTACTACGGGCCAAGGATATTCATTAATATCACGACCACGAATTATCCATGCACTACAGGCCAAGGATATTCGTGTTTTCACCAATGGTCATGATCATACCGAATAATCCATGGTCATAATCATACCAACAACTATCCATCAATGCACTACGAGCCAATGAGGACTTTTACCACATCATTTGTAACATTACGGGTCATGATTATATCGAATGATCCCTGGTCATAATCATACCAATCAACAGTCCATCTATGCACTACGGGCTAAAGATGACTTTCATCACAATATAAGTATGAGGATGTTGACAATGATATAGGAATTCAATTAAATGAGAGCAAAGGATAAATTTCTAAAGATTTACAATTTAATTTATCCAGAACTCAATAATGTTCAAATTGTCAACATGATATTGCTTTGTGGAGTAAAATTCAAGAATAATATTGTATCAAAAATGATTTGGACAGAAAAGAAATCAATTTTTATCATGAATAGTATCTCGGGTGAATAGTACCCGATTGAATAGTATTTCAGGGATAGTACCCTGTGAAGAGTACTTTGTGAATAGTACCCATGAATAGTACTTCGTGAATAATGTCGTACGTATGAATAGTGTCGTATAAATGAATAGTACCTATGAATAGTATTCCGGCATGAAAAGCTTAAAATTTAACAAGAATGTTCAGAAAAATATCCTTATGAAATGATACTAGATGAATCGCAAATTTCAAGGATATTCTATTAATTTCACGAAGTATAGAAGCAATACTTCAACAAAATGAGTGTAGAATTAGGATACGAAACGAAATAATATTACTTACATACTACAGAGTATGGAAGAAAATATTATTTCATATGAATATTGAACAAAAATATTATCCCTTACGAATAAGAAA
This sequence comes from Panax ginseng, assembly GCA_020205605.1. Taxonomy (NCBI): domain Eukaryota; kingdom Viridiplantae; phylum Streptophyta; class Magnoliopsida; order Apiales; family Araliaceae; genus Panax; species Panax ginseng. The sequence goes on along the minus strand of CM035146.1, from coordinate 86,165,199 downwards.
TAAATAACATCCCTTACCTTAGTAGAATGCTGGATACTGCATAGTGAAGTAGCAGAATACTGTTCTTCTTTCTCTCTATAGCTGTAACGCCCTGAAAAATTGAACCTTTTGTAAATACTTTTATAATGAATAAAATAATATTATTTGTTATTATTATGTGTTAGTAAGATGAATGTCGTTCTATAGCCTAGAAACGTCGGAACATCTTAGTATTTTAACTACGTGAAGGAATTAAAGTGTTTGAATTTCCAAGACGAAAATAAAAGCTTTCCGAGAAATTTTCTGAAAAACACTACTCATCATTTCCGCTCGGGAATTATTTTTAAACTTCTGAGAAATACATAACGTTAGAATATCGAGGTGAGATGGATTATGTAATAATAATTCAAGTATGGAAAATGAAATATTTCTCATGCGGACTTAAATTGCGAACGTTAGGAAAATCAAGCGTTAAGAAGATTAATGTAATGATCGTATGATATGTAGGTATTGTGCGAGATAGTGTATACAAGTATGATACAAAGTATTATACGAGTATATATGAATGATGGTATATCGTATATTATGAATTAGTATACGAGTTAGAATACGAGAATTATACGTATAATATATGTTATAAGGTTTGTAGTTAAATGGAATGGACTAGTAGGATTGTGTAACAATTGAATAGTCCAATAATAAGTAAGGTGCGAGCCCAAGATTTAGTAGTGTTAGGCCCAAGTGTTTGTTAATGTTTAGTCCAAAGTAAAGTAATGCAAGCCCAAAGGAATAAGTTAATCTAAGTGGACCTAAGCCCAATTAATGATCCAATGGGTAAAGCTTGATCCATGGGGCAACCCATGGGTGAATTGGTGACCAAGAACTTTGTGTGGTGGGCAAGGAATTAGTGTAATGGCCAAGTTTACTTAGTTATTAAGTAAGTGAATAGTACGGAGGTTACTTAAGGAGGTGGATGTCTTAATGACCCATTTGCCCTAACCTTAGAAGCTCTATAAATAGCAAGCTTACAATTCATTATTTGCTTATTCAATTTCATCCAACTTCCAACTTAAGTGTTAGAGAGAATAAGCACTTATAAAGCTAAACTTCCATTGTTAGATTTTCAAGAAGAAGAAAGCTAGTCATCAAAGGTAAATGATCATATTCCATTAGTATTCTATCTCTACCATGATAGCTTAATAGAGAAATGATGGTCATGTATGTTAAAGAACTCATAAGAATTGGATAATCAATGGACTTAAGCCGTATAAGTCGAGAATAAGTAATTTAAACCTAAATAAGTTATAAACTTATGAAGAACAATGATGAACTTGTAATATGTTTACCTTAAGAAGTTAGTATGATTGATAAGAGGTAAGAATGTTGGATAAAGGACTTAAAACAATTATAAGTCATAAGAAATGAAATCTTGTAATTTATAAATTGTTAAGTTATAAACTTATGAAGAATAAGCCATAACCTCACTTAAAAATAAGTTGTTGTAATGGGTATGTTGAGATGTCTATAGTATGAATTGAATCCATTTGGAGCAATGAACAAATCATAGTTAATGAAGTTTTGCCGGAATTCACACGATTGGACGATAATCGTCAAATTTGTGAAATTCTCGAAATGGAAGTCAGATTTTGTGTTTGAACTCGAAAACGTTGGTTTTCGATGGAGACAAGTCTTATTTGTCATTATAGAGTTACGAACTCAAAAATGACCGGATTTCGACTTAGAACGAAGAAATGATCGTTGAACGTTCACGAACGTTTATCGTTTTCATTAAAAATGAACCAATAGGTGAATTTAGAGTTAACGAAGTCAAAATGATAAATTCTTGCATGAACACATAGAGTATATGATTTGTGAACTAATTGCTCTTGAACGAGTCAATTCGGACTTATAACGAAGAAGTTACAAGCCTGGGAATTTCACAAAGTTCAAAATCTGTCAAAGTTATCTGGTTCACAGAGTTGGCCATGCACGCCAAATTTCAAGGCCAAATAGGTGGTAATGGCAAATAATGAGCATGGGTGAGAGAATCTTTGAGACCTCATCGAAGTTTGGTACAAATATGGCTGACCATTGTATTTTAAGTTGGTTGGCTGTAAATACCGGAACAAGGGAAAACCCTACTAACGAGTCATGGCATGGCAGTAAAGAAGAAAAGTAAAATTTGGCAGCAAATGGCGCTTGACTTTATGGTTTATATATAGATGAATGATTATGAAGATAAAAGGAAAGACAATGGAGTAGTACAAACTTAATAAACATGATGTGACATTATTAAGACATTGTTAATCCTTAAAGTATGATCACTTAGGGTTAAAGTAAGTCAATTGCATGTGAACGTAAGAACGATGTAACAGAACGTCGAAACCTATAATAACAAATCTAAGTTATAATTAGATTGAGAAGAAGGGTAAGATTCTTTAGGAATTATGTATGTTATTCATGACCTAATATGTTATGTGATGTTATCATCTACGGTAGAGATCTTAAAGACTTAAAGTGCACGTGTTATAACTGTAGCAAACGCTAAAGGCAAGTGTTCTAACCCATGTTCCAGTTCAATCTGGACAAGATTTGTGATTCATGTATTCTTACGCATGAACTAATGTCTAATGAAGTCAAAGCCAAATTCTTTTGGCTAGACTTATTATGTGTCGGATTTCTTACAATCTATCAAAGTATTGTCAATGTTTTACCAAACTATGTTGGTGTGGTTTTCAAAAGAAGACTGAGTATGCTAAATTGTTTTGTTGTCAAACGACAGGCACGTTAGGTTGCCACAACTTAAACGTACAAACGTTTAATGAATGTAGTGTTGATCAACATAGAGTACTATAGGCTGATCACCTAGACGTGCTCGTAAGCTATGTCGGACTTACGGACTTAGTGTCGGGATGTCCTTTTCAAAGAACTTATGAAATGCTCATGGTCTTAGACCGGAATTGAGGTTTTACTGAATATTGTCATTGTAAAATGTTTTGAATGAAAAGAAGTGCTATTTTGAATTATCTATAGTACTTCGTTGTTGGGCTTCGACACAGAAACGCATAGCGAAAATTAAAATTTTAAAGCAATTTCCGAAACCCTAAAACAGGATCCATGCGAAAATCAATTAATTCAGAGGTTTAGAGATTATACCAGATATAAACAAAAAACGAGAATCAAACCGATCGCGCCTCGAATCTCCAACATAATACAAACCGATTGCACCTCTACGGTATCCCACGAACGCCGCATCGAACCGTCGAACGATTACGCAATAAGAAGGACTTGCAGTACTAGCCACCAAAAGGAATGGATTTTTCCGAAAGCTGTTTTCTCTCTAGTCTCTCTCTAGAGATGGCTAGAGTTTTCAAATTATGATATATTTTACCTAAGTAGGCTTATATATATCATATATATAGTAGTTAAAAGGAATTAATCAAATCAAAACCTAATTTTATAAAATCCAATTTATATATATATATATATATATATATATATCTCTTAATTAAGTCTTACTTAATTAATATACATATATACAAATTATCCTTTTAATTTAAATTCGTGATTTAAATACTATTAATCATATTAATATATTTAAATCCTTAAAATTTAAATTAATTCCCTCTTAAATAACCTTCTACATGTGTGTGACCCTATAGGTTATTATTACGTTGGCAATAATTTTAAAATCATATTATAAAATTATAAGCAATTGAGTGGCATCTAGTAATGCATCCTTGCTACCCAAGTAATAATAAGATCGATGATTCGATGCAACCTTTTCGTGACCAATGTTTCAATGTAATTTAATCCTTTTAACCTTAATATCCTAGATTAAACTCGAGTCATGGAATGTGTCATACTCTTCATAATTTAATCGAGTTTTCTTGATCAATGAGTAGACTATATGAAACAAATCACTATTTGAGCATGGCCATGCATTTCATAGTCCTACTCAATCAAGAGGCCTATGGATATCACCCATAATATATAGGATGGTTAAATTCCATCTAGATCACTCATATTTCTCACACGATTAATGATGAACCCAATAATCACCTTTATAGTCCACCCTATTAAAGGTGACATTTGATGATATCAAAGTACATAAATTCTCGTGTAGTAATATAGCGATTTTGTGTCGGAGGACCATTACATCATTGTCACTATGAGAATTGCTAATGACACTTAGCATAATGCTCCATATAGAATTCTTATGGTGGGTACATCCCAAAGACATCGTTCTCTAACATGTACCTATGCATTGACTTAATATCTCATATATTTATGACCAATGAGATTTGGTCATCATCGATCCACATACTAGTCTCAATGCATCATTGTTGTCCCATCAACAATGATACTCGACTAAGGACATTTAAGAACAACGATACTAATGGTAATATATAATCTCATGTTCAAGTCACATACTTGAAACTATATAATTTGTATCATTATTCTAAGGAATTTTATTATGTTAACAATTATATTACATGATAAATAAAACCATAATAAAATCATATATTTATTCAATCAAATATAATATCAAAACGTTAAGCAATTATATCAAATAATTGGCCTCTAGGGCATAAACTCTAACATTCGTAACTATTGTTCAGTTATTGAAGATATACGATTTCTATGTTTCAAGCATGCTATTTTACTAGAATTGTTGTACTTGCTGAGCTAGTTAGACTCACTCTTGCTTGAACCATATGAATGCAACTAAGATCGAACGGACTGACGGATCCGACAAGGATAAAGGGAAGGCTAAGGTGAACCCGTAGATTACTTATGTAATAGTATAGGTTTGTAATGATAATATTTGATATTATGACAAGAAAAATTGTAACGGTTATAAAGAACCTGGGGGAATGCTAATATTATTTTGAATATATATAAGACATATTCGTTCTTTTGAGGCATTTCAAATGAATGTTTGTGTGAACTGTAGCACCGTGTAGCACCATCTGTCGGGTTGGAAGATACCCAGATTTGGGGGCGTCACAATAGCTTCTCTCTCTATAATTGCTCTTGTGAGTCTTAGTGAATTGGTGAGAATGAAAGAAGAAATGAGCTTCTATTTATAGGAAAACATAGTTTCGATAATTGCACATTTGGGGGCTCGAATTATTACAGTATAGTACCTTCATCTTTACTTCCATTTTTAATTTAGTCCTTCAAGTATTATCAATCTTGCACCACCTCCCCTAATAGTACATGCATGTGAATCAATAGTTCCATACATGTGAACCAACAGTAATTTGCATGTGAACCAATAACAATTAATTACTCATTTATCCGATTAATTGCCCGTTTGGTCAATAATAATAACAAAACCAGCAAATCACAGAATTACCTCCTTTGAGGGTAATTGGGTCACGGAAGAATTAAAGAAAACTAAATGAAAAAACATCTTTAATCAACACGAACTTATTCATCATTAATATTATAACTCACAATATTTAACACCCAGATCATTCCCAGGAAAGAGGGGGCTTTCTAATAAGGATTTCTCCCTATTGGCGCACAATTAAGTGACCAAACCCCTTTCCTCGACAGAACTATCTAGACATCGTCAATAATGCAAATAATAATATGAATAACTTTGTCATCTCAATTATTGATTTAATAATATAAAATATTGTGCAAATGATACTGTGATAATAATTGAATCAATAATATGAGAGATACTATGCAGTAATTATTGTAGCAATAATTGAATAAAATTGAGTGACTTCTCACATAAGCATCAATAATCAAAGATACTATACAATACCGTGTGCTACTATGCAACCACGCGTATTACTGTACTTTTACCACCGGGTATTCCAACAATTTAATGGTAAAACTTTCGCCGTTATTTTTATAAAAAGATATTTATGTCATTTTCTAACTCCGACAATACTTCTGTTGTGGGGTCCACCAATGATTGTGTCATCGTACGGATATTCCCCAAAAAAAAGAATATTCTCTGACCAAATGAATATTTTATGACAACTTGCTTACTTTGCAAAAATTTCACATATCACCCTTAACTTTAACCCTTTATCAATTTAACCATTTACTAAATAAAATAATAATTATAAGAAAATTGAATACTTTCATTTCATAAAATTTGGGGTCTTACATTGGAGATCATGTATTGTTACGTGTTGCTCAATGGAAAGGAGTTACGAGATTTGGAAAGAGAGGAAAACTCAATCCTCGATCGAGTAGGAACTGTGGCCTATAGACTCACCTTACCACCAAGTATATCTCGTGTTCATAATGTTTTCACATATCTATGTTACGTAAATATGTGGAAGACTCGAACCACAATATTGAATTAGAACTAGACGAGATAGGGGAAGATTTAACGTATGAAAAGGTACTTGTTAAAATCTTGGATAAGAAGGAACATATTCTACGCTCAAAGGTTATATCTCAAGTCAAAATTTTGTGGAGAAACCACGATTTTGAGGAAATGACCTTGGAGTCAGAATCTGAAATGAAAATAAGGTATCTTCACCTCTTAGACATACTAAGTACGTACACCAATTTTGAAGACGAAATTTCATAAGAAGATGAGGTTGTAAGACCCCAACTTTTATGAATAAAGATTTAATTTTCTCTAAATGTTATTTTATATAATAAGGCGTGGATTTGATATAATGTTATAGTTGTGGGTAATGTTTACAAATTTTGCAAAGTAAGCAAGTTGTCATAAAATATTTGTTTGGTCGGGGAATATTCGTTTTATCAGGGAATATTCGTACGACAACACATTCATTGGTGGACCCCACAACGGAATTACTGTCGGATATAAAAAGCGACAGAAATAACATTTTTATAAAAATAGCGGCAAATCTTTTATCGTTAACTGTTGAAATACTAGGTGATAAAAGTATAGTAATACGCGTTGTAAAACCCCAACTTTTTGAATAAAGATGAATTTTCTATAAATATTATTTTTGAATATTATGGAGTGAAATTGATATAATGTTATAGTTGTGGGTAATATTTATAAATTTTGCAAAGTACATAAGTTGTTATATAATATTCGATTGGTCGGGAATATTCATTTTAACAGGAATATTAAATACAACTGGCATAATCAATGGTGGACCCCCTGGCGGAATTATTGGCGGATTGAAAGCGACAAAATACTTTATGAAAATAACTACGGAAGTTTTGCAGTTAACTATTGAAACACCCGGTGTTAAAAGAAATGCGAATGTCTGGCGTGATTACATAGTAGTAATGCAGTATTAATTATTGATGCTTACGTGATAAGTCACTCGGTTTTGTTGGTATTATTAGTGTAATAATAATGAAAAATCTTTTATATAAAAATGTAATACTTTTATAAAGTTATTCTATAAATAGAATATATTATATTCTATTATGCATAGTGTTGCATAGTGTATGCATAGTGTTTTTGCATAGTAAAATATTTTTTTATATAAAATAGAATATTTTATAAAGTTATCTATTTTATTAGATAATAATTAGAATATATTATATTTTATTATGCATAGTATTTGCATAGTAAAATCTTTTATAAAGTTATTCATTTTATTAGATTATAAATAGAATATATTATATTTTATTTAAAAGATTTTGTTTTAAATATGGACCATGATTAAAGTAAATCAATCTGGACCGTTCATGAGTTAGAGTACTATCTGATCCATTTTTCTATAAATAGAAGCTCATTCCTTCATTATTTTCTTTACGAATTCTTTGAAACTCTAGAGATAAACTATAGAGAGAAAGAAGAAAGTATTCGCTACTTCACTACTTATATATCCAGAGACTCTTCTTCTTAAGGTAGGGAATATTATTTATTGTACTCGTAAGGGGTTGTTATTCTTTTGTATTCATGAAGAGAACTTATGTTATTCCATTCTTTATTATTACATTGGAATAACTCAGATACGTGAGCTACCCTATACTTGGTGAAATTCTTTACATTATTCTATTTTTTATTATTCATTGGAATATCCCGTCTCATGCATTTTACGTGGGACTGGTTCCGTCTTTATTATTATTCATTGGAATATCCGATACATGCGCTTTTTCTCATGGGACTGATTAAAATCCTTATTAGTATTCTATTGGAATAACTGCCTATGTCGAAATCTTGCATGCATGGTGATTTCGTTGTTATTCCATTCTTTATTATTCTATTGGAACATCCTCGCTTGCCGGTGCATGAATTTACTTTGACGACCGGTTCCGATTATTTAGTATTATGTTGGAATAACCTGTCTATGCGAAGTACCGCATGCATGGTGATTTCTTTTGTTATTCCATTCTTTATTATACTCAGTTGGTTAATGTTTTGACTTCTATACTTTATGAAATTAGTGGAATATCCTTGATAATTGCCTTCATCCAGTATCTTTTCATGAAAATATTCTTCTGAGCATTCTTGAATTTTACTCTACAAAGCAGTATCATGCTGACAATTTGGACGTTATTGGTTCTTGGACAAATTAATTCTTGAACTTGTTTTATTGAATTCTTATATCATTGTCATCATCCTCATATTTATATTTTTTTTAAAAGTCATCTGTGGCCTGTAGTGCATAGATGGACTTGGTATGATTATGACCAGGGATTATTCGGTGTAATCATGACCGTAATGTTATAAATGATGTGGTAAAAGTTGTGGCGCCCCCAAAATAGGTATACATCACCCATTCTGAGTCGCCAAATACATGGTATAGAAACAACTACAACTTCATTAATATAATTGTCGTGAAAAATACAACAACACATAAACTGTGAGTTTAAATACAAATACTGTCTAATAGAGAGTATACAAACTCAACAAGAGTCCTCATTAAAATTATTGATACACTATTTTACAAAATAGTGAGGACTACTAAAACAATTGTCTTGAACCATTACTCCACACCCTAATTGACTAGTTCGCTTATATTCTCATCTCCTGAGAAGAAAAATAGAACAAAAAGGAAAAGGGTGAGCTCAACTAGCCCAATAAAGAATATTATGACTAAGATAATGTACAACAAATTATCCTTAGTCTTCAACAGGAAAATCGATAGAATACAATAGACAACAAGTTTTAGATCAACAATCAAGACTGAAATAACAATTCATTAGAAGAGTTAAGTAGAGAATGAAATCTACTATCATCTATGAATTTAAAAGTCCATCATCGATATTTTATCCCTGTAACATCAATCAATATACATCTTGAATCAAATAGTCATCTTTGCACTACATGCCAAAGATATTCATCAATTGGTCATGTTCATCTCAACACTGCTCATCTTTCACTCACGGCCAAAGATATTTATCAAGAAATCATTCATCTTTGCACTATAGGCCAAAGATATTAAGTAATATCATCATTTAGGACTGAGGATGATGAAAAATATATTTTAAAGAAAACGAATCCAGTGAGACAACAGAACAAATATTTGGGATTCATACTTCGGTTTATCCAAGTTCAAAAATACTCCATAATAAACTATTGTGGAGCAGAATTCAAAAATAAAGATCAAAACATAGATACAATCAAGGATAGGAACCATAACAAACAATCTTGGACACAGAAAAAAAAATTTAATTTTTCTGTAAATAGTGTCGTATTCGTGAATAGTGTCGTATACGTGAATAGTAACTCCGACACTAAAAGGTAGAAATTTCACAAGAAAAATCATCATGTTTTGTGAATAGTGCTCATGAATAGTAACTCGTGAATAGTAACTCATGAATTACTACTCATGAATAGTAACCCCGACATGAAAAGTTCCAAATTTGATAAAAAATTCAGACCAATATTTTGGCATAATGATATTGAAGAAATAATATCATTTACGAAGAAAATAACATCCCTTACCTCAAAAAGATAGTACTTCTGACTGGAATACTATATATAGTGCTAAAGGGAACTTGCACCGTATAGCAACACTCAAAGTATCAAAATACTCACAAGAATACGCTCGATAATATAGAGAGAGAAAGAGAAAACTTCAGGTTTACGGTGTGATTTTCAACTCTAACCCAAGCACCCTATTTATAGGAAAATGCTTAGAACACCAAAGCAGAAAATTTAATAAAATATTAATATATTTATAAAATTTTCCTTATCCCACCTTGACCATCTGAATTCAGCCACCAAATAATGACAAAAACCAAAAAAATGTTTTTGTAATTAAAAATAATTAAAACTTTCAAAAACCAATTATTTCGGAACTACGGAACTTCAATAATTCATAATAAATAGCCCTTTTATCAGAAAAAATCAAACCACATGTCTTTTCCATAGGAAATTTCATTATCTACAACTTTGTAGAAGAAAGTTTTTCCAAATTCCAAACAAAAATTGACCGAAATCCACAAACGGGCGATTTTACAGGCTATAATCAAATTTCAGTCAAGAAATGGGGTCCACCGACACACAAAACATGTGTTAATCATTTAATGCAACAAAAATACTCTTTCTCCTCATATACTCATATATCCCACATTCATTATAAAAATATCACCATTATTATATTATTAAAATATAATAATATATTTAAATCAATTATTCTACCAGAAAAGATAAAATATCAATTTTCAACAATTGTCACATTAAAAATTTTCTCCATTTATATCCACATAAAATGAATATTTTTCTTATCATATAAATCAATAATTAATTATTCCTAAATAATATTCTGAGTAATCACAATATTGACAACGTGCATTTCCCGGAAAGAGGGGGCTTTCCAATAAGGATCTCTCCTTACTGGCGCGCAATTAGATGACCAAACCTCTCCTTAGACAGAACTTTCTAGACATTGCCAATAATGTTATCCAATAATATTATTCAGATAATATAAAGTATTGCTCGATAATGGAAAATACTTTATAGTGACAATTATTGAAACAACAGTAATATAAAATATCAACGCAACAATTATTGAATCAATAAAATAAAATACTGAACAGTAATTACTATAGTGCCTTCTTACGTAAGAATCAATAATTTGTGCAATATCGTGTGCTACTGTATTTTTAACCACCGAGTATTTCAACAGTATTAAAGGTAACAACTATGCCGTTATTTATAAAAACTCATACTTGTCGTTTTCTTCATCCAATTGCTTTTCGTTATGGGGCCCACAGGTTTTTTTGCACCGTCGCATGCGAATATTCCCTACACAAGAAGAATATTCCACGACCAAACGAATATTCCCCGACAACAATGAATATTTTATAACCACTTGCTTATTTAAAAAAATATTTGCGCATTTCACCCATAACTAACCACATTTAATCAAATCAACCCCTTACTATTTCAAAATAATAATTAGAGAAATTAAATCTTTATTTATAAAAAGTTGGGGTCTTACAAAAGTCCTCATTGGCTCGTAGTGCATTGATGGACAGTTGTTGGCATGATCATGACCATTAATTAATACATAAATATTCTTGGCCCGTAGTGCATGGATAATTGTGGTCGTGATACTAAAGAATATCCTTGGCCGTAGTGCAGAGGTGATTCGATGATGTGGATTATTTATTAAGCTGAGTCTCAGCGATAAAAGTCATGAAAAACCTTTTAAATCATAGAAGATAGTAGATTTTATTCTTTACTTGACTCTTCTAATGGATTGCTTGTTCCGCTGCAGTTAAACTTGATGTTTGTTATATTTTATTAGTTTAACACTTTTGAAGGCTAATGATAATTTATTCTACATTATCTTAGTCATAATATTTCTTCTTTGGGCTAGTTCAAAACTCACCCTTTCTTTCACTTTGTTCTCTTCGTGAAATGAGAGCGTGGGTGGGATGAGTCGGGAAGCGGAGTGATGGTGGGATGATAGTATTAGCTAGTAGTCCTCACTATTACATTAAATAGTGTGACAATAAATGTAATGAGGACTCATTCTGAGAGTGGATATTGTCTAGAAGACAATATTTGTATTTAAACTCACAGCTCTCTTGTTGTATAATTAAGATTATATTTATATTTTGAACCATGTATTTGGCGACTCAGAATAGGTGATGTATACTTATTTTGGGGGCGTCACAGTTGGTATCAAAGCTTAGGGATATGATCCATGGCTAAGATGTGAGATTAGAACTAGGAGGGGAGAGACGGGGAATTCTTTCACTAGTATGACCTACTTAAATTTATTTTGTATTTAAATTGGTTGGTCAGAGTTTAGAGATAATATGTTACATGTCAACTAACCCTTGTTTTGTGGCAGTATCTGAAAATGACTTCCGAGAATGTTGAGAATAGCAATGGAGCACAAGAGACCATTGAGTCTCCACATATCAATAATCAGGATAATGTGCATCAGGAATGCGACAATCCTCATGCAAACAACAACACAGACCAAATGATGAATGATGGATTATTCAGAGGCTTTATGCAATTCATGCAACATCAGGCGAGAGCGGCTCCTGTCCAAAATGTAGGTGGAAACACTGGAAACTCTCGGACGGTCACCGCTAAACAGTTCAAGGAGCTGGGACCACCGGAGTTTATTGGAGAGCCAAAACCACTTAAGGCGGAAGCATGGATAAAGCAGATCACCAAGATATTTGATGTCTTGGGATGCTCCGAGGAGCAAAAGGTTCCTTTCGCCACCTTCACGTTGCGTGAAGAGGCGACATCTTGAGTGGGAATCGTAAACGCATACCCGACTGGCGACTCAAGATGTCTTGGGAGAAGTTCCAAGAGCTATTCAACGACAAGTACTTTCCCAAGAGTATTCGTCACATGTAAGAAGTGGAGTTTATCAAATTGGAACAAAACAATATGAACGTGTCACAATACGAGGCTAAATTTGCAGAGTTATCCCGGTTTGCATCCCATTTGGTCGATAATAATGAGGGCGAATGACGCGAATATTTTAAGAGGTTTGAAAGCAGGAGATCGTCAATATCTTATTTCTCATAAAGCGTGTTTGTACTAAGATGTTGTAAATAGGGCTCGATTATTAGAAGCTTGATAACGAGTCAACTCAACCAAGAAAAAGCGGTGACAAAGACATAAAAATACCAAAGTGGTATCGGTCATCAAACGGTGACAACAAGCGTGGAGGAATCAACATGCCGAAATGGTAACCACTTCTTGGTAATCATGGCCAAGACGGTAAAATGGACATTTCAAGAAAAGGAGATTCAATAATGATGGAAAGACGTCAGCACCAACAACCGTGGTTAAGGAAGGAGAACGACCACCTATTATATATTTCAAATGCGGAGGGGAGGGACATATCAGTCCAAACTGCGTGATGCCATCCAAAGCGTATTATAATTGTGGGAGAGAAGGTCATCTAGCCCAATTTTGTCGTTCACCGAAGACAAGTTCAGCTAGGATGGAGGCACCAAAGGCCATCCCAGAAAAGTCAAAGCTGGTGGTGCAAGGGATAGCATTTGTTGTGACCTCCCAGAAAGCAAGGAACCTGAACGAGGTCATCATGAGTAAGCTTATCATAAACTCTAGCGAAGTCTATACCTTATTTGATACCGGTTCTACCCATTCTTTTATTTCTCCTAATTACGCTCAATGATTAAACTTGACTCAGGAGAAATTAGACTTTGACTTATCTGTGGAAACTCCGTTGGGAGAAACCTTCATTACATCCACTGTTTATAAGTCTTGTTTAGTTCAAATCGGCACACCTTGCGTTACTGTCGATCTTATTTCTTTGAAAATACTTGCATTTGATGTGATTCTAGGGATTGATTGGTTAACTACTCATCATGCAAAAATTGATTGTTTTCGTAAGGTTGTTAACTTTCATATTCCTAACCAATACATTATGCTAATTCAAGCCACCAAACCATTAAAATCAATCTTTCGTCATCTCAAGCCATAAAGCTATTCGTTTATTGAAAAAGCGGATGTCAAGCTTTCTTAGCTCATATCACGGATCTAAAACAAAATACGTCGATTTTGAATGATATTTTTATTGTTAATGAATTTCTGACGTATTTCTGAAGAACTTCTGGCCTACCCCGAGGCGTGAAATTGAATTTTGTATCGACCTTGAACTGGTTCAAAACCTATTTCCAAAGCCACATATCGAATGGCTCTATTGAACTGAGGAGTTAAAGACCCACCCATGAGGAATTGTTAGACATCGATTTCATTCGGCCCTAGTACTTCTCCTTGGGGTGCTCCTGCTCTATTCATAAAAAGAAAGATGGGAGTATGCGACTTTGTATTGATTATCGGGAGTTAAATCATGTCACCATCAAAAATAGGTACCCATTGCCGCGTATTGATGACTGTTTGACCGATTTGCAAGGAGCCAAATTCTTTTCAAAGATTGATCTTCGTTAGGATATCACCAATTGAAGATTAGAACAGATGACATTCCAAAGACGGCTTGGCCGAACTCGATGCAGGGGATTATGAATTCCTAGTCAAGTTCTTTGGATTGACTAATGCTCCCGCCGCCTTCATGGATATGATGAACCGAAAGTATTCGAGGAATATTTGGATCACTTTGTGGTCGCGTCTTTATTGATGACATCCTTATTTATTCCAAAAGCTGTGAAGATCATGAGCAACACTTGAGGCTGATACTCCAAAAGCTTCGTGAATATAAGCTTTATGCCAAGTTGAAGAAATGCGAGTTTTGGCTTGAGGAAGTAGCATTCCTTGGGCACGTGGTATCAAGTCATGGAATATCTGTTGACCCAGCAAAGATTGAAGCTATTCAAAGCTGGGAGCAACCTAAATTAGTGACCGAAGTATGTAGCTTTCTCGGCTTAGCTGGTTATTATCGGAGATTTGTAGAAGGGTTTTCTCGAATCGCTAATCCACTAACTCAGCTGACTCGAAAAGATATAAAGTTCGGTTGGAGCGAGGAATGTGAGAAGAGTTTTCAAGTACTCAAGAGGAGACTCATTTTAGCACCTGTTCTGACAATACCATCTGGTTCGGAGGGATTTGTCATCTACAGTGATGCTTCGGGAAAAGGGTTAGGATGTGTTCTCATGCAACATGGGAAAGTCATAGCCTATGCCTCACGACAACTCAAAGAATATAAGAGGAATTATCCTACTCATGATCTAGAGTTGGCAGCTGTTGTCTTCGCACTAAAGATTTGGAGGCATTACTTGTATGGGGAAAAAGTGGAGATCTTTACGGATCATCAAAGCCTCAAATATTTCTTCACTCAAAAGGAACTCAACATGCGACGACAACGACGTTGGCTTGAGCATTGAAAGATTATGATCATACCATCCAATACCATCCTGGAAAAGTGAACGTGGTAGCTGACGCATTGAGTAGAAGATCATATGCGAGTACGAGTGCAATATTGACAACACAAAAGCCCATTTTGTGTGACTTGCAAAGGATGGAGATAGAGTTAAAGACTCTAGGGACCCATGTGATGATGGCGAATATACGAGTAGAACCGACTTTAATTGATAAAGTTAAAGCTGCTCAAGCTACTGGACTGGAGGCGATGCGTATGAGGAAGAAAGCGCAAGAAGGTGATATGCCGTAAGCAAGAATCGATGAAGAAGGAATACTTGAGTCAACTCCGACCTTTGTGTTCCAAAGCGACACGATTTAAAGTATAAAATCATGATGGGCGCACAGCACAACACCGTTTACAATCCATCCTGGGAGTACCAAAATGTATCATGATCTTCGATATACATTTTGATGGGGCAATATAAAGAGAGAGATAGCGTTGTTTATCTCAAGGTGTCTAACGTGTCAACGAGTCAAGGAGGAGCATCAAGTACCAAAAGGTCCATTGCAACCACTTGAAATTCCAGAATGGAAGTGGGAGCACATTACCATGGATTTCGTTACTGGTCTTCCCAAGGTTTCTCAAGGCATTGATGCAATTTGGGTCATTATTGATAGATTGACCAAATCTGCTCATTTCTTACCAATACGAGAAACTTATACACTTGAACGTCTTGCTCGTATGTACATAAACGAGATTGTAAGACTGCATGGTATGCCAATATCCATAGTTTCTGATCGAGACCCAAGATTCACTTCACGATTTTGGGTTAGTTTACAAAAAGATATGGGCACGGATTTACGATTTAGTTCGGCATATCATCCTCAGACGGACGGACAATCAGAGAGGACTATTTAAACTCTTGAAGATTTATTAAGACTCTGTGTCCTTGACTTAAAAGGAAGTTGGGACAAGTTCTTACCATTGGTGGAGTTTTCTTACAACAACAATTATCAAGCAAGTATTGGTATGGCTCCATTCGAGGTGTTAGATGGAAGAAAGTGTCGTTCTCCAGTATGCTGGGATGAGGTGGGTGAAGCAACGTTGTTGGGACCGGAGTTGGTACGTATGACTACGAAAAAGATTCAAACAATCCGACAACGTATAAAGACCTCACAAGATCGACAAAAGAGTTATGTTGATCTTCATCGAAAGGACGTGGAATTCGATATAGGAAATCATGTGTTGTTACGTGTTGCTCCATGGAAAGGAGTTACGAGATTTGGAAAGAGTGGAAAGCTCAATCCTCGATTCATCGGCCCATTTTTAATCCTTGATCGAGTAGGAACTGTGGCCTATAGACTCGCTTTACCGCCAAGTATGTCTCGTGTTCATAACGTTTTTCACATATCCATGTTACGTAAATATGTGGAAGACCCGAACCACATTATTGAGTTAGAACCGAATGAAATAGCGGAAGATTTGACGTATGAAGAGGTTCCTGTTCAAATCTGGGATAAGAATGAACATATTCTACGCTCCAAGGTTATACCTCAAGTCAAAGTTTTGTGGAGAAACCACGATGTTGAGGAAATGACTTGGGAGTTAGAATCTAAAATGAAATCAAGGTATCCTTACCTCTTCAATATACCAGGTACGTACCCTAATTTCGAGGGCGAAATTTCATAAGAAGGGGAGATTGTAAAACCCCAACTTTTTGAATAAAGATGAATTTTCTATAAATATTATTTTTGAATATTATGGAGTGAAATTGATATAATGTTATAGTTGTGGATAATATTTATAAATTTTGCAAAGTACGCAAGTTGTTATATAATATTCGATTGGTCAGGAAATATTCGTTTTAACGGGGAATATTAAATGATAAACAAGACAATTAGTGGACCCTAGCGGAATTATTATTGGATTGAGAAAGCGACAAAAATACTTTATGAAAATAACGGCGGAAGTTTTACAGTTAAGCTGTTGAAACACCCGGTGTTAAAAAATGCGATGTCTGGCATTGGTTACATAGTAGCACGGTATTAATTATAGATGCTTACGTGATAAGTCACTCGGTTTTGTTGGTATTATTAGTGTAATAATACTGAAAAAATTTTATATAAAATAGAATACTTTTATAAAGTTATTTTATAAATAGAATATATTATATTCTATTATGCATAGTGTTGCATAGTGTCTCGTATAGTGTTTTGCATAGTAAAATCTTTTTATATAAAATAGAATATTTTTATAAAGTTATCATTTTATTAGACAATAATTAGAATATATTATATTTTATTATGCATAGTATTTGCATAGTGCCTAGATAGTGTTTGCATAGTAAAATCTTTTATAAAGTTATTCATTTTATTAGATTATAAATAGAATATATTATATTTTATTTAAATGATTTTGCTTTAAATATGGACCTTGATTAAAGTAAATCAACTGGACCGATTCATGAGTTAGTAATTATGGATCCATTTTTCTATAAATAGAAGCTCATTCCTTCATTATTTTCTTACTTAATTCACTTTGAAACTCAGAGAGATAAACTATAGAGAGAAAGAAGAAAGTATTCGCTACTTCACTACTTATATATCCGATTACTCTTCTTCTTAAGGTAGGGAATATTATTTATTGTACTCGTAAAGGGTGTTATTCTTTTGTATTCATGAAGAGAACTTATGTTATTCCATTCTTTATTATTACATTGGAATAACTTTTGATATCTGTGAGCTACCCTATACTTGGTGAAATTCTTACATTATTCCAATTTTATTATTCTATTGGAATATCACATGCATGCGCTTTTTACGTCGGACTGGTTAAAATCTTTTTATTTATACATTGGAATATCCTATACATGCTTTTGTGGGACTGATTCCGTTCTTATTAGTATATTCATTGGAATAACTTTGTCTACATGTGAAGTACCGCATGCATGGTGATTTTCGTTGTTATTCCATTCTTTATTATTCTATTGGAACATCCTGTTAGTGCTGAATTTACTTTGACCGGTTCCGTTATTTATTATTATGTTGGAATAACTTTGTCTATCTGCAATCTTTGCATGCATGGTGATTTCTTTTGTTATTCCATTCTTTATTATACTCAGTTGGTTAATGTTTTGACTTCTATACTTTATGAAATTAGTGGAATATCCTTGATAATTGTGCTTCATCCAGTATCTTTTCATGGAAATATTCTTCTGAGCATTCTTGAATTTTACTCTACAAAGCAGTATCATGTTGACAATTTGGACGTTATTGGTTCTTGGACAAATTAAATCTTGAACTTGTTTTATTGAATTCTTATATCATTGTCATCATCCTCATATTTATATTTTTTTTAAAAGTCATCTGTGGCCTGTAGTGCATAGATGGACTTGGTATGATTATGACCAGGGATTATTCGGTGTAATCATGACCGTAATGTTATAAATGATGTGGTAAAAGTTGTGGCGCCCCAAAAATAGGTATACATCACCCATTCTGAGTCGCCAAATACATGGTACAGAAACAACTACAACTTCATTAATATAATTGTCGTGGAAAATACAACAACACATAAACTGTGAGTTTAAATACAAATACTGTCTAATAGAGAGTATACAATCTCAACAAGAGTCCTCATTAAAATTATTGATACACTATTTTACAAAATAGTGAGGACTACTAAAACAACTGTCTTGAACCATTACTCCACACCCCGACTAGTTCATTATATTCTCATCTCCGAGAAGAAAAATGGAACAAAAAGGAAAAGGGTGAGCTCAACTAGCTTGATAAAGAATATTATGACTAAGATAATGTACAACAAATTATCCTTAGTCTTCAACAGGGAAAAATCTGATAGAATACAATAGACAACAAGTTTTAGATCAACAACTGCACCGGAAAAAATAATTCATTAGAAGAGTGAAGTAGAGAATGAAATCTACTATCATCTATGAATTTAAAAGTCCATCATCGATATTTTATCCCTGTAACATCAATCAATATACATCTTGAATCAAATAGTCATCTTTGCACTACAGGCCAAAGATATTCATCAATTGGTCATGTTCATCTCAACACCTGTTCATCTTTGCACTACGGGCCAAAGATATTTATCAAGAAATCATTCATCTTTGCACTACAGGCTAAAGATATTAAGTAATATCATCATTTAGGACTGAGGATGATGAAAAATATATTTTAAAGAAAATGAATCCAGTGAGACAACAGAACAAATATTTGGGATTCATACTTCGGTTTATCCAAGTTCAAAAATACTCCATAATAAACTATTGTGGAGCAGAATTCAAAAATAAAGATCAAAACATAGATACAATCAAGGATAGGAACCATAACAAACAATCTTGGACACAGAAAAAAAATTTAATTTTTCTGTAAATAGTGTCGTATTCGTGAATAGTGTCGTATACGTGAATAGTAACTCCGACACTAAAAGGTAGAAATTTCACAAGAAAAATCATCATGTTTTGTGAATAGTACTCGTGAATAGTAACTCATGAATAGTAACCCCGACATGAAAAGTTCCAAATTTGATAAAAAATTCAGACCAATATTTTGGCATAATGATATTGAAGAAATAATATCATTTACGAAGAAAATAACATCCCTTACCTCAAAAAGATAGTACTTCTGACTGGAATACTGGATATAGTGCTAAAGGGAACTTGCACCATATAGCAACACTCAAAGTATCAAAATACTCATAAGAATACGCTCGATAATATAGAGAGAGAAAGAGAGAGAAAACTTCAGTTTCTGGTGTGATTTTCAACTCTAACCTAAGCACCCTATTTATAGGAAAATGCTTAGAACACCAAAGCAGAAAATTTAATAAAATATTAATATATTTATAAAATTTTCCTTATCCCACCTTGACCATCTGAATTCATCCACCAAATAATGACAAAAACCAAAAAAACGTTTTTGTAATTAAAAATAATTAAAACTTTCAAAAACCAATTATTTCGGAACTACGGAACTTCAATAATTCATAATAACTAGCCCTTTTATCAGAAAAATTCAAACCACGTGTCTTTTCCATAGGAAATTTCATTATCTACAACTTTGTAGAAGAAAGTTTTTCCAAATTCCAAACAAAAATTGACCGAAATCCACAAACTGGCGATTTTACATGCTATAATCAAATTTCAGTCAAGAAATGGGGTCCACCGACACACAAAACATGTGTTAATCATTTAATGCAACAAAAATACTCTTTCTCCACATATACTCATATATCCCACATTCATTGTAAAAATATCACCATTATTATATTATTAAAATATAATAATATATTTAAATCAATTATTCTATCAGAAAAGATAAAATATCAATTTTCAACAATTGTCACATTAAAAATTTTCTCCATCTATATCCACATAAAATGAATATTTTCCTTATCATATAAATCAATAATTAATTATTCACAAATAATATTACAGAATCACAATATTGACAACAAATTTGTTCCCGGAAAGAGGGACTTTCCAATAAGGATCTCTCTCCTTCTTGGTAGCGCAATTAGATGACCAAACCTCTCCTTAGAATGAGAACTTTCTAGACATTGCCAATAATGTTATCCAATAATATTATTCAGATAATATAAAGTATTGCTCTCGATAATGGAAAATACTTTATAGTGACAATTATTGAAACAACAGTAATATAAAATATCAACGCAACAATTATTGAATCAATAAAATAAAATCTTTGAGCAATGTAATTATCGTAACAATTATTGAGTAGTGCCTTTTTTACGTAAGAATCAATAATTTGTACAATCTTGAGTGTCTTCTTGTGTTTTAACCATGGAGAGTATTTCAACAGTATTAAAGGTAACAACTACGCCGTTATTTATAAAAACTCATACTTGTCGCTTTCTTCATCCAATTGCTTTTCGTTATGGGGCCCACACAAGGCTGCACCGTCGTACGAATATTCCCCTACAGTAAGAATATTCCACGACTAAACGAATATTCCCCGATAACAATGAATATTTTATAACCACTTGCTTATTTTATTGGATTATAAATAGAATATATTATATTTTATTTAAAAGATTTTGTTTTAAATATGGACCGTCAGATTAAAGTAAATCAATCTGGACCTTTCATGAGTTTGTTACTATGCAGTCCATTTTTCTATAAATAGAAGCTCATTCCTTCATTATTTTCTTACGAATTCACTGAAACTCTAGAGAGATAAACTATAGAGAGAAAGAAGAAAGTATTCTGCTACTTCACTACTTATATATCCAGTACTCTTCTTCTTAAGGTAGGGAATATTATTTGTTGTACTCGTAAGGGTGTTATTCTTTTGTATTCATGAAGAGAACTTATGTTATTCCATTCTTTATTATTCATTTGAATAACTTTGTATCTGTAGCGCGCCTATACTTGGTGAAATTCTTACGTTATTCCATTTTTATTATTACATTGGAATATCCTCGTTCAGATGCGTTTACGCCTTTAGGACTGGTTCCGTCTTTATTATTATTACATTGGAATATCATATGCATGCGTTTTACGTCGGACCTAATTCCGCCCTTAGTAGTATCTCATTGGAATAACTGTCTATCTGAAGCACCGCATGCATGGTGATTTCTGTTATTATTCCATTCTTTATTATTCTGTTGGAACATCCTGTCAGTGCAAATTTTGCCTGACCTGGTTCCGTTATTAGGATTATGTTGGAATAACCTGTCTATGCGAAGTACCGCATGCATGGTGATTTCTTTTGTTATTCCATTCTTTATTATACTCGGTTGGTTAAAGTTTGACTTCTATACTCTATGAAATTAGTGGAATATCCTTGATAATTGCACTTCATCCAGTATCTTTTCATGAAAATATTCTTCTGAGCATTCTTGAATTTTACTCTACAAAGCAGTATCATGTTGACAATTTGGACGTTATTGGTTCTTGGACAAATTAATTCTTGAACTTGTTTTATTGAATTCTTATAACATTGTCATCATCCTCATATTTATATTTTTTTGAAAGTCATACGTGGCGATGAAGTGCATAGATGGACTTGGTATGATTATGACCTGGGGATTATTGATTGTAATCATGGTAGTAATGTTATAAATGATGTGGTAAAAGTCCTCATTGGCCCGTAGTGCATTGATGGATAGTTGTTGGCATGATCATGACCATTAATGAATACACAAATATTCTTGGCCCGTAGTGTATGGATAATTGTGGTCGTGATACTAAAGAATATCCTTGGCCGTAGTGCAGAGGTGATTCGATGATGTGAATTATTTATTAAGCTGAGTCTTAGCGATAAAAGTCATGAAAAACCTTTTAAATCATAGAAGATAGTAGATTTTATTCTCTACTTGACTCTTCTAATGGATTGCTTATTCCGCTGCAATTAAACTTGATGTTTGTTATATTTTATCAGTTTAACACTGTTGAAGGCTAATGATAATTTATTCTGCATTATCTTAGTCATAATATTTCTTACTGAGCTAGTTGAGCTCACCCTTTCTTTCACTGTTCTCTTCAGGAAATGAGAACGTAGCTGGGATGAGTCGGGGAACGGAGTGATGGTCCGGATGATAGTATTAACAAGTAGTCCTCACTATTCTGTTAAATAGTGTGACAATAAATGTAATGAGGACTCATTCTGAGAGTGGATATTGTCTAGAAGACAGTATTTGTATTTAAACTCACAACTCTCTTGTTGTATAATTAAGATTGTATTTATATTCTGAACCATGTATTTGGCGACTCAGAATAAGTGATGTATACCTATTTTGGGGGCATCACACGCGTGGTTACACAGTAGCACACGGTATTGTACAGTATCTTTGAATATTGATGCCTACTTAAGAAGTCAGTCAATTTTATTCAATTATTGCAACAATAGTTGTTACATATTATCTCATATTATTGATTCAATTATTGTCACAGTATCATTTGCACAATATTTTATATTATTAAATTAATAATTGAGATGACAAACTTATTCATATTATTATTTGCATTATTGAAAATGTTTAGAAAGTTCTGTCGAGGAAATGGATTAGGTCATCTAATTGCGCGCCAATAAGGAGAAGTTCTTATCGGAAAGCCCTCTCTTTCCTGGGAATGATCTGGTTGTTAATATTTTGAGTTATAATATTAGTGATGAATAATTGTTGAAAGATTAAAAATGTGTTTAGTCAAGTGATTCACAATAAATAAAAGGGGTTTGTCATGAAGTATTTATTGTAAATTTGGCTTATTACATGGACCCCTACTTACTCATTTTTCAAAATCGTCGGTAGAAAGTTATCTCAATTTTTGTTTTATATTGCATTGTACTGCATAATGTTACATAGTACTGCATAGTGTTGCATGGTGCTGCATAGTAAAATCAAAAATTTCATGCAAAATTTGTGACTGCGCCCGTGAACTTTCCTTCATGTGCACCCGTGATAATATTCAAATAGTATCATGTCACTCTCCTATAAATTGGATGCTTAGTTTAGAAATGAAAATCACACCAGAATCAGAGAATTCTTCTTCTATAATATAGAGCGTATTTCTTTTGAGTTTAAAGAAACTTTGAGTGAAACAAATAGTGCAAGTTTTCTTCAAGAATATCCCCGTTATACCAGTCAGAATTACTCTCTTTTTAAGGTAAGGGATATTATTTTCATTTAATATTCGTAAGAAATAATATTTTCTTTCATACTCTGTTGTATGTAAGTAATATTATTTCGTTTCATATTCCTAAATCTACACTTATTTTGATAAGTATTGCTTCTATACTACTTGAAATTGGTAGAATATCCTTGAAATTTGTTCTTCATCTAGTATCGTTTCATTGAAATATTTTTCTGAACATTCTTGTTAAATTTTAATCTTTTCATGTCGGGGTACTATTCATACATACGATACTATTCACGACAAAAAATGATTTCTTTTCTGTCCAAATTATTTTTGATACATGAATATTATTCTTGAGTTTTACGCCACAAAGTAGTTATCATGTTGACAATTTGGACATTCTTAAACTCTGGATAAATTAAATTACAAATATTTAATATTTATCCTTGATATCACTTGATTGAATTCTTATATCATTGTCATCATCCTCATGCTTATATTGTGGTGAAAGTCATCTTTGGCCCGTAGTGCATAGATGAACTATTGATTAGTATGATTATGACCAAGAATTATGTATCGGTATAATCATGACCTGTAATATTACATACAAATGATGTGGTGAAAGTCCTCATTGGCCCGTAGTACATTGATGGATAGTTGTTTGGCATGATCATGACCACTGGTGATAATAACGAATATCCTTGGCCCGTAGTGCATGGATAATTCGATGATGTGGATTATTTATTGAGATGTGTTACAGAGATAAAATATTGATGATGAAATTTTAAATTATAGAAGATAGTAGACATCATGCTCTACTTGACTCTTCTAATGGATTGCTTATTCCGTTGCAGTTAAACTTGTTGTCTATTGTATTCTATCAGTTTTTACACTGTTGAAGGCTAAGGATAATTTATTCTACATTATCTTAGTCATAATATTCTTTACTGGGCTAGTTGAGCTCACCCTTTTCTTTCATTGTTCTCTTCAGGAAATGAGAATATAGTTGGGACTAGTCGGGGAATGGAGTGATGGTCCAAAATGGTTGCTATAGTAGTCCTCACTATTCTATAAATAGTGTGAAAATAATTATAATGAAGACCTTATTTGAGTTTGTATATTGTCTACGAGACAATATTTGTATTGAAACTCAGCTATTGTGTTGTCGTATTTTGCACGACAGTTGTATAAATTAAGTTTGTATTTAAATTTTATACCATGAATTTGGCGACTCAGAATGGGTTGTGTATACCTATTTTGGGGGCGTCACATTTGACATCTTGTAAAGGCAAGTATTCTTGGCCAAAGTTACTCTTAGATGATGACCTATGGGTCCCATAGAATAAAACAAACTTACAACAAACGTCTCAAAATAAACCTCTTATTTATATCAAAGATTGAATAAATATTTATCATAAATCACTTTATCTTCAATCAACACATTTTTAATCTTTCAACAATTCTTCATCAATATAATATTATAACTTACAATATTGACAACCAGATCATTTCCAAGAAAGAGGAGTCTTTCCGATAAGAATTTCCCTTATTGGCGCGCAATTAAATAAACTAACCCTTTTCCTCGACAGAACTTTCTAGACATTGTCAATAATGCAAATAATAATATGAATAACTGTGTCGTCTCAATTATTGATTTAATAATATAAAATATTGTGCGAGATGATCTTTGTGACAATAATTGAATCAATAATATGAGATACTATGTAAGACTCATCATTGTAATAATTGAATGAAACTAAGTGACTTCTTACGTAAGCATCAATAATCAGAGATATTGTACAATACTGTGTGCTACTGTGCAACAACGCGTATTACTCTACTTTTATCACCGGGTATTTCAATAGTTTAACGGTAAAAGTTTTGTCGTTATTATATGAAAATGTTATTTTTGTCGCTTTCTATATCTGACAGTTATTCCATTGTGGGGTTCACGAATGATTGCGTCGTCATACGAATATTTCCCGATAAAAAGAATATTCCCCGACCAAACGAATATTTTATGACAACTTGCTTACTTTGTAAAATTTGCACATATCATCCATAACTATAGAATTATATCAAATCAACACCTTATTATTCAAAATAATATTTAGAGAAAATTAAATCTTTATTCATAAAAAGTTGGGGTCTTACAGTTTGGGTCTAAAGTCTAGGGTTTTGTTGTCGATTTCTAAAAATTTGATTTGGGGAGTTTTCAAAATCAGGGATGGGAACCTAGGGTTTTGTTACCTTTGGTACTAAATACAGTTCTGCATAAGCTTGTATCACATGTTCCCTTCTCATTCTGTTATCTTTTGAGTAGGTAATTTAATATCATATTAATTGTTATGTTCCACAATAATGTTTGACACAGTACACTGCAAAATCATGTTTGTATCATATTAACTGCATTAACGTATTACATAGCTATTGGCAGTTTTGTACATAACATATTACATATCTATTTCCAATAATATTTGACCAATTGAACTTCTAAAAGGTTCTTAATGGCTTCTTCAAATAACATATCCTCGTATGTTGCTCAAAAGAGGGTAGATTGTTTATGCGGTCTATCGGCATCCATTTGTGTCTCCATAAAGAACAAATCAAAGGGAAGAAGGTTCTATGGATGTCGTTTTTACCCAGTGAGTAAATTTTATGTATAAATTTGTATGTTATTATAATATATTTTGGATTGAATTTGGTTTGGGAGTTGTTTTCTTTTACAGGACGTTAATAAATATTGTGGATTTTTTCAATGGTTGGACATAAGTACTCAAAATGAAGTTCATGGTAATGGTCGTAGTGATATTAGTTCTGTTTCAAGGAATGAATGATGAAGTCAATTTTCTAAGAAACAAAATAAGAAAGTTGAAAGAGAAGTTAAAGAATTTGAAAAGGGATGCCTTAATCTTGGAGTTAGAATCTATTAGACTAAGAGAGGCAAATAAAAATTTTTAATTGTATGTGATATTGTCATGGATGGTGACTTGTGTTGTATTAAGTTATGTTTTCATGAATTTTTAAGCATTCAAAGCTATGTAATGACGTTATGTTTACATTTCAAGACTTTGTAAACATTCAAAGCTATGTAAAGAACCACTTGTTTTTAATGTGTTTCTTTTGATAGTTTATTCTCCAAATAGTTGACAAAAAATTGAATGTGAAATGGAATTGTTGTATTGGCATTGTTGTTGATTGGGAAGTTTGATTTGGTTTCTGAAAATAGTTGACAAAATGCCAATACAAAACTGCCAAACTGCAGAATATACAATTACCAAACTGTAGAATATTGCCAATACAAAACTGTTGAACCCACACCAAATGCTAAATGTCCAAGTACAAAATGTCCAACTACAAAATGTCCAAGTACCAAACTGCAGAATATTGTTCCAATACATTGCAACAATGCCAATACTTGACTGTTAGGTTCACTCAAAGAGAAGTTTGCATTAGTTCCCTACACACACACAAAATTGCAACTGTGACGCCCCCAAAATAGGTATACATCACCCATCTTGAGTCGCCAAATACATGGTAAAAAATTCAAATACAACTTAATAATACAACTGTCGTGTAAAATACGACAAAACATAAAGCGAGAGTTTTAATACGAATATTGTCTTCAGGCGATTATTCAACTCAAATGGAGTCCTCAATACATTATTTCTCACACTATTTCATAGAAAAGTGAGGACTACTAATGCTATCATCTGGACCGTCACTCTGTTCCCCGACTAGTCCCAACTACGTTCTCATTTCCTGAAGAGAACAATGAAAGCAAAAGGGTGAGCTCAACTAGCCCAGTAAGAAATATTAGGACTAAGATAATGCAGAATAATTTATCGTTAGCCTTCAATAGTGTTAAACTGATAAAATATAACAAACATCAAGTTTAACTGCAGTGGAACAAAAAATCCATTAAAAGAGTCAAGTAGAGCATAAAATCTACTATCTTCTATGATTTAAAAGGCTTTTCATCACTTTTATCGCTGAGACTCAGCATAATAAATAATCCACATCATCGAATCACTTACGCACTTTTCTGCCAAGGATATTATTTAGTATCACAACCACAAATTATCCATGCACTCTTCGCCAAGGATATTCGTGTATTCATCAATGGTCATGATCATGCCAACAATCGTCCATCAATGCACTATGGGCGAATGAGGACTTTACCACATCATTTGTAACATTACGGTCATGATTATCTAGAATAAAACACGGTCATAATCATACCCAATCCATCCATCTATGCACTACTCTGAATACGGATGACTTTCAACATAATATAAACATGAGGATGATGACAATGATATAAGAATTTAATAAAACAAGTTCAAGGATAAATTTTTAAAGATTTATAATTTACTTTATCCAGAATTCAATATTGTCCGAATTGTCAACATGATACTGATTTGTGGAGTAAAATTCAAGAATGATAATGTATCAAAAATGATTTGGACCGAAAAGAAATCAATTTTTTGTTATGAATAGTACTTTGGGTGAATAGTACTCGAGTGAATAGTACTTCAGGAATAGTACTCCGTGAATAGTACTTTGTGAATAGTACTCGTGAATAGTACTTTGGTGAATAGTACCGTATAAATGAATAGTACTCATGGACAGTACTCCGGCATGAAAAACTTAAAATTTAACAAGAATGTGCAGAAAATATCCTTGTGAAGCGATACTAGATGAATCGCAAATTTCAAGGATATTCTACTAATTTCACGGAATATAGAAGCAATACTTTAACCGAATGATGGTATAATCAGGAATACGAGACGAAATAATATTACTCACATACTACAGAGTATGGAAGAAAATATTATTCCTATGAATACTGAACAAAATAATATCCCTTACCTCAAAAGAAGACTGGATACTGGAATAGCGAGGTAGCAGACTTCTCTTCTACTTTCTCTCTAAAGCATCTCTCTCTATAAATGCTCTTGTGAGTCTTAGTGAATTGGTGAGAATGAAAGAAGAATGAGCTTCTATTTATAGGAAAATATAGTTTCGATAATTGCACGTTTTGGGGCTCGAAATATTACAGTATAATACCTTCATCTTTTTCTTCATTTTTAATTTAGTCCTGCAAGTATTATCAAACTTGCACCACCTCCCCTAATAGTACATCTTGTGAATCAATAGTACAATCATGTGAAAAAAATAATTATAATATAGTACCTTCATCTATACCTCCATTTTTAATTTAGTCATGCAAGTATTATCAATCTTGCACCATCTCCCCTAATAGTACATGCATGTGAATCAATAGTACACATATGTGAACAAATAGTTATAAGCATATGAATTAATAGCAATTAATTGCTCATTTATCTGATTAATTATCCGATTGGTCAATATAACCTCCAGACATCCATTGTTATTGAAATAGATATCGATTTCTACTAACACTAATAATCCCAACACAATGGAGCTATAAATTTCATCTTTAATCAACACGAACTTATTCATTATTAATATTATAACTCACAATACTTAACAACCAGGTCGTTCCCAGGAAATAGGGGACTTTCCGATAAGGATTTCTCCTTATTGGCGCGCAATTAGGTGACCAAACCTCTCCTTGATAGAACTTCTAGACATTGCCAATATTGCAAAAAATAATACGAATAACTTTGTCGTCTCAATTATTGATTTAATAATATAAAATATTATGCAGATGATATTGTGACAATTATTGAATCAATAATATGAAAGATATTATCCAGCAATTACTGTACCAATAATTGAGTATAACTGAGTGACTTCTCACGTAAGCATCAATAATCAATACCGTGTGCTACTTTCGCCGTTATTTTTATAAAAAGATAATTCTGTTGTTTTCTAACTACGACAATACTTTCGTTGTGGGGTCCACCAATGATTGTGCCATCGTATGAATATTCCCTGTTAAAACGAATATTCCCTGACCAATCGAATATTATATAACCACTTGCTTACTTTGCAAAATTTGTAAATAATACCCACAACTATAACATTATATCAAATCCACACCATAATATTCAAAAATATATTTCGAGAAAAATTAATCTTTATTCATAAAAGTTGGGATCTTTCAGCAACAATGCAAATACAACACCAATACAACATTTCAGTACAAAACTGCAAAATTGCAATAATACAAAACTGCAAAATGAGCACCAATACAACACTACAAAACTGCAACAATACAACAATACTACAGATACTCCAAACTATACAACTGTACACACAAAACTAAAGATACTACAGATACTCAAACAATACTGCCAACCAATAAATAACAATACAACAATACAAATGCACACACAAAACAGAACACTCTAATTTGTACAGTGCTATTAAGCTTGGTTACAACCATGTCAAATAGAAAATTCTAAATTAGCTCCAAAACATACCACATCAGACTCAAAACGACATTAAAGCTACCCAAAAAATACATTAAAGTTGCCCAAAAAGATACTTACAGATTGTCTTCCTTCACTGTCCTCCATCTGCAGATTGTGTTCCTCCACCATCTCCTGATCTCTGACTACCAGTTGCACTCCTTTCCCCAGTTGCAGACCCCATTTCCAGCTATACTGCCTTGCTTTCTTTTTGCCTGTTATGTCCCAAATGTCAGTATGTACATGGTAAAATTGAAGGAAACATATAAATGATACAAAATCAAATAACACACATTAAGTTTTGGCCTTTTGATAGTAGGTTGTTCTTGGGCAGGTGTGTTTCTACAACCAGTTTTATTATACCTATATTTCTTGAATGTGGAACACATCATTGGAGTCCTTTTCTTTGAAACTTTACCCATGCTTTTTCGTTCTTCATTTAGATCTTTCATTCTATATCTCTTTGGCCTTCCAGCCAATCTCTTAGTCAATGGAGGCAATAAGATTTGCAAATCAGTAGTAGGCCAACCATTGTTGCCACTCATGGGCTTTAACAGGTGGTTATATGACTTGAGCTAGGTTTCAATGTAGTAACAAGGGTCCATAAAATCCTCAACAAGTCTCTCTTGATGAAGTATCCCAGTTGCAGCATGATTGCAAGGTATTCTAGATAATTGCCACACCCCATAAGAACAAGTATGATTCTCTATGTCTACCACGTATTTACCATACTTGTCATTGACCTCATACATATGACCCCCATCTCATGTGTGATCACAGTACTTGGTCAATTCAATAGACCTATTCACTTTAGTTAGAATCCTAGGGCATAATTTACCATCTCTTTTTAGCATCTGATCTCTTGTAGTATGGATTCTCTCCATTACTTGAGTCTTTATATTTTCAAACATTGTTAAGAGAGGTTTATACCTATCCTCTAGGATTGAACTATTAAAACACTGAAACATTGTTTGTCACTACATCACATTTGGTGGTGGTATCAAAATAAACCTTACTCCAAAGTTTATGAGGTATACCTATCAAGGCAGTGTGAGCATCCGTTGACTCCTTCCTGATGTCCTTCATTGCCATTCAAAAATCAGCAGGATTGTTGGCTTTTGCTGCCTTCCAGAACATCACCTTTAAAGTTGCCCCAGAGAACTTTTTTCTCCAATTAGCATAGATGTGTCCTTCAAAACATCTATGATATGCTAGGGGTAGTAATTCCTGAATAGTAGGCACCAAACCCTATATAAATATGTAAGAAATTTATGTTAGTATAGAGACATAAATGTGTAATACAAATAAAACTTAAGATGTAATAAAAATAAAATTGCACCTTTTGTTGATCAGTAATTAATTTCCATCCTCTACCTTGTTCTAATTCAACATCTTCCACTAACAAATTTAAAAACCAACTCCAACTGTATTTATTTTCACTTTCCAACAAAGCCCAAGCTGTTGGGAACATCCGGTTGTTAGCATCTCTTCCTATTGCAGTTAACGGCGCCCCTTTACAATATGTCTTCAGGAAACAACTATCAAGTCCAATAATAGGTCTGCATCCCTCTACCCAGTTCCTCTTCACAACATCAAAACAAATATACATCCTTTGAAACCTTTTTGGAGTACCCTGATCAGTCCTAATTTGTATAGTGCTCCCTGGATTTGTAATAAGTATCTCTTCTCCATAGTCCCAAACCCCTTCATAATGTTCTGCCAGAGTCTTTTCTATCTCAGATAATGCCATTTTTTAACTTTCAAACATTGTCCAATAGAGCTCTGAACTCTAAACCTTTGCTTTATTGTTGCTTGCAATTTCCTCAACTTCATCCTTGGCCTTGATCTAATTGTCCCTCCAAACTTATCTACCAATCATTTACATCTAATGATCTTTATCTTTGTGGCCCTAATACAATTGTGGATCTTAGTTCGGTAAGCCTTGATTTGAAACCATTTCTCTCTAGGAACATAACTTCCCCAAAGCTTCCATGGACATCATGATGCACACTTAGCTTGAACCCTTATAGTTTCATAACTGCCAACCAAATTGCTTTCCCTTTCCCAACTGCATAATTTTGTATTGATTCTATTAGTAGGTCAACCCTAGTGAAAATTATGTATAACTCAAAATAAGTGTCCTTAATTGCAGTGTTTGGATTATACATAGGAACAACTCTCTTCACTTTCACCCTTGCCTCTTCACCTTCTGTGATAACCCGTGATTTCGAATAATTAAAATTTTACGAATAAATTTTTTTTTATTAATATTAATATTGATTATCAATTTTGCGACAAGTATCAGTGATACGAGTCTCGAGAAGGTCAATTTGTGTATTGACTAATAAATTAGAGTAGAGTTGTTCTTAACAGCTTTAGAAACCCTAACCCTAATTTCTAGATAGGGATTCGATAGAAAATATAATTAAAATAATTATATTAAAGAGTATGTATTTGTACTATATAGAAATGTTGATCAATAATTGATCGGATAAGGTTTCTAATTAATAAACCCTAATAAGAGATTAAAGACCCTAATCTCACGATTAGAAACCCTAACGTACTGTTAAAAACCCTAATCGAAAGCCAGTAAACCCTAATTTTATATTTGGGAATCCTAAACCCTAATTAGGAAACCCTAATCCTACTTAGTAAGCTTAATGTGTTTATTAAACCTAAATATGATTAGAAAATCCTAATTATATTTTTAGTTATATTAATTTCTATTTTACAAACCCTAATTGTAATTTAGAAATTTTAATTTTTCTAATTAAAACTCTAATTTCATATTCGGGATTTCTAAACCCTAATTAAGAAACTTTAATCCTAATTAGCAAGCCTAAAGTGATTAGTATATGTTAATATAATTAGAAAACCCTAATTATACTTTAGAAATATTAATTTCTATTTAAAACCCTAATTACATTTTCAAAATTCTTAATTTTCTATTTTTAAACCCTAATTAGAAAATTCTAAAATTTGAGTTTGTAAAACCTAAGGGTTAGAACCTTAAGGTTAAACCCTAAGGGTTTGGACATTTTACCATATTGCCATTAAATTTAAATTATAAATGACAAAAGTGCCCTTTTGGATTTTTAATTAGATAACTTGTAATTTTTGCTAAAAACTTTAGTTGGTAACCTAATGTTTTGACATTGTGACTCAAATATCTCAGCAAATCAGTCTAGCATTGTCAGCAACATCAGATCTAAGGCTATATATCATAATATATATAGATTAAGAGAGAGAAAGTTCATAAACTTTGCCATTTTTCTTTTTTGCTCTCACCAACTCCCTCTCTCACTAGAAGCTTTGAATTATACAAGTAGATCAGTCCTAAATACATTCCTTAGATCACCAAACTCAGATTTGAGAGTATAGATCACGGATTGGAAAACAAGAAGGTATAAACCAAAATTGATTTTTGACCTTTGTTGTTAAGAAAAATTCTATGTTTATGTGTTTAAATCGGTGTTAGAAGATGTTTTATGATGATCTATGATGATCTATCATGGATCCATAGCATCAAAGTGTCTTAAAATTTAAGTTTTAAAAATTGTTCTTGAGCCTAAAAGTTGTTCACGACAACCATATGTCGTTGGCTCCAGATCTTTACTTGTTTACTATTTTTGTTGTTTTAAGATTTTAGTATGTAGTCTGACATGATTACTTTGATCTGCAACTGGAATCGTAGCTATTGGATGTCCAGATGTCGAGTTATTCTTGGTCAAACCTAGTTGATGGGCATGACGATCAAAAAACTGGGTAACCCGTAAATTTGAAATCGGTACTGACAAGATTTTCTAAGCAACAGATCTGACAGTTGTTTTGTGATATGATAATTTTATTGTAACCATGTTGTAGCCTGTAAACTGACCTATAGATCTGGGTCTTTAGATCTCTTAAACCACCAATATATTGAATAGATTAGGTGGTCAAAGTAGGCCACTCGACCCTGATTTGAAGTTTCTGGAATTTCCAGAAACGGGAAGAACAGCCTTCTGACAGCCTTTGACCGAGCTAGATCTGGCGATGTTAATGTTGTTTGATTGATTCGTTGTTAGATTTATGTTCTATGACATGCGAACTACATATTTAAACCATAATAACACTCAATAGTTTACCAGAACACTAAGTTAATCGAGTCCCAAAATTGACCCTTGAAGCTGCTGGGTTTCTTGGTTACCCAAAAAACCCAGAAGCTGTCTGACAGCGACTTTGAGAGATCTAATCTCCTTATATTTTTGTGGTATGAGCTAGATGATGGTTGGTTATTATAGTGTTACATTTCCTCTTCATGATCGATTATACATACATTAGCTCGAAAAAGGTTATGCAGAATTACATGACCCAATCAAACAAGGACCCTTGAACATCGACTTTGTCGGTGTTCTTGAAAGCATCAAGAACACCTAAGACAATGACATTAAGCGTCGCTAAAGGCCTACATCGAGGGATTAATTAAATTTCTAATTTCTTAATATTTGAAAATTATTTAAAATTAGAAATAAATTATAAAAATTACTAAAAATGGTTTTAAAAATCATTTTAAATTCTAAAAATAATTTTTTAATTATTTGGGTCATTTTATTAAATAATTATAATTATTTGAATAAAATGATATTTAATTT
This sequence comes from Panax ginseng, assembly GCA_020205605.1. Taxonomy (NCBI): domain Eukaryota; kingdom Viridiplantae; phylum Streptophyta; class Magnoliopsida; order Apiales; family Araliaceae; genus Panax; species Panax ginseng. The sequence goes on along the minus strand of CM035146.1, from coordinate 86,130,386 downwards.
ATTTAATTAGTGTATTAAATAAATTAGAGAAAAATGATTTAATATTATGAAAAATCATTTTAAATAAGAATAATGTATTTAAAAATATTACGAATTATAAAATATAATTTTAATATTTTTGGAGAATTTTCATTAATAATTTAATATTAATGATATTAGATTTATTTAATTATTAAATTAAATAAATAAGTTAAAAATGATTTTATTGATTTAAAAATCATTTTCAATAAGAATAAAGTGTTAGAAAATATTTTAAATTATAAAATATAATTTTCAATATATTTTAAAGAATTTCCATTAATAAATTGATATTAATGATATTAGATTTATTTAATTATTATATTAAATAAATGAATTAAAAATGGTTTTATTGATTTAAAATCAATTAAAAATGAGAAAAATGTTTTAAAAATATTTTAAGTTATAATTAATGACTTTTAATATTTTTATAATAATTAAATTAATATTTAAATATTAATGGTGATAATTTAAAATGATTTTAATTATTTTAAAAATCATTTAAGTAGAAAATTGATGATTTAAAAATATTTTAAGTTATTAACAATAACTTTAATATTTTGACAAGTATTATTAATGTTTTAATATTATTAAATATTAATGATAATAAGATTATTTGATAATTATATCATTTAAAAATGATTTAAGTGTTTGAAAAATTATCATAAATTATAATAATTATTTATAAATTATTAAAAGCTTCCGAAAAATATTATAAATGATATTTAACTTATCTAAAATAATATTGAAGCTTAGAGACCAAGTTTAATTGACAATCAATGTGTTAATTGTCGGATAGGGTGACCAGAACACCGAGAATGGACCGAAGTCCAAACAGACCGAACTAGTTAGATTTGTTAAGTGTTTATATAGGTTATAAACACTAATGTGGCTATGTGGTAATGTGTCTAGGAGAAGTGTGACTGTAAAGTACAGTATTGTGTGTTGTGAAGCATTGTGCTAATTGTGAGACTGATATTATTGGTTATAGGTCTTACGAACGCAGATAAATTTATTGTGTAGCAGTAATCAACGCGGAAGGCAAGTTTCCTAACTCAACCTTGAGTTATATTCATTCAATTATTATAATGGTTAATTATTGCTAATTATACCATGTCTAGGGAATTTATTGTTGATTATTCGCAGTTAGTGCATGATTAATAATTCAAATTGAATTCTTGATTAGGAGAATATACATTTGTAGGATAAGCTGTTTGTTGGATATTCATATTCGTAGAAGATAGAATTGATGATCTGAGATAATTCCTGTTTATTGTCAAATTATGTTGAGAATTGTCTTAGCTAATTATTCTGGCTAGACGAACATTTGTTAGAACTCGATAGGTTCGAGAAGAGAATTTAATTATTATTGATAGATCAATGCCATTTGTATCGGCTAAATCGAAAACTTGATAGGTTTGAGAAGAGAAGAGAAGAGAAGTGATTAGATATTGAAATCTTTGCATTTCGTTTTTAAATCAAAATCTTGATTCTGAGACTGAGAAGAACAACCTTTGATATAAAGGGAACATTTTAGGTCGTATATTCGGCCATTGCGCACTGTTAAGTATTATGCATAATATAGGGTATAATAAAACTGATCACTTGTTATACTTGCAGAGGGGTATGATTTAATCTTTATAGTTATCTGATACTCCTGTGTATATATCAAAGTAAATCTTTGATAGATATCCGAGAAAGTAGCAGTTCTAGATCCAATAGATCGTTCAGCATAAATCTGAAAAACATTTCCACTTTGTTATTGTGTAGAATTGATTCTTGTTTATTCAATAGAATATCATAAAAACTTTGAAAGCGTTGTACTCTTTCATTATCAGATTATTGCATTGCCTAGAATACGAGAAGATTTGTTATTGATTAACGAATTGTTCAGCTATTTCAAAGTTTCCCAAACTTTGGTGTCATTCTATCAAAATAGATAGTCTATTATTCTGATACTTATACATTCATTGTATATCTTAACTTGCGGGGCAAATTTTTTGATCACCTTGGCTAAATAAAACTTTTTAGCTAGGGACGAAGTTGCAGAAGGTGATGTGAAGAACAAAGGCAAAATGCTGGAGTAGTTATAATAAACTTATTATTATGTTATGTTTGTAAACCCTTTTTGTATATCTAAGGGGTATGTTTGTAATGTTAAGGTTAGCGGACCTAGGACTAATGTATTAACAACATATGTTAATGTGATATGTATTACTATTTCTATATGAATGGGTAGATAGTTAGTATTATATTGTGGATCGTGAACACCAAACTCTAAAATCGGGTGGCAGGATTTGGGCATGTCACGAGTTGGTATCAAAGTTTGTAGTGACAAGGCGTCCACAAGTTAGTAGCGAGAGATGTAGGTTATAAACCTTAAGTGGGGTGGGGAAAACCCTAGGATTATAACCATAAGCGAAATCTAGAATACTCATTTAGAGTACTAAGTGAGGGATTGCCGAAATATACCAATACTGAGATATATGGACACATAGTGTGAGAAGTTCGTACTGGAGAAGTATTAATCAAGTCAATTAGACTGATGGTAGGATTTCTGGAGAAGATGAAATGAGTGTGGAGATCTAAGCGAACATTTGTTGCACCAGTGCGATGGTGAGGTGCAGTATAAAGCGAGTTAGTTGAAGAGGGGGGAAAAGTTGAACCTCTGGTAAATCTGGGGAACGATCATGACGATTATCCCGAGATGTATCTGAGTGGTGATGAGGAGGCAGAGTCCGAAGGAGCTAAGGTGGAGAAAGAGAAAAAGATCAAAGTTGGAGAACAAGATCAACTATCTGTAGAATTTTAAAGAACTCCGGAGTAAAGTGTTTCTCTTGGAGGAGTTGTGGAAGAGCGAAGACAAACGTTACGAAATAAGCGAAAAGCGGAGCAATTTGAAGGCAGGAGAGGAGGATGAAGGCGAAAGTGGTGGATCGTCTGAAGGAACAATCAAGAAGCAGAAAGACAAGAATAAGCGAAAGTGGGACAACGACAGTGATGATTTTGAAAGTTCAAACCCAAAGAAGAATCAAGTCTGCAGCAAGTATGGAAAGACTCACGTGGGAGAATGCATGATGTGGAAAAATGTGTGCTTCAATTTTAAGCAAGAAGGACATATTTTCATATATTGTCCTAAGTCGAAGGCAACAAGTGTCCCAGTAAGAAGAAGACTGGTGAAGGGAGTGGACGGTAGATAGCTTAAAGTTTAAGCGATAGTATCTTTTGATAGTGTATGATATTAACGGTTGTAATATCAAGAACGATGTGTGAACATATATATATATATATATATATATATATATGTTTGTATGAGTGAAATCTTTATTTTCTATATGAATATAAGATTTAGATTAATTTGTGTGTTCTTAAAACTCATACTTATGGTAAGTTAATGACTCATGATTATATGAAATGTTTTGAACCCCTCAGCGAATGGACGCCAAAGGTCTGACTAGGATAAGTTCATACACTCATATAATTGTGGCAAGTTCCTGAACTCATAAGTGTGGTAAGTTTGATGAACTAGTAATAACTATGTGTGAATGGAGAATTACAACTTTTGTTTAAAGTTGTGCTGTAAATCCTGATATTTATTAAAAAAGGGATAGTTGTATATGTTAAGTACTAAATGTACTATGTGCTATTTGAATAAATATGCGATTATATGAGAATTTTTTATTATTATTCTTATTGTGTTATTAATAAGAATCTGTGTAGAAGGAGAATTAATGTAAGATTTTTATCGATAATCTTTGCCGAGGAAAGGAGGTCTAAAGAGAAATATGGAAGGACAATTTGTGAATCAGAAGCGAGGAAAATATGAGCGGTGATGAATATTTTGTCAAGTTCAACGAGTTAGCAAAATTTGCTCCACATCGAGTGGACAACGAGGAGCTTAAAACACGATGTTTTAGGAGCGGATTGAAATCGTTGGTACTCTGAAATTTGGATGTCTTTGCCAAATTAGTTCATTTTCAACGTTATTAGAAAAAGCCATTATCGCTGAAGGAGAAATTGAAGTTGTATTAAAGAATAGTCAAGAACAAAGAAAGGAGGCTGAAGGAAATAATATAATAGGTGGTAGTGGAGGTTGTAATCTTAATAAACGTAAAAGGGATGGTGATATTAATTCAGGGAAATAATCCAGTAGAGATTATGAAGAAAGGTGCGCCGTGTGTAGTTTGCGGGAAGCATCATTAAGGAGTTTGTTTGAAGAAAAAAGGAGTCTGTTACAACTGTGGTCAAGAGGGACACATGTCACCCCAGTGTCCCATTCCAAAGAAGACACGAGGTTGTTTTGCGTGTGGATCGACCGATCATCTGGTCCGAAATTGTCCGAAGAGAAATGTAAAAAAGAGAAGTGCCAACAAGGGACCCGGTAGCGGAACCTTGGAGATTTGAGGACCTGCACAGTCAAGAAGACCAACAACATTCACTTTTAGCATGCCAGTTCTAAAATACAGCAGCTGTCCATAAAGAGGCGACAGGTAACGAGTTCGGTTAGAAATTTTACTACGCGAGTAATCTTGATTAGATATTGTTGTGATTTGTTTTCTTTTATACGATCCAAGTCACAAGTTAAAATATGACACACAAATGAAAATTGTGTTAATAAAATGAATTGATGATATAACTTTAAAAGATTGTAGAGAATAAGAAAGCGGTGATTCCGAGGACGGAATCCTTTTAAGGAGGGGTGAATGTGATAACCCGAGATTTTGAATAATTAAAATTTTACGAATAATTTTTTATTATTAATATTAATATTGATTATCAATTTTGCAACAAGTATCTGTGACACGAGTCTCGAGAAGGTCAATTTATGTATTGACTAACAAATTAGAATAGAGTTGTGCTTAACAGTTTTAGAAACCCTAACCCTAATTTTTGGATAGGAATTCGATAGAAAATATAATTAAAATAATTATATTAAAGAGTATGTATTTGTACTGTATAGAAATGTTGATCAATAATTGATCGGATAAGGTTTGTAATTAATAAACCCTAATAAGAATTTAAAAATCCTAATCTCACGATTAGAAACCCTAACGTACCGTTAGAAACCCTAATCTAAAGCCGAGAAACCCTAATTTTATATTCGGGAATCCTAAAACCCTAATTAGGAAACCCTAATCCTAATTAGTAAGCTTAATGTGTTTATTAAACTTAAATATGATTAGAAAACCCTAATTATATTTTTAGTTATATTAATTTTTATTTTACAAACCCTAATTATAATTTAGAAATTTTAATTTTTCTAATTAAAACCCTAATTTCATATTCGGGATTTCTAAACCCTAATTAGGAAACTTTAATCCTAATTAGCAAGCTTAAAGTGATTAGTATGTGTTAATATAATTAGGAAACCCTAATTATACTTTAGAAATATTAATTTCTATTTAAAACCCTAATTACATTTTCAAAATTCTTAATTTTCTATTTTTAAACTCTAATTAGAAAATTCTAGAATTTGAGTTTGTAAAACCTAAGGATTGGAACCTTAGGGTTAAACCCTAAGGGTTTGGACATTTGACCATATTGCCATTAAATTTAAATTGCAAATGACAAAAGTGCCCTTTTGGATTTTTAATTAGATAACTTGTAATTTTTGATAAAAACTTTAGTTGGTAACCTAATGTTTTGACATTGTGACTCAAATATCTCAGCAAATCAGTCTAGCATTGCCAGCAACATCAGATCTAAGGCTATATATCATAATATATATAGATTAAGAGAGAGAAAGTTCATAAACTTTGCCATTTTCTCTTTTGCTCTCACCAACTCCCTCTCTCACTAGAAGCTTTGAATTATACAAGTAGATCAGTCCTAAATACATTCCTTAGATCACCAAACTCAGATTTGAGAGTATAGATCACGGATTGGAAAACAAGAAGGTATAAACCAAAATTGATTTTTGACCTTTGTTGTTAAGAAAAATTCTATGTTTATGTGTTTAAATCAGTGTTAGAAGATGTTTTATGATGATCTATGATGATCTATCATGGATCCATAGCATCAAAGTGTCTTAAAATTTAAGTTTTCAAAAATTGTTCTTGAGCCTAAAAGTTGTCTGACAACCATATGTCAGTGGCTCCAGATCTTTACCTGTTTACTATTTTTGTTGTTTTAAGATTTTAGTATGTAGTCTGACATGATTACTTTGATCTGCAACTGGAATCGTAGCTATTGGATGTCCAGATGTCGAGTTATTCTTGGTCAAACCTAGTTGACCGGGCATGACCAGTCAAAATCTGGGTAACCCAGAAATTTGAAATCAGCGCCTGACAAGATTTTCTAAGCAACAGATCTGACAGTTGTTTTGTGATATGATAATTTTATTGTAACCATGTTGTAGCCTGTAAACTGACCTATAGATCTGGGTCTTTAGATCTCTTAAACCACTAATATATTGAATAGATTAGGTGGTCAAAGTAGGCCACTCGACCCTGATTTGAAGTTTCTGGAATTTCCAGAAACGGGAAGAACAGCCTTCTGACAGCCTTTGACCGAGCTAGATCTGGCGATGTTAATGTTGTTTGATTGATTCGTTGTTAGATTTATGTTCTATGACATGCGAACTACATATTTAAACCATAATAACACTCGATAGTTTACCGAACACTAAGTTAATCGAGTCCCAAAATTGACCCTTGAAGGCTCTTTGGGTTTCTTGGTTACCCAAAAACCCTTGAAGGTCATCTCGACAACGACTTTGAGAGATCTAATCTCCTTATATTTTTGTGGTATGAGCTAGATGATGGTTGGTTATTATAGTGTTACATTTCCTCTTCATGATCAGTGTCTACATTAGCTCAGAACAGGATTGTACAGAGAAGTACAGCCAATCAAACAAGGACCCTTGAACACTGACTTTGTCAGTGTTCTTGAGCCAAGAACACCTAAGACAACAGACAAGCGTCGCTAAAGGCCTACATCGACGGATTAATTAAATTTCTAATTTCTTAATATTTCGAAAATTATTTAAAATTAGAAATAAATTATAAAAATTACTAAAAATGGTTTTAAAAATCATTTTAAATTCTAAAAAATAACTTTTAATTATTTGGGTCATTTTTATTAAATAATTATAATTATTTGAATAAAAATGATATTTAATTTATTTAATTAGTGTGTTAAATAAATTAGAGAAAAATGATTTAATATTATGAAAAATCATTTTAAATAAGAATAATGTATTTAAAAATATTACGAATTATAAAATATAATTTTTAATATTTTTGGAGAATTTTCATTAATAATTTAATATTAATGATATTAGATTTATTTAATTATTAAATTAAATAAATAAGTTAAAATGATTTTATTGATTTAAAAATCATTTTCAATAAGAATAAAGTGTTAGAAAATATTTTAAATTATAAAATATAATTTTCAATATTTTTAAAGAATTTCCATTAATAAATTGATATTAATGATATTAGATTTATTTAATTATTATATTAAATAAATGAATTAAAATGGTTTTATTGATTTAAAAATCAATTAAAAATGAGAAAAATGTTTTAAAAATATTTTAAGTTATAATTAATGACTTTTAATATTTTATAATAATTAAATTAATATTTAAATATTAATGGTGATAATTTAAAAATGATTTTAATTATTTTAAAAATCATTTAAGTAGAAAATTGACGATTTAAAAAATATTTTAAGTTATTGACAATAACTTTAATATTTTGACAAGTATAACATTAATGTTTTAATATTATTAAATATTAATGATAATAAGATTATTTGATAATTATATCATTTAAAAATGATTTAAGTGTTTGAAAAATTATCATAAATTATAATAATTATTTATAAATTATTAAAAGCTTCCGAAAAATATTATAAATGATATTTAACTTATCTAAAATAATATTGAAGCTTAGAGACCAAGTTTAATTGACAATCAATGTGTTAATTGTCGGATAGGGTGACCAGAACACCGAGAATGGACCGAAGTCCAAACAGACCGAACTAGTTAGATTTGTTAAGTGTTTATATAGGTTATAAACACTAATGTGGCTATGTGGTAATGTGTCTAGGAGAAGTGTGACTGTAAAGTACAGTATTGTGTGTTGTGAAGCATTGTGCTAATTGTGAGGTGATATTATTGGTTATAGGTCTTCTGAACTTGAGATAAATTTATTGTGTAGCTTGAAGAATCAACGCGGAAGGCAAGTTTCCTAACTCAACCTTGAGTTATATTCATTCAATTATTATAATGGTTAATTATTGCTAATTATACCATGTACAGGGAATTTATTGTTGATTATTCGCAGTTAGTGCATGATTAATAATTCAAATTGAATTACTGATTCGGAGAATATACATTTGTAGGATAAGCTGTTGTTGGATATTCATATTCGTAGAAGATAGAATTATTGATCTGAGATAATTCATTTATTGTCAAATTATGTTGAGAATTGTCTTAGCTAATTATTCTGGCTAGACGAACATTTGTTAGAACTCGATAGGTTCGAGAAGAGAATTTAATTATTATTGATAGATCAATGCCATTTGTATCGGCTAGATCGAAAACTTGATAGGTTTAAGAGGAGAAGATGTGACGCCCCCAAAATTAGGTATACATCACCCATCTTGAGTCGCCAGATACATGGTACAGAATTCAAATACAACTTAATAATACAACTGTCGTGTATAATACGACAAAACATAAACTGTGAGTTTGAATGCAAATATTGTCTACTAGAGAGTATACAAACTCAAAAGGAGTCCTCATTACAATTATTAGCACACTATTTCACAGAATAGTGAGGACTACTAATGCACCATCTAGGACCATTACTCCGTTCCCTGACTCGTTCCATTTATATTCACATTTCGAAGAGAACGGTGAAAGAAAGGGTGAGCTCAACTAGCCCAGTAAGAGATATTATGACTAAGATAATGCAGAATAAATTATCATTAGCCTTAAATAGTGTTAAACTGATACAATATAACAAACATCAAGTTTAACTGCAGCGGAACAAACAATCCATTAAAAGAGTCAAGTAGAGAATAAAATCTACTATCTTTTATTATTTAAAAGGTTTTTCATCACTTTTATCGCTGAGACTTAGCTCAATAAATAATCCACATCATTAATTCATCCCTGCACTACAGGCCATGGATATTCTTTAGTATCACGACCACGAATTATCCATGCACTACGGGCCAAAGATAATCGTGTTTTCATCAACGGTCATGATCATGCCATAAAATAATTCATCTTTGCACCCTTGGCCGAAGAGAATCCATAGCCATAATCATACCAAAAACTGTCCATCAATGCACTACGGGCCAATGAGGACTTTTTCCACATTATTTATAACATTACGGTTATGATTATACCAAATAATCCCTGGTCATAATCATACCAAGTCCATCTATGCACTACAGGCCACAGATGACTTTGAACAAAATATAAACATGAGGATGATGACAATGATATAAAAATTCAATAAAACAAGTTCAAGAATTAATTTGTCCAAGAACCAATAACGTCCAAATTGTCAACATGATACTGCTTTGTAGAGTAAAATTCAAGAATGCTCGAGAAGAATATTTCCATGAAAAGATACTGGATGAAGCGCAATTATCAAGGATATTCCACTAATTTCATGGAGTATAGAAGTCAAAACTTTAACCAACATAGTATAATAAAGAATGGAATAACAAAAGAAATCACCATGCATGCGATACTTCGCATGATGAGTTATTCAACGAGAATAATAATAACGGAACCAGTGCAGCGAAATTGCATCAAGCGAGGATGTTCCAGCAGAATAATAAAGAATAGAATAACAACGAAATCACCATGTATGCGGTATTTACGCATAGACAAAGTTATTCAACAAAATACTAAATAACGGAACCGGTCGAGCGTAATACGCAACCGATGTGATATTCCAACGAGAATAATAAATAACGGAACCGAGTCCTGCGTAAAAGCGCATGCATGGATATTCAATGAGAATAATAAAGAATGGAATAATGCGAAGAATTTCACCAAGTATAGGGTATTGCTGGCGTATCTGAGTTATTCAACATAATAATAAAGAATGGAATAACAGAAGTTCTCTTCATGAATACAAAAGAAATAATACCCCCTACGAGTACAACAAATAATATTCCCTACTTTAAGAAGAAGAGTACTTGATATATGAGTAGTGAAGTAGCATAATACTTTTCTTCTTTCTCTCTATAGTTTATCTCTCTAGAGTTTCAGTGAATTCGTAAGAAATAATGAAGGAATGAGCTTCTATTTATAGAAAAATGGACTGCATAGTAACTAACTCATGAACGGTCCCAGATTGATTTACTTTAATCGACGGTCCATATTTAAAGCAAAATTTTTTAAATAAAATATAATATATTCTATTTATAATCTAATAAAACGAATAACTTTATAAAAGATTTTACTATGCAACTACTATGCAAACAAGATGTATAATAAAATAGAATATATTCTAATTATTGTCTAATAAAACAGATAACTTTATAAAAGTATTCTATTTTATATAAAAAGATTTTACTATTCAAAACACTATGCAGACACTATGCATAATAAAATATAATATATTCTATTTATAGAATAACTTTATAAAAGTATTCTATTTTACATAAAAAGATTTTACTATGCAAAATATTATGCAGACACTATACAACACTATGCAAATAGAATATAAAATATTCTATTTATAGAATAACTTTATAAAAGTATTCTGTTTTATTACATTAATAATACCAATAAAACAAAACTGAGTGACTTATCACGTAAGTATCAATAATCAATACTGTGTGCTACTATGCAACTACGCGTATTACTGTACTTTTAACACCGGGTGTTTCAACAGTATTAATGGTAAAACTTCCGCCATTATTTTCAATAAAATATTTTTGTCGTTTTCTCCATCCGATAATAATTCCGTTGTGGGGTCCACCAATGATTGTATCGTCGTACGGATATTCTCCGACAAAAAGAATATTCCCCGACCAATCGAATATAATATGACAACTTGCATACTTTTGCAAAATTTATAAATACTACCCATAACTATAACATTATCTCAAATCCACACCATAATATTAAAAAATATTTCGAGAAAATTAAATCTTTATTCATAAAATTTGGGGTCTCACAATCTCCCCTCCTTATGAAATTTCGCCCTCGAAATTTACGTACGTACCTGGTATGTCGAAGAGGTGAAGATACCTTGACTTCATTTCAGATTCTAATTCTTGAGGTATAACCTTTGAATGTTGAATACGATCCTTCTTATCTAAGATTTTAACACGTATCTCCTCATACGTTAAATCTTCTGCTATATAGTTTAGTTCTAATTTAATAATGTGGTTTGGGTCGTCCACATATTTACATAACATCGATACGTTAAAAACGTTATGAACACGTGACATACTTGGTGGTAAAACGAGTCTATAAGCCATAGTTCCTACTCGATCGAGACTTTTAAATGGGCCAATTAAATCGAGGGTTGAGATTTCTCTCTTCGTCGATTCTTGCTTCTAGAATAACGCCCTCTTGAACCTTCTTCTTCACATTTATCAGCTCCGGGTGTGTAGCTTGAGCGGCTTTAACTTTATCGATTAAAGTCGATTCTACTCGTATATTCGTTATCTTCACGCGGGTCCCTAGAGTCTTTAACTCTATCTTCATCACTTGTAAGTTATACGAAATGAGTCTTTGTGTTAACAACATCGCACTCATAAACGCATACGATCTTCTACTCAACACGTCAGCTACCACGTTCGCTTTCCCATGATGGTATTGAATGGTACGATCGTAATCTTTAACAGCTCGAGCCAACGTCTTTGGCACGTTATACGTTTGTTTTAGTTGAAGAAAATATTTGAGGGTTTTAGAAATGGGTTTTGTACTGGGGTCAATACAAAATTCGATTTCACGCTCTAGGGGTAGGCTAAGAAGTCTTCAAGAATACGTCAGGAAATTTATTAACAATATAAATATCATTCAAAACTGTGACTCTCATCCAACACTTGGATATCACATCACATTGATACCTATCAACTTGCCATCGTCATTCACGGCGTCGCCTACAAAAAGTCTGGCTTCGGTGAATTCCACACAAGGAAGTCAACAACGAAAGGACCGGGGCTCTTTACTTATGGCTTGATATGACAATGATTGACTTTAGTGGTTTGGTTGCTTGAATTCGCATAACAGGTTGGTTAGGAATATGAAAGCTAACAACCTTACGAAAAGCACGATGATTAGTTAACCAATCGATTCCTAAAATCGCGTCAAAGACAAGTATTTTCAAAGAGATAAGATTGACAGATAACGTGAAAGTGACAATTTGAATTAAACAAGATTTATAAATAGTGGAGGTAGCGAAGGCTTCTCCCAACTTAGTTTCAACAGATAAATCCAAATCTAGCTTCTCTGGAGTTAAATTCAAACATTGAACACAACTAGGTGAAATAAAAGAGTGGGTAGAATTGGTATCTAATAAGGTATAAACTTTGCAAGAGTTTATCATTAACTTACACGTAATAACTTAGTTCGGGTTCCTCGACAAACGCTCTCACTTAAACTACTGGATTTGACTTTGCTATAGGGTACATTCCACCCTTAAGTGCTTCGTCCCATTCCTGATCCATGATTTGAATCATTATTCTCCGATCCATATCGAATTGGGGTTGACCACTATGAACAGGGTAATTCTGAATTCAATGTTGGATTCTACCAATTGTTGTCCAAAAAGAAAAATCCATTTCATCTATTTTGACTTTATTGGATTAGACGTCTTTTTTTACAATATCTACACGTCGTGCGACTTTTACCCATGCGTCATCTATTCTCCTTCTTTCATTTGTTTTTGCTTTCATCAGAACTTTGATCATAACATTCTCAGATTCCAGCTCTAATATCTTATACTCTGCCAAAGAGTGCTTCTGTTTAAGCATCGCACATCGGGTAACACAATTTTGAATGGTTGCATCTCTTTGCTCCATGACCTCCTGCCGTTCTTCAGCTTGCTCTTCTAACTCATGAATACAATTTTGTAATGCTAAATTTGGATCATAAAAATCTTCTAATAAATTCTCCTCAAGTTCCTCTTCTTCCTCTTCTTCCTCACTCTCAGCTGCTACCTCTGCAACTAGCTCGGGTGCAACTATTAGTTCTTTACGCACCACATAGATATCTCTAATTTCTTCTTCGTCTGACATCACATTAACCTGGTTAGTGATTAAAGGTGTCTTAACGGTCTCATGTGCTTCATTGCTTATCTCAACATTTTAGGATGCCATTTGCAAATACTGCCACAAAACAAAGGTTAATTAACATGTAACACATTATCCATATACTCTGACCGACCAATTAAATATCAAATAAACTTAGGTGGGTCATACTAGCGAAGGAATTTCCCGTCTCTCCCCTCCTAGTTCTTGTCTCACATCTCAGCCAGGGATCATATCCCTAAGCTTTGATACCAACTGTGACGCCCCCAAAATTAGGTATACATCACCCATCTTGAGTCGCCAGATACATGGTATGTAATTCAAATACAACTTAATAATACAAATCGCGTGTATATATACGACAAAACATAAAGCGTGAGTTTGAATACAAATATTGTCTACTAGAGAGTATACAAACTCAAAAGGAGTACTCATTACAATTATTATCACACTATCTCACAGAATAGTGAGGACTACTAATGCACCATCTAGGACCATCACTCCGTTCCCCGACTCATTCCAGCTACGTTCACATTTCCTGAAGAGAACAGTGAAAGAAAGGGTGAGCTCAACTAGACCAGTAAGAAATATTATGACTAGAATAAATTATCATTAGCCTTAAACAGTGTTAAACTGATACAATATAACAAATATCAAGTTTAACTGCAGCGGAACAAGCAATCCATTAAAAGAGTCAAGTAGAGAATAAAATCTACTATCTTTTATGATTTAAAAGGTTTTTCATCACTTTTATCATTTGAGACTCATTTCAATAAATAATCCACATCATCAAATCATCCCCGCACTATAGGCCAGAGGATATTCTTTAGTATCACGACCACTTAATTATCCGTGCACTCACGCCAATGATAATCGTGTTTTCATCAATGGTCCCGATCATGCCATAAAACAATTCATCTTTGCACCCTTGAAGAAGAGAATCCATAGCCATAATCATACCAAAAAGCGTCCATCAATGCACTACAGGCCAATGAGGACTTTTTCCACATCATTTGTAACATTACGGTCATTATTATAGAATAATCCCCTGGTCATAATCATACCAAGTCCATCTATGCACTACGGGCCATGATGACTTTGAACAAAATATAAACATGAGGATGATGACAATGATATAAAAATTCAATAAAACAAGTTCAAGAATTAATTTGTCCAAGAACCAATAACGTCCAAATTGTCAACATGATACTGCTTTGTAGAGTAAAATTCAAGAATGCTGAGAAGAATATTTCCATGAAAAGATACTGGATGAAGCGCAATTATCAAGGATATTCCACTAATTTCATGGAGTATAGAAGTCAAAACTTTAACCAACATAGTATAATAAAGAATGGAATAACAAAAGAAATCACCATGCATGCGGTACTTTGCATAGACAGGTTATTCCAACAGAATAATAATAACGGAACCAGGTCAGGCAAAATTCGCACCGACAGGATGTTCCAACAGAATAATAAAGAATAGAATAACAATAGAAATTACCATGTATGCGGTATTTCGCATAGACAGGTTATTCCAACAAAATACTAAATAACGGAACCAGGTCAAGCGTAATACGCACCGACAGGATATTCCAACAGAATAATAAATAACGGAACCAGTCCCAGATAAAAACGCATGAACGAGGATATTCCAACGTAATAATAAAGAATGGAATAATGAGAAGAATTTCACCAAGTATAGGGTAGCTCAGCGTATCTGAGTTATTCAACAAGAATAATAAAGAATGGAATAACAGAAGTTCTCTTCATGAATACAAAAGAAATAATACCCCCTACGAGTACAACAAATAATATTCCATACTTTAAGAAGAAGAGTACTTGATATATGAGTAGTGAAGTAGCAGAATACTTTTCTTCTTTCTCTCTATAGTTTATCTCTCTAGAGTTTCAATGAATTCGTAAGAAATAATGAAGGAATGAGCTTCTATTTATAGAAAAATGGACTGCATAGTAACTAACTCATGAATGGTCCAGATTGATTTACTTTAATCTGACGATCCATATTTAAAGCAAAATCTTTTAAATAAAATATAATATATTCTATTTATAATCTAATAAAACGAATAACTTTATAAAAGATTTTACTATGCAAACACTATGCAAAACAAGATGTATAATAAAATATAATATATTCTAATTATTGTCTAATAAAACAGATAACTTTATAAAAGTATTATGTTTTATATAAAAAGATTTTACTATGAAAAACACTATGCTGGCACTATGCAAGCACTATGCATAATAAAATATAATATATTCTATTTATAGAATAACTTTATAAAAATATTCTATTTTATATAAAAAGATTTTACTATGCAAAATACTATGCAGACACTATGCAACACTATGTAAATAGAATATAAAATATTCTATTTATAGAATAACTTTATAAAAGTATTCTGTTTTATTACATTAATAATACTGAGTGATTTATCACGTAAGCATCAATAATCAATACCGTGTGCTACTATGCAACTATGCGTATTACTGTACTTTTAACACTGGGTGTTTCAACAGTATTAATGGTAAAACTTCCGCCGTTATTTTCAATAAAATATTTTTGTCATTTTCTCCATCCGACAATAATTCCGTTGTGGGGTCCACCAATGATTGTACCGTCGTACGGATATTCTCCGACAAAAAGAATATTCCCCAACCAATCGAATATAATATGACAACTTGCATACTTTGCAAAATTTATAAATACTACCCACATCTATAACATTATCTCAAATCCACACCATAATATTAAAAAAATATTTCGAGAAAATTAAATTTTTATTCATAAAATCTGGGGTCTCACAGAAGAGAAGTGATTAGATATTGAAATCTTTGCATTTCGTTTTTAAATCAAAATCTTGATTCTGAGACTGAGAAGAACAACCTTTTATATAAAGGGAACATTTTAGGTCGTATATTCGGCCATTGCACACTGTTAAGTATTATGCATAATATAGGGTATAATAAAGCTGATCACTTGTTATACTTGCAGAGGGGTATGATTTAATCTTTATGGTTATCTGATACTCCTGTGTATATATCAAAGTAAATCTTTGATAGATACCCAAGAAAGTAAAAGTTCTAGATCCAATGGATCGCTCAGTATAAATCTGGAAAACATTTCCACTTTGTTATTGTGTAGAATTGATTCTTGTTTATTCAATAGAATATCGTAAAAACTTTGAAAGCGTTGTACTCTTTCATTATCAGATTATTGCATTGCCCAAAATACGAGAAGATTTTTTATTGATTAACGAATTGTTCAGCTATTTCAAAGTTCCCCGAACTTTGCTGTCATTCTATCAAAATAGATAGTCTATTATTCTGATACTTATACATTCATTGTATATCTTAAATTACGGGGCAAATTTGTTGCTCACCCTTGCTAAATAAACCTTTTCAGCTAGGGACGAAGTTGCAGAAGGTGCTGTGAAGAACAAAGGCAAAATGCTGGAGTAGTTATAATAAACTTATTATTATGTAATGTTTGTAAACCCTTTTTGTATATCTAAGGGGTATGTTTGTAATGTTAAGGTTAGCGGACCTGGGACTAATGTATTAACAACATATGTTAATGTGATATGTATTACTATTTCTATATGAATGGGTAGATAGTTAGTATTATATTGTGGATCGTGAACACCAAACTCGGGGGTCAGGTAACCCGGATTTGGGGGTGTCACACCTTCCCACTCACTATCACTAGTTGAGATAGGACTTGCAGGAACTTTAATATCAGAATCTTCATACATTTCCTCCCATGGCTTCATGCCTTTTGGACCAAATTTAGTCACAACATCATCATCAGATGAAAAGGTAGGTTCAATCTCTTCACTAGTCTTTTTCTGCTTCTTGCTTTCCTTGTTCAAGTCTGCCCTTGTCTTCTTCCTGCCCTTATTCTTAGTTGTCTCATCAATCTCTTTGGCCTTTTTAGCATGTACTAAGATAGAAGCTTAAGTCCCCATATATTCAACATGCACTTCATCTTCATCATCCAATTGAATTTCAAAAACAACTTCTAACTCATTAATCTTTGTTTTCTTAATCTCTTCCTTATGTAACCTAACATTGACCAACTCTTCATTCCCATCATCATCACTAACATCAGTACACTCAGAATTTGTTTCTTCATATATAGAATCATCATCAGTTGGAGCTTCCATTGGTGCATCAAGTTGCACATCAACAACATCAACTTTCACCTGAACTACCTGCTCAAAATCTCCCTCAAGTGGTAAGACTTCATCAATGTAGTGGTCACAATATAGATCAATTATCCCATATTTCTCACCCTCCTCAACTAGTAACCTAATACTGTGGTCATCACATATTAACTCTAAACCAGTACGAATATCCCAACCACTCTTTTTGAAATACACTGCAAAATCCTTTTTGTATCCCATTGTCTTAGGTAAATTATTTATTTTGTAAACATTCAGCCAGTCACCATCAACATCATGATACAGTTGTGTAACACCTCCTCCATAGTGGTATATTGGTTTTTCAATAAACCTGCCACCATGATTTAACTCCACAGAAAATAGAACCATCCTGTAACAGGTACAAGACACAACATACAGGTAACCATTACATAAATGTATTGAAATAAACAAAGGCATATATTCAATTAAATTACAATAGTACCCATTACAGGTTTGGAATTCAGAAGCTTTTTGGGGGGACTTTAAGTAAGAAGATGTTCCAAACATGGCTGATCATGGTACCCATTACAAAACATTATTGAATAACAAAGGTAACAAAACCCTAGGTTCCCATCCCTGATTTTGAAAACTCCCCAAATCAAATTTTTAGAAATCGAAAACAAAACCCTAGACTTTATACCCAAACTTGCTAAACTAAAGAGGGAAGAGTTTTTAGAAACAAAAGCGTACATACCTTGTACCAACAGAAGATCTAAGCCAGAAAACTCAGTGAGCCGTGAACCCTAGATCAACCACTTCGTCGCTGGAACCCTAGTGCGCCGTGAACGAGGTTGGAAACAGATTTACAGAAGAAATCATTGTCAATCCCCCAAAATAGGTATACATCACCCATTCTGAGTCTCCAAAAACATGGTACATAATTCAAATACAAACTTAATTTATACAACTGTTAAGTGTCGTGTAGAATAAGACAAAACATAAGCTGTGAGTTTTAATACAAATATTGTCTTCTAGACAGTATTCAAACTCTAAATAGGTCCTCATTACAATTATTATCACACTATTTCATTGAATAGTGAGGACTACTAATGCAAACATTCCAAGCAAATCACCAGCTCCCCGACTAGTTCCAAATTTATATTCTCATTTTCTGAAGAGAACAATGAAAGCAAAAGGTGAGCTCAACTAGTCCAGTAAGAAATATTATGACTAAGATAATGCAGAATAAATTATTGTTAGCCTTCAACAGTGTTAAACTGATAAAATATAATAAACATCAAGTTTGACTGTAGCAGAACAGGCAATCCATTAGAAGAGTCAAGTAGAGCATGATATCTACTATCTTCTATGATTTTAAAAGTTTATCATCAATTTTATCGCTGAGACTCAACTTAATAACTAATCCACATCATCGAATCATCCCTTCACTACGACTAAGGATATTCACTAGTATCACGTCCATGAATTATCCATGCACTACGGGCCAAGGATATTCGTGTAATCATCAATGGTCATGATCATGCCAACAACTGTCCATCAATGTACTACGGGCCAATGAGGACTTTTACCACATCATTTGTAACATTACGGTCATGATTATACCGAATAATCATTGGTCATAATCATACCAATCAACAGTCCATCTATGCACTACGGGCCAAAGATGACTTTTATAATAATATAAGCATGAGGATGATGACAATGATTTAAGAATTCAATTAAATGAAAGCTAAGGATAAATTTTTAAAGATTTATAATTTAATTTATCCAGAATTCAAAAACGTCCAAATTGTCAACATGATACTGCTTTGTGGAGTAAAATTCAAGAATAATATTGTATAAAAAATGATTTGGACCGAAAAGAAATCAATTT
Organism: Panax ginseng; assembly: GCA_020205605.1. Lineage (NCBI taxonomy): Eukaryota > Viridiplantae > Streptophyta > Magnoliopsida > Apiales > Araliaceae > Panax > Panax ginseng. The sequence goes on along the minus strand of CM035146.1, from coordinate 86,111,073 downwards.
TTGTCATGAATAGTACTCTGGGTGAATAGTAACCGAGTGAATAGTATCCCATGAATAGTACTTCGGGAATAGTACCCCATGAATAGTACTCCAGCATGAAAAAGTTTAAAACTTATCAAGAACTCTCATAATAATATTTCCATGAAAAGATACTAGATGAAGCGCAAATATCAAGAATATTCTACTAATTTCATAGAGTATATAAGCCAAAAATTTAGCAAAATGAGTGTAGAGTTCGAAATCTGAAATGAAATAATATTACTTAAATACTACAGAGTATGGAAGAAAATATTATTTCATACGAATACTGTAACGCCCCCAAAATAGGTATACATCACCCATCTTGAGTCGCCAAATATATGGTACAAAATTCATATACAACTTAATAATACAACTGTCGTGTAAAATATGACAAAACATAAACTGAGGGTTTTAATACAAATATATTCTTCTAGACAGTATTCAAACTCAAATGGAGTCCTCAATACATTTATTATCACACTATTTCACAGAATAGTGAGGACTACTAATGCAACCATCTGGACCGTCAATCCATTCCCTGACTAGTCCCAGGTATATTCTCAATTCCTAAAGAGAACAGTGAAAGAAAGGGTGAGCTCAACTAGCCTAGTAAGAAATACTATGACTAAGATAATGCAGAATAAATTATCCTTAGCCTTCAATAGTATAACAACTGATAGAATATAATAGACAACAAGTTTTAGATCAACAACTGCAGCGGAATAAACAATCCATTAGAAGAGTCAAGTAGAGCATAATATCTACTATCTTCTATGATTTAAAAGTTTATCATAAATTTTATTGCTGAGACTTAGCTTAATAAATAATCCACATCATTGCATCATCCTTGCACTACAGGCCAAGGATATTCATTAGTATCACGACCACGAATTATCCATGCACTACGGGCCAAGGATGATCATGTTTTCATCAACGGTCATGATCATGCCATAAAACATTCATCTTTGCACCCTTCGCCGAAGAGAACCCAAGGTCATGATCATACCAAAAACTGTCCATCAATGCACTACGGGCCAATGAGGACTTTTACCACATCTTTGTAACATTACGGGCCAATGAGTCCTTATTACATTTATTATCACACTATTTCACAGAATAGTGAGGACTACTAATGCACCATCTAGGACCATCACTCTGTTCCCCGACTAATCCCAGCTACGTTCTCATTTCCTGAAGAAAACAATAAAAGCAAAAGGGTGAGCTCAACTAGCCCAGTAAGAAATATTATGACTAAGATAATGCAGAATAAGTTATCATTAGCCTTCAACAGTATAACAACTGATAAAATATAATAGACAACAAGTTTTAGATCAAAAACTACAGCAGAATAAGCAATCCATTAGAAGAGTCAAGTAAAGTTTAAAATCTACTATCTTCTATGATTTAGAAAGTTTTTCATCAACTTTATCGTTAAGACTCAGCTTAATAAATAAAATCGAATCATCCCTGCTCCACAACCAAGGATATTCATATAATCATCAATGGTCATGACTATACCAAATAATCCCTGGTCATAATCATACCAACAACTGTCCACCAATGAACTACATGCCAATGAGGACTTTTACCACATCATTCATCACATTACGGTCATGATTATACCGAATAATCCCTGGTCATAATCATACCAAGTTCATATATGCACGTAAGCCAAAGATGACTTTCATCGCAAAATAAGCATGATAATGATGACAATGACAAAATAATTCAATAAAACAAGTTCAAGAATAAATTTTAAAGATTTATAAATTAATTTATCCAGGAACCAATAACGTCCAAATTGTCAACATGATACTGCTTTGTAGAGTAAAAATTCAAGAATGCTCAGAAGAATATTTCCATGAAAAGATACTGGATGAAGCGCAAATATCAAGGATATTCCACTAATTTCATGGAGTATAGAAGCCAAAGCTTTAACCAACTGAGTATAATAGAATATATGAAACTACAAATGGATTTTCGCCCGCCATGCGGTAATCCACGTAGATAGATCATTTCCACAATTTAATAAGGAATGAATACGAAGGATCATTCACCATGCATGTGGTAATCCACATATATAGGTTATTTCAACAGAATAATAAAGAATGGAATAATGGAAGAATTCACCATGCATGCATGCGATAGGCCAAGATGAGACGAGTTATTCCAACGAGTAATAACAAAGAATGAAACCAGGTCATGCGTAATCCGCACAGACAGGATATTCCAACAGAATAATAAAGAATGGAACCAGGTCATGCGTAATCCGCATTGACAGGATATTCCAACAGAATAATAAAGAATGGAATATCAACAAAATTCACCAGGCATGCGATAGAACGCACAAACAGGTTATTCCAACAGAATAATAAAGAATAGAATAACAGAAGAATTTCACCATGTATACGTTACTTCGCATAAACAGGTTATTCCAACATAATAATAAAGAATTGAATAACAATAGCTCTCTTCATGAATACGAAAGAACTAATACCCCTTACGAGTACAACAAATAATATCCCTTACCTTAGAAAAACTGAATACTGGAGTAGTGAAGTAGCAGAATACTTTTCTTCTTTCTCTTTATAGTTTCTCTCTCTAGAGTTTTAGTGAATTCGTAAGAAATAATGAAGGAATGAGCTTCTATTTATAAAGGAACTGAAAGTAGCTCTTGGTCTTAACGAAGGGTCAAAATAACTCCTGGTAATATTGAAGAGACAACTACTATTTGCGAAGGGGCAATTAACTCTTGGAACACCGAAGAGACAAGCAACTCTTGGAAAACCGAAGGGACAAGTAACTCTTGGAAAACCGAAGGGACAAGTTACTATTAAAACTTTAAACCAATGATCCATATTGATTTCCTATTATAATTTCAACCAACTGTCTGAAAAATTATCACATCTTCTCATGGAATAATATTGTAGTCAAAAATGATTTGGACCGAAAAGAAATATATTTTTCGGGTGAATAGTACTCCGTGAATAGTACTTTGGGAATAGTACCCCTTGAATAGTATCCCGACATGAAAAGTGTCCCAAATACCCGAGTGAACAATACTAGAGTGAATAGTAACTGGGTGAATAGTAACCCGTGAATAGCACTCCGACACGAAAAGTACCCCGAATACCCAATTGGTCAATATAACCTCCAGACATCAATTATTATCAAAATAAATATCGATTTTTACTAACACTGGGGCTTTTCGATAAGGATTTCTCCTTATTGGCGCGCAATTAGGTGACCAAACCTCTCCTTGACAGAACTTCTAGACATTTTCAATATTGCAAATAATAATATGAATAACTTTGCCTTCTCAATTATTGATTTAATAATATATCATATTATGCAGATGATACTGTGACAATAATTGAATCAATAATATGAGAGATATGATGCATCAATTACTGTAGCAATAATTGAGTATAACTGAGTGACTTCTCACGTAAGCATTAATAATCAATATCGTGTGCTACTATGCAACCACGCGTATTACTGTTGTAAGACCCCAACTTTTATGAATAAAGATGAATTTTCTATAAATATTATTTTTGAATATTATGGAATGAATTTGATATAATGTTATAGGCGTGGGTAATATTTATAAATTTTGCAAAGTACGTAAGTTGTTATATAATATTCGATTGGTCGGGAAATATTCGTTTTAACAGGTAATATTCGTACAACTGCACAATCATTGGCGGACCCCACAACGGAATTATTGTCGGATTGAGAAAACAACAAAAATACTTTATGAAAATAACGGCGAAAGTTTTACTGTTAAGTGTTGAAAACACAGTGTTAAAAGTACAAAGATGTCTGGCGTAGTTACACATGAAGTTAACTACGGTATTGATTATTGATGCTTACGTGAGAAGTCACTCAGTTTTGTTGAATTATTATTACAATAATTGCTGCATAGTATCTCACGTTATTTGATTCAATTATTGTCAATATTTTATAATCAATAATTGAGATGACAAAGTTATTAATATTATTATTTGCAATATTAACAATGTCTAGAAGTTCTATCAAGGAGAGGTTTGGTCACCTAATTGCGCGCCAATGGGGAGAAATCCTTATTGAAAGCCCCTCTTCGGGAATGACACAGTCTATTAATATTGTGAATTATAATAATGATGATGAGTTTTGTTTTATTAGTATTATTAATGTAATTAAACAGAAAAACTTTTTATATAAAATAGAATACTTTTATAAAGTTATTCGTTTTATTAGACTAATAGTAAAATATTTTATATAAAATGAATACTTTTATAAAGTTATCTCATTTTATTAGACAATAATTAGAATATATTATATTTTATTATGCATAGTATTTGCATAGTGCCTGCATAGTATTTGCATAGTAAAATCTTTTTATATAAAACAGAATACTTTTATAAAGTTATTCGTTTTATTAGATTATAAATAGAATATATTATATTTTAAAGTAAACCAATCTGGACCGTTCATGAATTAGTTACTATACAGTCCATTCTTCTATAAATAGAAGCTCATTCTTTCATTATTTCTTACGAATTCACTGAAACTCTAAAGAGAGAAACTATAGAGAGAGTTCTTCTTCTATAATCTTGAGCGTATTTTTCTTTAGAGTTTAAGAAAGCTTTGAGCGTAGTGCAAGTTTTCTTTGAGTATATCTTTGCCCTACCAGTCAAAATACTCTTCTTTTACGGTAAGGGATATTATTTGTTGTACTCGTTAGGGGTATTCCTTCATTCTTATTAGTGAAATTCTTTTGTTATTCCATTCTTTATTATTCTGTTGGAATAACTTTTGATCTGTGGGATACCTTATACTTGGTGAAATTCTTACATTATTCTATTATTTATTATTACATTTGGAACATCCTGTTTGTGTGTTTACGCATGATTCGGTTACATTGTTTATTATTACATTGGAACATCACATGCATGCGTTATGCATGACTGGTCCAATTATTTATTATTCATTGGAATATCACGCTTCGGTGCGTTTATGCATGACTGGTTCCATTATTTATTATTACATTGGAATATCACCGTCGGTGCATTTACGCATGACTTTGGTTCCATTATTTATTATTACATTGGAATAACACATGCATGCGGTCTATCGCATGCATGATGATTTCTTTTGCTATTCCATTCTTTATTATACTCAGTTGGTTAAAGTTTTGACTTCTATACTCCATGAAATTAGTGGAATATCCTTAATATTTGCGCTTCATCCAGTATCTTTTCATGAAAATATTCTTCTGAGTATTCTTGAGTGTTACTCTATAAAGAAGTATCATGTTGACAATTTGGACATTATTAGTTCCTCGATAAATTAATTTTTGAACTTGTTTTATTGAATTCTTATATCATTGTCATCATCCTCATGTTTATATTATGTTGAAAGTCATCTGTGGCCTGTAGTGCATAGATGAACTTGGTATAATTATGACCAGGGATTATTTGGTGTAATCATGACCGTAATGTTACAAATGATGTGGAAAAATTCCTCATTGACCCGTAGTGCATTGATGGACAATTGTTGGAATGATCATGACCATTGATGAATACACGAATATCCTTGGCTGTGGTGCATGGATAATTTGTGGTTGTGATACTAATGAATATCCTTGGACGTAGTGTAGGGATGATGTGGATTATTTATTAAGCTGAGTCTCAGCAATAAAAGTCATGAAAAACCTTTTAAATCATAGAAGATAGTAGATTTTATTCTCTACTTGACTCTTCTAATGGATTGTTTGTTCCGCTGCAGTTAAACTTGATGTTTGTTATATTTTATCAGTTTAACACTGTTGAAGGCTAATGATAATTTATTCTGCATTATCTTAGTCATAATATTTCTTACTGGGCTAATTGAGCTCACCCTTTCTTTCACTGTTCTCTTCAGGAAATGAGAACGTAGCTGGGAGCACAAGAGACCATTGAGTCTCCACATATCAATAATCAGGATAATGTGCATCAGGAAGGCGACAATCCTCATGCAAACAACAACACAGACCAAATGATGAATGATGGATTGTTCAGAGGCTTTATGCAATTTATGCAATATCAAAGTAGAGGCGGCTTCTCATTCCAAAATGTAGGTGGAAACACTGGAAACTCTCGGACGGTCACCGCTAAACAGTTCAAGGAGCTTGGACCACCGGAGTTTATTGGAGAGCCAAAACCACTTAAGGCAAAAGCATGGATAAAGCAGATCACCAAGATATTTGATATCTTGGGATGCTCCGAGGAGAAAAAGGTTCCCTTTGCCACCTTTATGTTGCGAGGAGAGGCAAATTACTATGGGAATCGGTAAAGCGTACTCAACCTGTCGCACTGAAGATGTCTTGGGAGAAGTTCCAAGAACTATTCAACGACAAGTACTTTCCCGAAAGTATTCATCACATAAAAGAGGTAGAGTTCATGAAGTAGGAGCAGAATAATATGACCGTGTCGCAGTACAAAGCTAAGTTTGCCGAGTTGTCTCAGTTTGCGTCCCACTTGGTGGATAATGAAGAGAGAATGACGCAGATGTTTTTAAGAGGTTTAAAGCCGGAGATACATCAACATCTTATTTCTAATAAACTGTGTTTGTATTCAGATGTTGTAAATAGGGCTCAGTTAGTAGAGCGCGATAACGAGTCAACGCAACTAAAAGAGAGCAGTCGAAAAAATGATAATACTAGTGAGAGCAGTTATCGAAGCGGTGACAACAAGCGTGGAGGGAATCAACAGGCCAGAAGTGGTAACCACTTCGGTGGTAATCAGGGCCAAAATAATAAGAATGGACATTTCAAGAAGAGGAGATTCAACAATAATGGAAAGACGTCGATTTCAACACCCATTGTTAAGGAAGGAGAAGCGACCACCCATCATATGCTTCAAATGCGGAGGGAGGGACACATCGGTCAAAGCGCACGATGTCGTCTAATGCATGTTATAATTGTGGAAGAGAAGGTCACTTAGCCCAATTTTGTCATTCACCAAAGACAAGTTCAGCTAGGATGGAGGCACCAAAGGCCGTCCCAGATAAGTCAAAGCCGGTAGTGCAAGGGAGAGCGTTTGTTGTGACCTCCCAGAAAGTAAGGAACCTGAATGAGGTCATCACAGGTAAGCTTATCATAAACTCTAGCGAAGTCTATACTTTATTTGATACCGGTTCTACCCATTCTTTTATTTCTCCTACTTGCGCTCAACGATTAAGTTTGACTCCGGAGAAATTAGACTTTGACTTATTTGTGGAAAATCCGTTGGGAGAAACTTTCATTACATCCACTGTTTATAAGTCTTGTTTGGTTCAAATTGTTACCCTCACATTACCTGTCGATCTTATTTCATTGAAAATACTTGCATTTGATGTGATTCTAGGGATTGATTGGTTAACTACTCATCATGCTAAAATTGATTCTTTTCATAAGATTGTTAGATTTCATATTCATAATCAACCTATTATATGAATTCAATCAACCAAACCATTAAAATCAATCACGGTCATCTCAAGCCATAAAGCTATTCGTTTATTGAAAAATGGATGTCAAGCTTTCTTAGCTCATATCACGGATCTAAACAAAAATACGTCAGTTTTGAATGATATTTCTATTGTTAATAAATTTCTTGACGAATTCCCTGAAGAACTTCCTGGCCTACCCCCAGAGCGTGAAATTAAATTTTGTATCGACCTTGAACCCGGTACAAAACCCATTTTCAAAGCCCCATATCGAATGGCTCCTATTGAACTTCAGGAGTTAAAGACCCAATTGCAAGAATTGTTAGAAATTGGTTTCATTCGTCCCAGTAAGTCTCCTTGGGGTGCTCCTGTTCTATTCGTGAAGAAAAAAGATGGGAGTATGCGACTTTGTATTGATTATCGGGAGTTGAATCATGTCACCATCAAAAATAGGTACCCATTGCCACGTATTGATGACCTGTTTGACCAGTTGCAAGGAGCCAAATTCTTTTCAAAGATTGATCTTCGTTCCGAATATCACCAATTGAAGATTAGAACCTATGACATTCCAAAGATGGCTTTCAGAACTCGGTACGGGCATTATGAATTCCTAGTCATGTCCTTTGGATTGACTAATACTTCTGCTGCCTTCATGGATATGATGAACCGAGTATTCAAGAAATATTTGGATCACTTTGTGGTCGTCTTTATTGATGACATCCTTATTTATTCCAAAGGCCGTGAAGATCATTATTAACACTTGAAGCTGACACTCTAAAAGCTTCGTGAATACAAGCTTTATGCCAAGTTGAAGAAATATGAGTTCTGGCTTGAGGAAGTAGCATTCCTTGGGCACGTAGTATCAAGTCATGGAATATCTGTTGACCTAAAAGATTGAAGCAATTCAAAAGTGGGAGGAACCTAAATCGTTGACCAAAATCGTAGATTTCTCGGCTTAGCTGGTTATTATCGGAGATTCGTGGAAGGATTTTCTCGAATAGCTACTCCATTAACTCAGCTGACTCGAAAAGATACAAAGTTCGGTTGGAGCGAAGAATGTGAGAAGAGTTTTCAAGAACTCAAGAGGAGACTCATTTCAGCACATGTTCTGACAATACCATCTGGCTCGGAAGGATTTGTCATCTACAGTGATTCTTCGGGCAAATGGTTGGGATGTGTTCTCATGCAACATGGGAAAGTCATAGCCTATGCCTCAAGATAACTCAAAGAATATGAGAGGAATTATCCTACTCATGACCTAGAGTTAGCAGTTGTTGTCTTCGCACTTAAAATTTGGAGGCATTACTTGTATAGGGAGAAGGTGGAGATCTTTACGGATCATGAAAGCCTCAAATAGTTCTTCACTCAAAAGGAACTCAACATCCGACAACGACGTTGGCTTGAACTGTTGAAAGATTATGATCATACCATCCAATACCATCCTGGAAAAGCGAGCGTGGTAACCGGCGCGCATTGAGTAGAAGATCATATGCAAGTACGGGTGCAATATTGTCAACACAAAGGCCCATTTTGTGTGACTTGCAAAGGATGGAGATAGAGTTAAAGACTCCAGTGACCCATGTGATGATGGCGAATATATGAGTAGAACCGACTTTAATTGATAAAGTTAAAGCTGCTCAAGCTACAGACCTGGAGCTGATGCGTATGAGGAAAAAAGTGCAAGAAGGTGCTATGCCGGAAGTAAGAATCGATGAAGAAGGAATACTTCGAGTCAACTCCAGACTTTGTGTTCCTAACGACCCTGATTTAAAGTATAAAATCATGATGGAGGAGAACAACACACCGTTTATAATCCATCCTGGGAGTACCAAAATGTATCATGATATTCGTCATACATTTTGGTGGAGCAATATGAAGAGAGAGATAGCGTTGTTTATCTCAAGGTGTCTAACTTGTCAACGAGTTAAAGAGGAGCATCAAGTACCAAAAGGTCCATTGCAACCACTTGAAATTCCAGAATGGAAGTGGGAGCACATTACCATGGATTTTGTTACCGGTCTTCCTAAGGTTTCTCAAGGTATAGATGCGATTTGGGTCATTGTTGATAGATTGACCAAGTCTGCTCATTCTTACCGATACGAGAAAATTATACACTTGAACGTCTTGCTCGTATGTACATAAACGAGATTGTAAGATTGCATGGTATGCCAGTATCCATAGTTTCTGATCGAGACCCAAGATTCACTTCACGATTTTGGGTTAGTTTGCAGAAAGCTATGGGGCGCAGATTCTGATTTAGCTTCAAAGCATGTCATCCTCAGACGGACGAGCAGTTGGAGAGGACTATTCAAACTCTTGAAGATTTATTAAGACTCTGTGTCCTTGACTTCAAGGGAAGTTGGGATAAGTTCTTACCATTGGTGGAGTTTTCCTACAACAACAGTTATCAAGCAAGTATTGGCATGGCTCCATTTGAGATGTTGTATGGAAGAAAGTGTCGTTCTCCAGTATGCTGGGATGAGGTGGGTGAAACAACGTTGTTGGGACCGAAGTTGGTACGTATGACTACGGAAAAGATTTAAACGATCCGACAACGTATAAAAACCTCACAAGATCGACAAAAGAGTTATACTGATCTTCATCGAAAGGACGTGGAACTCGATATAGGAGATCATGTGTTGTTACGTGTTGCTCATGAAAAGGAGTTACGAGATTTAGAAAGAGAGGAAAGCTCAATCCTCGATTCATTGGCCCATTTTTAATCCTCGATCGAGTAGGAACTGTGGCCTATAGACTCGCTTTACCGCCAAGTATGTCTCGTGTTCATAACGCTTTTAACATATCCATGTTACGTAAATATGTGGAAGACACGAACCACATTATTGAGTTAGAGCAGACGAAATAGCGAGAATATTTGACGTATGAAGAGGTTCTGTTCAAATCTTGGATAAGAAGGAACATATTCTACGCTCCAAGGTTATACCTCAAGTTAAAGTTTTATGGAGAAACCACGATGTTGAGGAAATAACTTGGGAGTTAGAACACGAAATGAAATCAAGGTATCCTTACCTCTTCGACATACCCAGTGCGTACCCTACAATTTCGAGGGCAAAATTTCATAAGAAGGGAGGTTATAAGACCCCAACTTTTATGAATAAAGATGAATTTTTATAAATATTATTTTTGAATATTATGGAATGAATTTAATATAATATTATAGTTGTGGGTAATATTTATAAATTTTGCAAAACGCAAGTTGTTATATAATATTCAATTGGTGAAGAATATTCATTTTAATAGGAATATTAAATATAAGCAGCACAATCATTGGTGGACCCTACAAATGTAATTATTGCCGATTGAGAAAGCGACAAAAATACTTTATGAAAATAACGGCGGAAGTTTTACCGTTAAGCTGTTAAAACACCCGGTGTTAAAAGAAATGAATGATGTCTGGCGTGGCGCATGAGCTTTTACGGTATTGATTATTGATGCTACGTGAGAAGTCACTCGGGTTTTGTTGAATTATTGTTACAATAATTCTTTGCGTAATATCTCACGTTATTTGATTCAATTATTGTCAATATTTTATAATCAATAATTGAGATGACAAAGTTATTAATATTATTATTTACAATATTAACGATGTCAGAAGTTACATCGAGAAAGGTTTGGTCACCTAATTAATTGCGCGCTGATGGGGAGAAATCCTTATTGAAGCCCCTCTTTCCTGAAACGAATTCGGTCGATTAATATTGTGAATTATAATAATGATGATGAGTTTTGTTTTATTAGTATTATTAATGTAATAAAAGCAGGAAAAACTTTTTATATAAAATAGAATACTTTTATAAAGTTATTCGTTTTATTAGATTAATAGTAAAATCTCTTTTTATATAAAGCAGAATACTTTTATAAAGTTATACATTTTATTAGACAATAATTAGAATATATTATATTTTATTATGCATAGTGTTTGCATAGTTCCTGCATAGTGTTTGCATAGTAAAATCTTTTTATATAAAACAGAATACTTTTATAAAGTTATTTGTTTTATTAGATTATAAATAGAATATATTATATTTTAAAGTAAACCAATCTGGACCGTTCATGAATTAGTTACTATGCAGTCCATTCTTCTATAAATAGAAGCTCATTCCTTCATTATTTCTTACAAATTCACTAAAACTCTAGAGAGAGAAACTATAGAGAGAGTTCTTCTTCTACAATCTTGAGCGTATTTCTTTAGAGTTTAAGAAAGCTTTGAGCGTAGTGCAAGTTTTCTTTGAGTATATCATTGCCCTACCAGTCAAAATACTCTTCTTTTACGGTAAGGGATATTATTTGTTGTACTCGTTAGGGGTATTCCTTATTTCTTATTAGTGAAATTCTTTTGTTATTCCATTCTTTATTATTCTTTTGGAATAACCTGTATACGCGGGATACTCTATACTTGGTGAAAGTCTTCTGTTATTCTATTATTTATTATTACATTTGAACAACATCACGTAATGCGTTTTGCATGATTTTGGTTCCATTGTTTATTAATACGTTGGAACATCACATGCAATGCGTTTACGCATGACACGGATTTCATTATTTATTATTACTGTTGGAATATCCTCGCCGGTGCGTTCATGATTTGGTTCCATTATTTATTATTACGTTGGAATATCACGCCGCATGCGTTACGCATGATTCAGTTCCATTATTTATTATTACGTTGGAATAAGCATGCATGTGATCTATCGCATGCCTAGTGATTTCTTTTGTTATTCCATTCTTTATTATACTCGGTTGGTTAAAGTTTTGACTTCATACTCCATGAAATTAGTGGAATATCCTTGATATTTGCGCTTCATCCGATATCTTTTCATGGAAATATTCTTACGAGCATTCTTGAGTGTTACTCTACAAAGAAGTATCATGTTGACAATTTGGACATTATTAGTTCCTGGATAAATTAATTCTTGAACTTGTTTTATTGAATTCGTATATCATTGTCATCATCCTCATGTTTATATTATGTTGAAAGTCATCTGTGGCCTGTAGTGCATAGATGGACTTGGTATGATTATGACCAGGGATTATTAGGTGTAATAATGACCGTAATGTTACAAATGATGTGGAAAAAGTCCTCATTGACCTATAGTGCATTGATGGACAGTTGTTGGCATGATCATGACCATTGATGAATACACGAATATCCTTGGCTGTGGTGCATGGATAATTTGTGATTGTGATACTAATGAATATCCTTGGCAGTAGTTCAGGAATGATGTGGATTATTTATTAAGCTGAGTCTCAGCGATAAAAGTCATGAAAAACCTTTTAAATCATAGAAGATAGTAGATTTTATTCTCTACTTGACTCTTCTAATGGATTGCTTGTTTCGCTGCAGTTAAACTTGATGTTTGTTATATTTTATCAGTTTAACACTGTTGAAGGCTAATGATAATTTATTCTGCATTATCTTAGTCATAATATTTCTTACTGGGCTAGTTGAGCTCACCCTCTTGCTTTTATTTTTCTCTTCAGGAAATGAGAACGTAACAGGGACTAGTCGGGGAACAGAGTGATGGTCCAGATAATAGCATTAGTAGTCCTCACTATTCAATGAAATAGTGTGATAATAAATTTAATGAGGACCCCATTGAGTTTGTATATTGTCTAGATGACAATATTTGTATTAAAACTCACAACATATGTTTAGTCGTATTTTACACGACTGTTGTATAATTAAGTTGTATTTGAATTTTGTACCATGTATTTGGCGACTCGGAATAGGTGATGTATACTGATCCCTGGCTAAGATGTGAGAATAGAACTAGGAGGGGAGAGACAGGGAATTCCTTCGCTAGTATGACCTACCTAAGTTTTTTTGGTATTTAATTGGTCGGTCAGAATATAGGGATGATATGTTACATGTCAATTAACCTTTGTTTTGTGGCAGTATCTAAAAATAACATCCGAGAATGTTGAGAATAGCACTGGAGCACAGGCGACCGTTGATTCACCACATATCAATAATCAGGATAATGTGCATCAGGAAGGCGACAATCCTCATGCAAACAACAACACTGACCAAATGATGAATGATGGAATGTTTAGAGGCTTTATACAATTCATGCAACAGCAGGCGAGAGCGGCTCCTGTCCAAAATGTAGGTGGAAACACCGAAACTCTCGGACGGTCACCGCATTAAGCAGATTCAAGGAGTTGGGACCACCGGAGTTTATTGGAAAGCCAAAACCACTTAAGGCGGAAGCATGGATAAAGCAGATCACCAAGATATTTGATGTCTTGGGATGCTCCAAGGAGCAAAGGTTCCCTTGCCGCCTTTATGTTGCGAGGAGAGAGGCGATTCTTTGGTGGGAATCGGTAAAAGCGTACTCAACTACGCCTTGCTTGAAGATGTCTTGGGAGAATGTCGAGAACTATTCAATGACAAGTACTTTCGAAAGTATTCCTCACATAAAAGAGGTAGAGTTCATCAAGTTGGAAGCGAGAATAATATGGCCAGTGTCGCGATGCGAAGCTAAGTTTGCGAGTTATCTCGGTTTTCGTCCCACTTGGTGGATAATGAAGAAGAATGGCGGATATTTTAAGAGGTTTAAAAAAGCGGGAATCGTCGACATCTTATTTCTCATAAAGCGTGCTTGTATTGAGATGTTGTAAATAGGGCTCGATTAGTAGAAGCGATAACGAGTCAACGCAACCAAAAGAAAGAAGCGATGGCAAAATGATAATACCCGTGAGAAGCGATCATCGAAGCAGTGACAACAAGCGTGGAGGGAATCAACAGGCCAGAAGTGGTGACCACTTCGGTGGTAATCAGGGCCAAAATAATAAGAATGGACATTTCAAGAAGAGGAGATTCAACAATGATGGAAAGGCGTCGATCAAAGACACCGTTGTTAAGGAAGGAGAAGCGACCACTATCATATACTTCAAATGCGGAGGGAGGACACATCGGTCAAAGCTGCGTGATGTGGTCCAAAGCATGTTATAATTATGGAAGAGAAGGTCACTTAGCAGGATTTTGTCATTCACCATGAGACAAGTTCGGACTAGGATGGAGGCACCAAAGTAGTCGAGAAAAGTCAAAAATTTGGTAGTCTGAGGAGAGCATTTGTTGTGACCTCCTAGAAAGCAAGGAACCTGAATGAGGTCATCACGGGTAAGCTTATCACAAACTCTAGCGAAGTCTATACTTTATTTGATATGTTCTACCCATTCTTTTATTTCTCCTACTTGCGCTCAACGATTAAATTTGACTCCGGAGAAATTAGACTTTGACTTATCTGTGGAAAATCCGTTGGGAGAAACTTTCATTACATCCACTGTTTATAAGTCTTGTTTGGTTCAAATCGGTACCCTCACATTACCTGTCGATCTTATTTCATTGAAAATACTTGATTTGTTGTGATTTTAGGGATTGATTGGTTAACTACTCATCATGCTAAAATTGATTGTTTTCGTAAGGTTGTTAGCTTTCATATTCCTAATCAACCTATTATGTGAGTTCAAGCGACCAAACCATTAAAATTAATCACGGTCATCTCAAGTCATAAAGCTATTCGTTTATTGAAAAACAGATGTCAAGCTTTCTTAGCTCATGTCACGGATCTAAACAAAAATACGTCAGTTTTGAATGATATTTCTATTGTTAATAAATTCCCTAATGTATTCCGTGAAAAACTTTCTGGCCTACCCCTAGAGTGTGAAATTGAATTTTGTATCGACCTTGAACCCGGTACAAAACCCATTTCCAAAGCCCATATCGAATGGCTCCTATTGAACTTCAGGAGTTAAAGACCCAATTGCCAGAATTGTTAGACATTAGTTTCATTCGTCCTAGTACGTCTCCTTGGGGTGCTCCTGTTCTATTCGTGAAGAAGAAAGATGGGAGTATGCGACTTTGTATTGATTATCGGATTTGAATCATGTCACCATCAAAAATAGGTACCCATTGCCACGTATTGATGACCTATTTGACCCGGGTTGCAAGGAGCCAAATTCTTTTCAAAGATTGATCTTCATTAGGATATCACCAATTGAAGATTAAAACCGATGACATTCAAAACGGCTTCCGGAACTCGATGCGAGCATTATGAATTCTAGTCATGTCCTTTAAATTGACTAATGCTCCTGCTTTGCCTTCATGGATATGATGAACCAAGTATTCAAGGAATATTTGGATCACTTTGTGGTTGTCTTTATTGATGACATCCTTATTTATTCCAAAAGCCGTGAGAAGATCATGAGCAACACTTGAGGTCGACACTCCAAAAGCTTCGTGAATACAAGCTTTATGCCAAGTTGAAGAAATGTGAGTTCTGGCTTGAGGAAGTAGCATTCCTTGGGCACGTAGTATCAAGTCATGGAATATCTATTGACCCAGCAAAGATTGAAGCAATTCAAAGCTGGGAGCAACCTAAATCAATGACCGATGTACGTAGCATTCTCGGCTTAGCTGATTATTATCGGAGATTCATGGAAGAATTTTCTCGAATAGCTACTCCATTAACTCAGCTAACTCGGAAAGATACAAAGTTCGGTTGGAGCGAAGAATGTGAGAAGAGTTTTCAAGAACTCAAGAGGAGACTCATTTCAGCACCTGTTCTGACAATACCATCTGGCTCGGAGGGATTTGTCATCTACACTGATGCTTCGGGCAAAGGGTTGGCTCGGAGGAATTTGTCATCTACAGTGATGCGAGGCATAGGCTATGACTTTTCCATATTTCTTGAGAACACATCCTAACCATTTGCCTGAAGCATCACTGTAGATGACAAATCCCTCCGAGCCAAATGGTATTAGCAGAACAGGTGCTGAAATGAGTCTTCCCTTGAGTTCTTGAAAACTCTTCTCACATTCCTCGCTCCAACCGAACTTTTTATCTTTTTGAGTCAGCTGAGTTAATGGAGTAGCGATTCGAGAAAATCCTCCCACGAATCTCCAATAATAACCAGCTAAGCCGAGAAAGCTACGATTTCTATTCATCGACTTTGGTTGCTTACCAAAGATTAAATTGCTTCAATCTTCGCTGGGTCAACAGATATTCCATGATTTGATATCATATGCCCAAGGAATGCAACTTCCTTAAGCTAGAACTCACATTTCTTCAACTTGGCATATAACTTGTTTTCACGAAGCTTTTAGAGTATCAGCCTCAAGTGTTGCTCATGATCTTCACGACTTTTGGAATATATAAAGATGTCATCAATAAATACGACCACAAAGTGATTCAAATATTCCTTGAATACTCGGTTCATCATATCCATGAAGGCAGCAGGAGCATTAGTCAATCCAAAAGACATGACTAGGAATTCATAATGCCCGCATCGAAGTTCGAAAGCGCCTTTGGAATATCCTCGCTTTTAACCTTCAAATTGATGATATCCGTAATGAAGATCGATCTTTGAAAAGAATTGTGCTCCTTGCAATCGGGTCAAACAGTCATCAATGCGAGGTAACGGATACCTATTCTTGATGGTGACATGGTTCATTTCCAGAGTCAATACAAAGTCGCATACTCCCCGCCTTTCTTCTTCACTAATAGAACAGAGCACCCCAAGGAGACGTCTTGTATGATTTAATGAAACCAATGTCTAACAATTTCGTGAATTGGGTCTTTAACTCTTGAAGTTCAATAGATCCATTCGATATGGGGCTTTGAAATGGGTTTTGTATCAATTCAAGGTCGATACAAAATTCAATTTCACGCCCGGGGTAGGCTGTGAAGTTCTTCAGGGAATACGTCAAGAAATTTATTAACAATAGAAATATCATTCAAATCTGACGTATTTTTATTTAAATCCGTGACATGGGCTAAGAAAGCTTCACATCCATTTTTTAATAAACGAATAACTTTATGGCTTGATATGACAGTTATTGATTTTAGTGGTTTGGTTGCTTGAATTCGCATAATAGGTTGGTTAAGAATTAAAAGCTAACAACCTTACAAAAATAATCTATTTTAGCATGATGAGTAGTTAACCAATCAATCCCTAAAATCACATCAAATGCAAGTATTTTCAAAGAAATAAGATCGACAGGTAATGTGCGGTTACCGATTTGAATCAAACAAGACTTATAAACCGTGGATGTAATGAAGGTTTCTCCCAACGGAGTTTTAAATGATAAGTCAATGTCCAATTTCTCCAGAGTCAAATTTAAACGTTGAGCGCAAGTAGGAGAAATAAAAGAATGGGTAGAGCCGGTATCAAATAAGGTATATACTTCGCTAGAGTTTATGATAAGCTTACGCGTAATGACCTCATTCGGGTTCCTTGCTTTCTGGGAGGTCACGACAAACGCTCTCCCTTGCATTACCGACTTTGACTTTTCTGGGACAGCCTTTGGTGCCTCCATCCCAGCTGGACTTGTCTTCGATAAACGACAAAATCAGGCTAGGTGACCTTCTTTTCCACAATTGTAACATGCTTTGGACTACATCACGCAGTTTGGACTAATATGTCCCTCCACTTCGCATTTATAACATAAGATCCGGTGATCGTTCTCCATCCTTAACAACAGGTGTTGGTGCTGACGTCTTTCCATCATTGTTAAATCTCCTCTTCTTGAAATGTCCACTCTTATTGGCATGGCCATAATTACCACCGAAGTGATTACCATTTCTGGCATGTTGATTCCATCCATGCTTGTTGTCACCGCTTTGATGACTGGTACCACTGGTATTATCATTTTGTCGGTTGCTCTCTCTTGGTTGGGTTGACTCGTTATCGCGCTCCAATAACTGAGCCCTATTTACAACATCTGAATACAAACACAGTTTATGAGAAATTAGATATTGACGTATCTCAGGTTTTCAAACCTCTTAGAAACATCCGCGTCATTCTTTCCTCATTATCAACCAAGTGAGATGCAAACCAGGACAACTCGACAAACTTAGCTTCGTACTACGACACTGTCATATTGTTCTGCTCCAACTTGATGAACTCTACCTCTTTCATGTGACGAATACTTTCGGGAAAGTACTTGTCGTTGACTAGTTCTTGGAACTTCTCCCAAGATATCTTTAGTGCGGCAGGTTGAGTACGCTTTACCGATTCCCACCAGTAATATGCCCGTCCTCGCAACATAAAGGTGGCAAAGGGAACCCTTTTGCTCCTCGGAGCATCCCAAGACATCAAATATCTTGGTGATCTGCTTTATCCACGTCTCCGCCTTAAGTTGTTTTGGCTCTCCAATAAACTCCGGTGGTCCCAGTTCCTTGATCTATTTAGCGGTGACCATTCGAGAGTGACCAGTGTTTCCACCTGCATTTTCGACAGGAGCCGCTCTCGCCTGATGTTGCATGAATTGCATAAAGCATCTGAACATCCCATCGTTAACCATTTCATCGGTGTTATTGTTTACCTGAGGATTATTGTCTTCATGTTGCACATTATCCTGGGTATTTTTGTGCTGACTCCACGATCTCATTTGCTTCATTGCTTATCTCAACATTTTCGGATGCCATTTTCCAATGCTGCCACAAAACAAGGGTTAATTAACATATCACATATTATCCCTATACTCTGGCCGACCAATTAAATACCAAATAAACTTAGGTAGGTTATACTAGCGAAGGAATTCCCCGTCTCTCCCCTCCTAGTTCTTGTCTCACATCTCAGCCAGGGATCATATCCCTAAGTTTTGATACCAACTGTGATGCCCCAAAAATAGGTATACATCACCCATCTTGGGTCGCCAGATACAAGGTACTGAATACAAATACAAACTAATTATACAACAGTCGTGTAAAATACGACAAAACATAGGCTGTGAGTTTTAATACAAATATTGTTATCTAGACAATATCCACACTCAATGGAGTCCTCATTACATTTATTATCACACTATTTCACAAAATAGTGAGGACTACTAATGCACCATCTAGGACCATCACTCTGTTCCCCGACTAGTCCCAGTTACGTTCTCATTTCCTGAAGAGAACAATGAAAGCAAAAGGGTGAGCTCAACTAGTCCAGTAAGAAATATTATGACTAAGATAATGCAGAATAAGTTATCATTAGCCTTCAACAGTATAACAACTGATAGAATATAATAGACAACAAGGTTTAGATCAAAAACTGCAGTGGAATAAGCAATCCATTAGAAGAGTCAAGTAAAGTATAAAATCTACTATCTTCTAGGATTTAGAAAGTTTTTCATCAACTTTATCGCTGAGACTTAGCTTAATAAATAAAATCGAATCATCCCTGCTCCATGGCCAAGGATATTCATGTAATCATCAATGGTCATGATTATACCGAATAATCCTTGGTCATAATCATACCAACAACCGTCCACCAATGAACTACAGGCCAATGAGGACTTTTACCACATCATTCGTCACATTACGGTTATGATTATACTGAATAATCCATGGTCATAATCATACCAAGTCCATCTATGCACGTAAGCCAAAGATGACTTTCATCACAATATAAGCATGAGGATGATGACAATGACAAAATAATTCAATGAAACAAGTTCAAGAATAAATTTTAAAGATTTATAAATTAATTTATCCAGGAACCAATAACGTCCAAATTGTCAACATGATACTGCTTTGTAGAGTAAAATTCAAGAATGCTCAGAAAAATATTTCCATGAAAAGATACTGGATGAAGCGCAAATATCAAGGATATTCCACTAATTTCATGGAGTATAGAAGCCAAAGCTTTAACCAACTGAGTATAATAGAATATATGAAACTGCAAATGGATTTTCGCCCGCCATGAGGTAATCCACGTAGACAGATCATTTCCACAATTTAATAAAGAATGAATATGAAGGATCATTCACCATGCATATGGTAATCCACATAGATAGGTTATTCCAACAGAATAATAAAGAATGGAATAACAGAAGAATTCACCATGCATGCGATAGACCGCACAAACAGGTTATTCCAACATAATAATAAAGAATGGAACCAGGTCATGCGTAATCCGCACAGACATGATATTCCAACAGAATAATAAAGAATGGAACCAGGTCATGCGTAATCCGCACTAACAGGATATACAGAATAATAAAGAATGGAATATCAACAGAATTCACCATGCATGTGATAGACCGCACAGACAGGTTATTCCAACAGAATAATAAAGAATGGAATAACAGAAGAATTTCACCATGTATGCGGTACTTCTCATAAACAGGTTATTCCAACATAATAATAAAGAAGGTAATAACAATAGCTCTCTTCATGAATACGAAAGAAATAATACCCCTTACGAGTACAACAAATAATATCCCTTACCTTAGAAAAACTGAATATTGGAGTAGTGAAGTAGCATAATACTTTTCTTCTTTCTCTCTATAGTTTCTCTCTCTAGAGTTTCAGTGAATTCGTAAGAAATAATGAAGGAATGAGCTTCTATTTATAGAAGAACTGAAAGTAGCTCTTGGTCTTAACGAAGGGTCAAAATGACTCCTGGTAATAATGAAGAGACAACTACTATTTGGGAAGGGGCAATTAACTTTTGGAACACCGAAGAGACAAGTAACTCTTGGAAAACCGAAGGGACAAGTAACTCTTGGAAAACCGAAGGGACAAGTTACTATTAAAACTTTAAACCAGCGATCCATATTTATTTACTATTATAATTTCAACCAACTGTCTGAAAAATTATCACATCTTCTCATGGAATAATATTGTACTCAAAAATGATTTGGACCGAAAAGAAATATATTTTTCTGGTGAATAGTATCCCGTGAATAGTACTTTGGGAATAGTAACCCGTGAATAGTACCCCGACACGAAAAGTGTCTCAAATACCCGATTGAACAATAATAGAGTGAATAGTAACTCGTGAATAGTACTCTGACATGAAAAGTGCCCCGAATACCCAATTGTAACCTCCAGACATCAATTATTATCGAAACAAATATCGATTTTTACTAACACTAGTAATTCACACTCAATGGAACTATCAATTTCATTTTTAATCAATACGAACTTATTCATCATTAATATTATAATTCACAATATTTAATAACCAGGTCGTTCACAGGAAAGAGGGGGCTTTTCGATAAGGATTTCTCCTTATTGGCGCTCAATTAGGTGACCAAACCTCTCCTTGACAGAACTTCTAGACATTGTCAATATTGCAAATAATAATATGAATAACTTTGCCATCTCAATTATTGATTTAATAATATATCATATTATCACGGATGATCGCGTGACTATAATTGAATCAATAATATGAGAGATATGATGCAACAATTCATTGTAGCAATAATTGAGTATAAGCGAGTGACTTCTCACGTAAGCATCAATAATCAATACCGTGTGCTACTATGCAATCAGCGTATTATTGTACTTTTACTACCTAGGGTAGTTCAAGCAGTTTTAACGGTAACACCTCTGTAGTTATTTTTATAAAAGATAATTGCATAGTTTTTTAACTACGACAATACTTACGCATTAGGGTCCACCAATGATTATGCCATCGTGCATTTAATATTCCCCTGTTAAAATGAATATTCCCCGACCAATATTATATAACCACTTGCTTACTTTGCAAAATTTGTAAATATTACCTACAACTATAACATTATATCAAATCCACACCATAATATTCAAAAATATATTTCGAGAAAATTATTCTTTATTCATAAAAGTTGGGGTCTTAAATAATAATTCCTGGTCATAATCATACCAAGTCCATCTATGCACTACGTGTCAAAGATGACTTTCATAACAATATAAGCATGAGGATGGTGACAATGATATAAAAATTCAATTAAAAGAAAGCGAAGGATAAATTTTTAAAGATTTATAATTTAATTTATCCAGAATTCAATAATGTCCAAATTGTCAACATGATACTGCTTTGTGGAGTAAAATTCAAGAATAATATTGTATCAAAAATAATTTGGATCGAAAAGAAATCAATTTTTGTCATGAATAGTACCCCAGGTGAATAGTAACCGAGTGAATAGTGCCTCATGAATAGTAACTTTGGGAATAGTAACCCCGTGAATAGTACCCTGGCATGAAAAAGTTAAAACTTATCAAGAATGCTCAGAATAATATTTTCATGAAAAGATACTGGATGAAGCGCAAATATCAAGGATATTCTACTAATTTCATGGAGTATAGAAGCCAAAACTTAACAAAATGAGTATAGAATTCGAAATCTGAAACGAAATAATATTACTTACATACTACAGAGTATGAAAGAAAATATTATTTTATACGAATCTTGAACAAAAATAATATCCCTTACTTAATATTAAGCGAAAATAATATTCCTTTTGAATATTGAAGCGAATATAATATTCCTTATTTAATATTAAATGAAAATAATATTTCTTGCGAATATTGGACGAAATAATATTCATACGAATACAAAAAATAATATCTCTTCAGGATATGAAATAAATAATACTCCTTACCTTAAAAAGATGAGTATTCCAATGGGTATAGCGGATAAATTCTTAAAGAAAACTTTCACTGTTTTCTATGCTCAAAGCTTTCTAAAACTCGAAAGAAATATGCTCAATATTATAGAAGAATAATTCTCTAATTCTGGTGTGATTTTCAATTCTAACTAAGCATCCTATTTATAGGAGAATTGAAAGGATACTATTTGAATGCACAGTGAAGGATGAAGTCACGGGCGTTCACCGGCTGAAAATTTTAAAATTTTTGATTTTACTATGCTGCACTATGCACAATAAAATATAATATATTCTATTTTTCATAAAAACAAAACTTATTATATTATATATATATATATATATATATATATATATATACACTTTGAAAAAAATGTCGGGGAATTTGGTGTGTCACATGGGGTAATGTTAATATATATATATATATATATATATATATATATATATATATATATATATATATATATATATATATATATATATAAAATCGATCAGTCCGGAGTCCTAGGACACGATAAAAAATAGACCAATTTTTTTTTTTTTTTTTTTAAAACAACTAAAAATATATTTAATATTTTATAGAACTAAAATTTTCCATAATCTGATGTTTTTGGGTGTGATTTGGATATCTATCTATAAAAATTGTATGTACGATCTGTCATGCATCGTATACATACATATTTTGTTATATGTATCCAAATCACACCTAAAACACTGTATTATGTAAAAATTTAGACCCATTTTTTTATATTTTTTTGCTTCTTTTTTTTAAAACAACTACAAAAAAATTATGAAACTTGTTTTTTTACATAATACAGTGTTTTTGGTGTGATTTAGATACATATAACAAAACAGTCTGTACAGACATGTTTTGTTATGTGTATCCAAATCATGAGTTAAACATTGTATTATGTAAAAATTCAAGTTTCATAAATTTTTATTTTTATTTTAGGTATTTTAAAAAAAGCAAAAAAAAAAGGTCCCAGATTTTAAGCCTATCAGGAGTCCAGGACGGGATCCCTTCCCTATATATATATATATATATATATATATATATATATATATATATATTAATATATATAATCCCACCATTCCAATTCCTCCCGTGACACCAGACTTTCAAGAGGAGGTTTTTCAATAAAGATTTCTCCCTATTGGCGCGTAATTAGGTGACCAAACCTCTCCTCGACAGAACTTCTAGACATTGTTAATTATGCAATTACTAATATGAATAACTTATCATCTCAATTATTGATTTAATAAAATATTATGTAGATGATACTATGACAATAATTGAATCAATAACATGAGAGATATGATGCATAGCAATAATTGAATAAAACTGAGTGACTTCTCATGTAAGCATCAATAATCAATACTGTGTGCTACTATGTAACCACGCGTATTACTGTACTTTTACTACCGGGTAGTTTAACAGTTTAACGGTAAAATTTTCGCCGTTATTTTTATAAAAAGATATTTTTGTCATTTTCTCACTCTGACTATAATTTCGACGTGGGATCCACCAATGATTGTGTCGTCGTACGAATATTTCCTGTTAAACAAATATTCCCCGACCAATCGAATATTTTATGACAACTTGCTTACTTTGCAAAATTTATAAATATTACCTACAACTATAACATTATCTCAAATCCACACCATAATATTAAAAAAAAATATTTCGAGAAAATTAAATCTTTATTCATAAAATTTGGGGTCTTACAAATACTGAACAAAAATAACATACATTACCTTAAAAATAAGAGTATTCTAACTGGTATAGCGGGGATATTCTTGAAGAAAACTTTCATTGTTTTCTACGTTCAAAGCTTCTTAAAACTCTAAAGAAATACACTCAATATTATAGAAGAAGAATTCTCTGATTCTGGTGTGATTTTCAATTCTAACTAAGCATCCTATTTATAAGAGAATGGAATGATACTATTTAGAAAAGTTTTTCACGGATGCACAATATTTTCTTTTTTCACGGGCGTCGAACAAAATCATCTGATTTTTCTGAAATTCACTATGCAAATACTATGCATAATAAAATATAATATATTCTATTTTTCATAAAAAAACAAAACTTATAATATATATATATAACCTTTGCCTTACGGCAAAGGCATACACCACACGGGCACAATCCCACACACCCACCACATTTGTCAACACACACACTCCACACACACATCACACACACACATCACCTTCACACATATACACACAAACACACATATATATATGCACACACCCACGACATATATATATATATATATATATATATATATATATATATAAACTGAGATAACTTTCTACCGATGATTTTTTTTAAAAAAATGAGTAAGTGGGGGTCCATGTAATAAACCAAAATTACAACAAATGCTTTATAAAAATTTTCTCAATATTTTTAACAACATTTATTCATCATTATTATAACCCGCAATATTAACAACCAGATCGTTCCCAAGAAAGAGGGGGATTTCTGATAAGGATTTCTCCCTATTGGCGCGCAATTTGGTGACCAAACCCCTTTCCTCGACAGAACTTTCTAGACATTGTTAATTATACAAATAATAATATGAATAACTTGTCATCTCAATTATTGATTTAATAAAATATTGACAATAATTGAATCAAATAACGTGAGATACTATGCAGCAATTATTGTAGCAATAATTGAGTATAACTGAGTGACTTCTCACGTAAGCATCAATAATCAATACCGTGTGCTACTATACAACCATGCGTATTACTGTACTTTTAACACCGGGTATTTCAACAGTTAATGGTAAAACTTTCGCCGTTATTTTTATAAAAAGATATTTTTGTCGTTTTCTAACTCCGAAAATAATTTCGTTGTGGGGTCCACCAATGATTGTGTCGTCGTACGAATATTTCCTGTTAAAACGAATATTCCCCAACCAATCAAATATTTTATAACAACTTGCATACTTTGCAAAATTTATAAATATTACCCACAACTATAACATTATATCAAATCCACACCATAATATTCAAAAATATATTTCGAGAAAAATTAATTTTATTTATGAAAGTTGGGGTCTTACAACCTCCCCTTCTTATGAAAATTCGTCCTCAAAATTTGGGTACGTACCTGGTATGTCAAAGAGGTAAGGATACCTTGATTTCATTTCAGATTTTAACTCCCAGGACATTTCCTCAACATCATGGTTTCTCCACAAAACTTTGACTTGGGATATAACCTTAGAGTGTAGAATATGTTCCTTCTTATCCAAGATTTAAACAGGTACCTCTTCATACGTTAAGTCTTCCGCTATATCGTCCGGTTCTAATTCAATAATGTGGTTTGGGTTTTCCACATATTTACGTAACATGGATATGTGAAAAACGTTATGAACACGAGACATACTTGGCAGTAAGGCGAGTCTATAGGCCACAGTTCCTACTCGATCGAGGATTTCAAATGGGCCAATGAATCGAGGATTGAGCTTTCCTCTCTTTCCAAATCTTTTAACTCCCTTCCATGGAGAAACACGTAACAACACATGATCACCAACATTGAATTCCACGTCCCTTCGATGAAGATCAACATAACTCTTTGGTCGATCTTGTGAGGTTTTTATACGTTGCCGGCTCATTTGAATCTTCTCCGTAGTCATATATACCAATTCCAGTCCCAACAACGTTGCTTCACCCACCTCGTCCCAGCATACTGGAGAAAGACACTTGCGTCCATACAACGCCTCGAATGGAGCCATACCAATACTTGCTTGATAATTATTGTTGTAGGAAAATTCCACTAATGGCAAGAACTTGTCCCAACTTCCATTGAAGTCAAGGACACAGAGTCTTAATAAATCTTCAAGAGTTTGAATAATCCTCTCCGACTGCCCGTCCGTCTGAGGATGATATGCCGAACAAAATCGCAAATCCGTGCCCATAGCTTTCTACAAACTGACCCAAAACCGTAAAGTGAATCTTGGGTCTCGATCAGAAACTATATATATTGACATACCATACAGTCTTACAATCTCATTTATGTATATACGAGCAAGACGTTCAACTGAATAAGTTTCTCGTATAGGTAAGAAATGAGCAGACTTGGTCAATCTATCAACATAGACCCAAATTTCATCTTTGCCTTGAGAAACCTTGGGAAGACCAGTAACAAAATCCATGGTAATGTGCTCCCACTTTCATTCTAGAATTTCAAGTGGTTGCAATGGACCTTTTGGCACTTGATGCTCCGCCTTGACTCGTTGACACGTTAAACACCTTGAGATAAACTCCGCGATCTCTCTTTCCATATCGCTCAACCAAAATGTATGTCAAAGATCACGATACATTTTGGTACTTCCCGGATGGATTGCAAACGGTGTGTTGTGCGCCTCCATCATGATCTTACACTTTAAATCAGGGTCGTTAGGAACACAAAGTCTGGAGTTGACTCAAAGTATTCCTTCTTCATCGATTCTTGCTTCCAGAATAACACCTTCTTTCACTTTCTTCTTCATACGCATCAGCTCCAGGTCTGTAGCTTGAGTAGCTTTAACTTTATCGATTAAAGTCGGTTCTACTCGTATATTTGACATCATCACGTGGGTCCCTAGAGTTTTAATCTCTATCTCCATCCTTTGTAAGTCATACCAAATGAGTCTTTGCATTGACAATATCGCACTTGTACCCGCATATGAACTTCTACTCAATGCGTCAGCTACCACGTTCTCTTTTCCAGGATGGTATTAGATGGTATGATCGTAATCTTTCAATAGCTCAAGCCAACGTCGTTACCACATGTTGAGTTTCTTTTGGGTGAAAAAATATTTGAGGCTTTTATGATCCGTATAGATCTCCACTTTCTCCCCATATAGGTAATGCCTTTAAATCTTAAGTGCAAAAATGACAGTTGGCAACTCTAGATCACGAGTAGGATAATTTCTCTCATATTCTTTGAGTTATCGTGAGGCATAGGCTATGACTTTCCCGTGTTGCATGAGAACACATCCTAAACATTTGCCTGAAGCATCACTATAGATGACAAATCCCTCCGAACCAGATGGTATTGTCAGAATAGGTGCTGAAATGAGTCTCCTCTTGAGTTCTTGAAAACTCTTCTCATATTCCTCGTTCCAACCGAATTTTATATCTTTTCGAGTTAGCTGAGTTAATGGAGTAGTGATTCGAGAAAATTCTTTCACGAATCTCCGATAATAACCAACTAAGCCGAGAAAGCTACGTACTTCGAAAACTGACTTAGGTTCCTCCCAGCTTTGTATTGCTTCAATCTTCGCTGGGTCAACAGATATTCCATGATTTGATATCACGTGCCCAAGGAATGCTACTTCCTCAAGCCAAAACTCGCATTTCTTCATCTTGGCATAAAGCTTGTTTTCACGAAGCTTTTGGAGTATCAGCTTCAAGTGTTGCTCATGATCTTCATGGGTTTTGGAGTATATGAGGATGTCATCAATAAAGACGACCACAATGTGATCCAAATATTCCTTGAATACTCGGTTCAACATATCCATGAAGGCAACATGAGCATTAGTCAATCCAAAAGACATGACTAAAAATTCGTAATGCCCGTACGGAGTTTGAAAGCAGTCTTTGGGATGTCATCAGTTTTAATCTTTAACTGGTGATATCCGGAATGAAGATCGATCTTTGAAAAGAATTTGGCGCCTTACAACTGGTCAAACATGTCATCAATACGAGGTAACGGATACCTATTCTTGATGTGACATGATTCAATTCCCGATAATCAATACAAAGTCGCATACTCCCATCTTTCTTCTTCACGAATAGAACAGGAGCACCCCAAGGAGACGTACTAGGACGAATAAAACTGATGTCTAACAATTCCTGCAGTTGGGTTTTTAACTCCTGAAGTTCAATAGGAGTTATTCGATATGAGGCTTTAGAAATGGATTTTGTACTAGGTTCAAGGTCAATACCAAACTCGATTTCACGCTCTGGGGGTAGGCCAGAAAGTTCTTCAGGGAATACGTCAGGAAATTTATTAACAATAGAAATATCATTCAAATCTGACGTATTTTTATTTCAATCCGTGACATGGGCTAAGAAAGCTTGACATCCGTTTTTCAATAAACGAATAGCTTTATGGCTTGATATGATAGTGATTGAATTTAGTGGTTTGGTTTCTTGAATTTGCATAATAGGTTGGTTAGGAATATGCAAGCTAACAACCTTACAAAAATAATCAATTTTTGCATGATGAGTAGTTAACCAATCAATCCCTAAAATCACATCAAATGCAAGCATTTTCAAAGAGATAAGATCGACAGGTAACGTGCGGTTGCCGATTTGAATCAAATAAGACTTATAAATAGTAGATGTAATGAAGGTTTGTCCCAACGGAGTTTCAACAGATAAGTCAAAGTCTAATTTCTTTGGAGTTAAATTTAAGCATTGAGCGCAAGTAGGAGAAATAAAAGAATGGGTAAAACCGGTATCAAATAAGGTATAAACTTTGCTAGAGTTTATGATTATCTTATCCGTGATGATCTCGTTCGGGTTCCTTACTTTTTGGGAGGTTACAACAAACGCTCTCCCTTGAACTACCGGCTTTGACTTTTCTGGGACGGCCTTTGGTGCCTCCATCCCAGTTGGACTTGGCTTTACTGCACGATAAAATCGGGCTAGGTAACCTTCTCTTCTATAATTATAACATGTTTTGGACTGATGCGTACTATTTGGACTGATGTGTCCTTCCCCTCCGCATTTGTAGCATACGATTGGTGATTGTTCTCCTTCTTTAACAACGGGTGTTGGTGATGACATCCTTCCATCATTAATGAATCTCCTCTTCTTAAAATTTCCACTTTTATTGCCTTGGCCATGATTACCACTGAAGTGGTTACCATTTTTGGCATTTTGACTTCCTCCACGTTTGTTGTCACCGCTTTGATGACTGCTACCACTGGTATTATCATTTTGTCGGCTGCTCTCTCTTGGTTGTGTTGACTCATTATCACGCTCCAATAACTGAGCCCTATTTACAACATCTGAATACAAACACAGTTTGTGAGAAAGTAAGTATTGACGTATTTCAGGTTTCAAACCTCACAGAAACATTCACATCATTCTCTCCTCATTATCAACCAAGTGGGATGCAAACCGAGACAACTCGGCAAACTTAGCTTCGTATTGCGACACGGGCATATTGTTTTGCTCCAGCTTGATAAACTCCACCTCTTTCATGTGACGAATACTTTTGGGAAAGTACTTGTTGTTGAACAGTTCTTGGAACTTCTCCCAAGACATCTTCAATGCGGTGGGTTGGGTATGCTTTACAGATTCCTACCAGTAATCTGCCTCTCCTCGCAACATGAAGGTGGAAAAGGAAACCTTTTACTCATCGAAGCATCCCAAGACATCAAATATCTTGGTGATCTGTTTTATCCACGTCTCCGCCTTAAGTGGTGTTGGCTCTCCCAAAAACTCCGGTGGTCCCACCTCCTTGAACTGCTTAGCGGTGACCATCCGAGAGTTGCCAGTGTTCCCACCTGCATTTTGAATAGGAGTCATTCTCGCCTTATGTTGCATGAATTGCATAAAGCCTCTGAATATCCCATCGTTCATCATTTGGTCAGTGTTATTTTTTTTCCTGAGGATTATTGACTTCCTGACGCACATTATTCTGGGTATTGATCGTTGGTGACTCAACAAACTCATGTGCTCCATTGCTTATCTAAACATTCTCGGATGTCATTTTCAAACACTACCACAAAACAAGGGTTAATTGGCATGCCACATATTATCCCTATATTCTAACCGACCAATTAAATAACAAATAAACTTAAGTAGGTCATACTAGCGAAGGATTTCCCCATATTTCACCCTAGTTCTAGTCTCACATCTTAGCCAAGAATCATATCCCTAAGCTTTGATACCAACTGTGACGCCTCCAAAATAGGTATACATCACCCATTCTGAGTCGCCAAAAACATGGTACATAATTCAAATACAAACTTAATTTATACAACTGTTAAGTGTCGTGTAGAATAAGACAAAATATAAGCTGTGAGTTTTAATACAAATATTGTCTTCTAGACACTATTCAAACTCAAAATAAGTCATCATTACAATTATTATCACACTATTTCATAGAATAGTGAGGACTACTAATGCAAACATCTGGACCGTCACTCCGTTCCCCGACTAGTCCAAGCTATATTCTCATTTCCTGAAGAGAACAATGAAAGCAAAGGGTGAGCTCAACTAGTCCAGTAAGAAATATTATGACTAAGATAATACAGAATAAATTATCGTTAGCCTTCAACAGTGTTAAACTGATAAAATATAATAAACATCAAGTTTAACTGCAGCGGAACAAGCAATCCATTAGAAGAATCAATTAGAGCATGATATCTACTATCTTCTATGATTTTAAAAGTTTATCATCAATTTTATCGCTGAGACTCAACTTAATAACTAATCCACATCATCGAATCATCCCTGCACTACGGCCAAGGATATTCACTAGTATCACGTCCACGAATTATCCATGCACTACGGGTAAAGGATATTCGTGTAATCATCAATGGTCATGATCATGGCAACAACTGTCCATCAATGCACTACGGGCCAATGAGGACTTTTACCATATCATTTGTAACATTACGGTCATGATTATACCGAATAATCCCTGGTCATAATCATACCAATCAACAATCAATCTATGCACTACGGACCAAAGAGGACTTTTATAATAATATAAGCATGAGGATGATGACAATGATATAAGAATTCAATTAAATGAAAACAAATGATACATTTTTAAAGATTTATAATTTAATTTATCCAAAATTGAAAAACGTCCAAATTGTGAACATGATACTATTTTGTGGAGTAAAATTCAAGAATAATATTGTATAAAAATGATTTGGACCGAAAAAAATCAATTTTTGTCATAAATAGTACTCCAGGTGAATAGTAATCGAGTGAATAGTACCCCGTGAATAGTACTTCAGGAATAGTACTCTGTGAATAGTAATCTGACATGAAAAGTTTAAAACTTATCAAGAATGCTCATAATAATATTTCCATGAAAAGATACTAGATGAAGCGCAAATATAAAGGATATTCTACTAATTTCATGGAGTATAGAAGTCAAAACTTTAACAAAAGGAGTGTAGAATTCGAAATCTGAAATGAAATAATATTACTTACATACTACAGAGTATGGAAGAAATTATTATTTCATATGAATACTGAACAAAAATAAAATCCCTTACCTTAAAAAGAAGAGTATTCTAACTGGTATAGCGGGGATATTCTTGAAGAAAACTTTCACTGTTTTCTATGCTCAAAGATTCTTAAAACTTTAAAGAAATACACTAAATATTATAGAAGAAGAATTCTCTGATTCTGGTGTGATTTTCAATTCTAACTAAGCATCCTTTTTATAGGAGAATGGAATGATACTATTTAAAAAGTTTTTCACGGACGCACAGTATTCTTTTTTTTTCTTTTCACGGGCGCCGAACAAAATCGTCTGATTTTTCTGAAATTTACTATGCAGACACTATGAAAATACTATGCATAATAAAATATAATATATTTTATTTTTCATAAAAAATAAAACTTATATATATATATATATATATATATATATATATATTTGACATGTGTGTGTTGAATATGTAAGTTTAAGCTGTGTGTGTGGTGTATGCCTTTGCCATAAGACAAAGGTTATATATATATATACACACTACCCAACATACATTCCATAATTTAAATTCACGGGCACAATCCCACAAACCCACCACATTTGTCAACACACACATCACACTCACACTCACTCACACACACACACACACACATATATATATATACACATATATAACACTAATAATATATATATATATATATATATATATATATATACACACACACACACACACACACACACACACACACATATATATATATATATATATATATATATATATATATAAACTGAGATAACTTTTTACCGGTGATTTTTTTAAAAATAAATGAGTAAGTGGGGATCCATGTAATAAACCAAAATTACAACAAATACTTTATAAAAATTTTCCCAATATTTTTAACAACATTTATTCATCATTATTATAACCCGCAATATTAACAACCAGATCGTTCCCATAAAATATGGGGCTTTCCGATAAGGATTTCTCCCTATTGGCGCGCAATTAAGTGACCAAACCCCTTTTATCGACAGAACTTTCTAGACATTGTTAATTATGCAAATATTAATATGAATAACTTGTCATCTCAATTATTGATTTAATAAAATATTGACAATAATTGAATCAAATAACGTGAGATACTATATGTTAGTTTCAAGTAGGCACAATATAGATCTAGAAGGGGGGGGTTGAATAGATCCTTTTAATTTTAAATACTTTTCTCTTTTATTTTGTATAGTTAATAATTTAGCATATGACAAACATAAGAATCTTTTCAAGTACAGCGGAATAAGTAAAAGATCCCCTTCATTGATATATTCATAACCATACATACATTGTTCTTAGAGTTAGTTCGGTTGTAAGCAGTTAAAACATACATAGTAGTTATAGTAGTTAAAGCACATAATGTAAATGACATAAAGTAAAAGACACAAGGGGTTTGAAGTGGTTCAGAGACTCAAGCTCCTAATCCACTCTTCTTCTTTCAACTAGCAGGATTTCCACTAAGGAAGGGCAGTACCCTGAATCACTAAGATTTCTTCAAGGCCAGCAGCCTTGGGACTTCAGTTCACTAAGAACTCTTCATGGCCAGCAGCAGCCTTGGAACTTTTCTAGTTCCCTAGGAACTCTTCAAGCCCAGCAGGCTTGGAACTTCATTTAGTCCCTCTGGACAAGGACCCCTCAGGCCCTGGCTTCTTGTTGTTGTTGGTGGTGTTGGTGTTGAGCTACTAAGATGTCTTTGAGCTTGATCATCTTTTGTACTTAGCCGCTTGGTGTAGTCCTCTTTGTATTCTGTTTTGAGACTGGACCACATCTTTTTTGGTGCAATTGATCTTCTTCTATTTTGCTCATCTTCATGTTGTGTCAGCTGTGCACCCTCACCATTTCTTGAACCTTTCTTAACATGTTGGCAGACATGGTTCTGCACTTGCTCTGCTTCAGCTTTGGGTTCATGGCGGATCGTTGCCACTCTTCTAAATGTTATCTTCTTGTCCTTCTCGGCTCTTAGCTTAGATGCCAATTCAAGTTGCATTTTCATTTTTGTTGAGTAAAACTTTAGTCTGTTTAACTCAATCTGAATGTTGATTGGGTTGATGCTTAGATCTTCTGTTAGCTTGCATGCCATTCATAGAGTGCTCTCTTGTTCCCTTCAGGTGGGATGTATCTATGCAGCTTAGACTAGAGGCTTCATTCTTTTGGATATTCCGGGAATGCTCATTTATTGAGAATCGTATTTGCTCTACGATTTTGCCTTACCATTGTGAGCACATCTGTTGAAGTCTTAGTTGTACACTCTACGATTCAGCTTTGGCTGTGCAAACACTACGACTCCGAGATCAGATCTTGACACTCTATGATTTTTGTTGTTGTGCTTGTTGTCTTCATCTGATCTTTCTCAACTACGATCACTGCCTATGATATGATCAGTAGACTCTACGACTCTGAGTGTAGTCTACGATTCTTGACTCTCACCCATCTTTCTGCTGGTTCATCAAAAACTTTCACCACTATTCTTCTGTTGATTCTTGCTGGAGAGAGGACGGGATAATCTGCTGGTTCCTCTGATTCCTGATTTGCAGAACTAGAATCTTCCTCCATTTCTTCACATTCTGAGCTTCACTCATGTTGACTTCTTTCATCAGTGAATTTCTCTTGCTTATTTTCATCACTAGTGCCATCTTCAGCATCCTCTTCCTTTGATTCAAATCCATCATCACTCACTTTAATGATTGTAGTAGAGTGTTTACCTTGCTTCTTTAGAACAAACTTAGCATGTAGTCTATAGCTCTTTCTTCTTGTTGGAGGTTCAGCTATAGGGGTTTCAGACTCCTCTTCTTCATCAGACTCCGAAGCTTTTGTATCATCAGACAGACTTCCTTGATGTTTAGCAATAGTGAGGGCATTTCCTTCTTCTTCGAAATCAACATCATTTGACCCATCATCTGGACTTGTTGGAGCATTTACATTTGGAGATGCAGTTGGGTCATCTTGTAGCTTTTCTTCATCATCAGAGAGAATGCTCTGAGAGTTAGCTACTGGGCTTGTGCATTTTTCTTCATCATCAGATTCTACATTTTCTTCCATGAATCCAGCTTCAGCTTCATTGCTGGATTCATTCTTTGGGGACACATTGTTGGGACTTTCAATTTCCTTCTCTTCCTCTAACTCTACGTTCTCCTTTTCGTCAGATGTACTTTCTTGAGAAACTAGGACTAGTCTGTTTACCACCTTAGCTTTCTTTCTGGATGGCCCTTGAAGTAATCTGTTACTTCTCTTTTTTGTGGTCTCTGCAGTTGAGACCTTTTCATCTTCATCCTTGTCTTCTGTGAAGAGACTTCTTGGCAAGGACTCAGTTTCCTTCACGCCCTTGGATTTATTCCTTGATTGTGTGGTTGCTGATGGTGCAGAATCACCGGACTCAGAGCTTTCTACCTCTTTTGCCTTCCTCTTTTTCGCAGAGTTCTTTCTGCTGCTCCCTGTTGTTGTCAACCTTCTGTTCTCCTTTGGGTTTTTCTTCCAATTTATAAACAATTGTGGGGACATTACTTTGTGAACATTCAAAGGCTCTCCTTCATCATTCTTAACTTTTCTTCCCAGATTCTTCTTTAGCACTATACTCAACAGTCTTCCATGAAACACCTTTGTCAGGGGGTTTTCTGTAGACTTCTTCAACTCATCCTTTTCTACCCATTTGAAGATCTAATCAAACAAGATAGTTCCAAAATTGATTCGCTTCTTCAGAACTATAGCAAACATAATTTTCAACTACTGATCAAGCATAGTGTCATGTGCAGTATCCTTGCATAGTATACATTTGCCCACTATCTCAACAAGGAACTCGAATTCCTCCAGAAACTCCTTTTTCTTCATGTCCTTCAGATTAGGGTTTCTTTGGTACAGCATTAGCCTCTTGCCTTCTTCAATGTCGACTTCATCCAAGTTTATCAGACCTTGATTGGGAAACCCCAAACATTGATTGATGTCTGATGCTCTTATCTTCAGACTTGATCCTTTCACCTTAGTGGTCAGAAGCCCAGAATTCGTTGAGGCATTTGAGTAGAACTGCTTCACTAGCTCTGTATAGACTGGAGTGTCAGCCTTCAAGTACTCAGAGAACCCAACCTTCTTTACGAGCTCAAGTATGTCCATGAACTTCATTTCTGATTCTTCGAACTTTTTGAAGCCGAGTTGGATTCCTGTTATAACTCGTCATCCTGCCATTTGAAGAGTTCAAAGTATATGGGTATGTGATTCAGAGAGATTTATGAGAGATAGTTGATTGTGATTTGGGTTTTGGAGGTTTACTCGATTTAAGCTTCAAAGAGGATTCTAGGGTTTAAAAATGGGAGGGAGAAAGGTTCGATAGTTTCTGATAACTATTTGCAGACTTTGAATTTGTCTTTATGGTAGTTTCCCCTGACTTTGCATAAACATTTATGTGTCAACCAACCATTGGTTGCACGATGCCCAGTAATGAGCTGTAACTCCCCATAAACTTTTCAGTTAGATATCTCTTTTAGTAGGGTAGACGTTTAATTGACGTGGATTGACCATTGACGTTTTAGGTTCGTAGAGTAGCATGGTAAGGAAGCTAATGACTCTACAATTTCCTTTGTTAACTCAACGATCAACTTTTGAGAGAGATGTTGTAGTCGATGGTTTTGACATTAATCCTCCTCTTGAAACTGCATATCTTGATCACTGATGTACCCCAAGCCAGTTTGGGCACTTAAGTTCTAAGATGCGTTTGCATGATATCTTTCCAAACTGTATTCGAACTTATCTCCTCATAATTTGAATGGTTGGGCAATTATTCCAGTTCTTCTGAGCTCCTCATGAGCTAGAGTATCCTCTGGTAGGACTGCGATCGTCGAGTCTGCTTCTACGATCACTGAGGTTGCACTACGATCGTGGAGTTCTCTTCAACCTCTACTCTACGATCGTTGACTGACTTGGTCCTTGAGATGAACTTTACTTAACATTCCTTCTGGGCCAAGGTAGCCCAGGAAGGACCAACCTCTTAGAGTGAACTAAGAGTTAGGTTTGTCCCTGAGGCGCTTTCCAGATGAAGTACTTTAGAAGTGATTTGCACTGATATCTCATTTGACCTTTTTTCTACTGGGGAGGGCCTCTACCAACTTTAGGCAATTGTATTTGCTGTAATCGTGGTGTCCTCCTGTTCTTATACTACGATCAGATGTTTAATCGTAGGCACTCCACGATTTTGGGTTGGGTGGCAGAAAGATTATCAGTAGTACATTTTGAGATGTTTCTACTGACTATGGTTCTTCATTTAGTTCATCAGCCACAGAGTTTTGGAACTCTGTAGCTGGTACACTATTTCATAGTATAACTCAGTGTTGTTATTTCTTAAAAGATCACTGCTTCCCCATGTTCAAACTATCTTCTCAGTGAGGTGTGATTTCCTTTTCTTCATGTGCGTTAGGAGGCATCCTTGCATGCTTCTTTCTGACTGGAATCACCACTGACAGTCAAATCTGTTTTCATCATAGACATGGATATCTCTAGGACTGATCATTCTACGATCATTTATCTGCACTACGAATATAGTCTTCTTTGACACTTTGTGCTTGCTGAGCTTTGCTTCCATAATGAGTTCCTCATGATTGATGCTCGATGATCCTCTGTCGTGAACTTTTTTTAGGATTCTCTTCATATGACATGCTTTGCATGATTGAGCATATAAGACCTTTTCCATCTTTGGTTGAGGTTGAATGGCCTGCTTCCATACAAGTATCAGCAGCTAAGTGAGCTTCATTTGGATTAGCTCAGCAGGTCTTCAAGGGCAGGCTTTGACATATAGGAATTTTATCAGAATCATTTCTGAACAGTCTTAAGCCTTCTGCTGGTTGAATCTTTCTTTGACTGAAGTCTTTTGCTTCATCATTCCTTAGTTTGGTCAGATATACCAAGTACTTGTAGGTTAGATATATTTCTATTTCGGCACCCATAGTTAAATGGGTCCTGCCATGTTAGTTTCAAAAACCTTATTCCTCATATATTAGAATTAACATCATATTGATCACCAACAATCAAATTCATGCATACAGCTAATTTGGATATTACATTTTGAGATGCATAATGATGAGTGTGTGTAAGATTTGTCATTTTAATAAAAAATTCTTTTCATTTGATGGTTTCATCATTTGCTTGGTTATGTTCACAGAGTTTAAATATTCACAGAGTGAAAGTTAACACTGTAACAACCCGGAATTCCGGATTGTCCAGAATTTAAGTTTAAAGAATTAGTTATTAATAAAATGAATTTTTATTAATACTATTCTGTGCTATGTGTTTATTAATCGTTCTATAACCTAGAATGATTATTAATCGGGAGGATTCTGGCTACGAGCTAGATTGAACGAGTAAGAATTTTCAAGACAAAAATAAAAAAAATTCGGAGACAAAAAAAATTTTGGGGAGAAAAAAGGCGAAATAGGCACTATTCAATTCGACGAAACCTAAGGGTTAGGGTTTGAATAACCTAAACCTTTCAGAGAGTTCGGTATGTCGAAATGATATTGATCGAAAGATTTGACGATAATATATCGTGAAAAGTTAAGTAAAGTAGATAAAAGTTTTTCTCGAAAAAGCGTGCGAAATAAGACGAAATAAAAGCGATGAAAAAAATCTTGCGTGTACTTTTCATTCGTTTAGCTACGTTAGGGGAAAACGTGAAGGAAAACGCTTAACGTGGAAAAGTGTTTTTCAGTTTTTCAAAGATCCGAAGAATACGTAAAAGTTAATCGGTAGAGGAAAGACGAAATATTCAAAAATATTTGGATTCCAAGAATCGCAGTTTTCGAACTGTCGGACGAATTCCGAATTACGGAAGCACGAAGCTTACAAGGGAAGCTAGCTAAGGAGGTGGGGCGGCCACTTGGCCACCAAGTAAACTTGGTGGCTAAGTTATGAATAGTAAGGAGGTTAGGGTGGCAAAATGACTAAAATGCCCCTAGCCTTGGTTTTCTATATAAACAAGCTTAAGCTCATTTGTTTGATTGATAATTCAACTAACACTTGAGAAAGAAAGAGAGATAGACTTTGGATGGGAGAGGAAGAGAAGGAGAATGAGGAAAAGCTAGCTTGAATGCACGCTTTGTCCGACGGAAGGAGATTAAAGAAGAACGGTAATCCGAACCCTAGTTCTTCTAATTTTTCTTTAAGTTTTTATGTTCAAAAACATAACTTAATGAGAATAAGGATTAAAAGATATTGAGAATGATTTCATATGGTTGAAACCATGAGAAAATAAGAAATAAGAAATAAGAAATTTAGTTTACAAATTTCTTAAGTAAGTATAAGATTCGTGAGGATTTTGAGTGATCCGAATGAATATTATGAACGAGTAGGTGAATTAAGTAAGGAATGGTGTTCTATGACATTAAATTCCAAGAAAAAGTGAAATCGTAATCCAAAATATCGATTAAAAATGAAGGACGAACGAAGAACGCGAAGAACACGAAGAACGTTGTTGATGGACAAATTTAAAACCATCGTAGTGTAATTGTTGTTGATGGAAAAGTTTAAAACCATCGCGTATAAGTTAGATGCTTATTGCTTGGTTAGGAATGGTAGAAACATTCATGAAGAACGGATTAAAACTAAGCTATAACGAAGTTATGGCGAAAAATTCGTAAAAGAAGAACGAAAATTTTAAAGTTAGTAAATGAA
This sequence comes from Panax ginseng, assembly GCA_020205605.1. Classification (NCBI taxonomy): domain Eukaryota; kingdom Viridiplantae; phylum Streptophyta; class Magnoliopsida; order Apiales; family Araliaceae; genus Panax; species Panax ginseng. The sequence goes on along the minus strand of CM035146.1, from coordinate 86,071,342 downwards.
CCGAAAGTGTAGGGTTTCATAAAAATGTAAGAGAACGTATAAAACGTGAGTCGTGGACTCCAGAACGAACGAATTCCGAGTTCGGATGACCGAATTACGGACGAACGAATGAAGAACGTTAATAACGTAAAAATGAACGAAGAGTGAAGATTAAGCCAATTGAATAACATGTTAACGGATTCAGAACGAAGTTCTGTCTATGGGTAATCAAAGTACGTAAGTTAAGGAAGAAAATGGCTTTGGAATGACCTCGTTCCGAGTTATAACGAAGAAGTTATGAGATTTCGAAATCAGCGTCTCAAGCTTATAAAAGACTTAGAAAAATTTTCTAGGTTTCATGCTCGGCGCCGCAGCGCGAGTCGTGCCTTGGAAGCCGGCGCCGCATCCCAAACTCGCCCATAATCTTCTGGAGAGTGGTGCCGCATCGCGAGAGATAACAAAGGACTTGGCGCCACGGCCTTGATCCGAAGAAGAGAGAGAAGTTGGCATCGCAGCATGACGAGAAGGAAGGGAAGGGCACGGCAATGCGGCACGGTGCGAGTAATGCCGTAAATGAGATTTTTATTTCTCAGTTACTTGAGGATGTGCAAGAAAGAAGTATGAACATGTAGTTCACGTAATGTAACATTCAATCAAGTGTTGTAAACCTTTAGTAAAGGTTGAACGGAAAGATTTAACGAGATTAAAAGATAGAGAATGTAAGAGCTAGATTACGTAATCGATATTCGGGGACCGTAGTCGTAATGAACGAACGTGAGGGGTTAATGTGATTGTGATTCCTTAGACGTTGAGTGATGAAGGTAACAAGTAACATTTCGATGTTATGTTGTGATAATGAGAGATAAGTGTAAAGCGTATAGACGCTGTGAACGCAACGTTGTTGCGATGAACAATCGGTCTTAGCATACAGCGAACCGTATGGTTTTGACATTAAGAAAGAATAATGAACATGGGGTTCATGGGATGGATAACGATCGAAAGCAATTAAAACCTTGAGTAAAGGTTGAATGAGAGATTAAGAGACGAGCAACGTGAACGTTGAATACGTAAACGATCCTCGTGAATTGTATTCGCGTTTGTGAACGTCTTAAGTATATACTGGTTGTATGACTTAGAGCGTTGATGAATGTAGTAAGTAAGATACGAATGGTATCAAGAAAGCCATATCGAACGGTAATGAGATTAATGAAAGCCGAATGTGGATCGGATAAGAATGAATCCTGAGGTATGGCAATTACTTGCCAGAAAGCCAAAAAGGAATAAGAAATTAACTTAACGAACATTATAATTTAATAATTCGTATAAGTTAAGAGAAAGTTAGGTTGTGGTACAATCGTAACCTTTGATGGTTGACATATGGGAGCTGGGCTAAACAATTCCTTCAGAGAGAGAAGGTATATACAAAACTGGCAACCGATCTAACTCACTGTGATGGCAGTGTAGATGAGACGGAACTTGTTTGTTGGTTGTTTGTGGGAAACCACTCAGAGTACCATATGGACTACTAGCAGAGAAGCGATGTGTGCTGCGTCCTAGAGAAGTATAAGAAGAAGATAAGAATATAAATCATCGAAGATGATGAACATTTTGAGTAAGACATCTCCATATGTCATAAAGCCGTAAAGCAGTAAAGAAAGTTGGTCGCGTAAACTTAGTTGTAAGAACGCGAACCTTAACAAGTAAAGTTAAGTAAACCAATGCGTAAGTCAAGTATATGACTAATTGGTGTATTTGTTATTTCCTTATGTGTTATAGGGATTGGAATGAGCAGTTCAGCGTAAGTTGTAGCTGTGCGTAAGGCAAGTTTCCTAACTTCATTCATATTTTAAATGAATGCTAGTTTCTTAAACATCTTAGATGTTGAACTTGAGAAATTCTGTCTATGTGAAAATGTGTGATATTTCTGCAAGGTGGTAGAACGTATGAGGCCTTGTGCCACAATGTGAACACTTCGGTGTTTTTATGATATGAACTATTCTATGATTGAACTGTTCAATACAAGTATGCCGGTTTATAATGAACCGTTATTGTTAAGTCTGTGCTATTGATTCTAGCCAGACAGGATGTGTATGAAAGATAGTAGAGAATGAAAGTATTTCAAAGTGAATGTGACTAATGTTTTAAAATGATAGGAATCGAGATTATTCCTATTGTTCAAGCTGCTTCATAACCTTTGTTCGGTTATTGAAGTTCCAAAGAAATGTTAAACTCTTGAAGTTGTATGTTTAACTGCTATAACTTGCTGGGCAATTGAATGCTCACACTTTCTTTAAATGAAAAACATTTTCAGCGAACGACGTTGAAGAACTTAAGGATCCCGAAAAGATCAAGCTGATCGGTATCCAGACGAAGTGTCATTCAGTATATGAATGTGCGTGAAGAGCAAGTGAAGACTTATAATATAGAATGATAGAATTAAACTATAGACTAGTTTAATGAACAGTTATGAATCCTTGGTAGCGGATGAAAGTCACTCGTGTAAGATGTAAAGAATAATGTAATTATCATTATTTGTAATGAAAGAGGTTCTAAGGTTTCGAGAACCTGGGATTTGAGAGTGTATGTTGTTATATTTCAGTATATAATGATGTATGCAGAATGAATGATGTACTCGTGACGTACGGAATCCGGGTGTGAAGATAGACCGGATTTTGGGGCGTTACAAACACTATTACTTCTGCGTATCTGGTTGATTCATAGAGGTGATCAGTTTCTGTGAATCCTCAAGATACTCTTGTAGAATTGATCATACTCTAAGTGTAACATAGGTTTGTACATACATACTAACCCATTAGCAAAGATTACTCCATATAAAATTGATTTAACCTTTGATATGCTTATGACCTATTTTAGATTTCTTTGAAGATGTCATCTTCAACCTAAAACTTGGATGGAGAGAAGGTTTGTAAGCATTTGAGTTTCCAACCTCAGTGTACTTTCTCTCTTCACCTTTTTAGGTAGATTATGATTTCTTGACAGGATACTGTTATAGTGCATAAGGAGGTGTAACATGATGTATACAATTATATTAGTGAGGAATCGTACCTTTCTACTGTCAGTTTCTTAATAGTCATTTATCTTTGACATACTGAGGTTAGGCATTGATCTGCATAGTTTCTCATTTGCTCCTGACAGCTTGTTGCTCCTCTTGACCTTCAATTAATCAGTCATGGTCTTGAAGATGCAAGCTAAGAAAATCTCAGCATCTTTTAGTTGTAAGACTCCAACTTATTATAAATAAAATCGAATTTCCTCTATTTATTATTGTGAATAATAAGGTGTTAATTTGATATAATGCTTTGGTTATAGGTGAAATGTGCAAATTTTGTAAAATAAGCAAGTGGTTATAAAATATTCATTGTGTCGGGGAATATTTGTTTGGTCGTGGAATATTGTTTCTGTCGGGGAATATTCGTACGACGGCGTATCCATTTGTGGGCCCCATAACAAAAAACGGTCGAATGAAGAGAACGACAAATTTAAGTTTTTATAAATAACAACGTAATTCTTATCGTTAACACTGTTGGAATACCTGGTGGTTAAAATACAGTAAAACGCGTGGTTGCACAGTAGCACACGGTATTGCACAGTATTTTGAAATTATTGATTCTTACGTAAGAAGGCACTACTCAATAATTATTACAGTAATTACTGTTCAATATTTTATTTTATTGGTTCAATAATTGTTGCGTTGATATTTTATATTATTGTTGTTTCAATAATTGTCACTACACAGTATTTCCCATTATCAGATCAATAATTCATATTATCTGAATAATATTATTAGATAGCATTATTGGCAATGTCTAGAAAGTTCTGTCAAGGAGAGGTTTGGTCACCTAATTGCGCGCCAGTAAGGAGAAATCCTTATCGGAAAGGCCCCTCTTTCCTGGGAACGGCCTGGTTGTCATTATTGTGATTTTGTAATATTATTTGTGAATAATTATTTATTGATTTTTATGATAAGGAAATATTTATTTTATGTGGATATAAATGAAAGAAATATTTATTTTTATGTGGATATAATTGAAGGAATTAATGTTGAGGTATTTTATCAGTATTTTGTCAGAATGGATGTATTAAAAATCATCCATATGTGGATTTCGGACATTTTCTATTTGGAATTTGGAAAAACTTTCTTCTGCAAAGTTGTAGAGAATTCGATTTCCTATAGAATGGACATAAAATTCGTATTTTTCTGATAAAAAGCTATTTATTATGAATTATTGAAGTTTCAAAAATTAAATATTTTTATTCAAATTATGGGTGGGACCCACTTTTATTTTTTGTGAAAACATGTGCTGAATTATTTTTTTCAAAGGTGGTGGGCTGTTGATTTTCAAAGTGGCAGGCGTATGAAGGAAAGAATTATATTAATATTTTATTATTTAGTCTCCTTTGACGTTCTAGCATTTTTCTATAAATAGGGTGCTTAGTTAGAATTAAAAATCACACCAGAAACAAGTTTTCTCTCTCTATATATATTATCGAGCGTATTTTGTGAGTATTTAGATACTTTGTGAGTTGTTATTCAGTGAAAGTTTCCTTCAGCCTTATACCGATATTCCAATCAGAAATACTGTTATTTTGAGGTAAGGGATGTTATTTTCTTCATAATGATGTTATTCTTTCAATATCATTATACCGAAATATTGGTATGGATTTTATTGTGGAATTTCTATCTTTTTGTGTCAGGGTTACTATTCACGTATACGGCACTATTTACGATACCTCTGACCTTTATTCACGAATAATACTGGCATTATTCACGGGAAAAAAAGAAATTTTCTTTTCTTTTTCTAAGTTGTCTATTATGGTTACTATCTTTGATTGTATCCATAATTTGATCTTTATTCTTGAATTTTGCTCCACAATTGATTATTATAAGGTATTTTTGAACTTGGATAAACTAAAGTACGAATGATTAATCTTTGATCTTTTATCTCACTAGATTCGTTTTCTTTAAGATATTTTTCATCATCATCAGTCCTAAATGATGATATTACTGAATATCTTTGGCTTGTAGTGCAAAGATGAATGATTAACTAATGAATATCTTTGGCCCGTAGTGCAAAGATGAACAGGTGTTGAGATGAACATGACCAACTGGTGATACAAATGAATATCTTTGGCATGTAGTGCAAAGATGAATATTTGATTCAAGATGTATATTGATTGATGTTACAGGGATAAAATATTGATGATGGACTTTTAAATCTTAGAAGATAGTAGAATTCATTCTCTACTTGACTCTTCTAATGGATTGTTGTTTCCGCTGCAGTTGTTGATCTAATACTTGTTGTCTATTATGTTCTATCAGATTTTTCCCTGTTGAAGATTAATGATAATTTATTGTATATTATCTTAGTCATAATATTCTTTACTAGGCTAGTTGAGCTCACCCTTTTCCTTTTTTGTTCCATTTTTCTTCTCAGGAGGTGAGAACATAGCAGGAACTAGCCGGGGTATGGAGTGATGGTTCAAGATAGTCGTTTTAGTAGTCTTCACTATTTTGTAAAATAGTGTATCAATAATTGTAATGAGGACTCCTTTTGAGTTTGTATACTGTCTATTAGACAATATTTGTATTCAAACTCACAATATATTTGTTGTCGTATTTTGCACGACAATTGTATTACTGAAGTTGTATTTGTTTCTGTACCATGTATTTGGCGACTTAGAATAGGTGATGTATACCTATTTTGGGGGCGTCACAATTGGTATCAGAGCTTAGGGATATGGTCTCTGGTGGTGATCGGGGAATAGAACTAGGAGGGGAGAGACGAGTAATCCTTCGCTAATGTGTCATACCTAAGTTTATTTGGTTGGTCAGTCGAAGCATATTGTTAATATGTGATATTTTAATTTGTTAATTAACCCTTATTTTGTGGCAGTATTTGAGAATGGCAGCTGGAAATATTAACAATGGAGTGAATGAGACCGTGGATACACCTTTAATCACCACCCAGGGGAACGTGCAACAGGAAGGCAATATTCCTCCTATAAACAACACTACCGAAAAAATGATGAATAATGGGATGTTTAGAAGCTTTTTGCAGTTCATGCAAAATCAGACGAGGGAGACTCGTGTATAAAATACGGGTGGAAATGATAGCAATGTGTGGCTTGTCACAGCTAAGCAGTTCAAAGAGTTGGGACCACCAGAATTTGCGGGAACACCGGATTCGATCAAATTACCAAGATATTCGATGTCTTGGGATGCATGGAGGAACATAAGGTTCCATTCGCCACCTTTATGTTCCGTGGTGAGGCAGAACATCTTGGTGGGAGTCTCGTGAAGCGACTCTGACCGCCGCACTCAACATGTCTTGGGAAATGTTTCAGAAACTGCTTAATGACAAGTACTTTCTTGAAAGTATTCATCATATGAAGGAGGTAAAGTTCATTAGACTGGAACAAAACAACATGACGGTGTCCCAGTACGAGGAAAAGTTTACAAAGTTATCCAAGTTTGCACCTCATTTAGTAGAGAATGAGGAACGAATGACGAGAATGTTTCTAAGAGGTCTAAAACCCGAGATTCAGAAATATCTTATCTCTCATAAATTTTCTTTATATTCAGATGTTGTAAACAGGGCTCAATTATTAGAACGAGATAATGAGTATGTTTAACCAAGGGACCACAATCAGGGTCATACCGGTGGCAGCGGTCATCGGAGCAATGACAACCAGCGGGAAAGAAAATATTCGGACAAAAGCGGTAACCACTCTAGTGGTAATCGTGGCCATAAAAATAGAAGAAGCGAGTCGGGAGGAGATTTCAAGAAGAGAAGGTACAACAATGACAACGTACAGACATCAACACAAACATCAGCTGTTTCTAGGGGAGGAGAACGAGCATCGGTCGTTTGTTATAAATGTGGGAAAGAGGGACACATCAGCCCAAATTGCCCACAACAATCCAAGGTGTATTATAACTGTGGAAAGGAAGGTCATATAGTTAGAGATTATCTTGTTGTGAAACCAAGTTCAACAGGGATGGTGACTCCAAAGACTGTCCCGGACAAGTCAAAGTCGGTGGTTCCTGGAGGGGCGTTTATCGGGACTGCCCAAAACGCGAGGAACACGAACGAGGTGATCACGGGTAAGCTAATCATAAACTCTTGTGAAGTTTATACCTTATTAGATACCAGTTCTACCCATTCTTTTATCTCTCCTGCTTGTGCTCAACGTTTGAACTTGACTCCGGAGAAATTAGACCTTGACTTATCTGTTGAGACTCCGTTAGGAGAAACTTTCATTACATCTACTGTTTATAAATCTTGTTTGATTCAAGTTGGAACCATAACATTACCTGTCGATCTTATTTCATTGAAAATACTTGCATTTGATGTGATTTTAGGGATTGATTGGTTAACCACTCATCATACTAAAATTGATTATTTTCATAAGGTTGTTAGTTTTCATATTCCTAACCAACCTGTTATGCGAATTCAAACAACCAAACCACTAAAGTCAATCACTGTCATATCAAGCCATAAATCTATTCGTTTATTGAAAAATGGATGTCAAGATTTCATAGTCCATGTCACGGACTTGAACAAAAACACGTCAGATTTGAATAATATTTCTGTTGTTAGTGAATTTTCTAACGTATTTCTTGAAGAACTTCCCGGTCTACCCCCAGAACGTGAAGTTGAATTCTTTATTGACCTTGAACCTGGTACAAAGCCCATTTCTAAAATCCTATATCGAATGGCTCCTATTGAACTTCAGGAGTTAAAGGTCCAATTACAGGAGTTGTTGGACATCGATTTCATTCGTCCTAGTACATCTCCTTGGGTTGCTCCTGTGTTATTCGTAAAGAAGAAAGACGGGAGTATGTGGCTTTGTATTGACTACCGAGAATTGAACCATGTCCCCATCAAGAATAGGTATCTGCTACCTCGCATTGATGACCTATTTGACCAGTTGTAAGGAGCACAATTCTTTTTAAAGATCGATCTTCGTTCTGGATATCATCAGCTGAAGATTAAAACTAAGGATATTCCAAAGACTGCCTTCAGAACTCAGTACGGGCATTATGAATACTTAGTCATGTCTTTTGGATTGACTAATGCTCCTACTGCTTTCATGGATATGATGAACCGTGTGTTCAAAGAATATTTGGATCAGTTTTTTGTTGTCTTTATTGATGACATCCTCATCTATTCCAAAAGCCGTGAAGATCATGAGCGCCATTTGAAGCTGGTACTGCAAAGGCTTCGTGAAAACAAGCTATATGCCAAGCTAAAGAAATGCGAGTTCTAGCTTGAGGAAGTAGCATTCCTTGGGCACGTGGTATCAAAACATGGAGTATCTGTCGACACGGCGAAGATTGAAGCCATACAAAGTTGGGAGCAACCGAAGTACGTAGCTTTCTGGGCTTAGCTGGTTACTATCGGAGATTCGTGGAAGGATTTTCTTGAATCGCTACTCCGTTAACTCAGCTAACTCGTAAAGATACAAAATTCAGTTGGAGCGAGGATTGTGAGAAGAGTTTTCATGAACTCAAGAGGAGACTCATTTCGGCACCTGTTCTAACAATACTATCTGGTTCGGATGGATTTGTTATCTACAGCGATGCTTTAGGCAAAGGGTTAGGATGTGTTCTCATGCAACATGGGAAAGTCATAGCCTATGCCTCGCGACAACTCAAAGAATATGAGAAGAATTATCCTACTCATGATTTGGAGTTGGCAGTAGTCATTTTGGCGTTGAAGATCTGGAGGCACTACCTGTATGGGGAGAAAGTGGAGATCTATACAGATCATAAAAGCCTCAAATATTTCTTCACCCAAAAGGAACTCAACATACGGCAACAAAGTTGGCTCGAGCTGATGAAAGATTACGATCATACCATCTAATATCATCCTGGAAAAGTAAACATGGTAGCTGACGCATTGAGTAGAAGATCATATGCGGGTACGAGTGCAATGTTGTTAACACAAAGGTCCATTTTGTATGACTTGCAAAGGATGGAGATAGAGGTAAAGGCTCCAAGTACCCACGTGATGATATCAAACATACAAGTAAAACCGACTTTAATCGATAAAGTTAAAGTTGCTCAAGCTACGGACATGGAACTGATGCGTATGAAGAAGAAAGTGCAAGAAGGTGTTATTCCAGAAGCAAGAATTGATGAAGAAGGAATACTTCGAGTCAACTCCAGACTTTGTGTTCCTAACGATTCTAACTTGAAACATAGAATCATGATGGAGGCACCCAACACACTAATTGTAATCCATCCTGGGAGTACCAAAATGTATCATGATCTTCGATATACATTTTGGTGGAGTATGAAGAGAGAGATCGCAGAGTTTATATCAAGGTGTTTAACTTGTCAACGTGTAAAGGCGGAGCATCAAGTGCCAAAGAGTCCATTGCTACCATTTGAGATTTCAAAATGGAAGTGGGAACACATTACTATGGATTTCGTTACGGGTCTTCCCAAGGTTTCTCAAGGCATAGATGCGATTTGGGTCATTGTTGATAGATTAACTAAGTTTGTCCATTTCTTGCCTATACGGGAGACTTATTCCCTTGAACGCCTTGCTCGTACTACGTGAATGAGATTGTGAGGTTGCATGGCATGCCAGTATCCATAGTTTTGGATCGTGACCCAAGATTCACTTCATGATTTTGGGTTAGCTTGCAAAAAGCTATGGGCACGGATTTATTGATTGGGATTCAAAGATACCATCCTCAAACCAGACGGGCAATCAGAAAGGACTATTCAAACTCTTAAAGATCTATTATGACTATGTGTCCTAGATTTCAAAGGGAGTTGGGATAAGTACCTACCATTGGTGGAATTCTCCTACAACAACAGTTATCAAGCAAGTATAGGTGTGGCTCCATTCATGGCATTGTATGGAAGAAAATGTCGTTCTATAGTATGCTGGGACGAGGTGGGTGAAGCAACATTGTTGGGACCAGAGTTGGTACGAATGACTACAGAGAAGAACCAAATGATTCGACAACATATACAAATAGCATAAGATCGACAAAAGAGTTATGCAGATCTTTATCGAAAGGACGTAGAATTTAATATTGGGGATCATGTATTGTTATGTATTGCTCCATGGAAGGGAGTTACAAGATTTGGGAAGAGAGGAAAGCTCAATCCAAGATTTGTTGGTCCATTTGAGATTCTTGACCGAATAGGAAATGTGGCCTATAGACTCGCATTACCTCCAAGCATGTCTCGTGTTCATAATGGTTTTCACATATCTATGCTTCGTAAATATGTGAAAGACCCGAACCACATTATTGAGTTAGAATCAGACGAGATAGCCGAAGATTTAACGCACGAAGATGTACCAGTTAAGATCTTGGATAGGAAAGAGCATGTCCAACGCACGAAGGTTATACCACAAGTTAAGGTTTTGTGGAGAAACCATGCTATTGAAGAAATGACCTGGGAGTTGGAATCAGAAATGAAAGCGAGGTATCCTCACCTTTTTGAAATACCAGGTACGTACGTCAATTTCGAGGACGAAATTTCATAAGGAGGGGAGGTTGTAAGACCCCAACTTATTATAAATAAAATCGAATTTCCTCTATTTATTATTGTGAATAATAAGGTGGTAATTTGATATAATGCTTTGGTTATGGGTGAAATGAGAAAATTTTGCAAAATAAGCAAGTGATTATAAAATATTCATTGTGTCGGGAAATATTCGTTTGGTCGTGGAATATTCTTTCTATCGGGGAATATTCGTACGACGGCGCAGCCATTTGTTGGCCCCATAACGGAAAACGGTCGGATGAAGAAAACGACAAGTTTGAGTTTTTATAAATAACGGCGTAATTATTACTGTTAACACTGTTAGAATACCTAGTGATTAAAATACAGTAATATGTGTGGTTGCACAGTAGCACACGGTATTGTACAGTATTTTTGAAATGATTGATTCTTACGTAAGAAGGCACTACTCAATAATTATTACAGTAATTACTGTTCAATATTTTATTTTATTGGTTCAATAATTGTTGCGTTGATATTTTATATTATTGTTGTTTCAATAATTGTCACTGCACATTATTTCCCATTATCAGATTAATAATTCATATTATTTGAATAATATTATTAGATAGCATTATTGGCAATGTCTAGAAAGTTCTGTCAATGAGAGGTTTGGTCACCTAATTGCGCGCCAGTAAGGAAAAATCCTTATCGGAAAGCCCCTTCTTTCTTGGGAACGGCCTGGTTGTCATTATTGTGATTTTGTAATATTATTTATGAATAATTATTTATTGATTTTTATGATAAGAAAATATTTATTTTATGTGGATATAAATGAAGAAAATATTTATTTTTATGTGGATATAATTGAAAAAATTAATGTTGAGGTGTTTTATCAGTATTTTGTCGGAATGGATGTATTAAAAATCGTCCGTATGTGGATTTCGGACATTTTCTATTTGGAATTTGGAAAAACGTTCTTCTGCAAAGTTGTAGAGAATTCAATTTTTTATGGAATGGACATAAAATTCGTATTTTTCTGATAAAAGGGCTATTTATTATGAATTATTAAAATTTCAAAAATTAAATGTTTTTATTAAAATTATGGGTGGGACCCACTTTTGTTTTTAGTGAAAACATGTGCTGAATTATTTTTTTCAAAGGTGGTGGGATGTTGATTTTCAAAGTGGAAGGCGTATGAAGAAAAGAATTATATTAATATTTTATTATTTAGTCTCCTTTGGCGTTCTAGCATTTTCCTATAAATATGGTGCTTAGTTAGAATTGAAAATCACACCAGAAACAAGTTTTCTCTCTCTATATATTATCGAGCGTATTTTGTGAGTATTTAGATACTTTGTGAGTTGTTATTCAGTGCAAGTTTCCTTCAGCCTTATACCGATATTCCAATCAGAAATATTATTATTTTGAGGTAAGGGATGTTATTTTCTTCATAATGATGTTATTCTTTCAATATCATTATACCGAAATATTGGTATGGATTTTATTATGAAATTTATACCTTTTTGTGTCAGAGTTACTATTCATGTATACGATACTATTCACGTATAATGTACTATTCACGAATACGACACTATTCACAGAAAAAAATGAAATTTTCTTTTCTTTGTCCAAGTTGTCCATTATGGTTACTATCTTTGATTGTATCCATATTTTGATCTTTATTCTTGAATTTTTCTCCACAATTGATTATTATAAGGTATTTTTGACCTTGGATAAACTAAAGTACAAATCCTTAATCTTTGATCTTTTATCTCACTGGATTCGTTTTCTTTAAGATATTTTTCACCATCCTCAGTCCTAAATGATGATATTACTGAATATCTTTGGCACGTAGAAAAGATGAATGATTAATCGATGAATATCTTTGGCTCGTAGTGTAAAGATGAGCAGTGTTGAGATGAACATGACCAACCTGGTGATATAAAATGAATATCTTTGGCCTCAGAAGTGCAAAGATGAATATTTGATTCAAGATGTATATTGATTGATATTACAGGGATAAAATATTGATGATGGACTTCTAAATCTTAGAAGATAGTAGAATTTATTCTCTACTTGACTCTTCTAATGGATTGTTGTTTTCGCTGCAGTTGTTGATCTAAAACTTGTTATCTATTATGTTCTATCAGATTTTTCCCTATTGAAGACTAATGATAATTTATTGTATATTATCTTAGTTATAATATTATTTACTGGGCTAGTTGAGCTCACCCTTTTCTTTTTTGTTCCATTTTTCTTCTCAAGAGGTGAAAGCATAGCAGGAACTAGCCGGGGTATGAAGTGATGGTTCAGGATAGTTGTTTTAGTAGTCCTCACTATTTTTTAAAATAGTGTATCAATAATTGTAATGAGGACTCCTTTTGAGTTTGTATACTGTCTATTAGACAATATTTGTATTCAAACTCACAGTATATGTGTTGTCGTATTTTGCACGAAAATTATATTACTAAAGTTGTATTTGTTTCTGTACTATGTATTTGGCGACTCAGAATAGGTGATGTATACCTATTTTGGGGGCGTCACATTAGTTCTTTGACATCCTTTGTGACGATTTGATTGTTTGAATTGTGATTCTGGGGACATAATCCTTGTAAGGAGGGAAAGATTTAACGATCTGAAATTTATTGTAATTATAATATTTATTGAGTTATATAAATATTATTTGAAGTGTTTATTGTTTTTATGGATGTGATGGTTGTGAATCTTAATATTAATTTATTAGAGAATTTTCTAAATTAAATTAATTTATAAATTAGTGGTTTATATTATTAACATGAAGTGTTATGTGGTTGTATTGATGTAATAATTTAGATGGCATATTAAATTATTAAATAAAGTTATAATAAAAATTATAATTTGGTGATATTTGCTAAATGGCTATATTTAATTAAAATATAGTATGTGATTAATTTAATGGGTTAATGTTTGACCTGAAATAGTATGTGATTATAATTATAAACTAAAGTGTTTATTAATAAATTAAAGAGGATTTTTAAATTAGTTTTTGTCAAACAAGGCTTAAGTATTTTAACTCTTCAATTTTAAATGATTTGCCAAACAAGCCTTATGTAAAACCCCAACTTTTTGAATAAAGATGAATTTTCTATAAATATTATTTTTGAATATTATGGAGTGAAATTGATATAATGTTATAGTTGTGGGTAATATTTATAAATTTTGCAAAGTACGCAAGTTGTTATATAATATTCGATTAGTCGGGGAATATTCGTTTTAACAGGGAATATTCGTACAACGGCACAATCATTGGTGGACCCCACAATGGAATTATTGTCGGATTGAGAAAACGACAAAAATACTTTATGAAAATAACGGCGGAAGTTTTACAGTTAACTGTTGAAACACCCGGTGTTAAGAAATGCGAGAATACGCGTGGTTGCATAGTAGCACACGGTATTAATTATTGATGCTTACGTGATAAGTCACTTAGTTTTGTTGGTATTATTAATATAATTATACATAAAATCTTTTTATATAAAAATGTAATACTTTTATAAAGTTATTCTATAAATAGAATATATTATATTCTATTATGCATAGTGTTGCATAAAGGTCTCGCATAGTATTTTGCATAATAAATCTTTTTATATAAAACAAAATACTTTTATAAAGTTATCATTTTATTAGACAATAATTAGAATATATTATATTTTATTATGCATAGTGTTTGCATAGTGCCGTGATAGTGTTTGCATAGTGCCCTGCATAGTATTTGCATAGTAAAATCTTTTATAAAGTTATTCGTTTTATTAGATTATAAATAGAATATATTATATTTTATTTAAAAGATTTTGCTTTAAATATGGACCGTCCGATTAAAGTAAATCAATCTGGACTGATAGTTCGTGAGTTAGTTCTTATGCGTGGGTCCATTTTTCTATAAATAGAATCTCATTCCTTCATTATTTTCTTACTTAATTCACTAAAACTCTAGAGAGATAAACTATAGAGAGAAAGAAGAAAGTATTCTCGCTACTTCACTACTTATATATTCAAGACTTTTCTTCTTAAGGTAGGGAATATTATTTGTTGTACTCGTAAGGGTGTTATTCTTTTGTATTCATGAAGAGAACTTATGTTATTCCATTCTTTATTATTCATTGGAATAACTCAGATACGCGGCTACCCTATACTTGGTGACATTCTTCTATTATTCATCTTTCTTATTCTCATTTGGAATATCCTATTCATGCATTTTACGCCGGACCGATTCCGTCTTTATTATTCATTGGAATATCCTCGTCTGCATGCGTTTTACTGTTGGGATTCGGTTCCGTCTTTATTATTATTCCGTTGGAATATCCTGTTTGTGCGCTTTTATGCCGGACTCGATTCCGCCCTTATTAGTGATTCATTGAATAACTCGCCTCATCAAGTACCGCATGCATGGTGATTTCATTGTTATTCCATTCTTTATTATTACATTGGAACATCCCGCTTGCAATTAATTTTACCGAATTCGTTCCGGTATTTAGTATTCTGTTGGAATAACCTGTCTATGAGAAGTACCGCATACATGGTGATTTCTTTTGTTATTCCATTATTTATTATACTCAGTTGGTTAAAGTTTTGACTTCTATACTCCATGAAATTAGTGGAATATCCTTTATATTTGCGCTTCATCCAGTATCTTTTTATGAAAATATTCTTCTGAGCATTCTTGAATTTTATTCTACAAAGCAGTATCATGTTGACAATTTGGTGATTATTAGTTCCTGGATAAATTAATTCTTGAACTTGTTTTATTGAATTCTTATATCATTGTCATCATCCTCATGTTTATATTTTTTTTGAAAGTCATCTGTGGCTCAGAGTGCATAGATGGACTTGGTATGATTATGACCTGTGGATTATTGATTGTAATCATGACCGTAATGTTACAAATGATGTGGTAAAAGTCCTCATTGACCCGTAGTGCATTGATGGATGTTGTTGGCATGATCATGACCATTAATGAATACACAAATATTCTTGGCCCGTAGTGCATGGATAATTGTGGTCGTGATACTAAAGAATATCCTTGGCCGTAGTGCAGGGGTGATTTGATGATGTGGATTATTTATTAAGCTGAGTCTCAGCGATAAAAGTCATGAAAAACTTTTTAAATCATAGAAGATGGTATATTTTATTCTCTACTTGACTCTTCTAATGGATTGCTTGTTTCCGCTACAGTTAAACTTGATGTTTGTTATATTGTATCAGTTTAACATTATTTAAGGCTAATGATAATTTATTCTGCATTATCTTAGTCATAATATTTCTTACTAGGCTAGTTGAGCTCACCCTTTCTTTCACTGTTCTCTTCAGAAAATGAGAACATAGCTGGGACGAGTCGGGGAACGGAGTGATGGTCCGGATGATAGTATTAGCTAGTAGTCCTCACTATTCTATTAAATAGTGTGACAATAAATTTAATGAGGACTCATTCTGAGAGTGGATATTGTCTAGAAGACAATATTTGTATTTAAACTCATAGCTCTCTTGTTGTATAATTAAGATTGTATTTATGTTATGTACCGTTTATTTGGCGACTCAGAATAGGTGATGTATACCTATTTTGGGGGCGTCACAGTTGGTATCAAAGCTTAGGGATATGATCCATGGCTAAGATGTGAGACTAGAACTAGGAGGGGAGAGACGGGGAATTCCTTCGCTAGTATGACCTACCTAAGTTTATTTGGTACTTAATTGATCAGTCAAATTATAGGGATAATATGTTATATGTTAATTAACCTTTGTTTTGTGGCAGTATCTAAAAATAACATCCGAGAATGTTGAAAATAGCAATGGAGCACAAGAGACCGTTGAGTCTCCACATATCAATAATCAGGAGAATGTGCATCAGAAAGGCGACAATCCTCATGCAAACAACAACACTGACCAAATGATGAATGATGGATTGTTCAGAGGCTTTATGCAATTCATGCAACATCAAAGAGAGAGAGCTCTCCGTCCAAAATGTAGGTGGAAACACTGGAAACTCTCGGACGGTCAATGCTAAACAGTTCAAGGAGCTGGGACCACCGGAGTTTATTGGAGAGCCAAAACCACTTAAGGCGGAAGCATGGATAAAGCAGATCACCAAGATATTTGATGTCTTGGGATGTTCCGAGGAGCAAAAGGTCCCCTTCGCCACCTTTATGTTACGTGAAGAGGCAGATTACTGGTGGAAACCTGTAAAATGTAACCAGCCTAACGCACTCAAGATGTCTTGGGAAAAGTTCCAAGAGCTATTCAACGACAAGTACTTTCCCAAGAGTATTCGTCACATGAAAGAGGTGGAGTTTATCAAGTTGGAACAAAACAATATGAGCGTGTCGCAATACGAGGCTAAATTTGCGGAGTTATCCCGGTTTGCATCCCATTTGGTCGATAATGAGGAGCGAATGATGCGAATATTTTTAAGAGGTTTAAAACCGGAGATACGTTAATATCTTATTTCTCATAAACTATGTTTGTACTCAGATGTTGTAAATAGGGCTCAGTTATTAGAGTGCGGTAACGAGTCAACGCAACCAAGAGAAAGCAGCCGGAAGCATGAAAATACCAGTGGTATCAGTCATCGAAGCGGTGACAACAAACGTGGAGGGAATCAACATGCCATAAATGGTAACCACTTCGGTGGTAATCATGGCCAAGACAAAGAAAATGGACATTTCAAGAAAAGGAGATTCAACAATGATGAAAAGACGTCAAGACCAAAGAATCGTGGTTAAGGAAGGAGAACGACCACCTATCATATGCTTCAAATGCGAGGGAGGACATATCACCAAACTACGCGATGCCATCCAAAACGTGTTATAATTGTGGAAGAGAAGGTCACCTAGCCCGATTTTGTCGTTCACCGAAGACAAGTTCACCTAGGATGGAGGCACCAAAGGTCATCCCAGAAAAGTCAAAGCCGGTGGTGCAAGGGAGACCATTTGTCGTGACCTCCCAGAAAGCAAGGAACCCGAATGAGGTCATCACGGGTAAGCTTATCATAAACTCTAGCGAAGTCTATACCTTATTTGATACCGATTCTACCCATTCTTTTATTTCTCCTACTTGCGCTCAATGATTAAATTTGACTCCGGAGAAATTAGACTTTGACTTATTTGTGGAAACTCTGTTGGGAGAAACCTTCATTACATCCACTGTTTATAAGTCTTGTTTGGTTCAAATCGGTACCCTTACATTACCTGTCGATCTTATTTCATTGAAAATCCTTGCATTTGATGTGATTCTAGGGATTGATTGGTTAACTACTCATCATGCAAAAATTGATTGTTTTCATAAGGTTGTTAGCTTTCATATTCCTAACCAACCTATTATGCGAATTCAAGTAACCAAACCATTAAAATCAATCACTGTCATCTCAAGCCATAAAGCTATTCGTTTATTGAAAAACGGATGTCAAGCTTTCTTAGCTCATGTCACGGATCTAAACAAAAAAATACGCCGTTTTGAATAATATTTCTATTGTTAATGAATTTCCGACGTATTCTCAAGAACTTTCCGCCTACCCCGAAGCGTGAAATTGAATTTTATATTGACCTTGAACCCGGTACAAAACCCATTTCCAAAGCCCCATATCGAATGGCTCCTATTGAACTTCAGGAGTTAAAGACTCAACTGCAGGAATTGTTAGACATTGGCTTTATTCGTCCTAGTACTTCTCCTTGGGGTGCTCCTATTCTATTCGTGAAGAAGAAAGATGGGAGTATGCGACTTTGTATCAAAAATAGGTACCCATTGCCACGTATTGATGACCAGTTTGACCAGTTGCAAGGAGCCAAATTCTTTTCAAAGATTGATCTTCGTTTCGGATATCACCAATTGAAGATTAGAACCGATGACATTCCAAATACGGCTTTTAGAATTCGGTGCGGGCATTATGAATTCCTAGTCATGTCCTTTGGATTGACTAATGCTCCTGCTGCCTTCATGGATATGATGAACCAAGTATTCAAGGAATATTTTGATCAATTTGTGGTCGTTTTTATTGATGACATCCTTATTTATTCCAAAAGCCGTGAAGATCATGAGCAACACTTTAGGCTAATACTCCAAAAGCTTCGTGAATACAAGCTTTATGCCAAGTTAAAGAAATGCGAGTTCTGGCTTGAGGAAGTAGCATTCCTTGGGCATGTGGTATCAAGTCATGGAATATCTGTTGACCCAGCAAAGATTGAAGCTATTCAAAGCTGGGAGAAACCTAAATCAGTGACCGAAGTACGTAGCTTTCTCGGCTTAGCTGGTTATTATCGAAGATTCGTAGAAGGGTTTTCTCGAATCGCTACTCCACTAAATCAGCTGACTTGAAAAGATACAAAGTTCGGTTGGAGCGAGGAATGTGAGAAGAGTTTTCAAGAACTCAAGAAGAGACTCATTTTAGCACCTGTTCTGACAATACCATCTGGTTCGGAGGGATTTGTCATCTACAGTGATGCTTCGGGCAAAGGGTTAAGATGTGTTCTCATGAAACATGGGAAAGTCATAGCCTATGCCTCATGATAACTCAAAGAATATGAGAGGAATTATCCTACTCATGATCTAGAGTTGGCAGCTGTTGTCTTCGCACTAAAGATTTGGAGGCATTACTTATATGGGGAAAAAGTGGAGATCTTTACGGATCATAAAAGCCTCAAATATTTCTTCACTCAAAAGGAACTCAACATGCGACAACGACGTTATTTGAATCATTGAAAGATTATGATCATACCATCCAATACCATCCCGAAAAGCGAACGTGGTAGCTGACGCATTGAGTAGAAGATCATATGCGGGTATGAGTGCAATCTTGACAACGCAAAGGCCCATTTTGTGTGACTTGCAAAGGATGGAAATAGAGTTAAAGACTCCAGGGACCCATGTGATGATGGCGAACATACGAGTAGAACCGACTTTAATTGATAAAGTTAAAGCTGCTCAAGTTACAAACCTGGAGCTGATGCGTATGAGGAAGAAAGTGCAAGAAGGTGTTATGCCGGAAGAAAGAATCGATGAAGAAGGAATACTTCGAGTCAACTCCGCACTTTGTGTTCTAACGACCACGATTTAAAGTATAAAATCATGATGGAGGCACACAACACACCGCAGATTTTCAATCCATCTCGGGAGTACCAAATGTATCATGATCTTGACATACATTTTGGTGGGGGCAATATGAAGGGAGAGATATAATTTGTTTATCTCAAGGTGTCTAACGTGTCAACGAGTCAAGGCGGAGCATCAAATACCAAAAGGTCCATTGCAACCACTTGAAATTCCAGAATGGAAGTGGGAGCACATTACTATGAATTTCAACACGGCCTTCCTAAGGTTTCTCAAGGTATAGATGCGATTTGGGTCATTGTTGATAGATTGACCAAGTCCGCTCATTTCTTACCGACATCAGAAACTTATACACTTGAACGTCTTGCTCGTATGTACATAAATGAGATTGTAAGACTGCATGGTATGCCAGTATCCATAGTTTCTGATCGAGACCCAAGATTCACTTCACAATTTTGGGTTAGTTTGCAGAAAGCTATGGGCACAGATTTATGATTTAACTCGGCATATCATCCTCAGACGGACGGACAGTCGGAGAGGACTATTCAAACTCTTGAAGATCTATTAAGTCTTTGTGTCCTTGATTTCAAGGGAAGTTGGGACAAGTTCTTACCATTGGTGGAGTTTTCCTACAACAACAGTTATCAAGCAAGTATTGGCATGGCTCCATTTGAAGCGTTGTATGGAAGAAAGGGTCGTTCTCCAGTATGTTGGGATGAGGTGGGTGAAGCAACGTTGTTGGGACCGGAGTTGGTACGTATGACTACGAAAAAGATTCAAACGATCCGGCAACATATAAAAACCTCACAAGATCGACAAAAGAGTTATGCTGATCTTCATCGAAAGGATGTGGAATTCGATATAGGAGATCATGTGTTGTTATGAGTTGCTCCGAGGAAAGGAGTTACGAGATTTGGAAAGAGAGGAAAGCTCAATCCTCGATTCATTGGCCCATTTTTAATCCTCGATCGAGTAGGAACTGTGGACTATAGACTCGCTTTTCCGCCAAGTATGTCTCGTGTTCATAACGTTTTTCACATATCCATGCTACGTAAATATGTGGAAGACCCGAACCACATTATTAAGTTGGAACCGGACAAAATAGCAGAAGATTTGATGTATAAAGAGGTTCCTGTTCAAATCTTGGATAAGAAGGAACATATTCTACGCTCCAAGGTTATACCTCAAGTCAAAGTTTTGTGGAGAAACCACGATGTTGAGGAAATAACTTGGGAGTTAGAATCTGAAATGAAATCAAGGTATCCTTACCTCTTCAATATACCGTGCACGTAATACCCCTAATTCGAGGCAAAATTTCATAAGAAGGGAGATTGTAAAACCCCAACTTTTTTGAATAAAGATGAATTTTCTATAAATATTATTTTTGAATATTATGGAGTGAAATTGATATAATGTTATAGTTGTGGGTAATATTTATAAATTTTGCAAAGTACGCAAGTTGTCATATAATATTCGATTGGTGGGGAATATTCATTTTAAAAGAGAATATTAAATGATAACCAAGACAATCATTGGTGGACCCCACAACAAAATTATTATCGGATTGAGAAAATGACAAAAATACTTTATGAAAATAACGGCGGAAGTTTTATCGTTAACTGTTGAAACACCCGGTGTTAGAAGTACAGTAATATGCGTGGTTGCATAGTAGCACACGGTATTAATTATTGATGCTTACGTGATAAGTCACTCAGTTTTGTTGGTATTATTAATGTAATAATACAGAAAATCTTTTTATATAAGATAGAATACTTTTATAAAGTTATTCTATAAATAGAATATATTATATTCTATTATGCATAGTGTTGCATAGTGTTCGTGATAGTGTTTTGCATAATAAATCTTTTTATATAAAAGCGAGAATACTTTTATAAAGTTATCATTTTATTAGACAATAATTAGAATATATTATATTTTATTATGCATAGTGTTTATATAGTGCACCGTATAGTATTTGCATAGTAATATCTTTTATAAAGTTATTCGTTTTATTATATTATAAATAGAATATATTATATTTTATTTAAAAGTTTTGCTTTAAATATGGACCGTTAGATTAAAGTAAATCAATCTAGACCGTTCGTGAGTTAGTTACTATGCAGTCCATTTTTCTATAAATAGAATCTCATTCCTTCATTATTTTCTTAAAAATTCACTGAAACTCTAGAGAGATAAACTATAGAGAGAAAGAAGAAAGTATTCCTCGCTACTTCACTACTTATATATTCAAGATCTCTTCTTCTTAAGGTAGGGAATATTATTTGTTGTACTGTAAGGGTGTTATTCTTTTGTATTCATGAAGAGAACTTATGTTATTCCATTCTTTATTATTCAGGTTGAATAACTCAGATATCTGTGAGCTACCCTATACTTGGTGACATTCTTCTATTATTCCGCTTTTTATTATTCTGTTAGAATATCCCGTGGCTGCATACGTTTTACGCTGACACGATTAAAATCTTTATTATTCTATTAGAATATCCTATCTCATGCGTTTTACGTCGGACTGATTTAAATCCTTATTAGTATTACATTGGAATAACTTTGTCTATCAAAATCCGCATGCACGGTGATTTTCGTTGTTATTCCATTCTTTATTATTCATTGAAACATCCCACTTGGCAAGTAATTTTGTCTCGACTGGTTCCGTTATTTAATATCCTGTTGGAATAACATGTCTATGTGAAGTACCGCATGCATGGTGATTTCTTTTGTTATTCCATTCTTTATTATACTCAGTTGGTTAAAGTTTTGACTTCTATACTCCATGAAATTAGTGGAATATCCTTTATATTTGCGCTTCATCCAAAGATATCTTTTATGGAAATATTCTTACGAGCATTCTTGAATTTTACTCTACAAAGCAAAAGTATCATGTTAACAATTTGGACATTATTAGTTCCTGGATAAATTAATTCTTTAACTTGTTTTATTGAATTCTTATATCATTGTCATCATCCTCATGTTTATATTTTTTTGAAAGTCATATGTGGCTTGTAGTGCATAGATGGACTTGGTATGATTATGACCAGGGATTATTCGGTGTAATCATGACCGTAATGTTACAAATGATGTGGTAAAAGTCCTCATTGGCCCGTAGTGCATTGATGGACAGTTGTTGGCATGATCATGACCATTAATGAATAAACAAATATTCTTGGCCCGTAGTGCATGGATAATTGTGGTCGTGATACTAAAGAATATCCTTGGCCGTAGTGCAGAGGTGATTCGATGATGTGGATTATTTATTAAGCTGAGTCTCAACGATAAAAGTCATGAAAAACCTTTTAAATCATAGAAGATAGTAGATTTTATTCTCTACTTGACTCTTCTAATGGATTGCTTGTTTCCACTACAGTTAAACTTGATGTTTGTTATATTGTATCAGTTTAACACTGTTTAAGGCTAATGATAATTTATTTTGCATTATCTTAGTCATAATATTTCTTACTGGGCTAGTTGAGCTCACCCTTTCTTTCACTGTTCTCTTCAGGAAATGAGAACGTAGCTGGGACGAGTCGGGGAACGGAGTGATGGTCCGGATGATAGTATTAGCTAGTAGTCCTCACTATTCTGTTAAATAGTGTGACAATAAATATAATGAGGACTCATTCTGAGAGTGGATATTGTCTAGAAGATAGTATTTGTATTTAAACTCACAACTCTCTTGTTGTATATTTAAGATTGTATTTATGTTCTGTACCATGTATTTGGCGACTCAGAATAGGTGATGTATACCTATTTTGGGGGCGTCACACCTTAGACTTTTGAAATTTCTAGCTAGCTTTTGAAATTAAATTAAATAAAATAATAATATAATATATATTTATATTATATACGTTATAACTGATAATGTAATTAGTATTAGCATTATGAAGTGTTATCAGTTTATTTCCTTGCGCTTAAGTGTTAGCTAGACTACGTAATTTGGCATTTGGGTTTAGCTAAGAACTGAGAAGAGAGAAGAGAAGAGTCTTAGAGTTAAGAGAGAGATTAAGAAGAAGCTTAGGATTTTTCAAGCAATTCCAGTGTGTTTAACAAGATTTCTATCAAGTAACAAAAGGTATGTTCTACTATTTTGATATTATTTGTGAGTATCTCGGTATAACTGCTATACTCTGTGAATTATACTTCTTTCGAATTTGTTATGTAACTTAGTTATGATGATTACATGTGTATATGATGATTATATATTATGTTTAGACAACAATTGTATGTTAATTTTGGTTTTGCAGTAGAAGAAAATTACGGCAGTGTATGTTTATATGCATTTTTTCATATGTTCATGAAAAGTATCAATTTTAGTGGCCAATTCATATGAGAAATTATAAATTGAAGTTAGTATTTGGTAGTTCATTAAGATACAAGCATAATGTAGTTTGAATGAGATGATTTGGTCAAGTAATAAAATCACAGTGATGATTTTTAGCGATGAATATCAAAAATAGAGTTTTATATGAAAAACTTGAAATTTGAGAAATTAAAATAACTTTAGTTAGTGTTAAATTGTTCTAATTGATTGTAAGTGTGAGCAATCATGTTTATGATAGTTGTGTATTTATCTTACGTGTTATTATTACTATTTGTTGGGTGAAATTTGTGTTTGTTGGGCTAAAGTTTCAAGAATTGTTCATCGACTCTCTCTGCGTCTGTCTGAACAAACCAAGCACTGTGTTTGTGTTAAGGCAAAACAAGCAACGCAATTGCCCTTGGGTCCCAAGCCTTTGTATGGCCTAGCTGCGCTATACACTGGTTTGAGATTCTGATTTTTCTGCTATTGTTGTAGTCTTGAGTTAGCATCATGGCAGGGTCTGAAAGTGTGTTAGCATGCTAAAAGTGTAATGTTAAGGTTATTATAACATAGTGAATTAAGATTAGTAAGTTCAAATTTGTAAAATGGTTAGTAAATCGGGAACGCATTTTATGGTAACTTAGTATGCATAATAAGAGTTAATCAAGTGTTGCAAATTAAAACACTTAGAGTTTCTAAAATGTGAATGGTATTGAACATGTTATGATATGATTAGCCTATCTAATAGGTATTGTGGTTCTAAAATTATATGTAGGTGATCGTGAGTTTAACTTTATAGCTTACGCTCAAGGCAAGTTTTCTAACTCTATATTTACATTGAGCAAGCCTTTTATCCATACATTTATATTGAGCTAGTTCTTACTTTAAACGAACTATCGTATTCTCAATCATGATTTGAACAATCTAGCCATGTCATTATTTTACTCAAACAAGTTTGAAGTCCAATACTTATTGATGCATTCTAACTTGTTTATTATTAGACAAGTTTCGTTATTGTTATTCGGATATTGTGAATGCAGTTTTCTTAAATTTTTATTTCAAATGTTGAACTGTTGTAGTTCATTTGCTTAACACAATTCATTCTGATGATAAGTAAGCTTTATTTTCAGCTTGCTATTACTTAAATGTTTATTCAATAATTTCATAGTCCTAGCTTAATTTTGTTCAAGCAAGGTTTATTATTGTCATTAAATACTTATGCTTTGAAGTTGTTCCTAAGCATGAGATCAAGCATAGTCAGCTCGCTTACACTTTGTTCATTGTTTCATATTATGTTCAATTGTGGTATTATCAAACACTATTGATTCAACTAGCCCACTAGTTGATGTCCATTGAACTTCAAATTACCCTTGAAAGCTTATCCAAATCAAACTTTCTTTGGTGCGGACTTGTACACTAAATACTGAGATGAACAACGCTATTGTTACGATTAGGGGTTAACTTACGCGAAGCGTTAAAATGTTTGTGCACAATACATTGTACGAAGGGCTGACCCCCTAAGTACGAGGTCCTTATAGTCTTATGACTGTTAAAGTTGGAGTTGAAAGATTACTTGCAACTGTGGACGTAGTTCATGGTCTTATGACCCTCAGTGATGTATATTCCATATTTTGGATTCCAGTTTTTGATTATCATTGTTAGAGTACTATTCAGTCTTGATGAGCCTATTATTGGCAGTTATTATTGTTATACTCCTGTTGATTCTCTATTATATCCAGTGAGCTATTGTTTTGCTCACTCTTGCATATTTATAAACTCATTGCAGCTAAAGAGAAGAAGGTAGGTGAACCTTCAACTAGCAAAGGAAAGGGAAAAATGTACAAGTGATGAAGACTTGTAATTTTGACTTTGATTATGATGTTAGACTTTTATTATGATGATCCTAGACTTTATTTTAATGATGTAATGTTATAATTTTAATTCCGCATTTGAATGACGTTTAAAGGTTAGATAACCTGGGATGTTTTTTGAATTTAATGATGAACCCCTATTTAAGGGGAGGTTTATGATTCAAATATTATTTTATTTGGGTAGATAGTATGAATGTTTAAACAGTGAGCACCAAATCTTGTGGAAATGAAGTACCTAGATTTGGGGGTGTCACATCCTTGAGTTCACAAGGTTTACATCCAGCTGCTGGTTGGCCAGACATATGTTTGAGAAGTTCTTCTTCCTTCTTTGAATAATCATTTCCTAGCATGTATGGCCTTTTCATCTTTTCAGGCTGGAGGATGTTTGACTCTTTTCTGTTGATGTCTTTTGAGCTTTCTAGCCTGGTCTTCAGACTACAAGATTGATTGTGGGCAGGGATTGGTCTTGTTGATATGGCAATCAAGAACATGGATCAATCTGAGAAGCATCTGGTGTATATACACATTTACCTATTCACAATATTTCCAACGTGTGAGATCATCTGTATATAACAAGTGACTTACTACTAAACTAAGTTTAGAACAATGTTTGTGCCTAGGATCAGACTCAAAGCGATTAGCTTTTTAATATAGCATGAGAACCTGCCCTGATACCAATTGTTAGTTTCCAGTAGGCACAATATAAATCTAGAAGGGGGGGTTGAATAGATCCTTTTTAATTTCAAATACTTTTCTCTTTTATTTTGTATAGCTAACAATTTAGCATATGACAAACATAAAAATCTTTTCAAGCACAGCGGAATAAGTAAAAGATCACCTTCATTGATATATTCATAACCATACATACATTGTTCTTAGAGTTAGTTCGGTTGTAAACAGTTAAAATATACATAGCAGTTAAAGCACATAATGTAAATGACAAAGTAAAAGACACAAGGGGTTTTAAGTGGTTCAGAGACTCAAGCTCCTAATCTACTCTTCTGCTTTCAACTAGCAAGATTTCCACTAAGGAAGGACAGCACCCTGAATCACTAAGATTCCTTCAAGGCCAGCAACCTTGGGACTTCAGTTCATTAAGAACTCTTCAAGGCCAACAGCCTTGGAACTTCATTTAGTCCCTCCGGACAAGGACCCCTCAGGCCCTGGCTTCTTGTTGTTGTTGTTGGTGGTGTTAGTGTTGAGCTGCTAAGATGTCTTTAAGCTTGATCATATTTTGTACTTAGCAGCTTGGTGTAGTCTTATTTGCATTCTGCTTCGAGACTGGACCACATCTTCTTTGGTGCAGCTGATCTTCTTCTGTTTTGATCATCTTCATATTGTGTCAGTTGTGCACCCTCACCATTTCCTGAACCCTTCTTAACATGTTGGCAGACATGGTTCTACACTTGCTCTGCTTCAGCTTTGGGTTAATGGTGGATCGTAGAGTGGCTCTCAGGATCTGCCTTTTGCTTTGCCACTCTTCTGAATGTTATCTTCTTTTCCTTCTCGGCTCTTAGCTTAGATGCCAATTCAAGTGGCATTTTCATCTTTATTGAGTGAAGTTTTGGTATGTTTAAGCCCTTCTTCAAAGCTGCTTCACTTCCACCTTCGTAGTCTCACTGTCACTGAGACTTGTTATATTTAAGCTAAGGTAGAACTTGTAGAGTCAACGTTAGCATTGTAGACACTCAAAATTTTTGCACACCTATCACTAACATTGCAGGAGGACAGATTCGTCTTTCAAGAGGGAACCCTGGAAGACAGTTCATATCCATTCCGGATACTACCGAAAGTTCAGCATCAACCCCGGAACACACACCGAGAGTAACAATTCCAATCTTAGAGATAACCCCGAGGCGTGCAGATCCAATACCGGAACACACACCGGAGAAGACCGATTAATCTCGGAGATAACCCCAAGGTATCCAGTCTCAGTCCCAATCATTGGAATAGCTACCAACCTTGGTGATCACCCCAAGGAATGCAGTTCCGGCGATAACCCTGGAAATGCTTGTTTCAAATGCAACCAGCTTCAATCCCGGCGCTCACAACGAGACACCCAGTACCAACCCGGAGATAACATCGGGAGGACAGGCACACCTAAGAGTTGACACTGAGGACTTTCAACACTTGCAGCAGTCCAACCTCAACGAAGCCCTGAACAACGTCTGCTTTATCAGCCCAAACCGACGATAACACCGGTGAGGGGCAACCTCGTAATCTTGCCAACACGATGCCACATCACGTCGTCTCAACATTTTATACACACATCTCTACACAACGATGTCCCACAAGAATCAAGGAAAACCAATCCCGAGTGACTATTATGCGGGGTAATGGATAGAATTTGAAGCTTGAAGACCGGAAGGCATCGTCCCATCTTCAATGACTTCGTACAAATTCTAATCCCATGCCATTGTACAACTCTCGACAACGGCGGTCCGAAATAGGTCCTATATACCTTAGTTAGATGCCCGAATTGCAATTCTAAAAGTTCGAGCGGACATTGAAGTGCCTACGCACGCATCTTGCGAGACGACTTCGACCGAGAAACCAGGGCAGCACGGCAAACCTCGGTACACTGCGAACCCCTCTATAAATAGAGGGCTTGGGGTGGCCATTTTGAGAAGAGAAAGGGCGAGGAAGCCCTGTCAAATTTGCTCCGTACTTGCAATATACCGAGTGCTTTCCCATTTTATACACTTGTGAGCTCACATATAGCTACTTTGTCTTGCCATGGGCCGAAGTTTCATCCACTTTAAAGATATAGAAGCCTTCTTTGGCAAAATTTCAACGTAAGCCTTCTCACACACTTTAAAGCCTTTCTCTTCATCTCTGCACACACATTTCTTCACGTTGAGAGTCGTGTTGCGTGTGTTTGCCCGGACTTCGGTCCGTGGTTTTATTTTAGATTGTATATACATATATATATATATATATAAATATGGACTAACATTATCGAGTTATGCCTTGATTGAGCCTAGACTTCGGTCTGGAGCGTTTATTTTCTTTTATATATATATATATATATGAACTGTGTGTCGAACTTTGTTTGATGAGCCTAGACTTCGATCTGGAGCATTTACTACGATGAGCCTAGATTTTACATCCGGAGCATTTACTTGCTTATATATATATATATATATATATATATATATATATATATATATATATTTGTTGTCGAACTCCGTTCGATGAGCCCGGATTTTACATCCGGACAATGAGCCCGGATTTTACATCCAGAGTGTTTACTTGCTTTTATATATATATATATATGAATCATTTGTCGAACTCATTCGATGAGCCTCGATTTTACATCTGGGCGTTTACTCATATATATATATATATATATATATATATATATATATATATATATATATATATATATATATATATATATATATATATATTTTATATATATATATATATATAGGGGTTCCATCCACAAAGAATAGGTTGTTGTGGAGCAAGCGACCTATTTGGCTTATGAATTTATTTTTTTGCTCGGTCCAAATTAAATTTCATAGGCCAAAAGGGTTGTTCCACAACCTTAAGGTTGTTGTGATGGAATATATATATATATATATATATATATATATATATATATATATATATATATATATATATATATATATATATATATATATATATATATATATTTCTTTTACAACTTTCTTTTGTTTTGTCTGCTGGAGTTCACTTACGTGGCAGTTGATTGCTTTAATACTGACTTTATTTACATTTTGTCCACTTTGGAGTTTCCTCCAAGTGGTTGATAGCTTCTGACTTTATTTACATTTCGTCCTACCTGGAGTTTTCTCCGTGGCGGTTGATAGCTTTTACAGCTTTATTTACATTTTTTGATTCCCCATGGAGGTGCTTCGTGGCTGGTGATCATGTCTGTATATATATATACAGCTTTTATATATATACCTGCTTACTGCTTTTATACAAATTGCGGTATCATGTGCGCCTAGGAATCATGTGATCACATATTCAGCCTATTGGATCTAGATTTGGTTCACGTGATGGACATTTTCAGCTGTAAGTAGCTTGTAAATTATTTTGTGATGTCTGAATTTCCTCAGATGGTTTCCATACCCATGAGGAAGTCGGCATTATTTTGTATATTATTTTCGTACGGATGCCACGCATCTGTAAAATAAAATCAATCCAGCCGAACACTTAATAAAATGGAAGTGTAAAAGGTCTCAATTACTATTGAGCATCAGGGTTTGAAAAACCTTTTTATAAAACATCATTGCTATATCTTGCTAAAAACTAAATTTTTACATAAATTCAAACCCTGTGTATATAGGTGCGAACGAGGCCTCGCACCACTTCCAAATAACAGCACATTGACCCACACACACACACATTCAGATAATAGTTTCTTGAAAAGAGGCGGTCACCGTGGTAACACGGATGTCGGGGGGTGCCTAACACCTTCCCTCCGCATAATCAAGTCCCCGGACCCTAATGAATCTCGGTTTCACCGACCCGTTTAGCAGTGTCACATCACTGGGTCAATGTGCAAACCTTTTCTCGGTTGTGTTGGTACAACCATTTAAAAAACCAACTGGTGACTCTTAACAGTCCATCATCGACATTATACATGTCGGACCTTTTTCACTTGTTTTTTCAAACAAATCTCACCTAAAATGAGAACACCAAAGAACAAGTAACGGAAAAGGACAATTAAAAAATCCCGACGTCGACATGTGGCGACTCTGCTAGGGACACCAGTAAGAGGACCTAAGCAGCAATTACAATCTTTTCAAAACTGTTATCTGCTTGTGTGTGGATGTTGCATTTACATTTATGATGAATGTGTACGAATGCATTTAATTATTGCACTTCGTGCTTCGCACCATATCTGCTTGTGATATTAGTGCTTCGCACATGTCATCATTTCCATACGGTGAGACGCGATGTATGTGAATGTATGTTGTGTGGTACCTCCACCAGGAGGCTATCCCGTCGGTGTTTGATTACTGGACTCGTGGGAAGACTAATTCCTCGAGGCTCAGGAAAGGCACCACCCAAATTCGCTCCAGTTGAAAGTCCGGATTAATTTCCCGTTGAGTAAATTGCAATGAGTTGGGAACCTTCATTCCAAAAAACCGCGAGAGTAACCTAAGATAGGTCAGCCTCTGATAAACCCAAAAAGGAGGAAAGTCTCTTCATGCTCTCTCATTTCAATTACTTGTAAACACAATTACTTGTAATTACATTCCATATATATCTCCATGTAATGAGAAATATAAAGAAATGTGTACACATACATAACATGCTATCATGTATTACCAAACAGCTGACATCCATTTTGAAGGATAAAATTCCTAAAATGGACACATCACATAGCATGTTATTATACACACATTCCCTAAAGACTAAACTACGCAAGTCTTTTGCAGGGAACGTTCATTTAGAACGAAGAAACGAGGGTTGAACGTTCACGAACGTTTATCGTTTTCGTTAAAAATGGACTAATAGGTGAAATTTTAGCAAACGAAGTCGAATAGATAAAATTCTCGCATGAACACGTAGAGTATGTGATTTATGAACCGTAGGCTCTTGAACGAGCCAATTCGGACTTATAACGAAGAAGTTACAAGTCCGGGAATCTCACCATTTGAAAAATCTATCAAAATAATCTGTGGCACAGAGTCCGCACTGCGGCGCGACTCCAAGCCTAAATGACCGAAGCCAAGCAATACTAAAGTGAGCCTCGGCCCACTGTAAACTTGCCTTGCGGCGTGACAAGTAACAAGGGACTCGGGCCATGCGTGGTAGAGTCCGGGTCTCCAAGCCCTAATGGTGACACCGGGACTCCAAGATAACAAAGCAACATCATTGGCAGAAGCGCCGACCTTAAAACCTAGATAGTAAAGAATGGTTACAAGTAGAGCTTGAATGGAAATTGTTTAACAATGAACTAAGGGACTTAATAAAACATTGTTAAGTCATAGCTAAACCTCAAGTCTGATCACTTAGGGTTAAAGAAAGTTAATTGAATGTAAATAGGAATGGTGTACAATAAGTGTACATAACCAATGCCGATTAAGTGTCAATTAATAACGTAAGGACGTTAGTAAACTGTGAGGAAGGATAATTAACTCGAACCGAGTTGTATTAATGAAATAATTTTAGTTAAGTTATTAAAGAGAACGAAGTTAGTAAGAACGATGTAAAAGAACGACGGTAAGCCGAAACCAATAATAACAAATCTAATACATGATTAGATTGAGAAGAAGGGTAAGATTGTTTAAGAACTAAGTATATTCATTCATGACCTAATGTGGTATGTTATGTGATTATGTGTTGTAGAGACCATAAAGACTCAAAAAGAAACATAATTATACTGTAGGAGACACTGAAGGCAAGTTTTCTTAAACGCTTGTCTAACCTTCGTGTTAGCCAAGTTTTAAAATGATTCAAGTATGAGATGCATGTATGGTTTTAAAGAAAGGGTCGATGCAAGTTTTAATCCGGCTAGACTAATCTTGATATAGTGATTGATTTATTTACAAGTCTTTCAATATAGAATTGCTAACGCTATCCTACACCAATTGTTTGGTACGGAAACAAGGTAAGCCTGAATATGAATAAACAAATATATTTTTCATCGAGTATTCGATGGGCACGTGAGGTTACCACAACTTAAACATACATACGTTTAATGGATGTAGTGTTGATCAACATAGAGTACTATAGGCTGATCACCTAGAAGTGCTTGTAAGATATGTCGAACTTACGGACTTCGTGTCGGGTTGTCCTTTTCAAAGAAATTATGAAACACTCATGATCTTGGACCAGAATTAGTTTTTTACTGAATATTGTTATGATAAAACGTTTTGAAGGAAAATGAATGCTATTTTGAGTTATTGATAGTACTTTGTAACAACTATCCAGTTATTGAAGATATACGATTCCTATGTTTCAAGCATGCTTTTAAAAATGAAATTGTTGTATTTGCTGAGCTTGTTATGCTCACTCTTGCTTGAACCATATGAATGCAGCTTAGACCGAATGGACTGAAGGATTCAACAAGGATAACGAGAAGGCTAAAGTGAACTTGTAGATTACCTATGTAATAGTATAGGTTTATAGTAGTAATAATCGATATTATGACAAGAACAAATGTAACGGTTATAAAGAACCTAGGGAATAGTAGTATTATTTTGGAATATATATAAGACATATTCATTCTTTTGAGGCATTTCAATTGAATGTTTGTGTGAACTGTAGCACCGTAGAGCACCATATGTCGGGTTGGAAGAGACCTGGATTTGGGGGCGTCACAGGTTGGTATCAAAGCATTAGGTTATAAAACTTAAGGGGGGAAGAACCTTAGGCTAATAACCTCGTTAAGGAAGAGAAGTCTGAAGAAAGTAAACTTAAGCTTTACTTAAGACGAATGAGTTAATAAAGTATTGAGGAAACTCAGTACCGAAAGATTTAAAAGATGGAAAGTAACCCTAAATAAATTAAATGTGATTTGTGCTTATACTATTGTGTGTTATGTACTAATCAACATGTTATGTGTTATTGTAGGATGTCGATCGATAGTTTGATGTATAGAGATATACACACGGTGAGCAAAGAAATTGTGAACAGAGTGGAGTCTGTACCCATGCCAGTGGCGGAGGTACCATTAGTGATTCTAGAGGAGTCGGAGACAGTGGAGTATTTTTCTGAGGAAGACTGCTTCGAGGGAGATGTAGCTTGGACATCATACCTGGATATGATGAGCGATGTGGAGGAAGGAATGGAAGTAACATCTGTGGATACGGTAGTACCTACACTAGAGTCATCACCTCCAGATGCAATGAGATCATTGTATCTGGCAGAGCTTGACAAGAATGTGCAACTGAGTACAGTGGTGCAGAAACAGAATGAAGAGATTAGTGTTCTTTATATAGTGAAGGAGTCTGCAGAAGCAGATTTTGAGTCAGAGCATGATGAGAAGGTGCTCATGATAAATAAGGCTAGGGATTTTAAGAAGGATGCCGATGAGCTTCGTAGGGAACTGGGGGAAAAGGACCGGAAGATAGCACGGATGTCCTACATCCATGAGAGTGCTCATAAGGATTTCAAGCTAAAAGTTGTTTGTTATTCCATTGAGTCAGGACAGACTCGACATACTATTAGTCGGAATATTGTAGCGAAGATTGCGAATGAGAAACACGAGGATGTTGTTATGCATTATTAGAAGTCTAAAGTTTTTAATATGTGTGTAGTGACGTAAAACCCTCTTTTGTATAAAAGGGTAGTCTTTTTATAAATCCCAATTTTTGTGAAGTTCAATTGCGAGATAGAAAATGTAATAGCTTTTGGCTATGAAAATAAATTATAAATAGTTTCAAACTATGAAGAAGCATATGAATATAATGAAGTTTTCATTTAATATGCTTTGTTATGGTATGAGTAGGTATGCGGTGAATAATAACGAAGTAAGTGAATAGATAATAATGAAATTTTAGCGAAGACGAAGACAACGTAATCCGGAAGCGGAATCACATAATGATAATCAAGGGGGGCTGAACAACCCTATGCCAGAGTTCGTTAATTTATTAACGGCTGCATTAAATTAAACCGGGGGTAGATTAACCGCGGGATCTAGAGTATCTAGAACGACTACCTTTAAAGAGTTTAAAAGCGTAGGTTAGCTAGAGTTCAAAGGAACGACGGACCCAATAGAGGCCCATATAGGGGTAAAAGGAAATAGAGAAGGCGTTTGTTATTATAAGTGTAGGTGAGGCGCAAAAGACTTCTTTTGTGACTTACATGATGAGAGGGGAGAATCCAACTTTTGGTGGGAGGCTCACCAGGGTGGGGTTAGAACATATGCGGTAGCATGGGAACGATTCAAGAAGGTTTTCTTTGTGAATTATTTCCCTACAAGCATGTAAGGGAGGATGGAGATTAAGTTCTTAGAACTTAAATTAGGGGACATTTCCCTAGTACGCGGCCAAATTCAATGGATTGGCAAGGTTTGCTCCATGCTAAGTGGACACGGAGGAGATGAAGGCTCGTAGGTTTGATCAGGGCCTGAAACCCTGGCTCTATAGTAGGATTGCAGTGTTCTAGAGGGTTCCTATGAAACTATTCTGGAGAAGGTGATTATAGTAGAAGGTGGTAGTGAGGTATTGACTCAATACCACAAAGAGGGAAAGAATGAGAGCAAAGGAGGGGGAAAACCAAGGCAGAGAATTCCAGGGGCAGTATGCCAAAATTAAAGAATTTTTAACTCCGAGAATACTGGAGTGGGACAAGGGGGTCCTAAGCGTAGGATCGGAGCGTGTAAGACATGTGGAAAGACTCATCTTGGAGTCTGTCTGAAAGGGAGTATAAATAACTTTAAACATTAAGATAGAGGAGGAGGAAATAACTTTCGATAATTATATTCGTGAAAATTGTTTCATGAATGATAAAGGTAAGTAAGTATGGGTAGATAAGTATTGTTAATGTTGAGAGAATTGAAGAAATTCTTGGTATGAAGGGGTTGATTAACCATAGAGCTATAATAAATAGTTATAAGAAAAGTGTGAATCTTCAATTTTTCAGAAAATCCAAGGTAGTAAATTACGGTAATAAATCACCGGAACATTATTGTTGTCTAACCATGATTCAAGTTAGGAGGATGTTAAGGAAGAAGATGAGCTGTTCGTATATAGACTATCGTAGGAGTAAGTTAGTGGTTAAGAATAAATACCCATGGCCCAGGATCGATGATCTATTTGATCAGTTGAAAGGGGCAAAGAATTTTTCTAAGATAGATTTGTGTACGAGGTATAGTCGGTTGAAAGTAAGGAAGAAGGAGGGGGTACCTAAGACGACGTTCAGAACTCGTTATAGTTATGACAGGTTTCTGGTTATGTCGTTTGGGTTGACTAATGTGCGGAAGTTAGACTTTCCGTAAGGGTCGCCGAGAAAGTCAGTGGTAAACAGAGGGGTTCTCTTGTGAGGTGTTATGGTTGAATGTACCATTAACGTCACAGGATTTAAGAGAAAGGTTAAGTAAGGCACCTGTATTATCTTTATCAAATAAAATGGGGAATTTTGTAGTGTATCTCGATGTTTCGCATAGATGACATGATTGCGTGCTCTTATAGCATGGCAATGTCATTGTGTATGCATCACTCCAGTTAAAGGATTATGAGAAGGTCTATCCTACTTATGATCTATAATTGGCAGTTGTAGTTTTTGAATTAAAAATCTAAAGATAGTATTTATACGGGGAGAAGTGTGAGATATACACGGAATCTAAGAGTCTGAAATATATCTCACCACAAAAAAAATTGAATATGAGGTAGAGAATGTGATTAGAATGGATGAAGAATTACGACTGTGATATGTTATATCATTCAGGGAAGGTAAACGTAATAGCCGACACGTTAACCAGGGAGTAGTGTATAAACCTTAAACGTGCATACGTTTAATGGATGTAGTGTTGATCAACATAGAGTACTATAGGTTGATCACCTAGAAGTGCTCGTAAGATATGCCGGACTTACGGACTTCATGCCGGGTTATCCTTTTCAAAGAAATTATGAAACACTCATGGTCTTGGACCAGAATTGGTGTTTTACTGAATATTGTTATGATAAAATGTTTTGAAGGAAAATGAATGCTATTTTGAGTTATTGATAGTACTTCGTAACTACTATCCAGTTATTGAAGATATACGATTCCTATGTTTCAAGCATGCTTTTAAAAATGAAATTGTTGTACTCGTTGAGCTTGTTATACTCACTCTTGCTTGAACCATATGAATGCAGCTTAGACCGAATGGACAGAAGGATTCAACAAGGATAACGAGAAGGCTAAAATGAACTTGTAGATTACCTATGTAATAGTATAGGTTTGTAGTAATAATATTCGATATTATGACAAGAACAAATGTAATGGTTATAAAGAACTTGGGGAATAGTAGTATTATTTTGGAATTTATATAAGACATATTTATTCTTTTGAGACATTTTAATTGAATGTTTGTGTGAACTGTAGCACCGTGGAGCACCATATGTCGGGTTGAAAGAGACCCGGATTTGGGGGCGTCACAGCTTTCATGTGCTATTTATCCACATTCTTATTTACAATACTGCGCAATACTGCATGTACTCCTTTCTTTGATTGCTTTATGGGTACCATCGGATCATGGTTGTTTATAGCTACGAAATCCAGTCTTTTTCACACCCATTTAAAGACGTCACGAGTACATCATTCATCCAAAATACATCATTATATACTGAAATATAATAATATACATTCTAAATTCCCAGGTTCTAAAACCTTATAACCTTTCTCATTAAAAATAATGATAATTACATTATTCCTTTCATCTTACAAGAGTGACTTTTATCCGCCACCAAGGATACATCCCAGTTCATTAAACTATCTATAGTTTAATTTTCATCTTTCTTCATTATAAGTCTTCACTTGATCTTCTCGCTCATTCACATTCTGAATGGCACTTCATCGAGATACCGTCAACTTGATCTATACGGGATCCTTAAGTTCTTCTAACATCGTTCGCTGAAAATGTTTTTCATTTAAAGCAAGTGTGAGCATTCAATTGCCCAGCAAGTCATAACAGTTGAACATACAACTTCAAGAGTTTAACATTCCTTTGAAAATTCGATAACCAAACAAAGGTTATGAAGCAGCTTGAATAACAGGAATAATCTTGATTCCTATCATTTTAAAACATTAGTCACATTCACTTTGAAATACTTTCATTCTCTACTCTCTTTCATACTGATTACATGTCGGCTAGAATCAATATACAGACTTAACAATAACGGTTCATGTATAAGCAGAACATGCTCATTTTGAACAGTTCAATCACAGAACAGTTCATCTCATAGAAACACCGAAGTGTTCACATTGTGGCACAAGGCCTCATACATTTTACCACCTTGCACAAATATCACACATTCACACATAGACAGAACTTCTCAAGTTCAACATCTGAGAAGTTTTAGAAACCAGGATTCATTTAAAAATATGAATGAAGTTAGGAAACTTGCCTTACGTACAGCTACAGCTTACGCTGAACTGCTCATTCTAATTCCTATGTAGCACATAAGAAAAATAACACATACACCAATTAGTCATATATATTTGACTTATGCATTGGTTTATTTAACTTTACTTCTTAAGGTTCGCGTTCTTGTAACCTAAGTTTACGCGACAACTTCTTTTACCGGTTTACGGCTTCATGCCATACGGAGATGTCTTACTCAAAACGTTCATCATCTTTGTTGATTTGCATTTTTATCTTCTTCTTTTAACTTTCCTAGGACTCAGCACACATGGTGTCTCTGCTAGTAGTCCATATGGTACTCTGAGTGGTTTCCCACAAACAACCAACAAACAAGTTCCCGTCTCGTCTACACTGCCCACACAGTGAGTTAGATCGGTTGCTTGTTTTGTATATACCTTCACTCTCTGAAGGAATTGTTTAGCCCAGCTCCCATATGTCAACCATCAAAGGTTACGATTGCACCACAACCTAACTTATCTTAACTTATCCGAACTATTAAATTATAATGTTCGTTAAGTCAAAGTCTTATTCCTTATGGCTTTCTGGCAAATAAATGCCATACCTCAGGATTCATTCATCATCGTCCAAGTCATACAGTCTTTTGTATACTCAGAATTATCATTCCGCATTCATTCTATGCATTAATAGCGTTAAGTATTTTACATTACCTTATCATTATCTTATAACGTCTGGTTCATTCGACTCGGAGCGTCATCCAAGTTATAAACATTAACTCGGCTTCTTTTACGTTATACGTACTTATCTTTGATTCAGCTTCTTCACCCATCACAGGTTTAATCCTTGGTCTTTGTTATCCTACGGTCAAACCATACATGGAGTGTAGGTTCTACCTGTTTAATATTCACGTACACCTAACCTTCACGTTGGTTAAAGTGTTCAACGCTTACATTTCATTCTAGCATTCTCATCCGACTCACAATTGGTTTTCATTAATCTTCTTACCGTTCGCTACGGCTTTCTTGATAATTCATATCTTACTTACTACCTTCATCAACGTTTAATTTATACAACCAGGGTATACTTAGAATGTTCGTCTGACGCAAATACAATTCACGAGAATCGTTTACGCATTCAACGTTCACGTTGCTCGTCTCTTAATCTTTCATTCAACCTTTACTCAAGGTTTTTAAATCGCTTTTGATCGTTATCCATCCCATGAACCCCATGTTCATTATAATTCCTTAATGTCAAAGCCATACGGTTCGCTGAATGCTAAGACCAATCGTTCATCGCAACAACGTTGCGTTCACAGCGTCTAAACGCTTTACATTCATCTCTCAATGCCATGTCATAACATCAAAATGTTATACATTAACATCGTCAACTAACGTCTAAGGAATCACAACCATGGCAATCCCTCACGTTCGTTTATCGTAACTACGGTCCCCGGATATCGGTTCCATAACCCGCATCTACATTTTTTATCTTTTAATCTCGTTTAATCTTTTTGTTCAACCTTTATTAAAGGTTTAAAATACTTGATTAAGTGTTACATTAGTTGAACATTATGTTCATATTTCTTTGTTGCACATCCCCCGAGAAATTGAGCAGTTAAAATCTCATTTCTGGGTATTGCCATGCACTGGCGCTGCGACGCCATGCCCTTCCTTTCCTCTCGCGCTGCGGCGCGACCTACTTCTCTTTCCTCTCTTCCCGGACTGGCGCTACGGCGCCAAGTCCTTTGTTATCTCTCGCACTGCGGCGCCACTCTCCAGACGATTATGGCCGAGCTCGTGCTACGGTGCCACTTCTCAAAGTCTATCCGGCGCTGCGGCGCAGAGGCAAATCCCTAGAAAATTTTTCTAAGTCTTTCATCAAGTTTGAGACGCGTATTTTACGATCTCATAACTTCTTCGTTATAACTCGAAACGAGGTCGTTCCAAATCCATTCTCTTCCTTATATTATGTACTTCAATACCCCTTGGATAGAACTTCGTTCTGAATCCATTAACATGCCATTCAATTGGCTTAATCTTTGTTCTTCGTTCATTTTTACGTTATTAACGTCCTTTGTTCGTTCGTCCGTAATTCGGTCATCCGAACTCGGAATTTGTTTGTTCTTGAGTCCACGACTCACGTTTTCTATGTTCTCTCACTTTCTTATAAAACCCTACATGATCGGGTTCGTTTACTAACTTTCTAATTCTCGTTCATCTTTTACGAAAATTTCGCCATAACTTCGTTATAGCTCAATTTTAATCCGTTCTTCATGAACGTTTCTAACGTTCCTAACCAAGCAATAAGAAACTAACTTATACGCGATGGTTTTAAACTTGTCCATCAACAACAATTATACTACGATGGTTTTAAATTTGTCCATCAACAACGGTCTTCGTGTTCTTCGCGTGTTCTTCGTTTGTTCTTCATTTTAATCGATATTTTGGATTACGATTTCACTTTTTCTTGGAATTTGATGTTATAGAACACTATTCCTTACTTATTTAACCTACTCATTCATAAGATTCATTCGGATCACTCAAAATCCTTACGAATCTTATACTTCGTTAAGAAATTTATAAACTAAATTTCTTATTTCTTATTTCTTCTTTTCTCATGATTTCAACCATAGGAATTCATTGTCAATATCTTTTACTCCTTATTTTCATTAAGCTATGTTTTTGAACATAAAAACTTAAAGAAAATTTATAGAAGAATAGGTTTTGAATCACCTTTCTCTTTTGATCTCCTTCCGTCGAACAAAGCGTGCACTCGGGCTAGCTTTTCCTCATTCTTCTCCTTCTCTTCCCCCATCCGAGCTCTCTCTCTTTCTCTCTCAAGTGTTGGTTGAATTTTTTTCAATCAAACAAATGAGCTTAAGTTTGTTTATATAGAAAACCAAGGTTAAGAGCATTTTAGTCATTTCGCCACCCTAACCTCCTTACTATTCATAACTTAGCCACCAAGTTTACTTGGTGGCCAAGTGGCCGCCCCACCTCCTTAGCTAGCTTTCCTTGGAAGCTTCGTTCTTCCGTATTTCAGAATTCGTTTGACAGTTCAAAAATTGCGATTCTCAGAATCCAACTATTTTTGGATATTTCGTCTTTCCTCTACCGATTAACTTTTACGTATTCTTCGGATTTTCGAAAAAATTGAAAAACACTTTTCCACGTTAAGCATTTTCGTTCACGTTTTCCCCTAACGTAGCTAAACGAATGAAAAGTACACAGCAGTACTTTTCGTCATTTTTATTTCGTCCGATTTCTGCACGTTTTTCGAGAAAAACTTTTATCGGCTTACTTAACTTTTCACGATATATGATCGTCAAATCTTTCGACGGAATGTCATTTCAACATACCAAACTCTCAGAATGGCTTAGGTTATTCAAACCCTAACCCTTAGGTTTCGTCAGGTGAATAGTGCCTATTTCGTCTTTTTCCCGAAAAATATTTTGTTCCTAGAAAATTTTTATTTTCGTCTTGAAAATTATTACTCGTTCAGTTTAGGTCGTAGCCAGAATCCTCCCGATTAATAATCATTCTAGGTTATAGATCGATTAATAAACACATAGCACATAATAGTATTAATAAAAATTCATTTTATTAATAACTAATTCTTTAAATCTTAATTTCTGGACAATCCGGATTTCCGGGTTGTCACAGTTGCTGAGGAAGATCGTGAGAAAACTGTTTTCATCACGCCTTGGGGAACCTTTTGTCAGGAATAAGCATGTGAATGCTATTCCTATTTATATATGATTTGATTATGATATATATATATATATATATATATGTATGTATATGAATGAATAATATGCAAGTATGCTTGCATTAAGAAAAGTTGTAAAGTCCTGTGATAGACAATAGAAATATATGTACAAGGACTTAGAATGAATTGATCAAATATGTTAGGTTGATCCTACATAAAGCAAAACAAACTTTGTAAAGTCCTTAAAAAAATGATGTACAAGGATTATAAATATAGAAAGATCAAGCTTGTTAGGTTGATCTTATGATGTAATAGATACGCTGAGTCGATAAATGAAACCTTCGCACTGTAAGTCGTAGATACGCCGGGTGAGTCAAGGTTAACTCAGGAGCTATCGAGGCAGAATAGGAGTATGAAAGATAGTAGATCTAGGAGTTCATAGACTGCCAGGGGAAACGAAGAAGGATCGTAGTGTATCGAGAAGAGCTTCCTCGGGATCGTAGTGTGCTGAGGAAGTCATGTTCAGAATCGTAGAGACAGCCTACCTACGAGCCGACCGGTCATCTGCCGAAGCAAGATAGAAACATAGACTACACTCAGAGTCGTAGAGTCTACTGATGCCGAAGCCAAGTCAAGGATCGTAGATCACACTCTGAGTTCGTAGAGTCTATTGATTATATGCAGAGATCGTAGTCGAGCAAGATCAGATGAAGACAACAGGCACAAGGCAGAAATCGTAGAGAGTCAATAACTGATCTCGGGATCGTGAGTCTGCACTGACGGTAGAAATTTGAATCGTAGAGAGTGCGAACTATGACTCAAAAGAAGTGCTCACAATGCTAAGTCGAGAATCGTAGAAGCGGATACGGTTCTTAACGAATGAGCACTCCCGAATATCAAAGATCGAAGCCTCTGGTTGGCTTTGCAAAGATGCATTCCACAAAGAAGGGGAACCGAGAGAGCATTCAACGAATGGCATGCGAGGCTAATAGAAGATCTCGGCACAAACCTAATCAGCATTAAGATTGAGGTGTAAGGCCATTCGTGATGAAGTCTTCCACAAGGAGATCCAAAGAAGACTTCAGAAGGTGACTAAGGAAAGTCACTTATGCACGTAGCTATTAAGTGTATTAGAAGACAACGATCTTGGGAACAACCAAGATCGTAGTGTTTCAAACAAAGAAGGGCGATGGAAGGTGAACCGAGATTTGGTCGACCGAAGAGCAAGGCTAAAGTGATTAAGTGCGTGGTCGAGTTCATTGATGATAAGTGAGCGGAAGATCACGGGAGAAAGCAAATTTCGACGCGCCATAAATCTGAAGTGTCTTGATATTGAGAAGGGACCAGAAGCAAGGAATTAGGCCATCGATGTCGAGAAACGATCGAAGCAAACGGGGAGTATTAAAGCCTTTGTACAATATGGTGAAGAGGAGTTCTTCGGTGAGGATCCAAGCAACACTCTTCAGGATCGTAGTGTTAGCTCTACTAGTCAACGATCAACACTCAACAAGACACTACGATCAGGTCCTTGAAGACGTGCATCAGAATCGTAGAGTTCGAATACACG
This sequence comes from Panax ginseng, assembly GCA_020205605.1. Classification (NCBI taxonomy): domain Eukaryota; kingdom Viridiplantae; phylum Streptophyta; class Magnoliopsida; order Apiales; family Araliaceae; genus Panax; species Panax ginseng. The sequence continues at coordinate 86,028,328 of CM035146.1, read as the reverse complement.
AAGGTGAAGCATTTAGCGGTTCAATCAGAAGGTAATATTTGAACAAGTGCTTATTGAGAGCATCGATGCAAAAGGACAAACCTCGATCTAAAAATCGGGAGAAATAAAGTCTTCAACCTGCCCAAGACAGTAAAGTGATACATCGGCGAGGTGGGTGAAGCAGAGAATGCAAATGTCGAAAAAGTATAACAAGTCACATCATGCAGTCTACATCAAGCAACTTGAGATTTGTGAAGATATTTGAATAGCCTTCAACAGTTACTTTCCAACGGAAGGATTGGGAAGAAGTATAAATAAGAAAGAGCTTCAAAGATCAAAGGTTGCTGGAGTTACCGAGTTTGGAGAGGAGGTGGACTGATATAAATCATGTGAGATAGTGAGTTCGAAGGCTCACTCTACGATCCACCAAGAACACTCAGAAGTCAGATCAAGAAAGAAGTAGAAGTATGAGTTCTACTATGTAGAAGTGAGAGTTCTACTACATGAAGAGTGTTACAATCGCTGAGAGAAAGGAGAGCATCATGCCATCTGGATGTCCATCATGGGAAGACTCTAAGTACAATAGAGAAGAGCTTACGGTCATCTTAGCAAGTCCATCATGAGAAGGCATCGAGTAGCAAGAAGGAGATCACAAAAGCCATCTTGGTGTCAAACATGAGAAAGCTTCTAAGTACTTTTAAGGAAGAGCTTACGGTCATCTTAGAAGCCTCTCGTATGCGGTCATCAAGTACCAAGAAGAATGATATTCAAGGCGGTTCATCAAGGGTCATCCAGGAGTAGTTGAGCAACCTAAGAAATTTGAGCATCATGCAACACTCAAATCGCTCTTCAAGGATGATCAAGCCAAGTCGCTAAGGATAGAAGATGTTCAAAGCATGAAGACATCTTAGCAGCCTCGACCAAACTCCAACAACAACAAACAAACAACTCAACGAAGCTAGGGCTCGAGGGTCCTTGTCCGGAGGGACTAAATGAAGCAGGCCAGAGAGGGTCCTTGTGGGAGGACTAAACAAAGCGAGGCCAAAGGGTCCTTGTCCAAAGGGACTAAATAGAGTTCCAAGCTGTTGGGCTTGAAGAGTTCTAGGAACTAGAGGAGTCCCAAGGTGGCGGCCTTGAAGAGTTCTTAGTGAGCTGAAGTCCCAAGGTCAAGCTAGCCTTAAATGAATCGTAGAGATTGAGGTGTTTGCCCTTCCTTAGTGGAAATCTCGCTAGTTGAAAGCGGAAGAGTGGATTAGGAGCTTGAGTCTCTCGAACCACTTAAAACCCTTGTGTCTTTTATATTATGTCATTTACATTATGTCTATAACTGCCATAACTGCTATGTATGTTCTAACTGCTTACAACTAAACTAACCCCAACGAACAATGTATGTATGATTATGAATATATCAATGAAGAGGAATCTTTTACTTATTCCACTGTGCTTGAAAAGATTCTTATGTTTGTCATATACTTAAATATGAACAATACAACATTAACCAGAAAAGTATTTGAAATAAAAAGGATCTATTCAACCCCCCCCCCCCCCCTTCTAGATCTATTGTGCCCTCTGGGAACTAACACCTTCTGTTATAGACGGTTGTCATTTAGCCTCATCAATGTCGGAGCCACCTACCAGCGAGCTATGATGGCTCTCTTTCATGACTTAATACACAAAGAGATTGAGATCTACGTGGATGACATCATTGTCAAATCCCGGAAAGAGGATGACCATTTAGACCATCTCAGAAAGCTATTCAACAGGTTGCGTAAGTACAACTTGAAGTTGAATCTAGCCAAGTGCACCTTTGGCGTTAAATCAGGCAAGTTGCTAGGATTTCTAGTCAGCCACAAAGGGATTGAGCTGGATCCTACCAAAATCCGAGCCATTCACGAAATGCCCATTCCTCGAACGAGAGAAGAAATACGGGGATTTTTGGGAAGAATCAACTTCATTAGCAGGTTTATCTCTCAACTCACAGCAACCTGTGAGCCAATCTTCAAGCTATTAAGGAATAACTCCTCCAAGAAATGGAATGATGAGTACCAGAATGCCTTCCTCACAATTAAAGAACAGCTAGTTAAAGCTCCCATTTTGGTACCACCTAGGGATGATGTTCCCCTGTTCATGTACCTGTCCATAAGTGATAATGCCATGGGCTGCATGCTGGGACAGAAGGATGATAGAGGCCAAGAACGAGCTATCTATTACCTCAAAGAAAAGATTTATCGTGATGAACACAAGTACACTCGATGAAAAAAAGACGTGTTGTGCTTTAGCATGGGCTTCCATGAGGTTACAACATTATCTCCATGGACACACAACCCATCTCATATCCCGTGTGGATCCTCTCAAGTACGTGTTTAATAAACCCATGTTAAATTATCGGCTGTCCAGATGGCAGTGGATCTTACAACAATTTGACATCGTATATGTGACTCAAAAGTCCATCCAAGGTCAAGGAATCACGGATCAATGGCGGCCGTTGCACCTTGAGGGATTTCAAACCCTTGGAGACATACTTCCCGATGAGGGAGTAATGATGATTCAAAGAACACCATCGATGACGATACACACCAAGCATGGAAGATGTATTTTGATGGAGTCATTAATATGGAAGGTTACGGAGGTGAGCGATTCTAGTATCCGATGGGAAGCGATATCCGTCGCCGTCAAATTGCAGTTTGTCAGCACCAACAACACAGTTGAGTATGAAGGCTGTCTCATGGGGCTAAAACTTGCCCGTTCAATGGACATCAGGCGGTTAACTGTCTTTGGAGATTCAGAGTTGGTAATAAAACAATCCACCGGAATCTATCAAACCAAGGAACTATATTTGCTGCCCTACCATCGGCAAGTTTTACAGATGGTTTTGGAGTTCGAATAAATCTCCTTTCTACACGTTCCTCGTAATAGGAATGACTTTGCAGACGCATTAGCAACTTTGGCCTCCTTGATTCGTATATCTGACAAAGGACACTTGCCAAGCATCATAATTTCCCTGCACAAGGCCCCAGCCTATGAGAATTACGTTGGAGAAGTATCGGATGAGCTACTTGCCATCCAGCATCCTTGGTATCAACATATCAAGGAATACCTACGAGATGGATCTACACCCGATGAGGCAAGCCCGACTGAGAAAAGGCGGATCCATCGACTTGCTACGAAATTCTACCTAAGTGGAGATGCGCTCTACAAAAGAGATGCAGGACTAGGTCTCCTTAGATGTTTAGACAAAGATCAAGCCCAAAGGCTTATGGATGAAATCCATGGTGGAGTCTGTGGCCCCCACATAAGTGGCCCCCTCCTTGTCAAGAAAGTCCTCGGGACAGGACATTATTGGCTATCTCTCAAAGCTGATTACAGTGACCACGTCAGGAGATACTATCAGTGCCAGATTCATGGGAATGCTATACACGCCCCTCCACGGGAACTCCACAATCTGAGTTCACCTTGGCCCTTCTCAATGTGGGGAATGGACGTTATCGGGCTCATTAAGCCTAAAGCCAGTAATGGACATCGATTTATCTTCACCATGATCGACTACTTCACCAAGTAGGTAGAGGCAGCCTCCTTCCCCAGGGTTATCAAAGAAGTCGTCATTGATTTCATCAGAAACAATGTCATTTGTCGATATGGACAACCAGAGGTGATTGTGTCAGACAATGCTAAGAACCTCAACAACAAAATGATGGAGGAATTATGCAGTAAATTCCACATCAAACATCTTAACTCTGTTCATCTATCGTCCAGATGAATGGTACTATTAAGCGGCTAAAAAACATCAAGAAGATCATGCAAAAGATGTCCGCCAATCACAAAGAATGGCCTAACTTATTGCCTCTTACTCTGTTAACCTACAGAACCTCAATACGTACCTCCACTGGGGCAACCCCCTACGCATTAACCTATGGGATGGAAGCAGTGCTCCCCATAGAAGTAGAAATGGAGTCCCTCAGAGTGTTGATAGACGCTCAGCTGGATGAAGACCAATGGGTACAAGACAGGTATCACCAACTATCTCTAATAGACGAAAGGCGAACCGCGGCTATCTTCCATGGTCAGTTATATCAGCAAAGGATCGCCAGATCCTACAACAAAAAAGTCCGGCTACGGCAGTTTAGACAGCATGACTTGGTTTTGAAGAATATTATTGACAACCAAGTTCAATCTAAGGGAAAATTCGCTCCTAACTGGGAAGGCCCGTTTGTTGTCAAGGAAGTATTGACAGGAGGTGCTCTCAGATTGCAAGAAATGGACGGCGATGGATTTCCATAACTCATCAACTCAGACGCCGTGAAACGATACTATATCTGAAGTTGCCATCAAGCAAACGTCCTGGTGTTGGATCATCAGATCACCAGTCATTCCGGTTATTTAACCCTTTACCACATACAATTCTTCCACACTTTCCCCCTCAGGGAAAATATACTTTTCAAGCCAGCAGCCTGGCTTATCTACGTTCCTACGACTTAGGTCATCTCATTACGGATTGAACCTCTCGTGTTTGCAGTTTGGCTACCCATACATGGGATCAAACTTCTCATACCTGCAGTTTATCCTCAAACTAGGATTAAACTTTTTCCTCCCTGCAATCTGACCTGCACATGGGATTACGCTTTTCCACTCGCCCTGAGGGGCGAACTATGTCGACCTGATCTCCTCTTCAATAGGAGTACGTAGGCAACCATTTCATATGGCCCGGTCGCAATAAAACAAAAACAACAAAAACATTTCTACTCCCTTCTCCTCACAAAAATAAAAACAACAAAAACCTTCCTACACCATTTCTGCCACATACAGCGTTGAACCTCTTACACCAGGTTTGAACTACACAGATCTGATCTCCTCTTCAATAGGAGTACGTAGACAGCCATTCATGGTGCGGTCTCACCCCCTACCAAAATAGAAACCCTTGTCAGTTGGTACTGGGATCAAACATCAATCCACTACATTTCATTGGCTTCAGACCAAAGGGATGGAATTACCTGAACTCCTCCTAAATAGGAGATTCGGCGACCATCTAAGCTGCGGTCATACCTTGAAGAGCAACACCAATCCATAAGAGATGGAATTAACTAGGCTTCTCCTAAATAGAAGTACTGGCGACCATCGTAGGAAAGTCCCAATCTCGAGAGAGGAAAGCCAAATTCCTCTCCACATTTCCATACAGAAACCAGTCCCAAGACACCAAAGATGGTAGGGATACATACAGATCAATGATCCATTCTGAACTGTCCAGAGACATCTCAAAGTCCATCCCTCAAGGAGGAATTCAGAATACATCAAGATCACAAGCCCTGAAGCAGCAGACAAAATATCAAGCAAGTATCAAAGCATATCTAAAAGGGAAGTGATCAAAAATATATTTCTCTGCCATATATATAATGATGTTTGATATACACAATGTAAACTGTATATGACAAAATGGTTAAGCTAGTCTATGCAGGAGAATACAAGCTCATCTACAAGTCAGGGTATATGCGAGCTAACAAGCCCTGTAACGCCCGAGAAATTCGGATCCTTTGTAAAAATATTTGAAAGAATTAAATAATGAATAAAATGATATTATTTGTTATTATATGTGTTAATAAGATGTACGTCGTTTTATAACCTAGAAATGTCGGAAGACCGTAGTATTCAAACCACGTGAGAGAATTAAAGTGTTTGAATTTCCAAGACGAAAATAAATATTTTCCGAGAAAGTTTACTGAAAAACACTATTCACCGATTAAAACAAGAATTATTTTTGAACTTTCGAGAAATACATAACGTTAGAATATCAAGACGTGATGGATTATGTAATAATAATCTAAGTATGAAAAACGCAATAATTCGCATGCGGACTTAAATTGAGAATGTATGTATTAATAATCTAATGAAATGGAATGGTGGATATTGTATAAAGAGCAAGTCCAATATGTATAAGATGTAAACCTATGTGGGATTATTTTTCTAAAGCCCAAGTAGTAATAACATAAATCCCTTGGTAGATTAATACAAGCCCAAAGATAAGTTAATTGAATTAAGCACTAAGCCCAAAGGATAATCCAATGGTAAAGTAGGATCCATGGGGCAACCCATGGGTGATGTGGTAACCAAGTACTTTATGTGATGAGCAAGTGTTGTGGCTAGCAAGTTACTTGGTTGCTAGGTTATGAATAGTAACGAGGTGGAAGTTGAGGAGGTTAACTAAGGAGGTGGGATGGCCTAAATGTCCATAGTGCCCTCAATTTGGGTTGTCTATAAATACCAAGCTTTATTTCTTAAGTTGGTTGTTTAAATTTCATCCAACTCCTCTCAAGATAAACAACTTATTTGTTCGAGTCAATAAGCACTTTGAGCTTAACCTTTCCTTAGTAGATTTCCAAAGCAATTGAAGTAATCATCAAAGGTAAATTATCTTGTCTCTTCCATCTCTATCACAATAGGATTGATAGAGAAGTGAGAAGGTTTGATGATAGCATGTAATAAGTCATTGATGAATGAGCGTAAAGTAGAATAAGTTGAATAAGCAACTTGAACCTAAATAAGTTGATGAACTTATGAAGAATTTCCATTTGTTGTCACAAGCATGAGAATTGTACTTAATAAGTGAAATAAGTCATTGGCTTAAGAGAATAAGTCAAAACCTACCTTATATTAAGTTGGTGTAATAAGTAACTTGTAATGTCTACATGTTGATTAAAATCCACTTAGAATGATTAGTATTGAGGTTTAAATTCGGAATTGCGATTGGACGATCGATACAATCGCTTAATTCGTGAAATTCTCGGAATGGAAGTCGTATTTTGTGTTTGATAATGGAAATGTGGGTTTCGATGGAGGCAAGTCATATTTGGCATTATAGAGTTCATGGATTCAAAATAGCGGATTAGACTTAGAGCGAAGAAAGCGGCGTTGAGCGTTCGAACGTTTATCGTTTTCATTAAAATGAACTAATAGGTGGAATTTTAGCAAACGAAGTCGAATAGATAAAATTCTTGAATGAATACATAGAGTACGTGATTTATGAACCGTAGGCTCTTGAAAGAGCCAATTTGGACTGATAACGAAGAAGTTATGAGTCCGAGAATCTCACAAAATTTGAAGTCTCAGAAAATTTTACAGGGTGCAGTGAAATGGTGGCTGGCCAAATTTCTCATTATTTCAATTGGGCTTGAATGCCGAGCTTTGGTCGAGCAAAGCCATAACCTTCTGGAGAGTGGCGCGCATAATGCGATTATTAACATCGAGACTTCAGCGCCGCAAATGTCGAGTCCGGGTCAGAGCGGTGATAGGTGACGCCGTAGCGCGGCACCAAGTGTAAAAGTCGGTATATAATACCAAATTTCAAGACCAAGACTATAATGAATGTTTACATGTAGATCATGTTTAATAATTGATAAACAATTAAAGGCAGATCTTAATGAAACATTGTTAAGACATAATTAAGTCTTAAGCATGAACACTTAGAGTTAAGTTAAGTCAATTACTTATGAATGTAGGAATGACATAACAGAAAGCCAGAACCTATAATAACAAATCTAATATGTAATTAAATTGAGAAGTAAGGTAAGATTCTTTAGGAACCATATATGATCATTCATGACCTAATGTTCTATGTTATGCTATCATCTAATGTAGAGACCTTAAAGATGTAAAGTGCACGTGTTATAAATTGTAGCAAACGCTAAAGGCAAGTACTCTAACCCTTGTTCCAGTTTAATCTGGACAAGTCTTTGTGATTCATGTATTCTTTGCATGAGTTAGTATTTGAGGAATGTCAAAGCCAATCCTTTCGGCTAGATGACTGCTATGTTATTCTATCAAGTGTTGATAAGGATTTACCGAACTAATATTGTTGTGGTTTTCAAAAGTAGATGGTGTATGCTCAAATTGTTTTGTCGTCAAACGACAGGCACGTGAGGTTGCTATAGGCTGATCACCTAGACGTGCTCGTAAGCTATACCGGACTTACGGACTTCGTGCCGGGATGTCCTTTTCAAAGTACTTATGAAATGCTTACGGTTTTGAACTGGAATTGATGTTTTACTGAATATTGTTGTTGTAAAACGTTTTGAATGAAAAGAAGTGTTATTTTGAATTATCAATAGTACTTCGTAACTATTGTTCAGTTATTGAAGATATACGATTCCTATGTTTCAAGCATGCTATTTTACTAGAATTGTTGTGCTTGCTGAGCTAGTTAGGCTCATTCTTGCTTGAACCATATGAATGCAGTAAGACAGAACGGACCGATGGATCTGGCAAAGATAAAGGGAAGGCGAAAGCGAACCCGTAGATTGCATATGTAATAGTATAGATTTTGTAAGAAATAATATTGATATTATGACAAAGACAATGTATTGGTTGTAAAGAACCTGGGGAATGTAACTATTCTTTTGATATATATATATATAAGACATATACATTCTTTTGAGGCATTTCAATTGAATGTTTATGTGAACTGTAGCACCGTGTAGCACCATCTGTCGGGTTGGAAGATACCCAGATTTGGGGGCGTCACAAGCCCAACATGGCGTCCCTCTCAGAAGAAGGAGGCGAAGCTGTGATCTCCTGTACGAGAATATCCACACGACCCAACAGATCTGCATCCATCTGCATGGTGACCATATTTTCATCAATGTAAGCGCTCATCTCTGCGATCATGCCAGTGGTAAGGGACCTCACTGCAATACTATCTGTAACGGCTACATCCCGGGTAGATATGGCACTATCTCGCTCAACTATCACTACATCTCTAGTTGATCTAGCCTCATCCCGCTCAACAACAGCGGTGTCTCTGCGAGCTAATGCATCGTCTCTCTCTAACAGAGTTGCGTCTCTCCCATCATGGGCAGTCAACATCAAGGCTCTAGCATGGTCTCTCTCAAAGGTCATCAGATGAAGACTTTCTGCTCGAAATCTTTGTCTTTGAATCTTTGAATTATATGAGATTGGTGCTTTGGGAGAATCTAAAGGAAATGCTGACAATCCATCAGTTGTCTCCTCCTCGATGTAGGAATCAATATCCTCCATAGGCCCTACATCGGCTGAATCAATACTCGACAATGTGGATACTACCGCAGCCGGTGCAATCTTTGTTTCCATCCATGCGGAATACTCTGCAGAACAACCTGGATGACTGACAGAAAAATCAGCTATCTTATGTTGATCCCAACATGCATACACACGGGATCGGTCCTCTGCTGAAAGATAGCGAGAAGCTGAATGCTGACCTATCGCCCCCTCAAAAGGATGAAAGTCCTGAAACTGGTCAAACTGCGACATCACGGCCAGCGGGTGATAAGTAGTCACACCCCTCAAACTAGCCAGAGGGAGATAATCCATACCCGGAGCATGAGTAATAAAGTTGTAAGGTGCCCCGAGCACGGCAATATGACAAATGGATCTATGATACACACTCCGATGGCTGAAAGGAGTACGACATGGCTATATCATGGGTGAACCAGTACCTATGCCATCTAAGAGTGCCAATCGGTCTCAAGTGTGATATAAACCACACGTATAGCATGACCGAGCTTCCCGTGAACACTCCTATCGGAAAACCGCAGCAGTATGTGGCTGACCTCAGAGTATCTGCTATAATCATCGAAATGATGGTACGACCCTCCCTGAGAGCTCTCACTGCCATGATGACTCCAATGTCTATCTCATCCATGTACCGTGGCATATAGACATATGACAGCACGCACAATATCAGTACATCCACTCTGGCTCGACGCCAATGATCCTCCGGTGCGGTGAAATCCCTGGAATGTCGTGTATAACTATCCTCAGAGCCAAATCTGTCAAACAGAAAATGCTGGGATATAACGTGGCTCGATGTAAACTCATCCTGCACCACTCTACGCCTCAATCCAGTGAGGGTCATGAACCGCCAACTCATGTCCCCCAAATCCATATATACGCAAGGTCTGTCTAGTGGCAGCATCATCAACCGTGCATACTCCTCCAGAGTGGGAGTCAACTCCTGGGTCCCAAATCCGAAAACATGCCTCTCTGATACCCAATGCTCTAGCATGACATCCACAAATCATGTGGGAACCTAAAACATCAACAGGGTCATAGTATGCTGCAACAAACTATCTACGATCACCCTGTCTGATGGTGATATGCTATCATACCACGATCGCATACCCGATGCCACCAATGATGGTGGGGTATGATCAATACGGCTAACGGTCGAAGAAGACATCTATACGAGCCGTGTCATAAGACCATCCAGGGGTCAATGCTGAATATCTCTGGACATACATACATATGCATAACATGATACATGCATTGCAGATAATAGATGGCAATTTGATATAGGGATTGAAAAATTGTGCATACATTCCGAAGTATATCAACATCTAATACATCATCTCTGTACAGCTACAAATACAGGGAAATGGGGCACAGATGCCCTACTACTAATAGAGGCCTATCAAAAGATATAGCAAGAATGGGGCACAGCCACCCAATAGCTAACAGAGGCCTATCAAAAGATATAACAAGAATACACATCAGAAGAAGACAATGGTGTCAATATCTACATCATCAATCCTGTCCACCTGATGTAACTCCTCATGAGTCACTGGATCTCTATCAACAAGGATGTCAGGCCTATATAGAGGAGGATCTTCACCGGTAAAGCCGAATGGGTCATCTGTGGGGCCAGCGCCTGAGCTGGAAGGATCAAACGAAATTGCCTCTGCCGGATCTCTGCGCAAATATCAGATAAAGAAATGTGCCTGGTCTAGTCGTCGGGTCAAACTGTCAATCTATATCACATGAGTCGGATCTCGGACACAAGCTATCCAATCCGTCATCATCACGTATCCTGGAACCATATCCCCCATAAACTGAGTGGCGCGGGACTGGGCTCCAATGGTACGAGGGAACCACCAACGCTGGAATATTTCCTAAGTGCAAGGAACCTCTGATAATGTAAAGCCATCAAACCCCAACAATGGGATATCAGTGACGGGTGACTGTGATACAGGCCAATGACGCCTGGCAGGAGGTAAGATCGGCATACGAATCTCCCATGTGGTGCTCCTAATAGCACGCTCTCCTAAATAGAGCTCCCATCCTCCTTTTGTAAAGAGAGGAACTCTCCGAGTGGAAATCACATACTAGACGTCAGTCGGGTACCCATCCTCAAATCCGATGGCCAAATGTTCCCCGGAATAGGGAATCCATGTAATGATATCAGCTGTCAACAACTCCAGCTGTGTGCGGCAGTGAGTGAAACCCTCAGCTACATGGACCTCCGTCAAAATGAAATGATGCCATCGTCGTCCTCGTGGATAGGTATCTAAACCTAACACACTCATAGGACGCAAGCATGGGAGCCTCTCGTAGGCCCAAAACTGCCAACACAAGGGCAAAACATTTGTGGTCAGTAAACACTCTTAACTTATAAATGAAAAATGACAAGAGAAATACTCACCAGCAGAAATGAGTAGAATCCTAGCCAAGCCTCAGTCAAACCCTGTGAGCGCATACGCATGCCCGGGAGGAAATAGGCAAAGGTGTAGGAACCCCAATCATACTCTCCAATACGGTCCACATGACGTGTGGCGCTGATCAAAACGAACGACACCATAGAAAAGTTATCTGCTATGAAGCAGCCTCTAATGATCATCAGGAATAATCGCCGAAGAATGCGATTCGTGACTCTGACATCATCAAGCATGGGCTCACTCAAAAGCCCGCTCATAGCATCTACGCTCAAAGGACCTGCACGGACAGTCCTGCCTTTGAGCTCCTCCGTCAGGACTCCTAACAAGGATCTGACGGCAGTAGGGGTAATGTTCGCCATGGCTCCCCTCCAAACTCCATACCTGTGATAAACCGCCAATCCATCGATGTCATCATCACCTCACAATCCAACAAATGGAGTGACTGAGTCTGATGAAACCATCGCTCAGACAATGCCCTGAGGTAACCCCAGGGACAACGACGGGGAAGGATGGAGAAGAATTCCCCGAATCCCCAATCATGCACTACCACTCTGTAATCAGGATGAAGAGCCTGATACATGGAGTGTATACTAAACCAATTCCCTCGAGGTTGTGTGAAGTCGGGAACCTGTATGAAATGCAGATCAACATCAAAACCCTTTAATCCTCATCAATAGGAAAGAAGGAAGATCAAGATCTAACGTCATACCTCGTTAGCATGCAAGTACATCGAGGGATGTCTGCTCAAGTCACCGAGAAGCTCTGGGTTTACCACCTGAATACAAGGGAGCTCCCTACGGAGAACATGTGCAGCAAGAGAGGGGTCCTCAATTGGAATATCCTCATCCTCGTCCTCAACATCTAGCACATCATCCCGGACTGGACGAGTCACTACCTCCACCAATCGATGAGGTTGTCTGACAGAACGGGGTCGGGGCACTTCAGAAGCCCTCCGCCGTATACCAGAAGTGGTCCTGCGGGAACTACTCGACTGATCCGGATCCATAATATCTGGACAACAAGTCTCCAAATCACCTCAGAAAGGGTGTGGTATTTCCTTACCTGGAGCTTTTTAAAATGCATTTATGCATGCATTACTTTAGCATACATCTATAGTGGAGTTAAAATTGCATGACTAATTAAATGCCTACATTTTGAAAAATTTTGCCATAGTCCCCTTTGTAAATAGGACTATCCACATGCACATAGGCATGACTAGGTGGCCATTCAGTAGCACACCTGCCCCAAAGTCATATACATAATATATACATTAAAGATCAAAATTATCAGTGCATAAGTTTAACCTCAATATCAGGAGTACTTTGTCTTTCTACCTTTTGCTCATTGGACCTCAAATAGGACAAAAATAGCAGAAAAAGGTGCTAATTTGACTGTCTCAAAAGTCAAATTTTTCACATCATTATGTTCAGCATGGTTTAATACTAGCATTTACTATGTTGAATATTTTTTATCAAGTCATTTGTGCATACATAATCACTACTATGTGTTTAGATGCATTTCATGCGATAACTCATTTTCCAACGGATAAAAATTGGAAAAAATACATGCATACGTTACCAGGATAGTGCAAAACAATTGTACGATGACAGAATTTGCAGAAAATAGCCCGAACTCGGCAGATCTGAAGGAGGCTCTCGGATTTTCCTTTGCGAGACAAGTTGAAAATGACTTGTGAGACCAACCTGCTGGATTATAACATCCACGGTTGGTCGCAGATCCATCTGTGGCTGAAGCAGGTGTACCTGCAGCACCCCTATGTGGGCCCAACCCCTCCGACTTGGTCCAATTCAAGTTGCAAAGGAGTTCTTACGGACTGAAAAGGTCAAATAAGGAATAAAAACGTTACGCGATTGAGCAAAACAGCCTACAATCCTGGTCTTCTCAGATGGAACTTTGAGTCTGTACATCACTCATTGGTAGTCACCCAAATAGAGGTATACCCTGTTAATAATCTCATTTGTTACAAATCACATCCGGCAATACCTTGTACAGGTCCAATGCTGCCAACTCCGGGTCATTACCCTAAAAGATCAATGTAGATCCCCGACGGGGGTTACAACGTGGATCCCCGATGGGGGTTACAACGTAGATCCCCAAAGGGGGTTACAACGTGAAGCCCGGTAGGGGTTATAACGCATATATTCGATCATTGACACATATCAACGAAGGTCAAGCGACCTTGGCGTTATCTCGGTAGATGGCGATGAAACCTATCGAAGCTCGAGAGCTATTCGAGGATTTCATACTCGATTACTCATATTCCCAGCCGGATCCTGGCCGGGGTTCTGGTAGCGATTCGTCATTGATTCACACGTCAACGAAGATCAAGCAACCTTGATAAATTTTCCCCAAGTGGTTCTTTTCCACCCATTGATTCACATGCCGGTGAAGTACACGTCAACGAAGGTCGGGCATCCCTGACGGCATTTGCTGTTGGCAGTAAATCCAACAGAATCTTGTCATGTCCTGGCGATACCAACCAGGAAAGGTCAACGTCATCAAGGAGGATCGATGATGGAATATGTTATACACATCCTCAAACAGACCAAACTTTATCCCCACAGATCTCTTACACATAAGAGGTACATCTTCAGGATCAAGTCGTTATCAAGGATCCAAGAATTTGGTGATAACCCCAACATCAACATCCTAACAGATTCGGATTACACATCAAATCTGGTCATCATTGCCAATCCCCAATTGTAGCAACAGGGGAGCCAGCAATCATCCCTAGCATGTTAGGCAACAACCCCGTACACATGCATCATACATTTGCATCATGTTGCTACATATAGTATCATGTTTGTCTTATGGCATTTCAAGTGTCTAGGGTTCTTTATCCTAGCCCTGCATTGCATTGCATGAGTATGATAAAGAGGGTCATCTGTAGACACTCAAAATTTTTGTACACCTGTCACTAACATTGCAGAAAATGCATTAAATCTTTCAGAGAGGAACCACGGAAAGCAGTTCATATCCATTTCGGATACTCTAGGAAGTTCAAAGATCAAACCGGAACACACACAAGGAGTAACAATTCCAACCTCGAAGAAAACCCCGAGGCGTGCAGATCCTGTAATAACCTGAATATTTTCTATATAAATAAATAAGAAATTTTGCATATTAATTTTTTTTTTTTAAAGATGAGAATATGTGTCAAGTAATGTGTTTGTATATATGTGATAAATAAATTTTATTTATTACATGAATAATTTCAAATAATTTTATTTTAGAATTATTGCTAATTATAAGGTATATACTTATAATAATTAATTTTATAGTAGAAATGTCTTTATTATTTATTTTCTATAAAATATGATTTTTATATTATTTAAATAATATATGAAATGATTATTGGAATTATTATAATTACTATTTTATTATATGAATTTTAGTTGATTATTATGTTAATTTTTAACTTAATTAATAATGTTATATATGAAAGATAAACCAGATATGGAATCCAAACCCTAAATTTGGGTATTGATCGAGGATGAGAATAATAATATAATATTAATTATATTTTAATTTTTCGATCTTTATAAATATGTCTTTTGTAAATCGTGGACCGATAATGGTGGGCCAAATATGATAAATTATGTCATAACCCTCATATTGTGTTATTAAACCCTAGCTGTTAAACTTCGGTTATGAGTTAGAGGCTGTGTAGTAATTGTGTTATATGAATTTTCTTTGTGTATTATATAATTTACGTAATTAGGAGAAACCCTAATTATTATTTGAAACCCCTAATTTGCTAAAATTAGAAACCCTAATTACTGTTTTAGTAAATTATAATGATAATTAAGAAACCCTAATTGTTAATTTGGGAACCCTAATAGTATTTAGGAACCCTAATTTAAAAACCCTAATTTCGTATTAAAAACCCTAATTTTAAATTAGTGTGTTTAATTAAAATTTTATTACATTTTAATTTTAATTTGTTCAAACCCTAGTAATTATTTAGGAAACTTTAAAATGTAAAATCTAGTGATTAAACCCTAGATTCAAGCACCTTGGACAAGAATACCCTTGAGATTAAAATGAAATTACAAAAATGCCCTTTTGTCCCATTAGTTGAATTATTGCTAGCCAAATCTTATCCAAGATCTGGCCAGCCACCCTAGACCTACCTATAATCTATAGCATTGCCAGCAATCAAATTCAATGCACCAGCCATGTGCCTTGTACCATTATTTGTATGATTCAAGAGAGAGAAAAGCAAAACAAAGCTCATTTATGTAACCCACACTTAGCCATTCTCTCTCAAGCTCAAACCCACGAAATTGCCTTGTTAATTCAGTCACTAATCAAGCCCCACGAAATCCACAAACGAATCAGAAGCTAAGAATCAAGATTTTTTTTAAAGAAAGGTACAAAACCCTAATTTACAATCTGATCTTGAAGGCCATGTTAGATGTTATGATTTAATGTTAAAACATGTTGTTTATAGTGTATATAGATGATCTGGGTTGCTAGATGTTAGATCCATAACATCTAGAGGCTCGGATTTGATGTTTTTAAAAATCTGGAAAACTTTATTTTTGTGGTGTCGACAATCGAATGTCGGTCCTGGTAGATCTCTGGTACATTAATGAGTTAAATTATTTTTAATGTTTGAACATATAGTGTGCTATGAGATCTTTGATCTGAAACTGGAATCTAGCCCAGATCATGAACATGTTAAAAGTTATAGCTAGTCAAACCTAGTTGACCGAGCATGACTTTACAAATCTGGAAAACCCAGATTGTGCCCAGCACGAGGAACTGACAACTTTTCAAGCGACTAGATCTGCTAGTGTGTTGTTGTTTTGATTACATTATGGTAACTACGTTGTAGCTTGTTATGTTTACTATGGATATATGTGTTTAGATCCCTTATATCATCATTGTATTGAACACAATGGAAGGTCAAACTAGCTTACTAATCCATGAAATCTGTTTTTGGAAATTCCAGAAAATTCAAGAACATGTCTTCTGACATGGTTTGACCGGCCTAGATATGCATGCTCTATTGTTTTTATACTGTTTTTATGTAATGGATATGTAGTATTACATGTTAGCTACAACCTGGAATTAATAGATCACATAGAGCAAACGCACAACGCGAGATATAATGATCCAAAGTAGCATACTCGATCTGTTCTTCATTTTACGAAAACCCGAAATGAAGAATGCATTTCGACATTTCTAATTTGTGAGCCCCAACGCGTTTTCATTAATTATTGTTAGACTTTACCATGGCTTGGAACATGTTCTATGATGGTTTGTCTAGATAGCCCGATTTGAAAGCGTAAAACAATTAACATGAACGTATTGACAGATTTAAGGTCATCAAAATCGTTGACCGGCCACGACTTTATTTTTTGGGCAGCCCAGAAATGTCAAGAACAGCTCTGACAGCTTGTTCTTGAGCTTAGATCATGCATATGATGCATGTTTTGATCATGTTTGTTGTTCAACTGTGTAGTATTACATCTGTACTATGATATCTAACCATTAACTCGACCAGAAACCCATTACACAAGGAATGATTGATTGTCAAACAAGCAAGCTTGAACACTGAGTATGAACACCTGGGTTTCTCAAGAACACCTAAGGCGACAGATTTTGTCGCCAAAGGGTTTTAGCGACAAACTTAGTAAAATTAATTAATTTAATTGCTAAAAATCATTTAAAAATAGTAAATAAATTCTGGAAATTACAAAAATAGTTTTAAAAATTATTTTAAGTTATAAAAATTAACTTTTAATAATTTGACATATTTGTCGTAAATATTAATATTTATTTAGATATTATTGGTATTTAAATTATTTAATAAATGCATTAAATAAATTAATTAAAAATGATTTTATTATATTAAAATTCATTTTAAATAATAATAAGGTATTTAATAATATTTTAAGTTATAAAACATAACTTTTAATATTTTAAGATAAGTTCCATTAATTATTAAATATTAATGATATCAGATTTATTTAGTAATTATATTAAATAAATTAATTAAAAATAATTTTAATATTATAAAAATCATTTTAAATGAAAATAAATAGTTTTAAAATATTTTAAGTTATAAAATATAACTTTTGATATTTAAAGGTAAATTTCATTAATAATTTAATATTTATGATATTAAGTTTATTTAATAATTATATTAAATAAATAGTTTTAAAATAGTTTTATTGAATCAAAAATCATTTAAAAAGGAAATAAATGAATTAAAAATATTTTAAGTTATAACTAATGACTTTTAATATTTTGATAAATAATAAATTAATATTCTAATATTAATGGTAATTATTTAAAAATGATTTTAAATATTTTAAAAATCATTTAAGGGTAATATTAATACTTTAAAAATATTTTGTGTTATTATAAATAACTTTAATATTTTGGCAATGGTTTCATTAATAGTTTAATATTAATTAAATATTAATGATAATAGAATTAGTTAATATTTAAATTATTTAATAATGATTTTAGTGTTTGAAAATTCATGATAAATTATAATAATTATTTAGAAATTATTATAAGGATATGAAAATAATATGGTGATATTTAAAATATCTAAGCGAATATTGAACTACTACGATAAAGTCTTAGACTCGATATTTACCCGATAAAGTCACTTAAGACATTTTCAAATATTTAGTAAATTGATTTGGACTTGGATAATTTGACTGAGATACGTGTTTGTTTATGATGTAATAACTATTAAACATATGTGACAATGTGATTAGGTTATGTCTTCCAACGCAATTAGCGATACTATGTGATATGATATATTATTCTAATCGAGCGAAAGTTCTTATTAATGATAGGTTTTGATATAAAAGATAGAACTAAGTTGCGTTATTGTGGTAATGACTCAAATGATATCTAAACCTTATGCACTACTTTTATTTAAATATGCAAACAGTATATCATGTTACTGCAAGTTTCCTAAACTTACTCCAATTATTATTGAGCAAGTATCTGATCTATTATTTACATTATGCAAGTATCCTACCTTTGCATTTCCTTTATGCAATGGACATGAGTAAGAAAGTTTCAGAATTATATTATTATTGTGCCAAATTATTAACAATATTATTATTGATTATGTATCCAATCTTCATATTCATATAAGTTCTTACATTATCCGATCATTGTATTATTATATAATTCAGATATTTATTCTGTTCGTTAATTCGTATATAGGGTTAGACAAGTGTCCCCACTTGGATAACCATTGTATTTAATCATATGTTGATACATACTTATTGATTTCAAGTATGTATATGTTGACTTAAAAGCCGTCTAAGCTATTTGATTCAGCTAGACATAAAAATATTGTTGAACAAGATAGAACGTTATTGTATCAAACCAGATTGTTTTGGTTCAGATTCCCGACTAAGTATGAACATCCCGAATATGGGAAAACTTTTGTGCACCTAAGGTGGATAGAGTGAACGATAATATCGTTCTTGCATGTAGTATTGATCAATACAGGGCACATTGGGCAGATCACCCTCGTGTCAGTAAGTTATGACGATTTACGGATGAAGTTCTGCTAAACCCTAGCGAAAATGAAAAACAATGTTCATAGTCTGTCGACTAATCTCCAGTTATAGTCTGTACGTAGTTTCAAAAATTTGAGATAGATTTGGTATGTTGTTATTATTGGTTCAGCTTACTTCACAACAGTTGATTCGTTGTAGAAGAGTTATTCAAAGAAAATATTTAATCCTTTCAAACTTTTATATTTATTGTTGCTTTATACTTACTTTCGGCAATCAAATGCTCATTCTTGCTGGCCCTAATGTTAGAGGCGAAACAAAGGAAAAGGAAAGCAATGAGAATAATTACGTAAGACCCCAACTTTTATGAATAAAGAATAATTTTTTTGAATTATATTTTGAATATTATGGTATTGATACGATATAATGTTATAGTTGTGGGTAATATTTATAAATTTTGCAAAGTACGCAAGTTGTTATATAATATTCGATTGGTCGGAGAATATTCGCATAAATGGCACAATCATTAGTGGACCCCACAACGGAATTATTGTCGGATTGAAAACGACAAAAATACTCTATGAAAATAACTTGGGAGAGGTGTTACCGTTAAAACTGTTGAACTACCCGGTAGTAAAAGTACAAGAATACGCTGCAGCGTGGTTGCACAAGAAAGAAGCTACGGTATTGATTATTGATGCTTACGTGAGAAGTCACTCAGTTATACTCAATTATTGCTACAGTAATTGCTACATCATATCTCTCATATTATTGATTCAATTATTATTACAATATCATCTGCATTATATGATATATTATTAAATCAATAATTAAGACGGCAAAGTTATTCATATTATTATTTGCAATATTGACAATGTCTAGAAGTTCTGTCAAGAAGAGGTTTGGTCACCTAATTGCTCACCAATAAGGAGAAATCCTTATCGGAAAGCCCCCTCTTTCCTGGGAACGACCTGGTTGTTAAATATTGTGAATTATAATACGAATGATGAATAAGTTTGTGTTGATTAAAGATGAATTTTATAGTTCCATTATGTTGGACTTATTTGTGTTAGTATAATTGTTGTCTGGAGTATATATTGTTCAATTGGGTATTCGGGACACTTTTCGTGTCGGAGTACTATTCACGAGTTACTATTTATGAGTTACTATTCACGAGTTACTATTCACAAGTTAATTTAATTATATGTGTTACATTTATTAAATTAATGTAGAGAATTTTTATTATCAAAGTATGTGATTATGTGAGCTTATTGTATTAAAAGAAATATTTAATAAGCATATTGGTATTTTAATTAATTTAATTATTTATTAGAGATTTAATAAGTTGACATTATCTATTAATGAGAAATTAATTATATGACACTAATAGAAATTAATTGAATTTAAGCCTTTAAGGCTAGCCAAACATGGCACTAATAGAGGTTGAGGGCAGTTAACCCATGATGGGTAACTGACCTCCACAATGCGTCAATTTATTGATGCGACGTCTTCTTTATTTCATTTTTCTTAAGTCTGATAAAAACTAGTTGGAGAGAATTAGAAAATTTTGAGAGAGAATTCAGAGGATTTGTGAGAATCTCTGTGTTGAAGAAGCTTTTGAAAAAGGGTTTTATCTCTTCTAAATCTATACTCTGGGTAATCTCTCCCTCCCAAATTTTATATTTCAAGTATTCAAGTTTTGATAAAAAAAAAAATAGCTTTCACAGTTTTCTGTAAAGCCTCTGTGATTGAGAAAGGAGTAATATTTATGAGTTATTTATGGGTTAAGATGTATCAAATCATATTTATATATATTGCATGATTCCATATCATCAGTTTCATAATATTACATCGTATATGATTTCTACAAAATTACAGAGTATGGGTTTGGCCTTATGGCCTTATACGTGATATTTTATGTATTGATCGTATATTATCCCTAAATTTTACACTCGTATATTATTATACATGTTGATACGAAGAGACCAAACTTTAAACGAATAGATTCGATTGTTATACTTGAATCCAAGTAGTATCAATTTTCATGTTTTATTTTCAAAACTTTCAAGAACATCAAAGTCAGAGAAATTATAGATTTTAACTCTGTGATTATGTGTTTTAATGGGTTAAAACCATTCTATAAATGTTGGGTTATGTTTATGCATGAATTATAACATGTGTATATGATTAATTTCGTGTAGTAGTAATTTAATTGGAAATTTTTGGGCTGTGTTCTACAATTTTCGCGAATTGCAGAAACAGTTTACAGCTCCTGCCTTGTGGCCTTGATCCAGCGCTTTAAGTCCCACTTCATGACGCCAAGTGTCCAAACAGCATGACCAAGACCTAGTATAAATGTGGCGCCGCAGTGCCACTCTGCAGAATGGTCCAGAAATGTAATTTTTAAAGTATTAAGTCTAGCAATGTATTGTTAACTTAATGTAATGAACATAAAAATATGTTATAAGTATAATGAGATGTTAAAATAAATACTTAACATGTAAATAACATAATTACATGTGGATTAAATTATTGAATACATAATTAGCTTGTTATTCATGATGTATAAATTATGTGAAAAAGTAGTAAATTAACTAAGTATAGTTAATAATCAAAGTAGACAAAGAGAATGAGTTTATGATAATTAGTTAAGTTATAATTAACTAGTATTGTGAATGTGAATGGTATGTAGAATTAAATTCAAAGAACGTGCTTAGTTAAAGTGTAATCTACGCACGAGGCAAGTTTCCTAACCCTACTTGTCATTATTGTTCAAGTTTATTAATTACCTCGAGTAAATTATCATTACTATTATTCATGTTCAAATGTTATATTAAAGATTTATTATCTTTTCAAAGCATGATTCAGTTATACAATAATTGTTCTATTGTATACTTCTTGAGATTATTATTCGAATTGGATATCATTATTGTTGAACCTTATTAGACTAGTGAATTTTATTGATTCAACTAGTCCTTAGTTGATGAACGTTCTAAATTCCAGAACCCTTATTGAATTATCCAAACCAAACTTCCTTTGGTGCGGACTCGAATGTCAAACTGAGATGAACAACCTGCGAAGGGATTTAATTATCGTTAGCGTTAAGATATTATTGCATGAAGATGGTACTGAAGGTGATCCCCTAAGTACAAGTAGAAAGGTCCATAGTCTTATGACTGTTTAAGATTTCAAGTATAACCCTTGATAACCTAGGACATAGTTCAAGGTCTTATGACCCTCAGAATTCTTTTGATTCTTGATATTCATTCTTGATTCAAAAGTTGAGCTTTTATTCAGATGTCTTTGTTTTATTCGCATGTTATTATACTGTTATTTCATTATTATACTTGTGGGCAATAGTGCTCACTCTTGCTTAATAATAACATTGCAATTAAGAACAAAAGAACTGATGAACCTTCCACTAGTAAGGGCAAGGTCAAAGTTAGCAAGTGATGAAGACTTGTTATTTTATTAGATGATGTATTTATGTTTAATACTTGAGTTAATGATGTTGTTAAGACTTATTTGTTTATGATTCCGCACAGATGTTTAAGGTTAGTTTAACCTGGGATTGTATTATTATTATTCAGATGTTGTAACCCTTAAGGGGAAGATTTTTATTCTATCTATTGCATGGTTTGCATTTATTATGGGTAGATAGATAGATGATATTTGTACAGTGAACACCAAATCCCGTGAAATTGAAGTACCCGGATTTGGGGGTGTCACAATATATGTAAATTAAGTTTGATATTTATATTATTGTTATTATTATTAGTATTATTCCACTCATAGAAATGGTATCGTAAAGCACCGAGTTCGGGTTTCAAGTACCCGAGTTTGGGGGCGTCACAAGTTGGTATCAAAGCTTTAGGGTTAGAAACCTTAGGTGGGATCGACCTTAGGCTATAACCTTAGAGCAGAGGAAAACGTTGAAAATATAAATAACTCATTTAGAGTTTAAAAGGAAATGAATTGAATAAATTCATCGTTAAACAAAATAAAAGATAACTTATATAAAATTATTACTTGTTATGTGTATATACTATATGTTAATCAAGATAGTTAGTGTGTAGCTATTATATGAGATAAGGATTAGCATACCCTCAGGTCGTAAATAAGGAGTCAACCTCCATAACCGAGCCAATATCAAAGCCAATAGCTGAAATAGAGGCTCACGTTGAAAGCTACCTCAATAAGGTGATTATACAGGAAAGTGTAGTACCGGACCCAGAAATGATAGTATGATTGATAAGTAGAGTATAGTTACAGGATAAAAGATCAAGCTCGAGTTCTTAAACTCACATTTTTGTGGTGAGTTCTTAAACTCATAAGGTGTGGAAGGTTTGACGAACTAGGTATAGTTATGTGAGAATGGATTATTGAGGATAATTGAAATATATAGAATGTCCTTAATGAAGGCGTATGTAAAGAGTAGTGTTAGTGTTATTTGAATATGTATGATTCTATGATGAGTATACGATAAGTATGTCTGTGTAAAGTAGTATTCTCAACTTTTGTATAAGTTGTGGCAACGATTCCCGACTTTTATGTCACAAAGGGGATAACAGATGTTTAAAGCAGTATGTTGTAAGACCCCGAATTTTATGAAATAAAAGTATTCAATTTTTATAATTACTATTCACGAGTTACTATTCATGAGTTACTATTCACGAGTTACTATTTACGAGTTACTATTCACGAGTTACTATTCATGAGTTACTATTAACGAGTTACTATTCACGAGTATTATTCATGAAGCATGATAATTTTTTTCGTAAGAAAGCATTACTCAATAATTGTTACAGTAATTATTGTTCAATATTTTATTTTATTGATGTAATAATTGCTACGTTGATATTTTATATTATTGTTGTTTCAATAATTGTCACTAACACATATTTCCATTATCGGATCAATAATTCATATTATTTGGATAATATTATTAGATAACATTATTGGCAATGTCTAGAAACTTACATCAAGGAGAGGTTTGGTCATCTAATTAAGGCCGTAATAAGAATAAATCCTTATTGGAAAGCCCTCTTTCTTCCGGGAAGCGCATGGTTGTCGATATTGTGATTACGTAATATTATTTGTGAATAATTAATTATTGATAAGGAAAATATTCATATTTTTATATGGTTATAGATGGAGAAAATTTTTTAATGTGACAATTGTTGAAAATTGATATTTTATCTTTTCTGATAAAATATATTATTATATTACAGTAATATAATAATGGTGATATTTTTACAATGAATGTGTGATATATGAATAAATGAGGATGAAGAGTAGTTTTGTTGCATTAAATGTTAAACACATGTTTTGTGTGTTACAAAAAATGTTTAACACAAGTTAAACATGTTGGTGGACACAAATTTTGACTGAAATTTGATTATAGTTATAAAATCGTCCGTTTGTGGATTTCGGTCAATTTCTGTTTGGAATTTGGAAAAACTTTCTTCTGCAAAGTTGTAGAGAATGAAATTTCCTACAAAAATGACATGTGGTTCGAATTTTTCTGACAAAAGGGGCTATTTATTATGAATTATTGAAGTTCTGAGGTTCCAGAATAAATGATTTTTGGAAGTTTAAAATATTTATAGTTAGAAAACCGTTTTTGATATGTTTGGTGAGCCCCATTGGTTGTTGAAATGGTTGAATTCAGTTATTGATGGTGGGCGTAAGAATTTATAATATATATATTATTATTATATTAAATTTTCTGCTTTGGTGTTCTAAGCAATTTCCTATAAATAGGTGTTTAGGTTAGAATTGAAAATCACACCAGAAACTGAAGTTTTCTCTCTATTTCTCTCTCTATATTATCAAGTGTATTCTTGTGAGTATTTTGATATCTTTAGTGTTACTATACGGTGCAAGTTCGTTCAGTGTTATTCCAGTCAGAAGTACTGCTCTTTTGAGGTATGGGATATTGTCGTTAGTATGTAAGGGTTATTATGTTTTTCAATTTTGAAATTTTTCTGAACCTTCAAGAATTCTGGAAAAATTTGAAATGATATTTTGATGAGTTTTGTAGATTGTGTCCAAAAATGGGTATTTTTGGATGTATAGATTAGGGGTTATGGATTTTATGAAAAAAGACTATTTTAAAAGTAACCACTTATAACTCCTTGCGATTAACTCCAAAATTGATAAAAAAATTTATTGGGAGTACATCTATATAATATCAGTATACTCTGTAAATTTCAGAATTTTTGGATAAAAGTATAATTTATGATAAATGTCTGAATATTCGGTGGTTTTGGCCATGTGAAAAATAGTAAATGAATTTTAAAAATTCCGAGAAAAATATATGTTCAATATGGGACTATATTATGCTAAATTCCAGAAAAGAAATATTTTTAGAACTGATTTGGTATTTTTCATGAAAATATTCTAGTTATGAGTAAATGAATTAAATATGTTATGTGAAGTAACAAAATTGGAAAATATGATTTTATGGCTTGAGAATCATATATGAGGTATATGCAGATTTTTGATGAGGGTTTTGATTATTGGTGATGAAATCTTATGAGTTTGGAATTTTAGGATGATTAAATGCATTTATTAGTAAAGTGTAAACAATTAAAATAAATTGTTTATAAGTTTAAGAAATGATTAAAATATTGTGGTAGTATTAATAATATTAGATTATGAGATTATTAAGTGATTTATAACATTTTGATTAAGGTGTTATGAGATCATTGATTTATGAATCTTACTCTTGAGATTAAATCTATAAGTTGATTATATTGTTTTTATTATCATATATAACATTCTTATAACCCTAATGATGATATTTCTCTTTGACTTGAGTGTAAAGATGGGTAGATTATTAGTATGATCGGGACTATAGGTTCTCTTTGGCCAGTAGTGCAAAGTTGAATTGTTGACTGGTATGATCATGACCATTGAATTTATAATTGAATATCTTTAGCTTAAGTGCAAAGGTGAATTGATCAACATATATGGTTATAATTATGGTTTATATAAATTCTAAAATGATTATGTATTTCTTTGAGATATGAATATCTTTGGCATGTAGTGCAAAGATCAATTATTGATGAATATCTTTGGTCCGTAGTGTAAAGATGACTCGTTGTTGAATATCTTTGGCATGTAGTGCAAAGATGACTTGTTGTTGAATATCTTTGGCATGTAGTGCAAAGATGAACTGTTGATGAATATCTTTAGCCCGTGGTGCAAAGATGAATTTATTTAGTATGATTATGAGCAGGGCGTGATTTGGTATAACCATGATCTTTGATGTTTGAGGTAAAGACGGTGATGAAAATTATCTTCGTCTTGGATACGAAGAGGAATTTAGAACCACAATTATGATTATAAGTTATTCACATGATTGTGAACAGGAACTGTTGATTGATGTTACAGGGATAAAACATTATTGGTGGAATTTTAACTTGGAGAAGATAATAAACTTTATGATCTATTTTACTCTTCTAATGGATTGCTCGTTCCGCTGTAACTATGGTTGAAAAATTTTATCATCTACCATATGTTCTAAATCTCTAATTTACTACTGATGAAGGCTATTGATAATTTATTTATCTTTAGTCATGATATTCTTTACTGAGCTAGTTGTGTTCACCCTTTTGCTTCACAATTCCTTTCAAGTAATAAGAGTGTAGGTAGGTCGGGTAATGAGGAAATAGAGGGGGTAACATTTGTGGTGAATTGAACGGTGGTCATCATTTAGTAGTTATATTTAGTGAATCAAATAGGGTGAGGCGAACCCAACGTTGGAAGGGTATTTTGCCACTATCATACAAGATGTCTAAAGACATACAACCTCATGTCATCATAAGACAGGGTTGTGCACATCCACTTACTGAATATATCTACGCGCACTACCTATATGATCTTGGTGTTTGTTTGAAGTATAATTCTCAATTAGAGACAGTGGAGATAATTATATGTCAAGAGAAGACTCACCACTAGAAAGAACATGATAATAATCTTCTCGTTTTTCTTTGGGGTCTATTAGGTCAACCAAGGATAATTCTGTGGGCATATGATATCTATTATAACCTAGACGCATGGCCTCCTATGTACGAAGTTTTCCTTGAGCACTTCCCAAAGATTTTAATTTCTAAAACAGTTATTGACTGTACCTTTATGTAAGGTGTCATTGTGCGTGCTATCCAAGTTGGTGTCCAGAGTCACAGTTGGTATATATTTGTATTAAAACGCATAATATATGTGTTGTTGTATTTTGCACGATAATTGTAGTAATAAAGTTGTAGTTGTTTTCTGTACCATGTTTTTTGCGACTCAGAATGGGTTGGATGGAATGGACCTATTTTGGGGGCGTCACAGTTGGTATCAGAGCTTAGGGATATGATCTCTGGCGGAGATCGGGGAATAGAACTAGGAGGGGAGAGATGAGTAAATCCTTCGCTAGTGTGTCCTTCCTAAGCTGAATTTTCTTACTTAAGTTGACAAATTGTGAAATGTCAATTAACCTTTATTTTGAAGCTGTATTCTAGAATGATATCTGAAATACAGGAAATGAGAATTGGAGAAATCATGATGACAGGGAAGATGGAATCTGAAATGAAGGCAAGGTATTCTCAACTCTTTGAAATACCAGGTACGTAAATTTCGGGGACGAAATTTCATAAGGAGGAGAGATTGTAAGACCCCAAATTTTATGAAATAAAAGTATTAAATTTTTTATAATTACTATTCATGAGTTACATTTCACGAGTTACTATTCACGAATTACTATTCATGAGTTACTATTCACGAGTTACTATTTATGAGTTACTATTCACGAGTTACTATTCACGAGTACTATTCATGAAGCATGATAATTTTTTTCGTAAGAAGGCATTTCTCAATAATTATTACATTAATTACTGTTCAATATTTTATTTTATTGATT
Source organism: Panax ginseng (assembly GCA_020205605.1). Classification (NCBI taxonomy): domain Eukaryota; kingdom Viridiplantae; phylum Streptophyta; class Magnoliopsida; order Apiales; family Araliaceae; genus Panax; species Panax ginseng. Next base: position 86,000,465 of record CM035146.1, on the reverse strand, counting down.
CAATAATTGCTACGTTGATATTTTATATTATTGTTGTTTCAATAATTGTCACGACACAGTATTTCCCATTATCGGATTAATAATTCATATTATTTGGATAATATTATTAGATAACATTATTGGCAGTGTCTAGAAAGTTCTGTCAAGGAGAGGTTTGGTCATCTAATTGCGCGCCAATAAGAATAAATCTTTATTGGAAAGCCCCCTCTTTCCTGGGAACTGCCTGGTTGTCAGTATTGTGATTCTGTAATATTATTTGTGAATAATTAATTATTGATAAGGAAAATATTCATTTTATGTGGTTATAGATGGAGAAAATTTTTTAATGTGACAATTGTTGAAAATTGATATTTTATCTTTTCTGATACAATATATTATTATATTACAGTAATATAATAATAGTGATATTTTTACAATGAATGTGTGATATATGAATAAATGAGGAGGAAGAGTAGTTTTGTTGCATTAAATGCTAAACACATGTTTTGTGTGTTACAAAAAATGTTTAACACGTGTTAAATATGTTGGTGGACACAAATTTTAACTGAAATTTGATTATAGCTGTAAAATCGTCCGTTTGTGGATTTCGGTCAATTTCTGTTTGGAATTTTGAAAAAAATTCTTCTGCAAAGTTGTAGAGAATGGAATTTCCTATGAAAAGGACATGTGGTTCAAATTTTTCTGACAAAAGGGCTATTTATTATGAATTATTGAAGTTCCGAGGTTCCAAAATAATTGATTTTGGAAGTTTAAAATATTTATAGTTAGAAAACGCTTTTGATATGTTTGGTGAGTGATTGGTTGTTGAAATGGTCAATTCAGTTATTGATGGTGGGATAAGAATTTATAATATATATATTATTATTATATTAAATTTTACGCTTTGGTGTTCTAAGCAATTTCTATAAATAGGTGCTTGGGTTAAAATTGAAAATCACATTTAAGCTGAAGTTTTTCTCTATTTCTCTCTCTATATTATCGAGTGTATTCTTGTGAGTATTTTGATATCTTGAGTGTTGCTATACGGTTCAAGTTCGTTTAGCGTTATTCCAGTCAGAAGTACTGCTCTTTTGAGGTATAGGATATTGTCGTTAGTATGTAAGGGTTATTATGTTTTTCAATTTCGAAATTTTTCTGAACCTTCAAAAATTCTGGAAAAATTTGAAATGATATTTTGATGAGTTTTGTAGATTGTGTCCAAAAATAGTTATTTTTGGATTTATAGATTAGGAGTTATGAATTTTATGAGAAAAGACTATTTTAAAAGTAACCGCTTATAACTCCTTGTGATTAACTCCAAAATTGATAAAAATTTTATTGGGAATACATCTATATAATATCAGTATACTCTGTAAATTTCGGAATTTTTGGATAAAATTACAATTTATGATAAATGTCTGATATATTCGATGGTTTTGGCCATGTGAAAAATAGTAAATGAATTTTAAAAATTCCGAGAAAAATATATGTTCAATATGGGACTATATTATGCTAAATCCCAGAAAAGAAATATTTTTGGAACTGATTTGGTATTTGTTTTCATAAAAATGTTCTAGTTATGAGTAAATGAATTAAATATGTTATGTGAAGTAAGAAAATTGGAAAATATGATTTTATGGCTTGATAATCATATATGAGGTATATGCAGATTTTTGATGAGGGTTTTGGTTATTGGTGATGAAATCTTATGAGTTTTGCATTTTAGGATGATTAAATGCATTTATTAGTAAAGTGTAAACAATTAAAATAAATTGTTTATAAGTTTAAGAAATGATTAAAATATTGTGGTAGTATTAATAATATTAGATTATGAGATTATTAAGTGATTTATAACATTTTAATTAAGGTGTTATGAGATCATTGATTTATGAATCTTACTCTTGAGATTAAATCTATATGTTGATTATATTGTTTTTATTATCATATATAACATTCTTATAACCCTAATGATGATATTTCTCTTTGACTTGAGTGTAAAGATGGGTAGATTATTGGTATGATCGTGACTATGGGTTCTCTTTGGCCAGTAGTGCATAATTGAATTGTTGACTAGTATGATCATGACTATTGAATTTATAATTGAATATCTTTAGCTTAAGTGCAAAGGTGAATTGATCAACATATATGGTTATAATTATGGTTTATATAAATTCTTAAATGATTATGTATTTCTTTGTGATATGAATATCTTTGGCATGTAGTGCAAAGATCAATTATTGATGAATATCTTTGGTACGTAGTGTAAAGATGAATTGTTGTTGAATATATTTGGCATGTAGTGCAAAGATGACTTGTTGTTGAATATCTTTGGCATGTAGTGCAAAGATGAACTATTGATGAATATCTTTGGCCCGTGGTGTTGCAAAGATGAATTTATTAGTATGATTATGAACAGGAACTGTGATTTGGTATAACCATGATCTTTTATGTTTCGGGTAAAGACAGGTGATAAAAATTATCTTCGTCTTGGATACGAAGAGGAATTTAGAACCACAATTATGATTATAAGTTATTCACATTATTGTGGAAAAGGCTCTGATTGATTGATGTTACTGAGGATAAAACATTATTGGTGGACTTTTAACCTGGAGAAGATAATAAATTTTATGATCTATTTGACTCTTCTAATGGATTGCTCGTTCCGCTGCAACTATGGTTGAAAAATTTTATCATCTACCATATGTTCTAAATCTCTAATTTACTACTGATGAAGGCTATTGATAATTTATTTATCTTTAGTCATGATATTCTTTACTGAGCTAGTTGTGTTCACCCTTTTGCTTCACAATTCCTTTCAGGTAATAAGAGTGTAGCTGGGTCGAAGCGAGGAAATAGAAACAGGAATAGAGAATAGAACGGTGGTCATCATTTAGTAGTTATATTTGGTGAATCAAATAGGGTGAGGCGAACCCAACGTTGGAAGGGTGTTTTGCCATTATCATACAAGATGTCTAAAGACATACAACCTCGTGTCATCATACGACAGGGTTGTGCACATCCACTTACTGAGTATATCTACGCGCACTACCTATATTATCTTGGTGTTTGTTTGAAGTATAATTCTCAATTAGAGATAATGGAGATAATTATATGTCAAGAGAAGACTCACCACTAGAAAGAACATAATAGTAATCTTCTCGTTTTTTTTTGGGGTCTATTAGGTCAACCAAGGATAATTATGTGGGCATATGATATTTATTATAACCTAGACGCATGGCCTCCTATGTACGAAGGTTTCCTTGAGCACTTCCCAAAGATTTTAATTTCTAAAACAGTTATTGACTGTACCTTTATGTAAGGTGCCATTGTGACGTGCTATCCAAATTGGTGTCCAAAGTCACAGTTGGTATATATATTTGTATCAAAACGCACAATATATGTGTTGTTGTATTTTGCACGACAATTGTAGTAATAAAGTTGTTGTTATTTTCTGTACCATATTTTTGGCGACTTAGAATGGGTTGGATGGAATGGACCTATTTTGGGGGCGTCACAGTTGGTATCAGAGCTTAGGGATATGATCTCTGGCGACGATCGTGGAATAGAACTAGGAGAGGAGAGACGAGTAAATCCTTCGCTAGTGTGTCCTACCTAAGCTGAATTTTCTTACTTAAGTTGATAAATTGTGATATGTCAATTAACCTTTGTTTTGAAGCTGTATTCTAGAATGATATCTGAAATACAGGAAATGAGCATTGGAGAAATCATGATGACATGGAAGATGGAATCTAAAATGAAGGCAAGGTATTCTCAACTCTTTGAAATACCAGGTACGTAAATTTCGGGGACGAAATTTCATAAGGAGGGGAGATTGTAAGACCCCGAATTTTATGAAATAAAAGTATTCAATTTTTTATAATTACTATTCATGAGTTACTATTCATTAGTTACTATTCATGAGTTACTATTCACGAGTTACTATTCATGAGTTACTATTCACGAGTTACTATTCACGAATACTATTCATGAAGCATGATAATTTTTTTCGTAAGAAGGCATTACTCAATAATTGTTACAGTAATTACTGTTCAATATTTTATTTATTGATTCAATAATTGCTACGTTGATATTTTATATTATTGTTATTTCAATAATTGTTACGGCACAGTATTTCTCATTATCGGATCAATAATTCATATTATTTGGATAATATTATTAGATAACATTATTGGCAATGTCTAGAAAGTTCTGTCAAGGAGAGGTTTGGTCATCTCATTGCGCGCCAATAAGAATAAATCCTTATTGGAAAGCCCCCTCTTTCGGGAACCGCCGGTTGTCGATTATTGTGATTCTCGTAATATTATTTGTGAATAATTAATTATTGATAAGGAAAATATTCATTTTATGTGGTTATAGATGGAGAAAAGTTTTTAATGTGACAATTGTTGAAAATTAATATTTTATCTTTTCTGATAAAATATATTATTATATTACAGTAATATAATAATGGTGATATTTTTACAATGAATGTGTGATATATGAATAAATGAGGATGAAGAGTAGTTTTGTTGCATTAAATGTTAAACACATGTTTTGTGTGTTACAAAAAATGTTTAACACATGCTAAACATGTTGGTGGACACAAATTTTGACTGAAATTTGATTATTGTTATAAAATCGTCCGTTTGTGGATTTCGGTCAATTTCTGTTTGGAATTTGGAAAAACTTTCTTCTGCAAAGTTGTAGAGAATGAAATTTCCTACGGAAAGGACATGTGTTTCAAATTTTTCTGACAAAAAGACTATTTATTATGAATTATTGAAGTTCCGAGGTTCCAGAATAATTGATTTTTAGAAGTTTAAAATATTTATAGTTAGAAAACCGTTTTTGATATATTTGGTGAGCCCCATTGGTTGTTGAAATGGCTGAATTCAGTTATTGATGGTGGGCGTAAGAATTTATAATATATATATTATTATTATATTAAATTTTCTGCTTTGGTGTTCTAAGCAATTTCCTATAAATAGGTGCTTAGGTTAGAATTGAAAATCACACGTAAACTAAAGTTTTCTCTCTATTTCTCTCTATATTATCGAGTGTATTCTTGTGTAGTAGTGTTGTTGCTATACTGGTGCAAGTTAGTTTTAGCGTTATTCCAATGTAAGTATTCTTTCTTTTGAGGTAAAGGGATATTGATATTAGTAAGTATGTAAGGGTTATTATGTTTTTCAATTTCGAAATTTTTCCGAACATTCAAAAATTTGGAAAAATATGAAATGATATTTTGATGAGTTTTGTAGATTGTGTCCAAAATGGCGATTTTTGGATGTATAGATTAGAGTTATGATTTTTTATGAGAAAAGACTATTTTAAAAGTAACCGCTTATAACTCCTTATGATTAACTCCAAAATTGATGAAATTTTGGAATTTTTGGATAAATGTACAATTTATGATAAATGTCTGAATATTCGGTGGTTTTGGCTATGTGAAAAATAGTAAATGAATTTTAAAAATTCCGAGAAAAATATATGTTCAATATGGGACTATATTATGCTAAATCCCAGAAAAGAAATATTTTTGGAACTAATTTGGTATTTTTCATGAAAATGTTCTAGTTAAGAGTAAATGAATTAAATATGTTATGTGAAATAAGAAAATTAGAAAATATGATTTTATGGCTTGAGAATCATATATGAGCTATATGGAGATTTTTGATGAGGGTTTTGGTTATTGGTGATGAAATCTTATGAGTTTTGCATTTTAGGATGATTAAATGCATTTATTAGTAAAGTGTAAACAATTAAAATAAATTGTTTATAAGTTTAAGAAATGATTAAAATATTGTGGTAGTATTAATAATATTAGATTATGAGATTATTAAGTGATTTATAACATTTTGATTAAGGTGTTATGAGATCATTGATTTATGAATCTTACTCTTGAGATTAAATCTATATGTTGATTATATTATTTTTATTATCATATATAACATTCTTATAACCCTAATGATGATATTTCTCTTTGACTTGAGTGTAAAGATGAGTAGATTATTGGTATGATTGTGACTATAGGTTCTCTTTGGCCAGTAGTGCAAAGTTGAATTGTTGACTAGTATGATCATGATCATTGAATTTATAATTGAATATCTTTAGCTTAAGTGCAAAGGTGAATTGATCAACATATATGGTTATAATTATGGTTTATATAAATTCTGAAATGATTATGTATTTTTTTGAGATATGAATATCTTTGGCATTTAGTGCAATGATCAATTATTGATGAATATCTTTGGTCCGTAGTGTAAAGATGACCCGTTGTTGAATATCTTTGGCATTTAGTGCAAAGATGACTTGTTGTTGAATATCTTTGGTATGTAGTGCAAAGATGAACTGTTGATGAATATTTTTGGCCCATGGTGCAAAGATGAATTTATTAGTATGATTATGAACAGGAACTGTGATTTGGTATAACCATGATCTTTGATGTTTCAGGTAAAGACAGGTGATGAAAATTATCTTCGTCTTGGATACGAAGAGGAATTTAGAACCACAATTATGATTATAAGTTATTCACATGATTGTGAACAGGAACTGTTGATTGATATTATAGGGATAAAATATTATTGGTGGACTTTTAACCTGGAGAAGATAATAAACTTTATGATCTATTTGACTCTTCTAATGGATTGCTCGTTCCGCTGTAACTATAGTTGAAAAATTTTATCATCTACCATATGTTCTAAATCTCTGATTTACTACTGATGAAGGCTATTGATAATTTATTTATCTTTAGTCATGATATTCTTTACTGAGCTAGTTGTGTTCACCCTTTTGCTTCACAATTCCTTTCAGGTAATAAGAGTGTAGCCGGGGTCGAGCGTGAGGTAATGGTGAATATGAAAGGTGGTGGTCATCATTTAGTAGTTATATTTGGTGAATCAAATAGGGTGAGGCGAACCCAACGTTGGAAGGGTATTTTGCCACTATCATACAAGATGTCTAAAGACATATAACCTCGTGTCATCATAAGATGTGGTTGTGCACATCCACTTCATCGAGTATATCTACGCGCACTACCTATATGATCTTGGTGTTTGTTTGAAGTATAATTCTCAATTAGAGACAGTGGAGATAATTATATGTCAAGAGAAGACTCACCACTAGAAAGAACATGATAGTAATCTTCTCATTTTTCTTTGGGGTCTATTAGGTCAACCAAGGATAATTTTGCGGGCATATGATATCTATTATAACCTAGACGCATGGCCTCCCATGTACGAAGGTTTCCTTGAGCACTTCCCAAAGATTTTAATTTCTAAAATAGTTATTGACTGTACCTTTATGTAAGGTGCCATTGTGACGTGCTATCCAAGTTGGTGTCCAGAGTCACAGTTGGTATATATTTGTATCAAAACGCACAATATATGTGTTGTTGTATTTTGCACGACAATTGTAGTAATAAAGTTGTAGTTGTTTTCTGTACCATGTTTTTGGCGACTCAGAATGGGTTGGATGGAATGGACCTATTTTGGGGGCGTCACAGTTGGTATCAGAGCTTAGGGATATGATCTCTGACAGAGATCGGGGAATAGAACTAGGCGGGGAGAGATGAGTAAATCCTTCGCTAGTGTGTCCTACCTAAGCTGAATTTTCTTACTTAAGTTGACAAATTGTGATATGTCAATTAACCTTTGTTTTGAAGCTGTATTATAGAATGATATCTGAAATACAGGAAATGAGCATTGGAGAAATCATGATGACAGGGAAGATGGAATCTGAAATGAAGGCAAAGTATTCTCAACTCTTTGAAATACCAGGTACGTAAATTTCGGGGACGAAATTTCATAAGGAGAGGAGATTGTATGACCCCGAATTTTATGAAATAAAAGTATTCAATTTTTTATAATTATTATTCATGAGTTACTATTCATGAGTTACTATCCACGAGTTACTATTCATGAGTTACTATTCACGAGTTATTATTCATGAGTTACTATTCACGAGTACTATTCAAGAAGTATGATAATTTTTTTCTTAAGAAGGCATTACTCAATAATTGTTACAGTAATTACTATTCAATATTTTATTTTATTGATTCAATAATTGTCACGGCACAGTATTTCCCATTATCGGATCAATAATTTATATTATTTGGATAATATTATTAGATAACATTATTGGCAATGTTTAGAAAGTTCTGTCAAGGAAAGGTTTGGTCATCTAATTGCGCGCCAATAAGAATAAATCCTTATTGGAAAGCCCCCCTTTCCTAGGAACTGCCTGGTTGTCAGTATTGTGATTCTGTAATATTATTTGTGAATAATTAATTATTGATAAGGAAAATATTCATTTATGTGGTTATAGATGGAGAAAATGTTTTAATGTGACAATTGTTGAAAATTGATATTTTATCTTTTCTGATAAAATATATTATTATATTATAGTAATATAATAATGGTGATATTTTTACAATGAATGTGGGATATATGAATAAATGAGGATGAAGAGTAGTTTTGTTGCATTAAATGTTAAACACATGTTTTGTGTGTTACAAAAAATGTTTAACACATGTTAAACATGTTGGTGGACACAAATTTTGATTGAAATTTGATTATAGTTGTAAAATCGTCCGTTTGTGGATTTCGGTCAATTTCTGTTTGGAATTTGGAAAAACATTCTTCTGCAAAGTTGTAGAGAATGGAATTTCCTATGAAAGGACATGTGGTTTGAATTTTTCTGACAAAAGGGCTATTTATTATGAATTATTGAAGTTTCGAGGTTCCAGAATAATTGATTTTTAGAAGTTTAAAATATTTATAGTTAGAAAACCGTTTTTGATATGTTTGGTGAGCCCCATTGGTTGTTGAAATGGTTGAATTCAGTTATTGATGGTGGGCATAAGAATTTATAATATATATATTATTATTATATTAAATTTTCTGCTTTGGTGTTCTAAGCAATTTCTTATAAATAGGTGCTTAGGTTAGAATTGAAAATCACACCAGAAACTAAAGTATTCTCTCTATTTCTCTCTCTATATTATCGAGTGTATTCTTGTGAGTATTTTGATATCTTGAGTGTTGTTATACGGTGCAAGTTCGTTCAGCATTATTTCAGTCAGAAGTATTGCTCTTTTGAGGTATGGGATATTGTCGTTAGTATGTAAGGGTTATTATGTTTTTCAATTTTAAAATTTTTCTGAACCTTCAAAAATTCTGGAAAAATTTGAAATGATATTTTGATGAGTTTTGTAGATTGTGTCCAAAAATGGCTATTTTTGGATGTATAAATTAGGAGTTATGGATTTTATGAGAAAAGACTATTTTAAAAGTAACCGCTTATAACTCCTTGTGATTAACTCCAAAATTGATGAAATTTTTATTGGAAGTACATCTATATAATATCAGTATACTCTGTAAATTTCGGAATTTTTTGATAAAAGTATAATTTATGATAAATGTCTGAATATTCGGTGGTTTTGGCTATGTGAAAAATAGTAAATGAATTTTAAAAATTCCGAGAAAAATATATGTTCAATATGGGACTATATTATGCTAAATCCCAGAAAAGAAATATTTTTGGAACTGATTTGGTATTTGTTTTCATAAAAATGTTCTAGTTATGAGTAAATGAATTAAATATGTTATGTGAAGTAAGAAAATTGGAAAATATGATTTTATGGCTTGATAATCATATATGAGGTATATGCAGATTTTTGATGAGGGTTTTGGTTATTGGTGATAAAATCTTATGAGTTTGACATTTTAGGATGATTAAATACATTTATTAGTAAAGTGTAAACAATTAAAATAAATTGTTTATAAGTTTAAGAAATGATTAAAATATTGTGGTAGTATTAATAATATTAAATTATGAGATTATTAAGTGATTTATAACATTTTAATTAAGGTGTTATGAGATCATTGATTTATGAATCTTACTCTTGAGATTAAATCTATATGTTGATTATATTGTTTTTATTATCATATATAACATTCTTATAACCCTAATGATGATATTTCTCTTTGACTTGAGTGTAAAGATGGGTAGATTATTGGTATGATCGTGACTATGGGTTCTCTTTGGCCAGTAGTGCATAATTGAATTGTTGACTAGTATGATCATGACTATTGAATTTATAATTGAATATCTTTAGCTTAAGTGCAAAGGTGAATTGATCAACATATATGGTTATAATTATGGTTTATATAAATTCTTAAATGATTATGTATTTCTTTGTGATATGAATATCTTTGGCATGTAGTGCAAAGATCAATTATTGATGAATATCTTTGGTACGTAGTGTAAAGATGACCCGTTGTTGAATATATTTGGCATGTAGTGCAAAGATGACTTGTTGTTGAATATCTTTGGCATGTAGTGCAAAGATGAACTGTTGATGAATATCTTTGGCCCGTGGTGCAAAGATGAATTTATTAGTATGATTATGAACAGGAACTGTGATTTGGTATAACCATGATCTTTTATGTTTCAGGTAAAGACAGGTGATAAAAATTATCTTCGTCTTGGATACGAAGAGGAATTTAGAACCACAATTATGATTATAAGTTATTCACATTATTGTGAACAGGAACTGTTGATTGATGCTACAGGGATAAAACATTATTGGTGGACTTTTAACCTGGAGAAGATAATAAATTTTATGATCTATTTGACTCTTCTAATGGATTGCTCGTTCCGCTGCAACTATGGTTGAAAAATTTTATCATCTACCATATGTTCTAAATCTCTAATTTACTACTGATGAAAGCTATTGATAATTTATTTATCTTTAGTCATGATATTCTTTATCGAGAGCTAGTTGTGTTCACCCTTTTGCTTCACAATTCCTTTCGTGTAATAAGAGTGTAATTTGGGTCGAAGTGGGTAACAGGAATATAAGCGGTGGTCATCATTTAGTAGTTATATTTGGTGAATCAAATAGGGTGAGGCGAACCCAACGTTGGAAGGGTGTTTTGTCACTATCATACAAGATGTCTAAAGACATACAACCTGACCCCGTGTCATCATCATAAGATGCAGGTCAGGTATATCCACTTCTTGAGTATATCTACGTGCACTACCTATATGATCTTGGTGTTTGTTTGAAGTATAATTCTCAATTAGAGATAGTGGAGATAATTATATGTCAAGAGAAGACTCACCACTAGAAAGAACATGATAGTAATCTTCTCATTTTTCTTTGGGGTCTATTAGGTCAACCAAGGATAATTTTGTGGGCATATGATATCTATTATAACCTAGACGCATGGCCTCCTATGTACGAAGGTTTCCTTGAGCACTTCCCAAAGATTTTAATTTCTAAAACAGTTATTGACTGTACCTTTATATAATGTGCCATTGTCACATGCTATCCAAGTTGGTGTCCAAAGTCACAGTTGGTATATATTTGTATCAAAACGCACAATATATGTGTTGTTGTATTTGCACGACAGTTGTAGTAATAAAGTTATAGTTGTTTTCTGTACCATGTTTTTGGCGACTCAGAATGGGTTGGATGGAATGGACCTATTTTGGGGCGCCTGGGTTGGTATCAAGATCTTGAGGATATGATCTCCAATGAGATCGGGGAATAGAACTAGGAGGGAGGACGAGTAAATCCTTCGCTAGTGTGTCCTACCTATTTGAATTTTTTTCTTGAAGTTGATAAATTGTGATATGTCAATTAACCTTTGTTTTGAAGCTGTATTCTAGAATGATATCTGAAATACAGGAAATGAGCATTGGAGAAATCATGATGACAGGGAAGATGGAATCTAAAATGAAGGCAAGGTATTCTCAACTCTTTGAAATACCAGGTACGTAAATTTCGGGGACGAAATTTCATAAGGAGAGGAGATTATAAGACCCCTAATTTTATGAAATAAAAGTATTAAATTTTTTTATAATTACTATTCATGAGTTACTATTCATTAGTTACTATTCACGAGTTACTATTCATGAGTTACTATCCATGAGTTACTATTCACGAGTACTATTCATGAAGCATGATAATTTTTTTCGTAAGAAGGCATTACTCAATAATTGTTACAGTAATTATTGTTCAATATTTTATTTTATTGATTCAATAATTGCTACGTTAATATTTTATATTATTATTGTTTCAATAATTGTCACGGCACAGTATTTCCCATTATCGGATCCATAATTCATATTATTTGGATAATATTATTAGATAATATTATTGGCAATGTCTAGAAAGTTCTGTCAAGGAGAGGTTTGATCATCTAATTGCGCGCCAAAAAGAATAAATCCTTATTGGAAAGCCCCCTCTTTCCTGGGAACTGCCTGGTTGTCAGTATTGTGATTCTGTAATATTATTTGTGAATAATTAATTATTGATAAGGAAAATATTCATTTTATGTGGTTATAGATGGAAAAAAAATTTTAATGTGACAATTATTGAAAATTGATATTTTATCTTTTCTGATAAAATATATTATTATATTACAGTAATATAATAATGGTGATATTTTTACAATGAATGTGTGATATATGAATAAATGAGGATGAAGAGTAGTTTTGTTGCATTAAATGTTAAACACATGTTTTGTGTGTTACAAAAAATGTTTAACACATGTTACACATGTTGGTGGACACAAAATTTTGATTGAAATTTGCTTATAGTTGTAAAATCGTCCGTTTGTGGATTTCGGTCAATTTTTGTTTGGAATTTGGAAAAACATTCTTCTGCAAAGTTGTAGAGAATGAAATTTCCTATGGAAAGGACATGTGGTTTGAATTTTTCTGACAAAAGGGCTATTTATTATGAATTATTGAAGTTCCGAGGTTCCAGAACAATTGATTTTTGGAAGTTTAAAATATTTATAGTTAGAAAACCGTTTTTGATATGTTTGGTGAGCCCCATTGGTTGTTGAAATGGCTGAATTCAGTTATTGATGGTGGGCATAAGAATTTATAATATATATATTATTATTATATTAAATTTTCTGCTTTGGTGTTCTAAGCAATTTCCTATAAATAGGTGCTTATGTTAGAATTGAAAATCACACGTAAATCAAAGTTTTTCTCTATTTCTCTCTCTATATTATCGAGTGTATTCTTGTGAGTATTTTGATATCTTGAGTGTTGCTATACGATGCAAGTTCGTTCAGCGTTATTCCAGTCAGAAGTATTGCTCTTTTGAGGTAAGGGATATTGTCGTTAGTATGTAAGGATTATGTTTTTCAATTTCGAAATTTTTCTGAACCTTCAAAAATTCTGGAAAAATTTGAAATGATGTTTTGATAAGTTTTGTAGATTGTGTCCAAAAATGACAATTATATATATGAACTGTTGTCGAACTCTGTTCGATGAGCCTGGATTTTACATCCGGTGCGTTTATATATATATATATATATATAGATTCGTCCCACCTGGAATTTACTTCGTGGTGGTTGATCGCTTTTACAGCTTTCTTTACGTTTTGTCCTGCCTAGAGCTCACTTTGTGGCAGTTGATTGCTTTGTACAGCTTTATTTACATTTTGTCCCGCCTGGAGTTTCCTCCATGGCGGTTGATAGCTTTTACATCTTTATTTACATTTTCTGATCCCCATGGAGGTGCTTCGTGGCTAGTGATCATATATCTGTGTGTGTGTATATATATATATATATATATATATATATATATATATATATATATATTCTGACTTTTATATATATACTTGCTTATCGCTTTCATACAAATTGCGGTATCGTATGCTTTAGGAATCATGTGATCACTGATTCAAATTTATTGGATCTAGATTCGGTTCCGTGATGGACATTTTCAAATTGTATGGCAGCTTTTGTAAATTATTCTGCGATGTCCGAATTTCCTCACATGGTTTCCATACCCATGAGGAAGTCAAAGATTATTTTGTATATTATTTTCGCATGCGGATGCCTCGTGATCTATAAAATAAAATCAATCGGTAGAGCACTTAATAAAATGGAAATGTAAAAGGTCTCAATTAATATTGAGCATCAGGATTTGAAAAACCTTTTTATAAAACATCATTGCTATATCTTGCTAAAAACTAAATTTTTACATAAATTCAAACCCTGTGTATATAAGTGCGAATGAGGCCTCGCACCACTTCCAAATAATGAGACATTGACCCACACACACACACATTAGGATAATAGTTTCTTGAAAAGAGGCGGTCATAGTGGTAACACGGATGTCGGGGGGAGCCTAACACCTTCCCTCCGCATAATCAAGTCCCCGGACCCTAATGAATCTCGGTTTCACCGACTCGTTTAGCAATGTCACATCACTGGGTCAATGTGCAAACCTTTTCTCGGTTGTGTTGGTACAACCATTTAAAAAACCAATGGCGACTCTTAATCCATAAATCGACATTATACATGTCGGACCTTTTTTACTTGTTTTTTCAAACAAATCTCACCTAAAATGAGAACACCAAAGAACAAGTAACGGAAAGGGACAATTAAAAAATCCTGACGTCAACAAGCATTCTACCAACTCAACGATACTGCAACATTGCAATCCTCAGCACCTTTTGATCGTTGAAGCTCTAGCTTATTTATACTCCTTCCCAATCTCCCCGTTGAGAAGGAGCCGTTAAAAGCTCTTTGAAATGCTTCGCAGATCTCGAGTTATTTGGTGTAGACTGCAGATGTGACATGACATCTCCTTTTTCTGACTTTCTGACACTGCAATCTACTATTTCACCTACCCCGTCAGATATGTTACTTTTAGGTCTTGGGCAGGCCGACGACTTTATTTCCTCCTTCTGATTTCTCGATCAGAGGTTGTCCTTTTGCATCAATGCTCTTGTCCGAATATCAACCTTCAGATTGAACCGTTGCCAAAGCTTCAATCTTCAGCTGTTCGAACTCTACGATTCTGATGCATGTCTTCTTGGACCTGATCATAGTGTCTTGTTGACTTGTAAAGACAACACTACGATCTTGAAGAGTGTTGATTTGATCTTCAATGTAGAACGCCTTTTTCTTCTTGTTGTGCAGTGCTTCAGCACTTCTGTTTGCCTCGATTGTTCTTAGATACTGATGGCTTGACTCCTTTGTTCTGGTCCCTTCTGAATAGCAAGACACTTCAGATTTGTGGCGTGTCCAGCTCGCTTTCTCCTTGTGATCTCCCGTTCACTTATCATCAATGGACTGACCCAATGCTTAATCACTTTAGCCTTATTCTTCAGAAGCTGACCAGTATTTCTGTGTACACTTCATCAGTTCTTTGTTTGTTGGGCAAACACTACGATCCTGGTTGCTTCCAAGATTGTCGTCTTCTTCATCTACTTACTTGATACCATCGCTTTTCTTTGACTTTTCCTTAACAAGCCATTAAAGTCTTCTTCTGATCTCCTTGTGGAAGGCTTCATCTCGAATGGCTTCACAACTTAATCTGAATGCTGATTGAGTTGATGCTTAGATCTTCTGTTAGCTTTCTTGACATTCGTAGAGTGCTCTCTGGTTCCCTTCAGGTGGGATGTATCTATGCAGCTTAGACCAGAGGCTTCATTCCTTTGGATATTCTGGGAATACTCATTTGTTGAGAATCGTATTTGCTCTACGATTCTGCCTTGACATTGTGAGCACATCTGTTAAAGTCTCAGTTCTACACTCTACGATTCAGCTTCGGCTGTGCAGACACTACGACTCCGAGATCAGATCATGACACCTTATGATTTCTATTGTTGTGCTTGTTGTCTTCATTTGATCTTGCTCGACTACGATCACTGCTTCTGATATGATCAGTAGACTCTACGACTCTGAGTATAGTCTACGATTCTTGGCTTTGGCAGATGCTCGGTCGGCTCGTAGGCAGGCTGTCTCTACGATTCTGAACATGACTTCCTCAGCAGACTACGGCCCTGAGGAAGTTCTCCTCGACACACTACGATCCTTCCTCGTCTCTCCTGGCGGTCTACGAACTCCAAGATCTACTATCTTGCAGACTACGATTCTGCCTCGATAGCTCTCGAGTTTTCCTTGACTCTCCTGGGAGACTACGATTTCTGGTGCAATGCTCGATGATCAGACAAGCCTATCTATTACATTATCAAATCAACCTAACATGTTTGATCTTTCTATATTTATAGTCTTTGTACATCATTTCTTTTTGAGGACTTTACACAGTTGTTTTGCTTATGTAGGATCAACCTAACATATTTGATCAATTCATTCTAAGTCCTTGTACACATGTTTCTATTATCTATCAAAGGAATGTACAACTTTTCTTAATACAAGCATACTTGCATATTCATTCATATATATCATAATCAAATCCTATGTAAATAGGAATGTCATTCACATGCTTATTCCTGACACTATGCAGCAATTACTATAGCAATAATTGAGTAACACTGAGTGACTTCTCACGTAAGCATCAATAATCAATACCATGTGCTACTATGCAACCACACGACATCTTTGTACTTTTAACACCGGTATTTCAACAGCTTAACGGTAAAACTTTCGTAGTTATTTTTATAAAAGATATTTACGTCATTTTCTAACTCAAACAATAATTTCGTTGTAGGGTCCAATTGATGATTATTGTCGTAAATGCACGAATATTTTCGTTAAAAGCGAATATTCTCAATTAATCGAATATTTTATAACAACTTGCATACTTTGCAAAATTTATAAATATTACCCACAACTATAACATTATATCAAATTCACACCATAATATTCAAAAATATATTTTGAGAAAAATTAATCTTTATTTATAAAAGTTGGGGTCTTACAATCATGGCTTCTCGATCACAAAAGGTAGGCTTCTCGTTGCTATCCAAGTAGATTTAATGAAGAACCCTAATCTCTTTTGTCTCTCTCTGTTTTTCACTGTCTGAAGTTCGACAAAAATATTATTTGGATTTGGCTTTGTCTGAATATTGGTGTAACGACCCTTCTATTTTGCCGCATAAACCGTGTCTGATTAGGCCATGTCATTTTTTTTCCTTTTCTTTATTACGTCCATGTCAGATAATAGGTGAAAGTTTTTAACAACCGTGAGCCAAATTTGACAGAATGACCTAATTTAACAATTTTAATTAGTTCAGTTAGTTAATTTAAAAAATTAAATGTTCAATCATGTATTCATTAAAACGTGCAACTTTAGTGATTAATCATTAATTTTGCCTCATTTTTTCTCCCTTGTATACCACTTTCGCGGCTCGTCCCCCGAGTCAACAATGGACCGAAAATAAGAGCAGATCCTCTGTCCCCATTTTTTCTATCCTCCTTGTGTCCCCCCACTTAAATTTTGACATCTAACCTCTTATTTAATTTTAGAGTTAGATTGTGTTTGATTACCTCTTATTGACTCCTAATGGATTTGCCTCTGATTCGGTCAAAGGCAAATCTTGTTTGGCAAATTTTTTTTTGCCTCTTAATGGCTCTTAATTGGTTAGACATAAAAATAAATATATAGCATCCAGAGGGGCCTCTGAGCGAGGAATTTTTTTTGGGACAATAATAACCTTTTCCGTCTTTTATTCCAAATCAAACCTAGATCGCCTCTTCTCTCCTTCACTGAATCGCTGCTGCTCTCTTCCTTCTCTGAATCGCTGTTGCTCCTTTGTCTTCTTTCGCCGGTAATCTTCTCTCCCTTCTTCATTTATTGTTCGTTATTATCAATTCCCACCACGATTTTAACTTAGTTGCACGGAGTTCATCTGATTTTTTTTTGCCCTTATGATTTCTGTCGGCAACCTGAATCACGATACTGATGCACTGGCATACTAGGCTAGGAGGGTTCTGTAACGGCCATTATATAGCCAAGGGTACTCTCGTAATTCCACAGTCTCCTTACGCATTTAGTGGGATCTTACATGATTATAGGGCCTTATTTTAGGTAGGGAATTATTCTCAATTTCACGCACAATCAAGGGATTCGGAGATCATCGTGACTTTGTTTATGGAGAAAATTAGGATTTGAAGAATAAGAAAGGAGTTGAGGTTCGAGGGAGGGTATGAGAATTTGGAGATATGTTTTCCCTAGTTTTTCTTAATTCCTTGTTCCTACTTTCGAAGACGTTAGATAACTTAGTTAATTTCCATTGCATAGTCTCAATACTAATCTAATCCTCTTGTAAGTCCAGTACCAATTTTTAAATTTAAATAAATAATCTCTGCCCATTTCGTTTGTGTTGTGGTTGAAGTCACTTTTGTTTTCTTTAGCCCCTATAACTGTTACAATTGGTATCAAAGCAAGCCTTCCTTGGATTTGTTTGTGGGTAGTTAAACATGGATGATGGTACTAGATGGAAGACTTTGGATGAACGGCTCACTTCTCAGGAGACGCGCATCGCTGAGATGAATGATTTAATCAAACAGAACGGGGAGATTGTGAATCAACGAATAGAGAAATTTGAAGATACACTGAAAGACATGAAACAATTAATACTGGGGCTAAAACCAAGGGAAGAAGCCGATATGGACACTATCCCAGTCAATGATAATGGCGATGAAGGAGAAACCAGCTACAATGGAGTGCCAAAGGGAGAAACCTTTACTCCTTACCAGCCCATTTCAAGGTATAACAACCCCTACCTCATTTTTTCCAGCAAAATTTCACACCAAACCAAAACCAAGCTTTCCAAACTATGCATAATTCCAATTGGGGTCCCCACAAGCCGCCTAAGATCGATTTTCCAAAATTTGATGGTTGTGACCCTAGAGAATGGGCAATGTGTTGTGATCAGTATTTTGACTTCAATCCCATGGAAGAAGTGAGGAAAACCAAATTCGCCTCGATTCATTTTGAAGGGAAAGCTAGACTTTGGTACCTATTCTATCAATTTGAGAGGGGTATAATCCCGTGAAGGGTGTTCATTAATGATGTGATTGTAAGATTTGGTGCTACTGACCATTCAGATGCTCAGGCTGAATTCAACAAACTTACACAGACTTCCACGGTGGAGGCTTATCAAGATGAATTTGAGGAGCTAAGGGCTATGATCGTAACTAAGCAAAGAGGTTTAACGGAGGAATATTTTATTTCAAGTTTCATTAGTGGTCTCCAAGAAAATTTGAGGGATGTTGTACGACCTTTCAAACCAAGGTTGTTGTCTGATGCTGTACTTTTGGCCAAATAGGAAGAAGCAAAGGTGAACAATAATTATCAGCCCTACAAACCTTCTCCTAGACCAGCCACGACCCATTTCTCAACCCAATCAACTTACCCCACCAATTCTAGATATGACCATAATTTCAAGTCCACACCTACACAGTCAAAAACTCCTTCCAATTACTATAAAACAACCACTACTACCTCGCAAAACAGCGTCAATACCCCCTTCAATGCGAAAACCATCATTATCCACTAATGAGATCAATGAGAGGAGAAGGAAGGGATTATGCTTTTATTGTAATGACAAGTTCACTCTGGGTCACAAGTGCACAACTAAATTATATATGATTCATGGGGAGGAGGAAGACGATGTTCAGGATAAAGTTACAATGGAGGACATTACAGAAGAAACTTCGATGGAAGAAGGGGTAGAAATCTCAGTTCATACACTCTCGGGTAGTGTAACTCACAACACTATCAAGCTCAAGGGAATGGTAGGAAGGCAAATTATTACCATACTTGTTGATAGTGGATCTACCCATAATTTCTTGGATCAAGACACTGCTAGAATGTTGGGGTGCCAAGTGGAGCCTACAATCCCATTATTTGTGGCTATAGCAGATGGAAACAAGTTGGTGAGTGATAGTAAATGTGGTAATTTCAAATGGGTTATGCAGGGACAACAGTTCGAGTCATGCATGAGGATATTGTCTTTAGGAGGTTGTAATGTTGTTTTAAGCGTTGAATGGCTAAAACAATATAACCCTATAACCTTTGACTTCCACAAGCTGCAGTTGATTATCACAAAAGGTAGGACGGAGGTTACTCTTAAGGGCATAAGGGAGGATGGAGAGCTGAAAATGATTAATGATGAAGGTTTGGGAAAAATATTCAAAAAAGTGACCAAAGGAATGATGGGATACTTGTTGCATATGGATGGGATTATAGCACAAGAGGACACACCCCCAGTCGTTAATGAGCTTCTAGAGGAATTCTCCGATGTATTTCAGGAACCAAAAGGGCTGCCACCAAAAAGGAGACATGATCACAAGATTCCTTTGAAAGATAAAGAGGCCACAGTGAGCTTGAGACCTTATAGGGTGCCCCATAATCAGAAAACTGAGATTGAAAGGCAGGTAAAGAAAATGTTGAAAGATGGCATCATACAACACAACAATTCTCCATTTGCTGCCCCAGTTTTGCTGGTTCACAAGAAAGATGGTTCATGGAGGTTGTGTGTAGACTACCGAAGATTGAATGAGCTCACTATCAAGGATAAATTTCCCATTCCCGTTATTGAGGAACTCCTAGATGAATTACATGGGGAAAAGTGGTTTACTAAGATTGACTTGCGGGCCGGTTACCACCAAATTAGAGTAGCTCCGAAGGACGTTCCAAAGACTGCTTTTAGGACTCATCATGGGCACTTTGAGTTCAAGGTCATGTCTTTCGGGTTAACGAATGCGCCAGCTTCATTCCAAGCATTGATGAACGAGGTTTTTGCAGATATTTTAAGGAAAATAGTTTTTGAAGATATCCTAGTATATAGCCCTACATTGGAGGCTCATGTAGTACATCTCAGAAAGGTGCTAAAGGTGTTGAGAAATAACCAGCTGTTCGTAAAGAAGAGTAAGTGTTCATTTGGGCAAAATCAGTTGGAGTACCTTGGCCACATCATTACGAGAGAAGGGGTTAAGCCTAACCCCAAGAAAATTGAAGCTATGGTAGAATGGCCAGTCCCGACATCCATTAAGCAACTTCGGGGGTTTTGGGGACTCACCGATTATTACAGGAGATTTGTTCGAGGTTATGGAGACATTTGCAGACCCTTGACTCAGCTACTCAAGAAAAACTCATTCTAATGGGATGATGGGGCACATGCAGCATTCAAAGAGCTTAAAAGGGCTATGAGTACCACTCCAGTTCTTGCAATGCCCGACTTCTCTAAACCATTCATTATTGAGACGGACGCTAGCAACACAGGGATAGGAGCAGTTTTGATGCAACAGGGCCAACCTATCGCCTATCTTAGCAAGGGACTCAGCCAAATTCATTTGGGGTTTTCAGCTTATGAGAAGGAGTTGTTGGCATTAGTGATGGCTTTGGATAGGTGGCACTCTTATCTACATGGGCAACATTTCATCATCAAGACTGATCAAAAGAGTCTTAAATTTCTTTTAGATCAGCGAATTACAACTCATTTGCAGTAAAAATGGCTTTCCAAGTTAATGGGGCTAGACTATGAGATACAATATAAGCAAGGGGTGGAGAATAAGGTGGCAGATGCTCTCTCTAGAGTACATGACGATAAGGTTCAACTCTGCATGATATCAGTTCAGCTGCCTGCATGGTTAACTGATGTCACTAATAGCTACAACGAAGATTTGGAAGCTCAAAAGATTATTGAAGGGCTCACAAATGGTGGCATAGGTCCTGAGTAGTACTCTTACCACAAAGGGGTGATTAAAAAAGAGAATCAAATTTATATTGGCACTGCAGGAGGCTTAAGGGATAAACTAATGGCAGAACATCATGATACAGGTATAGGAGGACATTCAGGCAGGGATGTGACTCACCACAAGATTAAACAATTCTTTGTTTGGCCTAACATGAAAAAGGATGTGAACCGCTATGTTAAAGAATGTGATATTTGTCAAAGAAGCAAGGCTGAAAATGTTCCTTACCCTGGGTTACTACAACCCTTGCCAATTCCTAATCAAATTTGGGAGGATATCTCTATGGATTTTATAGAGGGGTTACCCAAATCAACCGGAAAAGATATCATCTGGGTGGTGGTAGACAGGTTCACCAAGTACAGTCACTTTATTCCACTATCTCATCCTATTACCGCTAAGGAGTTAGCTGGAATATTTTTTGAAACCATCTACAAACTTCATGGGCTGCCTAGGAGCATTGTGAGCGACATGGACAAACTCTTTGTTAGTGGATTTTGGCATGAACTTTTTAGTCTCGCGGGCACTCAGTTACATTATAGCTCGGCCTATCATCCTGAGAGTGATGGGCAAACTAAATGGGTTAACAGATGTTTGGAGTCTTATCTTTGAGCCATGATCAGTCATAGACCACATAATTGGACTAAATGGTTGCCTGCTACGGAGTGGTGGTACAATAATTCCCTATATAGCTCTATCAAGATGACACCTTGTGAGGCTCTATACGGCACCAAATCCAGGGTAATGAATATCCCAAATACTGAAGTTACCTATGTGGAAGCTGTGGCATCCTTCTTCCAAGGAAGGGACCTACTGAACAAGCTACTAAAAGAATCTCTTCAACAGGCCCAACACAGGTACAAACACTATGCTGACCTTCACAGGACTGAGCGAGAATTTAAAGTTGGTGATTGGGTGTACCTGCGTTTGCAACCCTACAAACAATCTTCTGTTGCAATGAGAAGGAATTTAAAGCTCTCTTCTAAATATTTTGGCCCATATCAGCTGGTAGAAAGGGTGGGTCAGGTAGCTTACAAACTGTCTCTTCC
Organism: Panax ginseng; assembly: GCA_020205605.1. Taxonomy (NCBI): domain Eukaryota; kingdom Viridiplantae; phylum Streptophyta; class Magnoliopsida; order Apiales; family Araliaceae; genus Panax; species Panax ginseng. The sequence continues at coordinate 85,977,955 of CM035146.1, read as the reverse complement.
ATAAGGCTCTTTGGTTCACCCTGTTTTCCATGTCTCTCTCTTGAAGAAGAAAATTGGCGCTAAGAAAGTCCCAAGCCCTGTTCTTCCTACTGTAGGCCCGTATAAGCGCTTTCATCCATCCATCGATTCTTGTTTTTGAGCAGGAGATTGGTGAAGAAAGAAAATCGTCCAGTTCCTCAAATGTTGGTGCAATGGTCCAACACCATACCTGAAGATGCAACATGGGAGGATTCAGCTTCAATACATGCTCAATTTCCAGATTTCAATCCTTGAGGACAAGGATTTTGAAAGGGGGAAGCATTGTAATGGCCATTATACAGCCGAGGGTACTCTCGTAATTTTATAATCTCCTTACGCATTTAGTGGGATCTTACATGATTATAGGGCCTTATTTTGGGTAGGGAATCATTCTCAATTTCCTAGCACAATCAAGGGGATTCAAAGATCATCGTAGCTTTGTTTATGGAGAAAATTAGGGATTGAAGAATAAGAAAGGAGTTGAGGTTCAGGGGAGGGTATGAGAATTTGGAGATATGCTTTTCCTAATTTTTCATAATTCCTTGTTCCTACTTTCAGTACGTTAGATAACTTAGTTAATTTCCATTGCAGTCTCAATACTAATTTAATCCTCTTGTAAGTCCAGTACCAATTTTCAAATTTAAATAAATAATCTCTACCCATTTCGTTTGTGTTGTGGTTGAAGTCACTTTTGTTTCCTTTAGCCCCTATAACTGTTACAGGTTCATAATATTTTGATACTTTTTAGTTTAAAGACAATATCTTTCATTCAATGATCTCTACATTTCTTTAGAAGTTGATTGGACCATTGTATCACATTGTGTTTGTTAAGATTTTCAAATTTGAGAAAGGATGTGTTAAAGATACACTGGATCTTAGACATAGGACTTTACTTCTGAAAATGCTACATCAGTTCTAAAATTTTATTTTATTGCATTACAAATCTTAAGGGCAAAGGGTCAAAAAAGTCCTTGATGTTTATCCCGATGTCCCACTTGCACCCTAAACTAATTTTTAAAAATATATTCAAAAATTCAAATTACATCATAATATTTTTAAATTGATATGATTTTAAAAATTAATATTAAAATTACTAAAATAATCATAATACTCATTTTAAATTTTAAAAATATTATTTAGTATTATGATTTTAGTAATTTAAAATTTTATATCAATTAGTATTTAGTATTATGATTTTAGTATTTTAATGATGTAATTTGAATTTTTGTTGTTTTGATTAATTAACAAAATAATTTGAATTTTAGTATTTTTAGTATTTTTTAATTTGACTTTTTTAGTATTTTAGTATTTTTTTAATTAGTATTTTAATATTTTTTAAATTAGTATTTGATGTAAATATGTTATGTTTTGAATTTAAGTATTTTGATTAAATGATGTAAATATGTTATACAACTTATTTTATTTAATTAGTTGTTTTGATTAGTTAACAAAATAATTTGAATTTTATTATTTTGATTAAATGATATAAATATGTTATGCTTTTTTTATTTTGAATTTTAGTATTTTTTGTTTTGATTAAATGATATATATTATTTTATTTAGAATATATTTTATATTTAAGCCTGCCACGTCATCACATTTTAACCTCGTTTGTCTTCTGTTAACGGCAGGGGCACGAGCGACCCAAAAATGTAACGTTAATGGTACTTTTGAAAAAAAAAATTAGTTTAAAGTGTAAGTGGGACATCGGATAAATATCAGGGGCTTTTTTGACCCTTTGAGCCAAATCTTAATGTTTGAAAGGTCTTATACTAGTAAAAAAAATAAAAAATTTGATAGTTCTTATCCTTAACATACAAATATATTTTTTAGTTAATTGCTGACTTGTGGCAATTTGCTACCTATATTCCTAGGTTATAAAATAGAGCATTTTAGATTGCAGGTTATACTGTATAGTTGAAATTTCAGATCTATATTGCACTGTGTTTAAGATGGAGATACTTTAAGCTTTAAATTCTATTGATGTGGTTTTAAGCATTTAAAGTTGACATTATTTTTTGATGATTTTGGTATTACTTTTTGTACAGCTCCTCCTGATTTTGGTTTAAGAATAGATTTTGTAGTTTAATTTTATTAAATGGGCAAACTATTTGGTGTAATCCTTATTTGGTTAATCTACGTGAACAAATTGCACTTCAATTCTTAACAACTGTTTGAAGTTAATTTAATTTGTATGGTTGAATTATTATGCTATGTTGATATTTTTGGGACATGATGCTATGTTTGAAGTTATTTTAAATTGTACGTTTTCATTTTTATTTTATCATATTGTAGTCAAAATATTATAAATATGTATTTAAAATACTATTCAGACCTTCTGATTATCAAACAGGTTTTGTTTAAACTGTTCAAAGGGTTAAAATGGTAAAATACTGTTATTCAGACATTTTAGAAAAATTAATTATCAAATAACATTTTTTTATTTAGACGCAATTCTATTCAGATGCTCTATATTATTCAGATGTCTAAACTGTTCAGGTCTTAACACTCAATTTTATCAAACACCATCTTAATTAATGTTAAGTAAGAAGTTATGTGTTAAAATTTAAGTGGGAGAACATAAAATGATATGTATAATTGGGACAGAAGATCTGCTCAAGACCTAAAACATAGCTAAAATAACTTTTGAGTTGACTCGGTCTCACAACCCGACTCAAGTCATTTCCCTTCCTTGGGGATGAAAATTCGCGGGAAAAAAGAAGCAGCTAATGTAGGTCAGAATTTGTTCTAACAATCGCTCGCTGGCTCTATCTATCTATCTATCTATCTCTGATAATTTCGAGGTTCAAACTGAAGGTCAGTTTCTCTCTCCTAATTTCTCTTATCTGATGTTTAGATGCACTTATTCTCTATGTTTTTCGTTCTCCAATTCTGTTTTTTTTGCTCATCGATTGATTGATTACCTGTGTTCTCTAGTCTACCCGGTATTTAACATTAATTTTCAGGTTTTATTGCCTTTCGATACTCCTAATGGACTCTAGTACCGATACATAGTACTCAGTCGAGGAATTTCATGAAAATTTAGTGAATGAAGCCCTAGGGAATGTTTGAAATTGTAACCGATAAGTTAGCTTTACTTTTTTCCGGAAGTTAATTTGATTATAAATTTGAAAGTTATCTAGTACAGACAAATTGTAGGATCTGTTTGGCTTGAGGATTTGTTGATGGAATGAAAGGAATGGGCAGAGTAATGCATAATTTCTTGTTTAATTAACAAAGAAAGTTAAACGATTTGGAGGAGAGAAAGTGATATAACATTTCTGATGTTGGATGTTCCCATTTCTTTTCGGTTTTATGTAGCAATATGAAGGTTTAATTCAATTTTATAATTATATTTGGGAGGGAAAAGAAATACAAAGGGAACACTTTTCCTTGGATTTCTCCTCTTTTTCCCTCACCAAACTCATGATCAATATTAATGTTCTGTTCTAAGAAGAAAAATTCCCTTATTTAATTGTTGATCCGCTCGTAACTCAGAATCCTTTGTGTACAGCTAATGTGGCACGGTAAGATTTGCAACACTTCTCAAAGTTATGCATAAACTTTTACTTTTGTACACCCTCCACATATTAACATGGGAAGAAATTTGCCTACTTTTAACATAACCAGCTCTCTTTAAATTGAGGCATTGGTGGGGCCATCTCCTGCTAAACTTGATCTGTTACTTTTTTTTGGTTTACTTAATTCTCCAGGTTTTGATACATCCTTGAAAGAATAAACAAGAATCAGAATCATGGAGGCCAATGATATAGAAGAAGAGGAATTTGAGTTCTCAAGAAACTATTTTCTTGCAAAAGAGTCTGGTACTTCGGGGAAGAAATCCAGCCATAAGCTTTCTGACATTTATCTCGTTGACGAACAGGTTCTACCTCAGTTTTTAACTATTACTCTGTGTGTTTGTATGGGTTTGTACAGACATAACTGGCATTTGTTTGAAAAATGTGACTTTAGATATCTATATGCAGGAGCTTAGAGATGCAGCTTCCAATATTGAGCCTAAACATGAGAAAGAAATTATTTCTTTGATGAATAGTTACAAAAGTTTTTATCCTAAGTGGGTTTTTGAGTTAAGGTATGCAGTTATTATTCATTTTTAGTAATGTTTTTGTTTGCATTTTGTGTAAAGAGTATGTGTTGTATTGTGTGTGTTTCCATTAATTTTATCTTCATATTTGTTTTCTGTGCTGAGCCAGGACTGGTTTTGGTCTTCTAATGTACGGTTTTGGTTCTAAGAAGGTTTTGCTTGAAGATTTTGCTTCAACAGCCTTAACCGATTATTCTGTAGTTGTAATCAATGGCTATCTTCAGTCCATCAATCTTAAACAGGTAAAGTTTGTTACAAAAACTGTGAACCTATATCCTATTCTGCTACAATAAACTTTGATATCTATTTGTGTGGTTTTGTATTTTTAAGTTGCAACTAAAAATCTATAACACTGTTCGATCTCAAGGCATTCTACACACTATGCATAACACATTTTTTCTTTTGAAAAAATCATGTAGATCACGTCTTTATTGGTTTATGATCATTGTACTACATGTCATGTAAATGATTGAGCCTTGACCGTTCCACACATAAACACTGCGCACGTGTTTCTTGCACAGTAGTACTTTTGGCAGTCATTCAAGAAGTGCTGGTGCTTTTATCATGAAAGAAGTACTTTGATGTAGAGTGGCAGTAGTTTTGGTGTTGGAATGTTCTTGTGTGTGTTGTTCAGGCTTAGAATAATAAGTGCGGCAGCAGTAGTTTGGGGGTGATTGTATGTTAATGGTTTTCTATGGTGAAAGGTTAGTTTACCATTTAACAAAGAGTTAGAATTGCTTATGCGTGTATCAACAATTCGTTAACATAACCCTGGGCATGTAATTAGTCGTTTTACTGATGGTATACTTTACCTAGTTTATTAAGATTAATATTGGTGGCTTCACACACACACATATTTATATTGTTGGGGAGGAATATTAAAAAACAAACGATGTCAAAGTTTGATCTGTTTCATAATGGTTGATTTATTTAAACAGAGTGATAGATATGAAGATGATTTTACTCATAAAATTGAAGCATGTTGCTTTAAGTTGGAAAAATTAGTGTTGGGACTAAGGACCAACGACGATCTATGGACATGTACTTAAAGCTGAATTGAAGTTTTGGGCAATATTAATGTTTTGACCAAGGACCACCAACCATCTATTTCCGATGACAGATTTTAGGTTGTAAAACATGAGACCTGTAAAGTTAAAAGTATTAAAACATCAACAACATTATTATGTACTTGTGCTTCTTTGGCCAGGCTGATCCATTATCTCCATCTTCTTAGTGACTGAGGTTCACTTTTGAACATCATCTGGGGAATTAAGTATTAATGAGCTCCCAGATTCAGATAGTACCAGAAGACACATTCTGCAATATCATTTGCCAATGGCTTACTCCCATATCTTTGGAGTTCAGGAACATTAAAGTAGTTAACTGCTGCCTCTTATTATTCTTATTTTTTGACAAGTGAAAATATATTAAAAATACTCTTAAGAGCATCCCAGTACACACAGTACAAAAATAAATAAAAAACACAATCTACAAGAGCCAAACCCGAAACGTGTACACTTAAAGACATCCCAAACTCTCAAGGAACCCTGAAACTAAACTCTCACAAAAAAACAATGAGAGAAACAATAGAATCCAGATAGACCTCGTTATGTCAGAAAAAGAAGAAAACTTGAAAACAAAATCAAAATAACTTCTGTTCCTCCCTCGTCATAAAGTTCATAAACAATGGGGAATCATATCCCACCTTGCCCATCTCCCCAATGCATCCTCACTCCCTTCCAGACTTGAAGGAACTTACTTGGGCACAGCTGCACATGCTTCCTCTTTCATTCCTCAAATGTCATAAACTAGATATTGTGATATGGTTGATCTCAGCATATGGCTAGTACTTGGTAGAATGAGAATAGGAGGTTCTAAGGTGTCATGGACAAAACTTCAATGGTTCCTAAATGCCATGACGAACACAATGTTTATACTGTAATTAGCTATTAGAGAAAGGTTTAATACGTTGTATAAGGTAAAGAGATGGGGATCATACAGGGAACTATTTGAGACTATCTCTGACTTGTTTATCCAAGGGGAATTTCCAATGGTGGATGGAGATATTTTAATTAAATTCTGCTGAATTTAACAGTCCTAGGCTATTCTGATGCGGCAGATAGTTTAACTTCCACTGTGTTGAATGTCGACGCCGGGAATTTTTTTCTTTATTTTTGTTCTACCCTTTATGTGTTCTATGTTGACTTGATCTTGCTTAAAGGATGAGATTTTTAAAAAAGACCGACATACAATGTCGACGATTTGAAAAGTTTGATTTTTTAATGATTGGGTCAAATTAGACAGAGCCCCCAGTTGATATGAGTTTAAATGGATGTATCAACTCATCTGAGTTTTGAAAGTTTTCGCAATATGACCCAATATGTGACTCCATTTAATTGGTCGATTCATAGAGTTCGGAGGCTTGCTTAAGCGAGGGGAAGGTGTTAGGCACCCCCGACTTCCGCGAAACACGGTTATCGCTACTTTTTCATTCCCTATGCATTGAAGTGTGTGCGTGTGTGTGATGCATATAAATGTGCTCGAATTGCTTTATTTGAAAGTAGTGTTATGCCTCTTTGGACTTATATACAAAGGGTTTGATCTACATAAGAGTTCATTTTAAACAGATATGAAAGCATATAAAAGTGAGGATTTGAAATCTAATTTTCAAACTCTTTCGCTCGCATAGGAATTGAGGCCTTTGATATTTTCATTTTATTCCTTATTCGGCTTGAGTTGATTTTATTTCTCGAGATGTGAAGAAGCATCTATGAGGCTAAATATGAATTATTTACAAGGGTCGGACTTTTTATGGGCATGTAAGCCATCGAAGTAAGCTCGAACACCACATTCATGATTTTCACTATTTTGAGGCCTTAAATCCGGATAACCGTTTTAAGGTCCCCGCAATTACATGTACACTGGATTGCAAGCTGACTGTACAACTTAAACAAGTCCATCATTGGAACCGGATCTAGATCCATTGATTGAATCGTCGACCATATGGTTCCTAGGCTCACATGACATCATTTCGTAGCTTGCACAATGAATATATTGAAATAAAATGCATATTTACTTCTAGACATCGCAAAACAAAGTAAATACTTGCATGCGCGTAGCCAAGCTTCCCGTTTCCTCTAGATACAGATCTAGGGTTGCATGATTGCTTAATATTTACAAAAAAAATTAGAAAGTAAACTAGATCTATCTAGATCTTAGCCATTCTAGCTCAATGGTTCAAGTTTTACAACTTTTGAACCAGTTAAAAGCTAGATCTGGCCAGATCTAGTATAGATCTAGTCAATACACCTCAAATATTGACTATTTACACTGAACGGTTAAAAAGCTACATTTTTTCAATATTAACCAATATATATATATATATATATATAAACGTCACTTATATATATATTAAAACAAGAAAAAGACACGGATCTGAAGAGATCTTACAGCTTTGCACGAGATGGGCTATTGAACGGCTTTTGGCACATTTACACTCGATTTTCACCGGTTAAAACTTGATATGTTGTAGTATATATGTATATGAGGTTTCTGGATGAGATTCTGAGGTTTAGAAACAAAGATTTGAGTTTTTTTACACTTTGTAGGGTTCGGTTCTCTCACTCTCTCTTTTTTATGAAGGTGATGGGGTTGAGATATATACCCAGGCTTCGCAGTAAACTGCGGAAAAGCCCAGTGGGCCCCGCCACCTCAAAGTTCGTGCACCTCGATCGCTGTGCAATCTGTTGAAACACTTGTAACTTGTAATCCGGGAATCCGACGAAGATGTGTCATAGCATTCCGGAAAGCTCTTTTCGAGAGCTATGCAATGACATTGGGCTTGCCTTTTTCCAAATCCGATAAGATGGGTCCATGACCAAAATGGCATCTTTGGGTCTTCGCAGGTAATCTGTTGAGCTGTTTTGCATAGTTTGCGCTCGAAAGTGTTGCAATGGCTCTTTGTGACCCTATCTGCAGCTGTACTGTGGTTGTTGACGTTGTTTTGTCAAAATGACCTTTTTGCCCTCCCGAGGTGTTTCCTGGGTTGATGGGATTTTTGGTCGTCTCTCGGGGTTGTCTCCGGAGTTTGATTGCAGCCGATTTTATTCTTTCTCTGGGTTGTCTCCGAGGTTGATTTGATATCCCGAGGATGTTTTCGGGGTTTAATTTGATATATTTTCTCTGGGGTTGTCTCCAGAATGAATGTGTGAACCTCCGGGGTTGTCTCCAGAGTGGGAAAAGACACTTTTGCCCTTCCTGCATTGGTTAGTAATAGAAAAACAAAATTTCGAGTGTCAACATTGAAATTTCAGGGAAAACCTTGTTGCATAATTTGTGTTGCCATAAAACCTAAGTCTCCATAATGTATGTAGAATCAGAAAGATGTTCAAGTTTGTCGTACCTGGAGGCGGGATGGTTTCTTTACCTTCCTGTGATTAGGTTTTGTTCTTCTCTTTCTTTTACTTGGAGTTTTGCTAGGCAGTTTTCTTAATCCTTGTTTTGTTTGTTGTTCTGGTTTTCTGGCCTACCTGGTTGCCATGTTACTGTGTTTCTCATTGTTTCATCTAGGAGTAATGATGTAGTTGCATTTTGTTCCTGGCTAATGGTTTACTTTATTGGCTCTTGCATGCTTTTGTTACCACTTCAAAATCGCTCCTACCATTGTTTTTCCATTTATTAATTTTTCAATAACTACCATTTTTTGACCCTGTATATTTTTCCATTTAATTAAGATAATTTGAACAACTATCCCCTGCCACCCCACTTTTGATCCACTTTCTCTTTCTACTCATAAACTTACTGGACTCAGAGCAACATAATTACTTATATTAATGTATTACTTTCATGCTTAAAAGTGTGAATGTTGTATTTTTAGGTTGTGGTAACATTATCTGAACTACTGTGGGAGCAATTGAAGGCACAGCCAAGGGTTCCTTCAGGGAACTTGCTCAAAATTCAACAACCATCTAATACCCGGTCCATGGATGATCTTCTTGCTTTTCTAGATGGACATCACATGGAGGGAAATGAATGTTTCATCTGTGTTGTCATTCACAATATTGATGGGCCTGGGTTGCGAGACTCTGACACTCAACAATATCTTGCACGAATAGCTGCTTGTTCTCATATTCGTATGGTGGCATCCATCGATCATGTGAATGCACCGCTTTGTGAGTATAATCTGGCTATTGAAATCTATTTCTTTAGGATAATTCAGATGTGTGCATCTTGTAACTGTCGGCTTGAACCTGTTCCCTAAATGCCATACAGTTCTCTCTGTAATTTGGTTATATGGCTAGGGTTATTGCAAGTTACTAGTTAATTTTGAGTTTATATATGGCTAGAAAGTGAGGTTCTGAGGTCTGTAGCCAAAAGACAAATCAATAATTAAATAAATGAATGGAACTTTTGCAAGGTGGTTGGGAGGATATAGGATTACCATGTCCCTCCGCTTTGCAGTCCCCATTCTTGGGCCCAAATTTTACCTATATAAAAAAAAGAACATAGAATTCTCATCTTCATTCGTTCTGCTCCTGTATTTCTTAGCTTGAAAGATTAAGTTTTAGAAAGGTGGATCATATCTTTTTAGGACCAGAGTATCACCCTAGGGGTTTGTGGGTGTTGAACCTCTGCCATAGAACTCAAAATCGTGCTTTGCTTTATACCATTCTCTCTTCTCACTAACGGGACTACAAATGTATATCATTCGATGTGTTTGTAACTTGTAAATAAATACATGTGTTATTGTTTGTATGTGTATATTTTAAATAAGTTCAGGAGCCTAATGGTGCATGTTACTTTATGCAAGTGTGGGACAAGAAAATGGTTCATACACAGTTTAACTGGTGTTGGTATCATGTTCCTACTTTTGCACCATACAAGGTCGAAGGAATCTTCTTTCCCCTGATTCTTGCTCATGGTGGGACCACCCAAAGCGTTAAGACTGCTACAATAGTTTTACAGAGTTTAACGCCTAACGCCCAGAGTGTATTCAAAGTTCTTGCAGAACATCAACTTGCCCATCCTGACGAAGAAGGTAAGTAACTAGAATTCTAGATCAACTATGGAGCTCCTTTTACCCCTCAAAACCTGTTATATCATGTTGCATTATTCTTTCTTAGGGTTGCCGGTCAATAATTTGTACTCAACCTGTCGAGAGCGCTTCTTGGTGAGTAGCCAGGTTACACTGAACTCTCATTTGACCGAATTCAAAGATCATGAGCTGGTAAAGATCAGAAAGCATTCAGATGGGCAGGACTGCTTGTACATTCCTCTCACAAAAGAAGCACTTGAAAAAGTGGTGATGGAGATCAGTCAATAGAGGGTATGTTGATTATGTTTCTTACTGATGACATAGATTGAAGGACGGGCTTGCCAACATGTTGTCTCGCCTTCTGCATTATTAGCCCCTTTGATACAACAGAATTGAAAGTAGTTTATGAATGAATAAATTCAGTTCTTGCTCTCTTGAGGTAATTTCTTGGGTTGAGAAGCTTCTTTGGCATCATTTGTGGCTGCCAAATATGGTATATGCTGCCTTCATTTAATGTTTCAGCCATCTCTGAAGGGCATACATACACTAGGCCTTTCTTAAACTGCGTTTCTGAGTATCCGTTTGTGGCTTTAAAGTTTCAATGATTTGAAGATGATGCAGTCGGATGCGATGAACTTTGCCAGCAGCCCAGGTAATGGTTGCCAAATTCTTGGAATGCTTTTTGCCTAATAATCTGTATGTGGTTTAATCAAATGGTAGTATCTATGCTGGTTGCATTTGCTGCTGCAATGCTGTAAGGACCAATCTTTTTTGGGCCACACGAGGACTAATATGCCATTGTAGACATTTCACAATGAGTTCTTTTATTGTACTCTTTTGACTTTTTTACTTGCTATTTTTAGAAATTTTACTTTTACCTAAAACAAGAAAGGGCGACAAAATACCAAAAAGTACTTGTCAAAACCTTCATTGTTATGTGGTTGGGTCTATTAGCAAAAATGGCAGAGACTAGATAGAAAAGGGTTAGAATTTGGTATCTGAGAGAGAAAAAAAGATGGACCAAACCAGAAACAAAATGGATCATATGATTTGTTGTGTTAACCTAATTTCAGGCATTGATGGAGACTTGTAACATATTGAAGATGACATCAACTTAGTTACAAGAAGCAAAACTTATCCTTGTGTTAATGTCATTAATTTGGTGGTGATAAAGCACGGCTAGTATGTTTATGCTTATAAGCTTAGTCGTATTTGGGTAGGGTTTTGTGGAATTGTGTTTCCTGTTTCTGAAAAACGACGAGTAACTTTTGTATTTCTTTTCTATATTTAATTTATATACCTAGAAAATACTATCTTCGTTTTGAAATTAAAAATATAATTTGACTTTTGAAATTAAACGAGGTTATATTAAAAAGTATGATTCATAAAAATTTTGAATAAAATAAATTTTGTTGTTAATAATTTTTGTAATATATTATATAATTATAATAATTATATCAATTAAAATTAAATAAATTTATATCAATTTAAAATTTAAATAGTCATTTGATTTTAAAAGTTAATTTGTATTTTTAATTTTGGAAGGATGAGGAGTATGAATTAGAATATGAGAACAAATAAAACAACTCTGCTCTATCTTATCTAATCTTAGGTTTGATTGTATATTAATACATCTTAACAATTTATCATTTTTGATTCTTAATGTATTTTAACAATTTATATTTTTATATTAAGAGCATTTATATTTTTTTTCTAATTAACTCTATATCCCTAATTTTAGAGAAAATTATAAAAAATTATTATCCAAATTTTCTTTATCCAAAAACTCTCTATTTTAATCCTATATGATTTTTTAAAGGCTAGTATGAAGGAGTCAAAATAGTGTTCTATATATATAAAATGTAATAACAATAATCATTTAAGTGGATAACTATTAATAATACACAAATTGAATAATTTTTACTAATAATAATTTTAAAATAATAATAATAATAATAATAATTTTAAATTTTATTAAAAAAAGTATATAAATTATAAAATGTTTTTATATGAATAATCGCTTAATTGTCCCTGTATAGATTTAGTTGGTTCAAAATAATAATAATAATAATAATAATAATTTCAAAATAATAATAATAATAATTTTTAAATAGTAATAATAATTTTAAAATAATATTATTATTTCAAAATAATAATAATATTAAGAATAATAATTATTATTATTTTAAAATAATAATAATAATTTTAAAAGGGACAATAATCTTTGACATTATCACCAAATTTGTCCTCTATCACTCCCAAATCTCTCTCTCCTCTTGACTCCTTCCAATCCTCCACCCTCCGTCGCTCGCCGCCGCACAATGGGAAAAAGGCTCCAATCTCTCCGACGGCGTCCTCAAAAAAATCATCCTCTCCTACACCTACGTCGCCATCTGGATCTTCATCTTCTTCACCGTCATCATCTACAACAAATACATCCTCGATCGGAAGCTCTACAACTGGTCGTACCCCGATTTCTCTCACCATGATCCATATGGCCTTTTGCTGCAATAAGCATAAATATTTTTTAGATCTTGAAAACCCCAAATCTGCTGCAGATATTTTTTAGAACGATCTGAGGGCTTATTTTTGGTGATGGGTGTTGTGAAAATAGTTTGAGAAGATAATTAAAGCACAAAAATGAAGTTCAATCTATGTTTCATACTTTCTCTCTCTTGTTTTTGCTCCAGATTTGATGTGAATATATGATAAATATATTTTTTCAATTGATTAGGAATCACAAGTGGAGTTCTGGATTTGAGAAATAAAGTTAGGATATAGGTCTACAAAGTGGTGATAGAAACGGTTGCGGTGGTGGTAAGTGGTGATCATGGTGGTAGGCGGAGATGGTAATGGTGGTAGTAGGTGGAGATGGTTGGTAGAGATATTTAATTAGTTTAATTTATTTTTATTTTTAATATATTTTATTTGTTTTTAAAATAATAACTTCAAAATAATAATAATAATAAAATGTAATAATTATTTGAAATTTATTATTATTATTTAAAAATTCTTCTTCTTATTATTGTCATTATGCCACGTCAACAATATTGGCTGACTGTGCAATGTCATTATGGTAGTAGCCATGTCATTATGTCACGTCAGCAAAAATAATGGGACAATAAACAAAAGTCAAAGATAAATTTTATTTTTTGAAGAAATTTTAAAAAGAACATATTTTATAATTTTTTGAAAGAGTAAAATTATTCAATCTAATAAAAAAATTTCGAGAATTTTGAAAATCGAATGAAGTAGGGATAGAGATAAAAAAATAATTTATTTCTTAATATATTTTAAGAGGTTAATATATTTTAACAATTTACATATTTATATTAAGAGATTTTAATATAAAAAATATGGGTTATAAAGATATATTAAGAGGTTGATTATTAAGTTTATTAAGGTGTAATTAAACACCATCACGTCTTCTTCTATAACATGTTTTCCCCTTCCTCTTAGTTTTTTCAACAATTATTATAAAACATTAATAATTATAAAAATCAAATGATTTTTTTAATCAGAAAATTAAATTATTTAAGCTAAGCATAAACTCCATCAAGCTCTAAAATAAACTTTGATGAGTGTGCCTAGTTAATTTTTAAATTATTCTTTAAACAATAAATATAAAAGATCACTATTATTTTTGTACTTTGTCCATACATAATTATATAAAATATTTAAATATATAATAGTGCGTTGCAATCCACAAATAGGGATTTCTGAGCCCCACAAATTCTTTTAAAAAATTAATAATTTATTGATCTGATTTATAAATATTAAAAAAAAAGTAGGAAGAAGAAAAAGACAAGCCATTGCCACAAGAGTTGAATTATAGCATCCAAAGGTCTCGAACGAAAAGTTGGATTTTTGATTTTATCCAACGGACAGCGGCTTCGCATATTTTGAAAGCATGTTGACTATACGTTCCCGTTCGAATTTTGACCATTGAAGATTTGTCACGTCAAAATTTGCCATCAACTTTGTAAAGCATAAGGGCAAAATAGTACTTTACTTTCAGAAAAATAGGTGGCCTCAAAAAAACGTGGCACGCATTTTCATGGCTTCAATGGAGTAGTTGTAGGGTCAAATGCAGAATATATACGACAAAATATCCCAAGTATGCAATATTATGAAATTAGAAATAAATTATAACCCTTTCAATATTGAATAATGAAAAATATGGTTATATATATAACCTTGATAAAAATTATTATAAATTTATATAATAATTTTATATATAAAATAATATTTTTATTATAAATTTATTAACTTATAAAAATATACTTACAGTTCATTCATTTTAAATTATAAAATTATTATTAATTTATTTTTTAAAAAAAATTAAATTAAAATAATTTACTAAAATTATAAAATAATAAATCAACCATGGTACTTTTTATTTAATTTACTGACAATATGAATTAAAAATAAAATTAACAAATATTTTAAATTGATTTTAAAGAATTAATAATAATTAAATTTTTTAATACATTATTAACTCCATCTATAATATAATACTATTTTATAATTAAAAATTAAAAATATATTTCTAATTTTAAATAAATAAAAGAGAGTATACTTGGAGGAACCATCAGTGCATCGAGCGACTAATAAAAAAATATGTAGGCAGCCAGACACCCCATCCTCAGCATTCTCTCTTTCTATCTCTATATATGTGTCTCTGGTATAACAGTTATATCTGCGATTTCTGTAGATTTCTGGAGAAATTTGGGCGGAAGTTTAGATTTTTACAATTAATTGGAGGTTGCGAAAATTGGGTTGTGATTTTTTTTTTTGGAAAACGAGAAAGGGAAAGAGATGTGGGGATTTGGGGGAAGATGTTACTGGGGAAGAAAAGAGAGAGGGAAGAAATTAGAAGGGATAGTGGTTATTTTTGCATGGATGTATAGTGAGGAGAAACATGTCAAAAGCTATGTTGACCTCTATGCCTCTCTCGGTTGGAATTCCCTTGTTTGCCATTCCCAATTCCTCAATATGTATGTTCCCATTCAGATTCCGATTCTTCCTTTTCGTTTTATAATTTTTTTATTCTTATTACTGTTAATCTTCTGTATTATGTAGTATCTTTTACGGGTTTTGTTGAGATTGAGCAAAGTACACAAAAAATGTTATTTTTTTAAATTAAAAAAAGAAGAGAAACTTCTTTTGGTTTAGTTTTTTTGCTATAATTACTATTGGATTTTTGTTAATATTTTTTAATATTTTTTTTTTAATCTTCTAGAGGTTGGGATTTGTAGCTTTACTGATTGTT
Organism: Panax ginseng; assembly: GCA_020205605.1. Classification (NCBI taxonomy): domain Eukaryota; kingdom Viridiplantae; phylum Streptophyta; class Magnoliopsida; order Apiales; family Araliaceae; genus Panax; species Panax ginseng. Next base: position 85,962,526 of record CM035146.1, on the reverse strand, counting down.
CAGGATGCTGATCTATATTTGCAATCATGTAGTCCTAATAGAAGTAAGATACTTTTGGACTAAGACTCTTGTGATGTGGTTTAGTGGAGGATGTTTTCAGTTAGTTAGTAGTAAAGTAATGGCTTGAACCTATAAATGATGGACTAGGTGGGTGTAGTGTTGAGATTCATACAGAAGAGATTTTTGATCGAACAATAAGGGAAAAAAAGAAGAAGCTTTCTTGGTCCTTGGATTATATGTATGAACCTTGGTTCATGGGGCTCATATAGGTATATTGGTCTAGTACTATGAGAGGGCCTGGATTTACTGCTGGTTTGCTTTAAAACCTGGTGCTGACTGAAATTTTGCTTGCAAGTCTGGTGTCTTTTGAAATGGAAAACATTAGGATATTGTTGCTTGACATAGAATTTTAGTCACAGGAATCTGATTCTTTTAGTCAGAAAGAAGATTAGTTTTGAATGCTAGTGGTTAAAGATGAATTTAATACATGGAATAAAATTGTTCCAGGAAGGCAGGAGCACAAAGCTTAATTTTGAATTCTGGATAAATGGGTCACTTAAGAATATTATATCTTCATGAATTGACACCAAGTATCTATCCTGTTCAGTACTGATTTCATATTATGATCACTCAAGTATGTTTGCAAAAAAGAACAATGTACTTGGCCTTTGAAACTTTTACTTCCAGAAGTTTAGAGTAAATTGCCCACCTCAACCCACCTTAGGGAATTGTGTGAAATCAAAATGCCACCAAAATGTGTATTGTAAAAACTATAAAGATGAGAATTGTAGAGTAGGATAGATGATCTAACTTGAGGAGAATTGTAAAGTAGGATAGATTATAAAGAGGAGAATTGTAGTAGTATAGATTATGAAGAGGAGAATTGCAGAGTAGGATAGATGATCTAGTCAGTAGCTGTACTAAGTTATAGTATTCTTCCTTTTAAATGAATGAGCAGTTTTTTCAGTCGGTCCCTCTTTTGGTTCCTCCTTTCATCCTTTTATATGGAATATTTTATGTTTATTTTGACTTCATTATTTTTGTATTAATACTATATGCAGGTTCTTCCCAGAGAAGGGCACATCATTGGCTTCAGAAATTCTCTTTGAGCTTACTACGGTTAGTCCTAAACATTTGACATACTGCATTTGATGGCTCTTTTCCATTGTTAAATTTATGCTACTCTAAATGAATGTCTAAAAAAGAAATAAAGAAAGTGGTAGCATATCAACGTTTCTCTTAGAGTTCATATTGCTTGGCTTCCTCATGAAGCAGCTTTGGGATTGTATCACACTGATTCTTTAGAATATTTATATCCCTTGTTTTCTATTTTGGATAATTTGGGATTGGTGGACATTTAATTTCAGATTCTGTTGAAATTTCAATCAGTTTAACCTAATAAATGGCTTTGTCATTTTGTATATGAAGGAGCTAAAAGTAAGGCCATGCCCTGTGGTCTTTGCGTCGTTCTCTGGTGGACCCAAGGCATGCATGTGTAAGGTTCTTCAGGTATTGTATTGATTTCTTTCAGACAATGGTTCATGGTTAACATAGCTTTAGTTTTTGTATCTCGCTGCTGTAGAATCGAAGGAGCTTAGAATATCTGAGTTTTTGGTTTAGTCAAGTCAATCATATAATGTCTTTTTTGGTTGCAGATAATTGAAGGCAAGTCTGCAGAACACGCCAGTCTGGTATGCTAACGTCCTTTTTGGGGTTTGTACACAAATTAGGGAAATCATTTTTGTTTTATCAATTTCCAACACACCCTCTCAAGATATTAAATATACAAAAATCAACTTGTAGCGAAGTTGTCCTCAATCAAAAGTTTTTTCCTCCCACATTACTTTTCCTTGATACATTATTTTGTAAGGTAGCATTTTTAAACTACATGTATACCAGTGGTTTGTAAAAGAGTGACTCTCATGTAGGGCCAAAAGTAAAACCTGAAAATGACAATGTTTGTGGGGTGGAGGAGTTATTCTGTGTGCTTGATAATTACTTTGACCAATTTAGCACAAGGAGATCAAGCTCTTGTACTTTCAAATATTTGAGATTTATTTGATGATTTTCATAGTTAACTCAGTAATCAATGATTATAGAACTTTTAGACATAGGCTTTATTTTTCAAAATTTTGTTTGTTTCTATGAAGGATGAATACCGGCTGGTTAGAGACTGTATCTCTGGGCAAATTTTTGATTCTACTCCTGTAGATTTCACTAGTGATCTGGGTACTAGATTTGTTCTTCATCCTACTGTTCTCAAAAGGTCGCATCCTCCACTTCTAGCATCATGGATTGCACATGGCTTAGCTTATAGTGCAGATACCTTCTTCCTTAGAAGAATGGAAGAACTGCGTGCTGAGTATTGGCAGACTCTATACTCCACTATTGTAAGTATCAATCAGTTTTAGAGCTATACAATGTTGTTGGTATTTTTTCTGATTCTTAAATTCATTATTATATTTATGGCTGTGCAGAGCATGGGAGCTCCATATCTCATTTTGTGCTCGGAAAATGATGATCTTGCTCCTGTTCAAACTATCTGTAATTTTACTCAAAGATTAAAAGACCTTGGCGGTGATGTTAAATTGGTGAAATGGAGTAGCTCTTCTCATGTAGGTCGGCTCCTAAACCATTACTTCATTTTTTTTTTTGTTGCTGCAGTACATGATTCACTTTTCTGATGTTTTCATTATATCAAAATTACGAATTCTTGGGGCACTCAACACTATGGAAATGGTAATCCAACTGTTAATTAGTTAATAATTAGAAGAAACCCTGTTCACCGTCTCCAATCATGATTTTTGTTAAGCTCTGACAGAAACGAAGGGCAGTAACTGAGGACAGTAACTGAGTGCCATTGAGTAATTTTATCAGTGGTTCAAAGTTTATTTTTGTGAAAACTGGCAAATCTAAACTGAGTTGTCTGTCTGCTTGTGCTGTGAATATTACCAATTTACCAAGGCTAAAGTCATAACCGGATGTAATTTTATCATGGTCAAACACTGTGAAAACTGTGATTAAACTGAGTTGTAGGCTTGTGTTGATGTTTGTAGGACTGGCTCATTGTCTTTTAATTGATTGGTGGGTTGATGTTTGTGACTGGTTTCTGATGGATTGGTGGGTTGTCGGTTGAATTGGTGGGCTGTGGAGTATCACCAGTGGGACTGGAGAGACAACAGATGATTGTTTTGGATGTGGACAACGGTGAAGTAGGTGTCTCTTCATTACAGAATTAGCACGTCAATCTGATTTGGGAAGGGGCCATACAAGATGCCAAATTACTGTTGATACCTTACGGGTTTATGCAACTAGTCTGTAGTCCTAACAAATTACATTTGGAGCCTAGAATTTCTGGTAATAATAGTATGACCCTCAATACTCTTTTAAATTGGGTCACATGACCTTCACATTTGCTTTAACATTTGATTTTAGACGGCATCCACTACACGGCGTGGTTATTGTAATGTTTGTTTACTTTGACGGAGGTTGAGCACACGAGAGTTTTAATTTGGATGAAAACTTATGGAGGCCTTTATCACCAACACCGGGTGGTTATTGTAATGCTTGTTTACATTGACGTAGATTGAGCACATTGGACCATTATGGGATATTTTTAATTTTGGTGCGTACTTAGGGGAGGCCTTTGTCACTGACCCTACCTTCTATCTTCGCTGTTCACTGTGATACTGCCCTTTAGCTTAAATCTATGTAATGAATTTCTGTCATACAGGTCATTATCGGAATTACCCAATTGACTACAAGGCCGCCGTGACCGAGCTACTTGGGAAAGCTGCTGTAATCTATTCTCGAAGAATACGACAACTTGAAGGGGAGAAGATGGGTTTTGAAGGGACACAGGATGAGGTCTCAGAATCGCTAGGAAACCTAAGCTCAAATCAGACCTTTCAGAAAAGAGTTGCTCTTGATTTGAATGACCATTTCTTTGTACCAAGCCCAGTGGAGTATCACGGGGATAGAGGTGTTGGATCTGTGCAAGATGAACATAAAGAACGATATATCCCTATGTCCAATCCGCCAAGCATCAATGCTCATGGGATTCTTGGTCAAATTCTCTTTGACGCTTGTGTTCCAAAGGATGTTGAGAACTGGGATTTAAAGCCATCCTCCTCCTTGAGGCCCCCATGCCCTTCTTCACGAAGAAATTCCCCTTTCAATCCCATTAAGTGCATTCGTCGCTCAAAACTGTGATATCGCCAACTGATAAATCTTGGAAAAGCTTCTGAATACATTTTGACGGTCATATTTGGACCCTTGGCATTTTGAGCAGTGTTGGTTCTGATAAAAGGATATTGCCATGGTTTGAACTGTTGTTCTGATGCAAGTATTTTGCCAAACATGCATTTTCCCCCCTTTGTTTTCCCAACAGAAATTATAAAAATGGGACAGACCTTAACATGTATTTCATATAGTTCCTGGAGATGATGGATATTAGAAATAAGAGGAATCTGGTAGTGTAATAATAAAGTCCTACTAATTACAGAATATGTTCAACTGAAAGTCACTTTCTTCTCTCTGTCCCATTTTATGTTTTGCCCCCACTTAATTTCTGGCCACATTATGTATTTTCAACAAACGATTCATTTCATGGCTGATGATTCAAAAACTTGGGTTCATAGATATTGCGTACATGCACATGGCTGCGACTAAACAAATGTCTGCAAGAACAAAGGGAAAATATAAGTTCTGTGACTGCTTCTGCTTGCTCAAGTTTACTCGAGAATATGAAGCTTCCTCATTTTTCTATTCTTCTTTTTTTCTCTTAGGCTATGTTTGTTTACAAGGATTATAATTTCAAGACTATTAATCTTAGGATTAATTATAATCTCAAGTCTTTTATTATTAAAGATAATAATTAGTAAAATTTCAAAATAAACAAAACTATTTTATTATCTTGAGACTAATAATTTTAAGTCTGAATTTGAAAAAATAAACAATACATTAGAAATTAATAGTAATATATCTCATATATAATCCTTGCAAACAAATATATCCTTAATGAAATTGAGCTTTCAACTTATTTACATATAATTTGTTAAATTTTCTTATAACAAATTTTAGAGAAAAGGTTAATACAACTGTTTATTGATATTAAAATTATTTGCTCCATTTTCTTTTCTTTCTGTTTTTTAAAAGCAAAATGATATATATGTTGAATTGTAACCAAGGTGGATATATATATGCTACTCCCTCAGTTCCAAATTAATTGCTCAGTTTTGACTTTTTAAAGTCAAATTGACCATTTTTAAAACTAATCTTTTTATTATTTTTGCTAAAATATAGGTGAAGAGATTATAACCAAAAGAAAGTATATACAATTTATTACTAATCCTAATTTTTATAATTTTAGAAATATATTTATATATGCTTAATTATTAATTCTAAAAATAGTCAATTTGACTTAAAAAAGTCAAAATTGAACAGTTAATTTGGGACAGAGGGAGTATAAGATAAAATAAATTTGCGCGTGAACATCTATATGATATGATAAGATAAAATAAATGGGTCATTCTTAATTCAGTTGTCACAATTATAATTGGGAGGAATCTCTATATATAAAGGGTCCAACTTTTTTTAACTGTCAACTTGATTATTTTGGGGAGTGATTAGTATGGAGTTAATTTTGATCAATTGATTAATATTGTACACACAGGTCGGGATGTGATCTTTTAATCTATATGTTAATACTATATTGATCAATTGACCAACTTACTATGAAATTAATTTTATAATAACCGGATCTATTATTTTGGGTTATACTTTAGGTACCGGAATTTTTAGCTGTCAGCTTTTAACATGTTTACTCACTCTTCCATGCATGTTCCAAAAAAACTATTTTTACAAGATACAATTTATTCTATGTTATAATAATGATTCCCTCCTCTTGAGGGCATCACTTTCCCTTTCCCTCTTCCTTCTCTTTTCTTCTCCTCCTCCTCCCGTGAACCTTTTCCTTCTCCCCGTGACTTCTCCTTTTTCTATATAAAGGAAATGATACTGAAGGAAATAATAAGAACTTCTCTGAATGGTTTCTCTCTCTTTATCTCTTACTTATTCTCTCTAAATTTATGCAATTATAAGAGTATCTTTCTACACTTTGCTAAAATTTTATAACGCGTTATCAGCACGAAGCTCTAACCAACTGAAACGGTAAAATTAAATTCTTGCAATTTATTATTATATTACCGGTTTGGCTATGCCGCTAATAATATAATTTTATTCTTATAATTGGCTTTAAATTCTTGCAATTTATTATTATACTACCGGTTTGGCTATGCCACCAAAAGTATAATGTTATTCTTACAACTAGCTTGGCTTTGCCGCCTATTATATTCTTTAACTGTCAAATTATATTTATGTTTTATTATTCATTTTTAAATTTTGTTATTTACAGTGGTACCATTTATCCTTGTTAATCTTACAAGACTTGGTGGGAACCTTTTTACCACTTATTAAATTATGGGAATAACCTGTATATGCGGAATATCGCATACGTGGTGAATAATCTTTTGTATTAATTTCTTATTAAATTTGTGGGAATAACCTGTATATGCGGAATACCGCATACCTGATGAATAATCATTTGTATTCATTTCTTATTAACTTGTAGGAATAACCTGACTATGCAAACTACCGCATGCTCGGTGAATATCCTTTCGTATTAATTCCTTATTAGTATTTTGTGAAAATAATCTGTTTATGCGAACTACCGTATGTCGGGTGAAGATCCATTTGCAGTTTTGTACATATATATATTTTTTTGTGAACTATAATACTTGTATATACATTAACGATTGCATATTCTTTTTACTAAAATAATATGCTAATAACATAAATATAAGAATATTTATATTTGTATTTTATTACCACTTAAGGTCGTGACTTAGTTTATTTTTCTATATCATACATGCAATTATTTATTGTTTTAATAAATAATAAAATTGTGTTTTAACCCAGAATAGATGGCAAACTTGGCAAAAATAGATTTTTCTATTTTAAAAATCTCTGGACTATTTAGCTTGGGCACTTGATGTAAGACCCCAACTTTTATGAATAAAGATGAATTTTCTATAAATATCATTTTTGAATATTATGGAATGAATTTGATATAATGTTATAGTTGTGGGTAATATTTATAAATTTTACAAAGTACGCAAGTTGTTATATAATATTCGATTGGTCGGGAAATATTCGTTTTAACAGGGAATATTCGTACAACGGCACAATCATTGGTGGACCCTACAACGAAATTATTGCCGGATCGAGAAAACGACAAAATATTTTATGAAAATAACGACGGAAGTTTCTGGTTATTTGTTGAAACACCCGGTGTTAAAAGAAATGAGAATACGCGTAGTTCGCACAAGAAGACACGTTATTGATTATTGATGCTTACGTGAGAAGTCACTCGGTTTTGTTCAATTATTATTCACGATGAATTCTTTGATAAGTATCTCACGTTATTTGATTCAATTATTGCCAATATTTTATAATCAATAATTGAGACGACAAAGTTATTAATATTATTATTTATAATATTAACGATGTCTAGAAGTTCTGTTAAGGAGAGGTTTGGTCACCTAATTGTTCGCCAATGGGAAGAAATTCTTATTGGAAAGTCCCCTCTTTCCTAGGAACAACCTGATCGATTAATATTGTGAATTATAATAATAATGATATATGTTGTTAAAATTATTAAGGTGATTTTTATGAAGTTTTGCTTATTTTATGGATTCCTATTTACCCATTTTTTTCGTAATAAAGGTAGAAAGTTAATCATTATATATATATATATATATATATATATATATATATATATATATATATATATATATACAGTAATCGATCGGTGAGGGCTCCTTTACTTTGTTAAAATACGGACTTTTTTTTATTTTTTTTTTTTTTTTTATTTTTAAAACAACTAAATTTTTTTAAATATTTTATGGAATCGAATTTTTCCATAATACAATATTTTTTGGGGTGATTTGGATACCTATACCAAAAATGGAGGTGCGATGCGCATGCATATGCATGCACTCTATTTTGTTATACGTATCCAAATCACATCCAAAACACTGTATTATGAAAAAAAAATTAGTTCCATAAAATATTAAACTTTTTTTTTTAGTTATTTAAAAAAAAACCAAAAAGAAGTCCTCATTTTAACAAAGTAAAGGCCCTTTACAGAAACTTAGGACCCATATATATATATATATATATATATATATATATATATATATATATATATATACTTTCGGTGGCTTGATTGATTGGGGGGAATAAGGTTACAGGATGATTCAACTATAATGATATATATATATATATATATATATATATATATATATATATATATATATATTAATGTTTTGAAAGTAAGGTGGGTGGTGCATTTATTGTTATTATTATATATATTCATATGTCTTGGTTTGGATGATTGGCGGGGAGAGTCACGGGGTTTATAACCCATGACTAATGTATATATATATATATATATATATATATATATATATATATATATATATAATATTATATTTTATTTAAAAGATTTTGCTTTAAATATGGATAGTTCGATTAAAAGTAAATTAATCGGACCGTTCAGAATTAGTTACTATCGCAGGTCCATTCCTCTATAAATAGAAGCTCATTCCTTCATTATTTCTTACTTAATTCATTGAAACTCAGAGAGAGAAATTTATAGAGAGAAAGAAGAAAAGTATTATGCTACTTCACTACTGTGATGCCCCCAAAATAGGTCCATTCCACCCAACCCATTACGAAGTCGCCAAAATTTGATGCAAAACAAATACAACTTGATGTAATACAATTGTCGTGCAAAATCGACAACACATATACTATGAGTTTGAATACAAATACTGTCTACTAGAGATTATACAAACTCAAAAGGAGTCCTTATTACAATTATTCAAACACTATTTTTACAGAAATAGTGAGGACTGCTAAAACATCTTTCTAGAACCATCACTCAATACCCCGACTAGATCCTGCTATGTTCTCACCTCCTGAGAAGAAAAATGGAACAAAAAAGAAAAGGGTGAGCTCAACTAGCCTAGTAAAGAATATTATGACTAAGATAATATACAACAAATTATCGTTAGTCTTCAACAGGGAAAAATCTGATAGAATATAATCGACAACAAGTTTTAGATCAACAACTGCAGCGGAAACAACAATCCATTAGAAGAGTCAAGTAGAGAAAGAATTCTACTATCTTCTAAGATTTAGAAGTCCATCATCAATATTTTATCCTGTAACATCAATCAATATACATCTTTAATCAAATATTCATCTTTGCACTCTGGGCCAAAGATATTCATTTTGTATCACCCGATCGGTCGTATGTTCATCTTACTTTTTGTTCATCTTTTCATCACTACGGGCCAAAGATATTCATCGAAGTAATCATTCATCTTTTACTACTACGGCCAAAGATATTCATCAAGTAATCATTCATCTTTGCCTTTACTGGGCCAAAGATATTCATCAAATATCATCATTAAGGGTGAGGATGATGAAAAATATTTTAGAGAGCGAATCGATAAGATAAAAGAACAAATATTAGGGATTCAGTATTACGGTTTTATCCAAGTTCAATAATACTCGAGAATAACTCATTTTGAAGCGAATTCAAAAATAAAGATCAAAACATGGATCTGATCAAAGATAGTAACCATAATAGACATCTTGGACAAAAGAAGAAAATTTCATTTTTGAATAGTGAATAGTGACAAGTATTCGTGAATAGTGCAAGTATCGTGAATAGTAACCCAGACATAAAAAGTTCCAAATTTGATAAAAAGTTCATACCAATATTTTGGCATAATGATATTGAAGAAAATATCATTTAAGAAGAAGATAATATCCCTTACCTCAAAAGGCAAGTACTTACGATAGGAATATCGGACAATTTGAAGGAAACTTGCAGCGATGAATAGAAACTCACAAAGTATCTAAATACTCACAAAATACACTAAATAATCTAGAGAGAAAGAGAAAACTTGTTTACGGTGTGATTTTCAATTCTAACTTAGCCCTCTATTTATAGGAAAATGTTAGCAGCAAAAAGCAGACTTGACTGCAACACGATGACTTTACACGCTACTATTCCCACCCACCACATTTGAAATAAAATTCAGCACATTTCTTCACCAACCACAAGTGGGGTCCACTTATTCTAGAATTTTCCACCAAAATGATAAATTCGGATACTTCAACAATTTTCGAACGGTCACCTCTTAAAATTTATAACAAATCATCGTTTATTTTTAACGGTTTCAAAATTTGTGGACATATACTCAACTTATATATGTATAACATACCCAAAAATTACCACACGATCCAGCAGTCGGATTAAAATTATAAACCCATGATATATCTCAAAAACCACGATTTGATTTTTAATACCTCAATCAGATAAAATATTGATAAAACACCTCAACATTAATTCCTTCATTTTTAACCACAATAAATATATCCAACATTTATATCCACATAAAATAAATATTTCCTTATCATATGAATCAATAATTAATTATTCATAAATAATATTACTGAGAATCACATTTATGACAACCGGTAGTTCGAGGAAAGGGGGCTTTCGATAAGAATTTCTCCTTCTTGGCAGCACAATTAGGTGACCAAACCTCTCCTTGTGAGAACTTTCTAGACATTGCCAATAATGCTATCTAATAATATTATTCAAATAATATGAATTATTGATCGATAATGGAAAATACTGGTCGGTTGACAATTATTGAAACAACAATAATATAAAATATCAACGCATGACAATTATTGAATCCAATAAAATAAAATATTGAGCAGTAATTATTTGTAACAATTATTGAGTAGTGCCTTCTTACGTAAGGATCAATAATTCAACAATCTTTGTGCAATACCGTTTATTCTTTGTGCGACCGCGTATTCACGTATTTTTTTAACCAAGGGTATTCCAATAGTGTTACTTGTAACAACTACTGTAGATTATTTATAACAACTCAAACTTTGTCGTTTTTCTTCATCCAAGCGGTTATCCGTTATGGGGCCCACAAATCAAGCTGCTTGCGTTAAATACGAATATTCTCGACGGAAAGAATATTCCACGCCCAAACGAATATTCCAAAAAACAATGAATATTTTATTACCACTTGCTTATTTTGTAAAAATTTGCACATTTCACCCATAACCAAAGTATTATATCAAATTAACACCTTATTATTCACAATAATAATTAGAGGAAATTTGATTTTATTTATAAAAAGTTGGGGTCTTACAACCTCCCTCCTTATGAAATTTCGTCCTCGAAATTGACGTACGATACACAGTGTTTGAAAAGGTGAGGATACCTCGCTTTCATTTCGATTCCAACTCCCGGTCATTTCTTCAATAGCATGGTTTCTCCACAAAACCTTAACTTGTGGTATAACCTTCGTGCGTGGGACATGCTCTTTCTATCCAAGATCTTAACGGGTACTTCTTTAGACGTTAAATCTTGACTATCTAAATGCAGTTCTAACGCAATAATATGATTGAATTCGTCCACATATTTACGTAACATCGATACGTGAAAAAGCGTTATAAAACACGCGACATACTTAGCGTTAAGGCAAGTCTATAGGCCACAGTTCCTACTCGATCGAGGATTTCAACTAAATCGAAGGCTTGAGCTTTCTTCTCTTCATCGACTCTTACTTCTAGAATAACGCATTCTTGCACCTTCTTCTTCGTATTCATCGACTTCGGGTTACATAAGCTTGAGCAACTTTAACTTTATCGTCGGTTTTAATCATTATATTTACTATCTTCACGTAGGTTCGTATATTCGCACTTGTAAATGCATACCATCTCCTGCTCAACCCGTCAGTTACCACGTTCACTTTTTCCACGATGGTATTGAATGGTATAATCGTAATCTTCAACAACTCGAGCCAACGTCTTTGGCTCATGTTACATTCGTTTTGGGTGAAGAAAATATTTTAGGGTTTAAGAAATGGGTTTTGTCTTTGGGGTTGATACAAAATTTGATTTCACGCTCTAGGGTAGGCTAAGAAGTCCTTGAGAATACGTCGGAGAATTTATTAACAATAGAAATATCATTCAAAAGCGTGACTCTCATCCAAGACTTGGATAGCACATGTAATGAAGGTTTCTCTAACGGAGTTTCAACGATAAGTCAAAATCTAACTTCTTGGTCGATTTAAGCGTTGAGCGTAAGCAAAGAGAGATAAAAGAATGGGTAGAGGCCCGGTATCTAATAAGGTATAGACTTTGCAAAAATTTATAATTAACTAACTTGAGTGCTAAATTCGTTCGGGTCACTCGCTTTTTGAGAAGTCACGAAAAATGCTCTTCTAAAACCACAGAGCTTTCGTTTTTGTCAGTATCCTCCTTTGGTGCCACCGTCCCAATTTGGACTTGATTTACTTCTGAGGACAAAATCGAGCTATGTGACCGTCTTTTCCACAACTAAAACATTTCTTGGAAATCGTGAGCAGTTTGGACTTATATGTCCCTCCTTTCGCATCTGTAGCATCTAGCGGCGGTCGTTCTCCTCCCCTAGAATTTGTTCTTTGGTCTTTGGTCTTTGTCTTTGTTCTTGAGCGTCTTCCGTCATCGTTAAATCTTCTCTTCTTGAAATTTCAACTTGAATCATTTCTTCTATTATCTTGGCCATGATTACCACCGAAGTGGTTACCATTTACGGCATGATAATTTCCTCCACGATGGTTATCATTGTTAGATGGCCCATTGCCATGAGTCGACGATTATTATCGTGTTGTTGTTCGTTATCCTTCGGTTTGGTGGCTCATTATCACGCTCCATTAAGCGAGCCCTATTCACAACATACGAATATAAACAAAGTTTGTGAGAAATGAGGTATTGGCGTATTTCGGGTTTCAAACCTCATGAGAAACATTCGTGTCATTCGTTCCTCATTATCAACTAAATGGGATGCAAATCGGGATAACTCATAAACTTAGCTTCCGTCTTTGCGACACGTTCATATTGTTTTGCTCCAGCTTGATGAAATCAACCTCCTTCATGTGACGAATACTCTCGGGAAAGTACTTGTCATTGAACAATTCTTGAAACTTATCCCAAGACATCTTTAGTGCGACAGATTGAGTACGCTTTACAGATTCCCACCAGTAATCTGCCTCTCCTCGCAACATGAAGGTGGCAAAGGGAACCTTTTGCTCCTCGGAACATCCTAAGACATCAAATATCTTGGTGATCCGCTTTATCCACGTCTCTGCTGTAGTAAGTGGTTACGGCTTTCCCAAAAACTCGGTGGTCCCAGCTCCTTGAAGCTGCTTAGCGGTGACCAACCGTGGGTTGCCATTGTTTCCACCTACATTATGAACAGGAGTCTCTCTCGTTTGGTGTTGCATGAATTCTAAAAATCTCCTAAACATACCGTCGTTCATCATTTGGTCGGTGCCTTTGTTCACCTGAGGATTATTGACATCCTTATGCACATTATCCTGTGTATTGATCGTTGGTGACTCAACGGTCTCCTGTGCTCCATTGCTATTCTCAACATTCTCGGATGTCATTTTCAAATATTGTCACAAAACAAGGGTTAATTGACATATCATATATTATCCCTATACTACGGCCAAACCAATTAAATACCAAATAAACTTAGGTAGGTCATATTAGCGAAAGAATTCCCGTCTCTCCCTCCTAGTTCTTGTCTCACATCTCGGCCGGGGATCATATCCCTAAGCTTTGATACCAAGCTGTGGCGACCCCAAAATAGGTCCATTCCACCCAACCCATTCTCGAGTGCGTAAAAACTTGGTATGCAAAACAAATACAACTTGATAATACAATTGTCGTGCAAAATACGACAACACATATACTGTGAGTTTGAATACAAATACTATTTACTAGAGATTATACAAACTCAAAAGGAGTCCTTATTACAATTATTCAAACACTATTTTTACAGAAATAGTGAAGACTGCTAAAATATCTTTCTAGAACCATCACTCCATACCCCGACTAAATCCTGCTATGTTCTCACCTCCTGAGAAGAAAAATGGAACAAAAAGGAAAAAGGTAAGCTCAACTAGCCAAGTAAAGAATATTATGACTAAGATAATATACAACAAATTATCGTTAGTCTTCAACAGGGAAAAATCTGATAGAATATAATCGACAACAAGTTTTAGATCAACAACTGCAGCGGAAACAACAATCCATTAGAAGAGTCAAGTAGAGAAAGAATTCTACTATCTTCTAAGATTTAGAAGTCCATCATCAATATTTTATACATGTAACATCAATCAATATACATCTTTAATCAAATATTCATCTTTGCACTACAGGCCAAAGATATTCATTTATATCACGGTTGGTCATGTTCATCTCATTCATCTTTTTACTCGGGCCAAATATATTCATCGGTAATCATTCATCTCAACATATTCATCTGTAATCATTCATCTGCACTACTGGCCAAAGATATTCATCAGTAATCATTCATCTGCACTACTACGGGCCAAAGATATTCATCAATATCATCATTAAGGGGTGAGGATGATGAAAAACATTTTAGAAACGAATCAATAAGATAAAAGAACAAATATTAAGGATTAAGTATTACGGTTTTATCCAAGTTCAATAATACTCGAGAATAACTCATTTTGAAGCGAGAATTCAAAAAATAAAGATCAAAACATGGATACAATCAAAGATAGTAACCATAATAGACATCTTGGACAAAAAGAAGAAAATTTCATTTTTTGGTGAATAGTCTTAGTAGTATACGTGAATAATCGTGAATAATCGTGAATAGTAACCCCAGACATAAAAAGTTCCAAATTTGATAAAAAGTTCATACCAATATTTTGGCATAATGATATTGAAGAAAATATCATTTAAGAAGAAGATAATATCCCTTACCTCAAAAAGCGAGTACTTGATAGGAATATCGGCCAAGAAATTTGAAGGAAACTTGCAGCGATGAATAGAAACTCACAAAGTATCTAAATACTCACAAAATACACTCAATAATCTAGAGAGAAAAGAGAAAACTTGTTTACGGTGTGATTTTCAATTCTAACTTAGCCCTCTATTTATAGGAAAATGTTTAAAGCGAGACTTGACTGCTGACTTTGATGACTTTACTGCTACTATTCCACCCACCACATTTGAAATAAAATTCAGCACATTTCTTCACCAACCACAAGTGGGGTCCACTTATTCTAGAAATTTTCACCAAAATAATAAATTCGGATATTTTGACAATTTCGAACCAGTCACCTCTTAAAATTCATAACAAATCATACGTTCATTTTAACGGTTCAAAATTTGTGGACATATACTCAACTTATATATGTATAACATACCCAAAAATTACCACGATCCAGCGGTCGGATTAAAAATTATAAACCCCGCAATATATCTCAAAAACCCTGATTTGATTTTAATACCTCCAATCAGGCAAAATATTGATAAAACACCTCAACATTAATTCCTTCATTTTTAACCGCAATTAATATATCCAACATTTATATCCACATAAAATAAATATTTCCTTATCATATAAATCAATAATTAATTATTCACAAATAATATTACAGAATCACATTTATAACAACGGTTGTTCGAGGAAAGAGGGGCTTTCAATAAGATTTTTTTCCTTCTTGGGGCGCAATTAGGTGACCAAACCTCTCCTTGATGAACTTTCTAGACATTGCCAATAATGCTATCTAATAATATTATTCAAATAATATGAATTATTGATCGATAATGGAAAATACGGTGTGGTGACAATTATTGAAACAACAATAATATAAAATATCAACGCAAGCAATTATTGAATCAATAAAATAAAATATTGAGCATAATTCTTTGTAACAATTATTGAGTAGTGCCTTCTTACGTAAGGATCAATAATTCAACAATCTTTATGCAATAATCAGGTGTCTTCTTTGTGCAATGACCGCGCGTATTCTTGTATTTTAATCAAGGGTATTCCAGCGATGTTAACGATAACAACTACTGTTTATTATTTATAACAACCCAAACTTTATCGTTTTCTTCATCCAAGCGGTTATCCGTTATGGGGCCCACAAATGCATTTGCGTGTGATAGCGTCGTCACGAATATTCCCAAGAGAAAGAATATTCCACGACCAAACGAATATTCCCCGACAACAATGAATATTTTATTACCACTTGCTTATTTTGCAAAATTTGCACATTTCACCCATAACCAAAGTATTATATCAAATTAACACCTTATTATTCACAATAATAATTAGAGGAAATTTGATTTTATTTTTAATAATTGGGGTCTTACATTAGTGGAATATCCTTGATATTTGCGCTTCATCCAAAGATATCTTTTCATGGAAATATTCTTACGAGCATTCTTGAAATTTTACTCTATAAAGCAAAGATCATGTTGACAATTTAGAGACGTTATTGGTTCTGGATAAATTAATTCTTGAACTTGTTTTATTGAATTCTTATATCATTGTCATCATCCTCATGTTTATATTTTGTTGAAAGCCATCTGTGGCCTATAGTGCATAGATGGACTTGGTATGATTATGACCGAGGATTATTCGATTGTAATCATGACCGTAATGTTACAAATGATGTGGAAAAAGTTCTCATTGGTCCGTAGTGCATTGATGGATGATTGTTGGCATGATCATGACCATTAATGAATACACGAATGTCCTTGGCCCGTAGTGCATGGATAATTTATGGTCGTGATACTAAAGAATATCCTTGGCCGTAGTGCAGGGGTGATTCGATGATGTGGATTATTTATCGTTTCGAGTCTCAACGATAGCGAGTGATGAAAAACCTTTTAAATCATAAAAGATAGTAGATTTTATTTTCTACTTGACTCTTTTAATGGATTGCTTGTTCATTGCAGTTAAACTTGATGGTTGTTATATTGTATCGGTTTAACTTTTATGAAGACTAATGATAATTTATTCTACATTATCTTAGTCATAATATATTTCTTCGGGCTAGTTGACCTCACTCTTTTCTTTCACCGCTCTCTTCGTGAAATGAGAACGTGGGATTTAGCCTGTCGGGAGCGGAGTGATGGTGGGATGATAGTATTAGCTAGTAGTTCTCACTATTCTATTAAATAGTGTGACAATTAATGTAATGAGGACTCATTACGAGAGTGGATATTATCTGTAAGCGGTGATTTGTATTTAAACTCACAGCCCTCTTGTTGTATAATTAAGATTGTATTTATGTTCTGTACCATGTATTTGGCAACTTAGAATAGGTGATGTATACCTATTTTGGGGGAGTCACACTTGATGCAGAATTGCACCTTAGTGCAAATGAGTTAGAAAAGACCATTGAATCAGGAAATACAGCAACTTCGACACAAAATGCAAAAGCCATAATTTTTCTTCGTCACCATATTGATGAAGGATTAAAGACTGAGTATTTAACAGTCAAAGATCATTTGTCTTTATGGATGTGACACCCCCAAATCCGGGTACTTCAATTCCACAGAATTTGGTGTTCACTGTACAAATATCATCTATCTATCTACCCATAATAAATACAAGCCATGCAATAGATAGAATAAAAATCTTCCCCTTAAGGGTTACAACATCCGAATAATTAATAATACAATCCCAGGTTAAACTAACCTTAAACATCTGTGCGGAATCATAAATAAATAAGTCTTAAACAACATCATTAACTCAAGTCTTAAGCATAAATACATCATCTAATAGAAATAACAAGTCTTCATCACTTGTTAACCTTGCCCTTGCCTTTACTAGTGGAAGGTTCATCAGTTCTTTCGTTCTAAACTGCAATGTTATTATTAAGCAAGAGTGAGCACTATTGCCCACAAGTATAATAATGAAATAACAGTATAATAACATGCGAGTAAATCAAAGACATCTGAATAAAAGCTCAACTTTTGAATCAAGAATGAATAACAAGACTCAAAAGAATTACGAGGGTCATAAGACCTTGAACTATGTCCTAGGTTATCAAGGGTTATACTTGAAACCTTTTTGATCATAAGACTATGGACCTTTCTACTCATACTTAGGGGATCGCCCTTAGTACCATCATGCACAATATCTTAACGCTTAACGCATAAGTAAATCCCTTTCATAGGTTGTTCATCTCGGTTTGACATTCGAGTCCACTTTTAAAGGAAGTTTGGTTTGGATAATTCAATAAGGGTTTTGAAATTTAGAACGTTCATCAACTAAGGACTAGTTGAATCAATAAAGTTCACTAGTCTAATAAGGTTCAACAATAATCATATTCAATTTGAATAATAATCTCAAGAAGTATATAATAGGACAATTATTGTATAACTGAATCATGCTTTGAAAACATAATCAATCTCTAATATAACATTTGAACTTGAGTAATAGTAATGATAATTTACTCGAGGTAAATAATAAACTTGAACAATAGTGACAAGTAGGGTTAGGAAACTTGCCTCGTGCGTAGATTACACTTTAACTAAGCACGTTCTTTGAATTTAATCCTACATACCATTCACATTCACAATACCAGTTAATTATAACTTAACTAATCATCAACGATTATTCTTTTGTCTAAACTTTGGTTATGACTATACTTAGTCAAATTATCACATTTACTGTCACATAATATCACTTCATGAATAATAATTTAATTATGTACTCCATAACTCAATGTAATTATGTTATTTACATGTTAAACATCTATTTTATCATCTCATTATACTTTTAACATATCTCTATGTTCTTTAAATCAAGTTTCTAGACTTGAACATTAAAAATATCTCATTTCTGGACATTCTGCAGTATACTGGCAAGCACCACTTTTGTACTTGGTATTCGTACTACTGGCAGTAAGTATTCTTGTTATCTTGCTGGGACATAAGGCTTGAGACTGGCTGTAGCGTCATGGCAATTATTAGAATCGTTTCGCAATTCGCAAAATTGCGTAACCACCTGAAAAAACTCAATTAAATTACTACTACACGAAATTAATCATACCCACATGTTATAATTCATGCATAAACATAACCCAACATTTATAGAATGGTTTTAACCCATTAAATCACATAATCACAGAACTAAAATATGTGAATTTCACTGACTTTGATGTTCTTAAAGGTTTTGAAAATAAAACATGAAAATTGTCACTACGAATTCGTTATAACACCTAATCCGTTTATTTAAACTTTGGTCTCTTCGTATCAACATGCATAACAACATACGAGTGTAAAATTTAGGGATAATATACGATCAACACATGAATTATCACGTATAAGGCCATAAGGCTAAAACCCATACTCTGTAATTTTGTAGAAATCATATACTACGTATTTTCATGAAACTGATGTTATGGTTTACAAAATATATATAATTAAATATGATTTGACAACATCTTAACCTATATATGCACATAAGTCTTACAATTTCTCATCATAGAGACTTTACAGAAAACTGTGAAAGCCATTTTTTTTGTAAAACTCAAACAACGTAAAATAGAAATTGGGAAGGAGGAGATTACCCTGTAGAGTATAAATTTAGAAGAGATGATCACAGATGACTCTTTCACAACAATTTGTAGATTACACACTCCCAATATCTATAAATCTCACATTTTATCTGACAATTCCTCATACTCTTTCTCCCTCTCTGTTTTCAAACTTAGAAAATGAATAGAAAGAAGAGTACGTATAATAAAGGAAAAGAGAACTGAAGCGCATACTGGTCAGTTAACCCAGTCATGGGTAACTGCTAGTAACTCCCACTAAGGCCATGTTTGGCTAGGCTTAATAGATTTCAAAACTATTTAATTTAATAAAGCTTTATCATATAGTTTAAATCATGTCACACCCACTTGCACAATAAATCAAATATCTTATTTAATATAAATAAAATATAATAACTTCTCATAAATTCACATAGTCATATATTTAATTTCTCATTAATAAATAATGTCAAATTATTAATTCTCTAATTAATTATTACATTAATTAAAATAACATTATGCTTATTAAATATTTTATTTAATACAATAAGCTCACATAATGACATACTTCAAATAATAATTATTCTCTACATTAATTTAATAAATGTAACACATATAATTAAATTAATCTACCACAATTACATCAATTAATTATTTAATTCAATAATTAAATCATTGAAAAATATTTATTTAATTCAATAAATATTAAGAATTAAATTACAAAAATCTCGTTCGTCACAATGGACACAACTGAAGGAAAGTTTTGACCACCAAAATTTGGTTGTTCTTCCTAATGTCAAATTTGAGTGCTTAATTTAAGACTATAAGATTACATATCAATTATGGAATATAGTTCTAATGTTTATAGAATAACCTCTACTTTGGCTTTATGTGGAGATCCAATTTCTGATACCCAAATGTTAGAGAAAACGCTCTCAACTTTTCATCTCACCAACATGATTCTGTCACAACAATATAGACAGAGTAAGTTCACAAAATTCAGTGACTTATTTTCTATCCTCCTTGTTACAGAAAAGAATAATAAATTGTTGTTAAAAAACCATCAAGTACGACCAATGGGTGCTACCCTATTGTCGGATATTAACAGCACGTCATTCCAGCAGAATAAACGTGAATAGATGACCATATAATAAGAAGCCTTGGGGACGAAAGAATAAACAAGGCCATCATAACAACAAATTCAGAACCACGACAATTCAAGCCACCAGAAGTGGCAAGTGTCTGGATAGAATAAAAATAAAGAAAATGCAGCACAGATAAAGAACAAACCACTGACAATCCACTTTATATAAAAAAATATTTCAAAATATTTGTTAGTTCAAGTAGTCATATATTCCAAAATTGGTTTGTAAGAAAAAAAATGTTCCAATGTCATTTCAAATGGTGTCCAAAATTATTATGTAAAAAAAATTTTTTTGTTCCAAAGCCATTTGACATGGTGTTCATTTGTTTCATAATTTTTTTTTTAATTTGTTCCAAAGTCAAGCTAACAATCCACTTTATAAAAATAATATTTATTCTAAATATTACTCCCTCCGTTCCTAAAAGATTGTCGTTTTAGGAAATAATTTTTGTTCTAAAAAGATTGTCGTTTTGAGTTTATCAATACACTAGCTATTTTTTTTCCTACTTTACCCTTATTTAAAACTTTCTCCTATTTAAAGATTTCTTCTCTTCCCAATGATTCTTATTCAATTCAATGCTATAATCCAAGTAGTAATTGGTTGAATTGAATAAGAAACATTAGGAAGAGAATAATTGGTTGAGACAATTAATAAGGGTATTATAGTATTTTCGCTAGGTATTAATTATATTCTTTAATCTGTGTGCATTAACCTTAACAATTTTTTAGAAACAAAGAGAGTAGTCTTTTGACATTTTGAAGAAATACTCCGTCTATTCCACATAAAAAGTCTTATTTAAAGAATATATATAGTTTCACAAAAAGTTTTCTTTACCGATGATATAATCATAATGTTTTAGTTGGTTTAACAACAGAAACACGTTATATGTAGGAATAAATATAAAAAAATATAATTATATTTTTCAAATTTATAATTTTTTGCAAATTAGACTATTTTTTAGGGTGGGAAGTATCAATAATGTACAGGCTACAGTTACAGAAAGACTCATTATTGGACTCCTTTTTTAATGAACTCCTTAACTAATCAAGATTATAAATGAACCATGTTGCTTGCAAGCAACTAACTCGGTTCAAACTCATTAAACGTGTTAAGCTCAAACTAACTCCTTTGTTCATTTAGTTGAACGAGTCGAACTCAAATAGGGAAATGTCCGACTCGAGCTCGGCTCGTTTAGACCCAACTCGAATAAACCCGACACGTTTAGCATTTAATTAATTACTACTTTTTATTTTTATAATAAAATCTTTACTAGGCTCGAGCTGGACTCATTTACTAAACGAAGCCCAGTTCATAAATCTCAATCTCATTTAATGCCCAGCTCAACTCGCCTCATTTAACTTTTAAACAAGCTGCAAGCCAAAGCATATTACTAAGTTGAGTTATAAGGTAACAAGATGAATTGAATAAACTCGTATAATTACAAGAAAAATTGTTTGTCCAGCATTGTTGAGTAAACTGAACATTAGGTTCCAGCCTAACAGACCATATTATTTACTAGACTTCGCTATCTCGGACTAGAACCTTGAATCTTAAGGGCTAGGAGTTCAATCAAGGCATGGGAGATTTCTTATCATTCTGTTGATAGAAGGATTCATAAGCTTCTACTGTTGGCTTCGATTCAGGTTGCTCCAATTCTTCAGCAAAACCCATGGTCATCTTCACGAAATCTTTCTTGTGTAATTGTTTCCATTCCTATGGCAAAAACAAGCACAGAAGGATAAGAAGAAAACACTTTGGAGGGGAAATGGCAAACGGAAATAGCAGGGAAGTAATAACTATCTCAAGAACAGAAAATAATCAAATGGGAAATGAGCTGATATTATAATTTTAGAACACCAGTGCCTAAAACTCATAAATATTATATTGCAGTAAAACTAAAGTAATACTCGGATAAGGCTTCCAAATTTTGAAGTTTTTCCAACACATCTTGAAACTTTACTGGCAAGCAAGGATAAGCTCTCCCCCTTGCGAAGAAACTCGTGTTCCGATTTCATAAGCAATTTCATTACTGTTTAAGAAATACCTTTTGACTAAATTTACAATGATTTGTGAAAGTCCGACAAAGCTGGAAGAAGAAAACTTCTCGGGAGAATGCAATGAAAATATCAGAAGATTTTATACAAAATTCACTACTGTTTTTTGAGATTCCTGGGGAACTAGAAGAAGACTTTGTAAACATCCTATACTAGTTCTGTTAAGGTCCTTCGTTAGTTTACGATAAGCTTTCAGTTGATTTGGATTTCCAAATCTTTTTCCTGGCTTATGGCTAACGTTTCCATTGTATCCCTAGAGAAGAGTTTAACACTTGGTGCGAGGATATCAAAATATCAACAATGAGATAACGCCACATGTCACCCTCGGCAGTTCAAATATTCCGCCTCATGTAAGGGAACTTTGGATATTTCACCACCTGATAATCCTTATAAAATATAAATAGAGGTACACATTCCATAATCAAGTAAGTCCTCTCATTTGAAACTATTGCATATTAGACACTAGAGATAGAAACTATAGAAAGCCCGATAAGAGCCTGCATGTTGGGGGTTATTGATGCACTAATCCCACATTGAACAAGTGCAACTTTTTAGACTTCATATAAAAATTAAAACGGAAAAGGATTCAAGGATGAATAAAGAAAAGAAAAATACTCTTCCTCAAAAATCATACTTTTACATCACGAAAGAACCATATAATATTAAGGAGCCTCCATATAGAGAGAGATTAGACCAAGCCCTATTCCCTGTAATAGAATGAATGCTGGAATAAGTGTAGCCAAAATGTGGATGTTAGGTAGGAGTATGGAAAGATGGGTATGACAAACTCAGAAGTAAATGGTCTCTTGAAACAAAGCTCCAAATGGACGGAAACTGAATGAAAGTACACCAGGCCTATAAAGAAGCCACTGAATAGATGTGTCACTAGTATCCCGTAATGCTAAAGGAACAGAAAGACCAAAATTAACTCGAATGGAGATGATAAAAATGAAAAGAAAACAGCATTCGTCCAATCAGTTGCAAGTAGATAGGACAACACTTTTGCTGACTTGAGTTATATCATCTTTAAAAGAAGCAGAATCATATTCATTTCACATTCTTAAATAAAGAAAAAAAATGCAATAATTTAGTAACAAGCTTTGCTTTCAACCAAAACTAAAGGTGAGGTGATGCTGAATTTCCTCTTCAATCCATTCCAAAGAGATAACAAGCAACCCAATGCCATCAACCATGTCTTGTACAGTCACACCTATATAGTGACTAAAAGTTTGAGGGAAGGGGAGAAAGCAATTCCTTGTGTGATACCAATGGCGAAACTAACATTGTTTGGCAATGACTAAACGATATCCTATTTTTATATTAGACATTCTAGGAGTTACCAACCTAAATTGCAAAGAAATGGAAAACATAGCACTACTAGTATGTGAGTGATACTGTCATACTTCCTTCTAATTTCCAAAGAAATATGAGGGGAGAACAAGGATTCACAAATAAAAGAAATGCAACCACTGAATCTAATGCTATTCTTCTTACAGTGATAATCAAACAGGTCTTGTACAATAATGCAGTACTCGCAAATAACTTTTGGGGTGGGGCCAGGGGTGGCAAAGGGGATAGGGGGTTACGCAGCTCGATGTTAACTTAAACTATTTTTATTTCATTTGAATCGGTCTATGACACAAAGCTACTAACTACTGGTAATTGAGTAATTTTCCCTTTCAATTTCTAAGTGGAATGTGAAGTCAGCAAGAGGATAAGAAAGACAAATTAATGCAACCTTTAAATCTATTTGCTTATGTTATGAATGATACTCACCAAATGAATAATTTTATAACAAAGCTCCAGCTTTCGACTGACACATTTTTAGTTTCTTGGCTGACCTCTGTCATGCAGATCACTTGGTCTCGGAATCCAAGAAAACGACTCAAAATCATTAATATATTCCTTTTCACCGTCACATTTTCACGACATGATCCCAACTCAAAGCTAGTAAAGATATACAAGTAAGACCTATCTCCCGACCCCTTGTGTATGCATGTGCATGTATGACCATGCAATGAAATGACTTTGGGTCCCGTTCCAAGCTCACCAAAAATAAAATTAGAATTAAAAAAAAAAAAAGACACAGGGGGGTTGTGGAGACAAAACTTGTTTGTGTGCTGATGAGTGGGTTTTATACCTACGAACTGGATATTTGTCGAATATAAACAGTTGCTATTTCATGTTGTTTTAGTATTGTTTAACGTGTTGTTATGTGTTCGTATTGCAGGAGTGGAAGTGGATGGAAAGTAAGAGGAACATGACAAAAGCGACAAAATGCAGCAAGCACACCCACCGGGGCGGCAATTACCAAGCCATTATATCCGGCCGGTGGATGGGATCCTGCACACGGTAACTTGTTTAGTTTAAAACACCCACTGGGGGGAGTTCCTCAACAGAAAATACCGGCGGGGCAAAGCTACGTGATTGTTACCTTGAAGTTTCCTGGTTTGGTTCTAACTCTTGAGATTTTTTGCTGGTGGATTCAGGACGCGATTAAGAGAGTATTAAAGGCATATACAGGGGCAGAGAGGGCATAGAAGATCATCATTAACAAAAGCCTAACTCTTGGATCACGATTTGGAGGATTTGAAGCAACGATTTGGAGCACAAAGAATACAAGGGGATTGAAGAAGAACAACGGTTCTATTTACAGTTTTAATTTTTCATATTCATCTTTGTATTCAGAATACTAGTATTTTTGTGGATTTCAGTTTTTTATTCATTCATCATGAACTAATTTACTTTTTAAGTTTACAATGGATCTTTTTGTGTAACGAAGGTTGACATGCTTTTATTTTAATTCATCGAGGCTATTTCCAGATTTGTCTATTATGGTTTATGCTTAATTAATGAATTGCTTGATCACCAATTTCTTGTGAACCCATATGAACTTGAGAGATGAAATATGAGTTTAGAACTAATCATAGTGGCGTGTGATTGTGATTTCTGCATATTGTTGGGATTCATAATTTATGTCTAAGATAGAGATATACCTATACATCGCGCATAATCTTATAAGAACTTGTGATTAAACATTCTTTAATTATAATTCACATAGAAATATTGTGAATTAGTTAATTAGAGTGTTCTTCTTAATTCTATCGATTGTGGATTTAAGTTGATATGGGTATAATGCATCGAGAGATGGTTATATCTACTGTTGTGTTCTTGATTAACGAACTGGAATAGTTAATGTGAATTAAAAGGAAGTGTGTCAGTCTAAGTAAAGCATCAAGTGAAATTGTAGGCTTAATTCTCCAATATCATATTAAAGCTTGTGGTAGTTAGTTAATTTTTCCTTAATTAGTAGTTTTTCATAAATATCATACTTAATATTTAGTTTAATAAAATTGAGATAATATAAAATTGGTAATTGTTAGGATAAAATTCAGTTATTTCTCCGTGGGAACGATACTCAACTCATCACTTTATTACTTGTTGACTACGTATACTTGCGTATTGTGCGTAATTAGATTTTACACCAACACGTTTTTCGCACCGTTGCCGGGGAACATAACTGTGTTTATTACTTTCAATATCAGTTTAATTATATCAGTTTTAGTTAAACATTTTTCTTTTTATTTTTCTTTTATTTCTTGTTTCAGGTTCTTTTGAATAATGCATGCAAACTCGATCAAAGAAGCCATAATTAGTACCTTACGAGGACGATATCGAGAGAAAGTTTCAGCGGTTGAGTAAGTGGATAAAGGAGACCCGAAAGAACTTAGAACAACAAAAGAAAATGGTTGCAGATGATCAGAAAACATTGCGGGATTATGCCACACCGAGGGTTACTGAGATTTAGTCGAGTATTACCAAACCTGCTATTACTGCTAATAATTTTGAGATAAAGCCTGGAATAATACAGATGATTTAGAATTCAGTGCAGTTTGGGGGTTTAGCTAACGACGACCTAAATGAGCATCTTGTGAGCTTTCTAGAAATATGTGATACCTTCAAGTATAATGGTGTATTGGATGATGCAGTGAGGCTTCGGTTATTTCCATTCACACTGAGAGATAAGACGAAAAGTTGGCTCCATTCATTACCAGCAGGTTCAAATACTACTTGGGATGACCTGGCTCAAAAGTTTTTAACAAAATTCTTCCCACCGGCAAAAACAACAAAAATGAGGAATGAGATAACTACTTTTGAACAACAACATGGGGAGTCACTGTATGAAGCTTGGGAGATGTATAAAGAATTATTGAAGAGATGTCCACATCACGGATTACCCAAGTGGTTGCAGATGAACACATTTTATAATGGGTTGAACAGTAATCTTCGGACAAGCATAGACGCAACGTCATGAGGAGCATTTATGGCTAAGAGGTTTGAGGAGACATACGATTTGATAAAGACGATGGCAGCTAATAACTACTAGTGGCCAACAGCAAGGATGACTCCACCTAAGGCAGCTGGAGTGTTAGAAGTGGATGGCATTCTGACTTTTAGCAACTCAAATATCTCCTTTGTCGAAAAAAATGGATACTTCTTACGGAGTACAGGTTCAGCAGGTAGCATATGTATGTGAGTTATGTGCGGGGGAACATCCGACGGATCAATGTGCAATAAATCCGACAGCAGTACAATTTGTGGGTAGTTACAATCGGCCACCAAACCCGTATCAGAACATCTACAATCCGGGGACAAAGAACCATCCCAACTTTTCATGGAGCAATAATCAGAATCAATAGCAAGCTCCACGACCATCATACCTCCCCCCCCCCCTAGTTTTCAAAATCAGCACCAACAATCAGCTCCGCAACATGAGAAGAAGTCATATTTTGACTACTTCTGAAATACATAATAGGTAATGAGGCGGTAATGAAAACTCAGGCGACTGCAATTAAGAATCAAATGGGGCAGCTTGCAATTGCTTTGAACAATAGACCTCAAGGGTCTTTGCCGAGTGACACCAAAAAGAATCCCAGGGGAGATCAAGAGCAGTGTCAAGCTATTACACTTCGGAGTGGAAAAGCAGTTAGTTGGGCAAAGTGCAAAAATTCAACGCCTTGAGGGAAGTCACGAGGAAAGAAACCAAAAAATTGTTAAAGAGAAAAAGGATGAAGAAAGACCAGTGGCTAAGGAACAGACAGTTGTTGTACCAGTTGTCTACCCACCGTCACCTTTTCAACAACGGGTCCAAAAGCAGAAGTTAGATAAACAGTTCTACAAATTCCTGGAAATCTTCAAGAAGCTAAAAATAAACATTCCATTTGCAGAGGCCCTAGAACATATATCGAGTTATGTTAAGTTTATGAAGGGTATTTTGTCAAGAAAGAAAAAATTGGAGGATTTCGAGATAGTAGCACTGACAGAGGAGTGTAGCGCGATTTTACAAAGGAAGTTGCCTCCGAAGTTAAAGGATCCGGGTAGCTTCACCATTCTTTGTACTATTGGAAGCATGGCCTTCAACAAATATTTGTGTGATTTGGTGCAAGTGTTAATCTCATGTCGTTATCAGTTTACACTCAGTTGGGTTTGCCGACACTAAAACCAACGAACATCTTGTTACAGTTTGCGGATAGGTCAGTTACGTACCCGAGGGGAATTGTGGAAGATATACTTGTGAAAGTAGACAAGTTCATATTTCCAGTTGACTTCATTATCCTTGATTACGAAGAAGACAAGGATATTCCGATTATTTTAGGGAGATCATTCTTAGCAACTGGGAGGACTCATCAATGTGCAAAAAGGAGAATTGACTATGAGTTCAAGGCCAAGAGGTCACGTTTAATGTATTTAAAGCTATGAAATTCCCTACAGATGAGGAGGAATGTTTTAGGATGGATGTGGTTGAGAAAATGGCGAGTGAAGATTTGATGCGAGGCATGAATAGAGACCCGTTGAAAAACACATTGCTGGGAGATGTTAACCTAGACAATCCCGAGTTGATTGAGTATTTGCACATGTTGGATGCGTTAGAAAGAGTGAGCAGATTTAAGATTCCGTTTGAACCATTAGAAACTGCAGAAAAAATCATCGGTACGAATGAAACCTTCACTAGAGGAACCATTCACACTTGAACTCAAACCTCTTCCTACACACCTCAGGTATGCATTTTTGGGTAATTCATCTACTTTTAATTATTATTCAGATTCGACTTAACGACTTGCAGGAAAGTAAGCTACTGAAGGTTCTTCGAGAATACAAATCTGCTATAGGATGGACCATTGCCGATATCAGGGGATAAGCCCATCATTCTGTATGCATAAGATACTCTTGGAAGATAAAGCAAAACCCACAGTAGAACAACAACGGAAGTTCAACCCAATCATGAAAGAGATAATGAAGAAGGAAATTCTAAAATGGCTTGATGCTGGAATAATTTATCCTATCTTAGATAGCTCATGGGTGAGCCCAGTATAGTGTGTCCCAAAGAAAGGAGGTATGACAGTCGTGACTAATGAAAGATGATGAGTCGATCGACGAAAGGATGGAAGGTGTACATGGATTACAAGAACTTACCTTCTGACCCGAAAGGATCACTTCCCATTACCTTTCATTGAACAAATGTTAGATAGATTGGCAGGACATGATTACTATTGTTTGTTAGATGGGTATTCGGCTTACAATCAGATTATAATTGCCCCGGAAGACCAAGAGAAGACGACGTTCACATGCCCATATGGCACCTTTGCCTTTAAGAGGATCGTCATTTGGACTTTGTAACGCACCGGCAACTTTTCAGATATGCATGATGGCAATATTTTCATATATGGTGGAATGCAATGTAGAGGTATTCATGGATGACTTTTCAGTGTATGGGGATTCCTTTGACAGTTGTTTAGAGAATCTGGTCATGGTACTTAAAAGATGCGTTGAAACCAATCTGGTGCTTAATTGGGAAAAGTGTCACTTCATGGTTGAAGAAGGAATCATCCTTGGGCATAAAGTATCAGCAAAGGGGTTGGAAGTGGACCGTGCCAAATTAGGAGCAATTGAAAATCTTCCACCACCGACATCAGTAAAGGGGATTAGCAGTTTTCTCGGACAAGCTGGATTTTACCGCCGGTTCATAAAGGACTTCTCCAAGATCTCAAAACCAGTATGCAGTTTATTGGAAAAGATGTACTTTTTAGATTCGATGAAGAGTGTTTATCGGCGTTTGAGCAGCTAAAGAAGAAATTGACGACAACACCTGTAATCGTAGCACCGGACTGGACCATGCCATTTGAATTGATGTGTAATGCTAGTGATTATGTGGTAGGGGCTGTTTTGGGACAACGCCGAGATAAAATTTTCACGCAATCTACTACGCGAGTAAAACACTGACAGATGCTCAACTGAATTACATAACAACCGAGAATGAATTACTGGCGGTCGTGTATGCTTTTGATAAATTTCGCTCTTATTTGATTAGAACAAAGGTTGTAGTTTACACCGACCATTCGGTTATAAGGTACTTAATTTCCAAGAAAGATGCAAAGCCTAGACTGATTCGCTGGATTCTACTCCTTCAAGAGTTTGACTTGGAAATAAAAGATAGGAAGGGGACAGAAAATCAAGTGGTTGACCACCTTTCGAGATTGGAGAATCCGGACCAAGACAAGGCAGATAAAATGTTGAGCAATGAATTGTTTCTAGATGAACAGTTGTTTGGGGTTATTTCCGAATTTTCATGGTATGTAGATTTTGCCAACTATTTGGTGAGCAATATCCTTCCTTCGGACTTGACACGTCAGCAAAAGAAGAAATTCCTACATGATGTAAAATGGAATATGTGGGATGGGTCGTTTTTTTTTTTAGCAATGTGCGAGATAAGATGATGATTAAATAATGCGTACAAAGCAAAGTGGACAGTATCTTGCACGCATGCCACACATCCTTATACGAGGGACACTATGGAAGTGAAAGAACGGCCGCCAAAGTACTTTAAGCAGGATTTTATTGGCCCACCTTATTCAAAGACACATCAGTTTGTGAAAAATTGTGATTGATATCAAAGGATGGACAACATTTCCAAACGTAATGAGATGCCACTCAACATGATTCTGGAAGTGGAAATTTTTGATTTGTGGGGGATCGATTTTATGGGATCTTTTTCGCCTTTATACAACAATTTGTATATCTTGTTGGCAGTAGACTACGTCTAAGTGGGTTGAGGCCGTAACGTTCCCGACGAATGATGCTAAAGTCGTCTTGAAATTTCTCCAAAAGAATATCTTCACAAGATTTGGCACCCCAAGAGCAATTATCACTGATGAGGGAAGTCATTTCTACAATAAATATTTCACAACTCCCTTGGCTAAATACGGGGTCAACCATAGAATTGCTACTGCTTATCACCCCCAAACTAATGGCCAAGCAGAAATATCGAATAGAGAGGTGAAGAGGATTTTGGAGAAAATAGTGAACCCGAACCGAAAAGATTAGATTGGTCTCTGGCTCGGACGACTTCTATGGGCCTATATCGACAAACATACAAGACAATCGATCGGTATGTCTCCAGTCATCAAATCATCTATGGAAAAGCGTGTCACCTCCCAGTCAAACTTGAGCATAAAGTCTATTGGGCCATCCAGAAGCTAAATTTTGATCTCACAGCAGCGGGGGAGAAAGGACTTTTACAACATAAATGAGTTGGATGAATTTTGCCTACAAGCATACGAAAACTCAAATTGTATAAAGAAAAAGTCAAGAAGTGGCACGACCAGAAAATTGTGAACAGGAAGTTCGAACCAAGCAGTGCTATTATTCAACTCTCGACTGAGACTTTTCCCCGAGAAACTTAAATCCAGATGGTCGGGACT
The DNA here is from genome assembly GCA_020205605.1 of Panax ginseng. Lineage (NCBI taxonomy): Eukaryota > Viridiplantae > Streptophyta > Magnoliopsida > Apiales > Araliaceae > Panax > Panax ginseng. The sequence continues at coordinate 85,931,042 of CM035146.1, read as the reverse complement.
ATTCACAATCAAAACAGTATTTCCACATGGCGTCGTTGAATTATTTAGCCGGAATCCGACAAAAACCTTCAAAGTAAACGGACAACGCTTAAAGCATTATTAGGGTGGTGACCTCGATCACCAGGCAACCTCAATTACTCTTGTCGATTCGCCATGAAACAGGAAGTAGTCAGGCTAAAAAACTCTAAATCAAGCGCTTTAAGGGAGGCAATCCAATTATTGTTGTTGTTTTCAGTAATTAAATTCAAGTTTTGTAATAGGACATATAGGAGTTAGATTTTAGTTAGTTAGAAGTTATTGATAAAAGTATGTCACTTGATCACCATAATGTTTGCTCTGATCATAGTTAATCGTTATCATTATAGGTATCAAGGATGTGCATTACAACGGGAAAGCATGCTAAATGTTGATTGATACAAGATAGAATGAGTGTGAATAGCAAATCAAGTACTAAGTCTGCAGAGCAAAGTCATAAACAGAAGAAATTTGTTTTGAAGAAACTTTGAACCCGCCTTCCGACAGAAGTCTTTCTCTCGTCGAAGCCATGGCAAGCATCCCTGTTACAAAACACCACCCCGTGTGTGCATTTAAAGAGCCTGGAGTGGCATTTAAAGCACAAAACATGCCTGCCCCGGCGGGTATCGCGGAAATCAGTTTTTTAAAAACGCCTTCTCCAGTCGATCCCTTTCCATTCCAAACACAAAGATAGGAGACCTAACCCTCGATTTCACCCCTTCACTCCCATTATCCACCATTTTCGACCCACAATCTCCCTTCCCATTTATTAACCACTTCGGATTACATCAAATCATCTCCAATTTGAGTATCTCTTCACAAACTAGGGTTTCAACATCTCTATCAAGCACTCAAGCAAAAGGGAGTGTAATAGGGTTTGCGCAAAACTTGGAAATCATCCCCAACTATCAACAACACAGAATCTAAACTTAGGTAAGCATTAAATTTGGCATTTACTATTGTCAATTTGGGTAAAAACTGAGTTTTGGGGTGATTATTGGCAAGCATTCTTCATACCCATACCAACTGTTTGATAAAACGCCTCAATGATTAAGTTTGGGGGAATTGACTGATTTTGCAACACCATGGCTCCGAAAACGCCAAAGAGACAAAGGGCAAGGCTCATCGCCACCCGATTTGAATTTTGATAAGAGAAAGTTTGTGGTTGCCGTGGCGGCGGACAAGTTTGACTATTTGGCCACAAAAGCACTCACACCGGAGCGAGGATTGAGGCCCGAGTCTTTTGATGGGCATATGCGGAGACAAATACATGAACAAGGTTGGGATACTTTCACAGATCAGCCAGAACCGGCAGTGGTGACAGTTGTCAAAGAATTTTATGCAAACGCCGAGGACAAAGCCCAATTCGTAGCATTTGTCAGGGGCAAGATGGTGTCGTTCAGTGCTGAGGCGATCAATCAGTATTACGACGTGAGGGCCCCAACAGTTTGTCAATATGCAACGTTCCGAGATAGTAATCCTGACTATGATCAAATATTGAAAGAGATTTGCAAGCCTAACACTACTTGGGTACGGGGCAAGAAGGGAGGTACTTTGTTCATGAGCAATGATTTGAGTCGCTATGAAAAAATCTGGAATGCTTCCTGCCATCTCAGCATACCAATGAAGTGACAAAGGAAAAGGTATTAGTGTTATATGCAATCATCAAGGATTTCGACATCAACATCGGGGAAGTCATTAGTTTTTCTATCCGGCGTTGTTTGAGAGGACCAGTTTCAGGAGGGTTGCCACATCCGTCTCTTATTTGTGGTCTTTGTCGTCAAGCAGGGGTTAGGTGGACTGCTGACGAGCCTGTACAACCACCTCTTTAGCTGTTGGACCCTAGGCTTATTACTCGATATTCAGTGTGGCCAGGAGGTAAGTCTCATCCAAGAGGACTTGGGTTCATATTTCCCGAGGCTTCGGAGGATAATGAGGAAGAAGCTGCCGATTTTGAGTATGAGAATTTTCGGGCTGATGAAATTCCTGAGGGTGAGGAGGCTACTGCACCTACTTCATCGTGCAAGACAAAGTTTATGTTTAGTACTCAGTTCAGGAGTCTTCAGCAGCATTTGGATGCGAGAGACAAAATAGAGGAAAGAAAACTCAAGAGGATCGCGCAGAAAGCAAGGATCAGGATCATGCAACATTTGCAACTCGTCGCAGCCTCAATGCATCGATTAAATCCCAAAAGCGTTTGCTCGATTTAATTTGATCGCGGCCTTCCCTTCCCAGAGGATACACTAGCCCAAGGTGGGAGATCTAAGAACTGTACACATGCCCAATTATTCAAATTGTATGAAAGATAAGTTTCGAAAGATGCCCCGCAGACTCACCCCCAAAGTTGTTGCCACCTAAACTATCAGCATGAGGTACATCAAAGATATATCACCACTAAACATCCTTTAAGCATCTCTTTCGAAGACAATCGCCGAGTCGACAAAGAAAATCGTAGAAAGTATATGTGAAACCATCATCAGTGCTCTACGACTTCGGAATAGCCAATAAGAAAAGTCAAATCTGAAAAACGGAGCATCACGATGGAGGAGTTTAGATTGTGATTTATCAGCTAACCTACAACCCGCTCCACTAAGAAATTGGAAGGAGCGATAAATATGAGGAAATTCAAATTTAGCTAAATCTATCTAAAGTGCAAAACCTAACTAACTCCAAAACAACCAAACCCTCAAACAATTATCAAACCAAGAATCTCTCCTCGACATCTCACGCAAGAGCCTTACAAAGTTTCGAGCATCTCACAAGAGCCTCGTACAAATAAAACCCGTAAAATTTGAACTCTTCAAATGGCAAGATCGCGCAGTAATCCACCGAAGATCTGCATTTCTTGAACAAAGACGCTTGAGTAAATCCGAGAAGAAGTTTGATATTCTTGAACTTGTGAAGAAAGCATAATGGATTCCGTAATGTCCTGAGGTAAATACTTGGATATATGTGACCGTTAAAGAGTCAAACGTAACTATAAATTCGAATCCTTTCCACCAAGGTCAAGTGGTCGATTCTAAATTAGAATTGCCCGACATCAATCTGGTTCTTAGTCTTCCCGACCTCGATCCTCAAAAAGCCCTGACGAGATCGTGCTAATTGAAAAGCTAAGAAGATTATAAAAGATGTTCTCAGGGCATGGAAGAAAAAGAGTTTCGAAGAATTCGAAAGTTAATCAAATAATTGGGCAAATATATCCTATGCAAGGACAACGGACATGGACATCATGATTGATCAATGCCTGAAAGAAAATGTCCAAATGGTTGGATAAGCAAGAGAATGATAATCAAAAAACATTATAAAGGTTTTCAAGGAAGCGTTTTTATTATTATCAAGAAAAAAGTCAAGAATAAAATTAAGGATGTATGAAGGTGTGAAATCCTTAATGTCAAAAAAAGTGATGTCTCCACAAATTGCTTATAAACCGGAAGAAAATCCCAAGGAAACAAGAGGCTAATACTTCAACCGGAGCAAGAGTAAAGGTCTCCTCGCTACAAGAAGAAGGCACAAAGGTGGAAAGCTCTCGACTGATGACTGCATTACCATTAGAAGCCATCAAAGAAAAAGAAAGTTTAAAGAGTGTGAAGAATAAGTAGGCTCATCAAGCCGCTCCACCTGCCAAAGAAAGAGGATCGGGCAAGAGAAGAAAAAGGTTCAACTGCAAACCCCAAAGAGTATGAGTAATGACATAGCTGCACCCAAGAAAACAAAGGTGATAGAGAAGCTGGAGTTTTCAAAGAAAATTTTTTAGAGTCTAAAAATGAGAAGGGAACCTGAGGCTTCAGGTTGAACTCTGCGTGATGAAGTTGAGTCTGGAGCTATTTGCTGCAAATCCTCAGCTTCGAGTTTCACCTCACCTATTTCGAAGTGTGCATTTACTTTTGCTCTAATAAGTTCACATTGGCTCAAGAGTTACCTAACTAATGATGAACATCAAATAAGCTTATAAGATACGAGAGTTTCAGACTTTGAAGAAAGAAGAAAAGTCCAAAACCGCGCTATACCACCCCTCCAATCAGAAAGAAAAGCAACAGCAATCACTTCATAAATCTATTTTTTTGTTGATTAGTTTTAAGATTCATTCATATCATGCGTACGACAATTGTTTTAATTTGCCTTATATAATCAAATAGGGAAGATCATAGAATAAGTGTGAATGATATTCTATTTTTATATGAGATTTGATTATGATATAATGAATGAATATGTGAAGTAATGCTCGCATTAAGAAAAGCTATAAAAGTCCTTTGATAGATAATAGAAACATATGTCACAAGGACTTAGAAAGAATTGATCAAAATATGTTAGGTTGACTCCATATCATAAGCAAAACGGCTTTGTAAAAGTCCATAAAAATGATGTACAAGGATTATAAACATAGAAGATCGCTTGTTAGGGTCGATTCTTATAATGTAATAGAGAAGCGTGTATGATCAATAAAACCTAATCGCACTGAAAAATCGTGAGTTCCGCGGAGAGTCAGCTGAAAGCCTCTAGAATTATCAAAGCGGAATCGTAGTCCGCAGATAGTAGATCCGTGAGTTCGTAGAGTGCCGGTCAGAGAGACAAGGGGATCTAGAATGATCGAGGAGAGAAGAACTTCCTCAAAGTCGAGTCCGCTGGAGGAAGTCATGTTATTGAGAATCGCAGGGGGACAACATGTCTAAGAGCCAGACAGCATCCGCCAAAGTGAGTCAAAGAATCGTAGGACTACACTTGAGTCAGGTAGAGTCTCTTCGATCAAATAAGAGGTGCGTAAATCGAATTGCTTGAGAAATGCATGGGGAACGCGATGGGATGAAGATAAAGCGTGCAAAGGCGAGAAATCATAGTGTCAAGATCTGATCCTAAGATGCATGAGTGTCCGTAGTAACCCAAGAAACCGTCAGTAGAGTCACGATTTCAAGACTAGCGAAGTACTCTGGCATAATCAGAGTCGTAGAATCGGCTTCGATCTCATCAAATGAGCCTCGAGAATATACAAAGGATGAAGCTTCCTCACCGGTCGAGTATGAGTTACACTCCACCAAAAGTCGAAAGACTCGGCAGATGGCTTGCAAGCCAATGTAAGATCTAAAAGTCTGGAAAACGATCGGTATCGAGATGGGTTGTAAAGTCGAGTCTCCAGAGACGTGAAGTCTTGCCAGTGAATCGAAAGAAGACTTTAGGTAAAGTGGACCTGACTAAGGAAAAGATACGACAAGTGCATTAAAATTTGTCGAATGAGCATAAGACAACCATCTTAGGGGTCAACCGGGATCGTAGTGTTTGCCACCAACGAAGGAAGCGTATAGTTTACCACGAGATCTTGACCGAAATTACGACAAGGCAAGAAGTGATTAAGTATGGATCGATCCATTGTTGATAAGTGAGCGGGAGATCTAAGGAGAAAGCGAGTCAAGTTACACCCACCCAACCAGGGAAATCTGAAGATGCTGCTGAAAAAAGAGACACCAAGGAGTAAACTTCATCGCAAGAGGCGGTCAGATCAGTTTAGGTGAGTCTATAGTAGAACACTCTTTCAGATCGATCGTTGTCTCATCTCGACGATCGATAAGCTGACATTCAACGAAGACACTGATCAGAGTCTTCAGTAGAAAGATTTGGATGCATTGTTGAGAGATGAGTTAGTTGCTTTTTCTTTTTGTTGATTAGTTTTCGTTTTTAGTTATTATTTATTCAAAAAAAAACAAAAAAATGGAAAATCACAAAAATATTAGTTAGGGTTAGTAGTAATTTGTTGCATATAGTTAGTGCATTCTGCATGACTCCAGCTTGTTAGTTAGTTTGAAGTTAATTTGGTCGATGATGAGACTGAAGTTGCTTAGACAAGGAGTAGTATTGACAGCTAGGACATAGAAGTAATTTCATAGCATGAACCAAATCTTTGTCGGTTTGAAACTGATGTAACCAGATAGCACAATAGAATGACCATGTATACTAACTTAGTTGAAATATACACATAATTGACTTCTTGAGGGAAATTGAAAGTTTAATGAAAGAAATTCAATGAACTAGTGGTGAAGGTTAGTATTAGACGGAGACCAAAGTTTGGGGGAAGATATGGGATCTATTACGTGAAAAAAATTTGAAAAAATAATGAAAAATATAATGAATAAACACCGTGACTAGTTTAGTTATGTGACCTTTGTTACTTGAGTAAACGCATACAGGGATGTCTCTCACCCAGTAAATACCTAAAGCCATCTGGTTTGGGAGTCGTTGGTCGAAAGCTCACTAATGGGTAGCACTAAAAAGCCTAAGAGGACTAGACATTGCACAATCATGAGTAGAGTAGAAATACGGGGAAAAGAGTAAAATGCCCCCGTAATTGAATAAAGGTAGCAAAAAAATCTTGTTTCCTGATTTGGTATTTCTTTTTAAACTGGAGTTTTCCTTTAAAGAAGCTGATTTCTTTAAGTTTAAACAATTTTCCCTTTGATATTATGTGACATTTTTCATGGTTGCTTTCATGGTTGTTGAGCATACACACACTACGTCGGTGATAACATGTGTTGATTTGGAGATTGATATGAGATTGTTAATGTGTCTTGGTGAGATTTGTTATTCGTATCTATTGTGATTTCTCTGAGGCAATCTAGTTAAACTTTATATTATCTGACAGCTGGATTCGTAGGCATATAGGTAGTTTGTATGTGCATTGTGCTGTGGTCGAGGACAATCACTGTCTAAGTTTGGGGGTATTTGATGAGTGGATTTTATACCTACGAATTGGGTATTTTTCGAACCTAAACAGTTGCTATTTCATGTTGTTTTAGTATTGTTTTACGTGTTGTTATGTGTTCGTATTGCAGGAGTGGAAGTGGATGGAAAGCAAGAGGAACAAGGCAAAAGCGTCAAAATGCAGCTAGCACACCCGCCGGGGCGGCACTTACCAAACCATTATACCCGCCGAGGCGGGGATCACACGTGTCAGCTTCCTTAGTTTTAAACACCGGGAGTAGCGTTAGATAAAGGGCGTCGGCTGTATTCTGTTACCTTGAAGTTTCCTGTTTGGTTCTAACTCTTGAGATTTTTTGCTGGTGGATTCAGGACGCGATTAGGAGAGTATTAAAGGCATATACAGGGGCAGAGAGGGCATAGAAGATCATCATTAACAAAACCCTAACTCTTGGATCACGATTTGGAGGATTGAAGCAACGATTTGGAGCACAAAGAATACAAGGGATTAAAGAAGAGCAGCGGTTCTATTTACAGTTTTAATTCTTCATATTCATCTTTGTATTCAGAATGCTAGTATCTTTGTGGATTTCAGTTTTTTATTCATTCATCATGAACTAATTTACTTTTTAAGTCTACAATGGATCTTTTTGTGTAACGAAGGTTGACATGCTTTTATTTTAATTCATCGAGGCTATTTCCAGATTTGTCTATTATGGTTTATGCTTAATTAATGAATTGTTTGATCACCAATTTCTTGTGAACTTGAGAGATGAAATATGAGTTTAGAACTAATCATAGTGGCGTGTGATTGTGATTTCTGCATATTGTTGGGATTCATAATTTATGTCTAAGATAGAGATATACCTATACATCGCATGTAATCTTATAAGAACTTGTGATTAAACCTTCTTCAATTATAATTCACATAGAGATATAGTTAATTAGTTAATTAGGGTGTTCTTAATTCTATCAATTGTGGATTTAAGTTGATATGGGTATAATGCATCGAGAAATGGTTAAATCTACTGTTGTGTTCTTGATTAACGAACTGGAATAGTTAATGTGAATTAAAAATAAGTGTGTCAGTCTAAGTAAAGCATCAAGTGAAATTGTAAGCTTATTTCTCCAATATCTGATTAAAGCTTGTGGTAGTTAGTTAATATTTCCTTAATTAGTAGTTTTTCATAAATATCATACTTAATCATTAGTTTAATAAAATTGAGATAATATAAAATTGATAATTGTTAGGATAAAATTCAGTTATTTCTCTGTGGGAACGATACTCAACTCATCACTTTATTACTTGTTGACCACGTATATTTGCGTGTTGTGCGTAATTAGATTTTACACCAACATGTGCCTTTTAAAATCAAATATGATAAAAATAATTACACTTGTAAATAAGCATAGTTCGAAATAGTTTTCTGCACAAATGTGACCCGGGAACACCAGAACAGATTTAACCATCAAAGATTGAAACCCTTAAAAGACAACTAACTTGAAGTGATGTAGCCTAGTTCAAGGACTGAGACCAGGTTTATCTTATTTAACTACTTCTGTAAGCAAGTCAGTTATTTGCTGATGCAGAAAAAATAAAGGATAACAGGTATACCTCAAGATCCCATTCTCCATACAAGTTTGGATCAGTACTATCTCTCCAAACATATGTGTAAGCCTGTAACTTCTCAGAATTATCCTGCAACAGCATCCAGAACCAATCCCTTTTAGCATTGTTTAAAACAAAAGGCAGTTGAGTACTAAAACTCAAAAATTTACTAGTTTTACAAAACCAATTAAAAATCAACTTCTTGAAATTATTATTCGAGTTCTCTACATGCTGTAATATAGTACTTTGAAATTTTATAATATTTCAATTTAGTCACATACCTTCTTACCCAACTTTAAACTGATGCCAAATTACTTGGCTCCTTATCAGCGAGTTTAGCCACCTGTAGTGGAGGCTCTTGAGTAGCTATTGGGTAAGGCAGCTAAGTTCTCCATTTTTCAGTGGTTCTCGGTTTGTAGGGCGGAGCAAGCCCCTGTTTTGGTCTTTGAGATGTGTTAGGATTTAACTTGAGGCGGTTTTGGGTTTGAAATTAATGTGTGGAGATTGCCATGTTCTGGTAGAGCAGGTTGATAATTCAGAGAGTTTGGTCTCTATTCTGGATTGTGTGATTGGTTCCAGTCCGACATTACTCGTGCCTGCCCATGGGTGCTCCGTACAAGTCTAAAGTCATTTGGGATACGGTGATCTAGAGGTTTGAGATTGACTTCCGGAGTAGAGAGGGATTACTTGACAAAAGGTGGTAGAATGGTGCTTAAGAGAGCTTTCTAACTTGCCAATGTACCTCGTGTCTCTTTGCCCTCTGCCCCTCTCGCAAACTCATCTCACAAAATGCTTAACAAGCTTACATGGACTTTCTTTGGAAGGAAAGTGTGGAGGAAAGACAAGTATAACTTTCTTAATTTGAAGCAGGTTCATTCCTCTATGAGACATGGAGGTTTGGGCGTTCATGACTTGAGAACTTTTAATCAAGCTTTGCTTGAAAAATGGATATGGAGACTAGTGAGACTTGATAGACAAATGGAGTGTTAGGCATAGATTGGTCATGAGCAGCTTTGCATTGGAGGAGGGGTAGAATATTGTTTAAGGTTGACTCTTTTTTATTTTAATTTTTTTTTCTTTTTTTTTTAGGGTGGGGTTGGGGGTGGATGTGAATCCACTGTGGCCAACTTTGATGAGTTCCTTAGAAACACTGCTTGGGAAGTGGAGGATGGTAGCAACCTCAGTTTTTGGTTAAATCGCTGGTGAGGAGAAGTGGCTCTTGGGGATTGATTCCTTAATCTTCGAAGTATTGTGGTGAATCCAAGATTTTGCATTGCTGATATTGTTTGGAGCTGGAAGGGAGGTGGTCGTGACAGGCGTTGTTTCAGAGGAACTTCCAATTGTGAGAATTAGAGGATGTGGCAGACTTGCTGACTTTGCTCGAGGGGAGGAAGCTATGACCAGGCATTCCTAATTCAGTTCGTTGGAAGTAGCATAGCAGGGGGCCGATACAAGATTGAAAAGAATACACTGGATGGATGCCCGACATTGAGAATGATGTGCGATGTGCGATATGCAATTGTGAGAAAAAGAGTTGATAATTTGCTTCCGTTGCAAAGCAGCGAGGAGTTTATCGACAGTAGCATTTTCTCTTGATGGTATCCCTTGGGTGATAACTGATATGAGGTTTGATCAAATAGATGATTTATGTAACTACCTTGAACCTGGATCAAAGGCTCAATCCATTGTCCCAAAAGTAATTTGTCATCTTAACCCACCAGAAACCCACCCAAAAGTTTTAAGTTATTGGTACTCTTGGTACTAAAGTTAAGATATTACATATAGTTCAGTCCATCCCACGTGTTCGATGTGGGAAGTATTACAATCTCCAACACTTAATTATCTAATGTACTCGTTAAGCCATTAGGCGTAGTCATACTAACACCTTTCTGACGTGGATGCAAATCAACTTCCTCAAGTGTTTACCATCCCACGAGATCTACCATGCTTCTATGCCACATGCCCTCAAAGTACCACAGGTCCACAGGGTCATAACACTGTATCTGCTCTAATAAACATTTAACAATCCAAACCCAAACAGAGCCCGGATGAAAGCTCAATCCACAGCCTAAGAGCATATGTGTTATCTTAACGCACCACAAACCCACTCAAAAAACATAAAAGTTATTGGTACTACTGATAGTAGAGTTAAGACCTTATATGAAACTCAGATTGTCTCACGTTTTACATGTGGGCTTGGTGTATTACACTGCAATACTTGTGTGAGGTGAAAGTGAGGAAGGAGACGGTGAAAATTACTGTCACATAACATTTGGTGGACTATTTGGAAGGAACAAAAGTACGAAATAGCCAGTATAGGAAGGCAAGGCAAGGTCATTTGCTCATGTTCGCTTTCTTTTTCTTAGCCTCCTTTTCTTTTTTGGCGTCATGAGCTGTATCCAGGATCCATTGTGAAGTCTGTCAATTTCTTGGGGAGTTTTCTTTAGGAACCTATTGTAGCTAATTTGGAGGTTCCTTGTATGGGGTTGGGTGTGGTTGTTTCATTTGGGGCATAAGTGTGCCTTTTATTTCCACTATGCTTTGTATACCGCACATGTACTTGGGTTCGCCCTTTTTTGATGCTTCTAGTGAATTTATTTACTTATAAAAACTATATTCAGCGAGGTTAGCCACCATATTTTGTTATTCAGAACTAAATAGGCCAGATATTTATCAGAATGCAAAGCAAATAAATGAAATATGAGGGGGTTGGGGCAGGTGAAAATCCAGAAAGGGAACAAATGAAATGCTTCCTAATAATAAACAAAGGTACAAATTATATATGAATATAAGCCATAAACATCATCTTATAAACTAGCATCACTTCCTTGGAAGAGCTTCAATCATGATATAGTCTTTGCTGTTTATGATCATACAAAAGAAATTGCTGCCACGCCCACCGTCAACTTAATGGTCTTCTTCCACAAGAAACATCTATTCTTTCAAGTGTAAATTTCTAATGTGCTAACAAATAATACTACTACATGTGTGATTTGAACTAAAATAATAAAGATGATTTTAGATGGGCATACCACCAATGAAACATCAACTGTCCTCCTTTCATACTCAACATCCTCAAATGCATCGAGAACATCTAGTTCAGGAACTGTGATCCCTGAGAGAACCTGCATCAAATATCTGTTGAAGTAATTAAAATGATAAAATGGTATGTAATACTTGCGTATGAGAAAGCAAAAAAAAAAGGCAGATTATTTGTATATCTCACATATCAGTTACTTGGTTATGTTGCCTATCTAAAAACCATGAAACTGGCATTCTTGTTCAGACATTGGATGACACAACTAGATTATCTTTGTTAAATGGCACATTGTTACATGCGTAGCCCACATAGATTATTAAGTAGCACGTAACATACTGAGTAACTTAAAATCAAATTACTAGACTACTGTTATTTCCAATTTTAACCTTAACGTAGTTGATGCTTCCAGGAAGTTTTTTGTTTTTGTTTTTTTTGGACAAGGAAGGAAAGAAGCAATATTAATTAATTAAAAGCATACCCCCCGCCAAAATGAGTAAATAAAGAGTTTTCCAACCAATTGGAACCATTAAGTAGTTAATGATGTTTTTAACGAGTTCTGGGAGTCATTACAAATCAGATTAAATAGGTTGGAAGGCTGTTAATATATCTCAGCTGGGGCAGCCTTGGGGTAATTTGGCACTCATTAGAGTATGAGTAGTAAAGGGGTTCATAAGAATCAGAATAAAAAATACTATCAAATCTTTGTGCCAAATATATATTTTGAGATCCGGAATAGACGAGCCGACATTGCCTTCGACGGGGAGATGAAATCCTTGTAAATCAAAATTTTCAGCAAGGGGGGCAGACTACTATGGATCATAACATTATATTAACCACATTCTGGTTCCAAAAAAATTGTTCATCTGACAGAATACAGAAAAAAAAAATAGAAGTGAAAACATTCCAAATAGACTTGATGCTACTCGGAACAAAGAAGAATGAGCCGTATCTAGTCAGTTGAGGCACCCAAAACTTATTCAAGAAGCTTCATCCTTAATGTCCATGTAAAAAACATGATGAACCAAAGATATGCAAGTACTATACATTCCTAGAATTGTTTGGAACCCAGCATGCTGCCTTTTCTACAAAATAAAAAAGATGAGATCTATCTTTCTAGAGAAAAAGAAGGAAAAGAAAAGGAAAAAAAAGAAAAAAAGAAAAGAGAGATCTATTCTTGAATAAGACATGAGGAATTATATGTTTTGCAGCTGATGTTCACTGTATCTCAGTTATTGCCTCTATATGTTAGTATGTTACAAAAGGATTATTTTGTATATTTCTAAAAGATTTTGATAAAATGTTCCTGAGTTGGTTGATAAAAGGCCTCGTGAATAGGAAATTGTTAGTATGCTCTTCCAATGGTTACTAAAGCTTGACCAATTAGGAAGCATAGGAAAATTAAAGGATCGTCACCATAACAAACAAAGGTTGTTGTGTTGTTCTTAAGATGTTTCAGTCAGATTCCTTTCAAATTCGTTGTCATTTCATTTAAATATGAATTCATATGATCATATCTTGTCATGGAAAAAAATGTGTTGTTTATGAAGATTCTACCTATACAAATTATTCTTATGATTGGAACGGAATGTTCATAATTATAATATAACACAAGAACATCCAAGAAGCATCAAAATTCAGTATAATCTAGAGGCTCTAAATCAAAACGGATTATGAACATTGAACAAACCTTCCCAGTCACTTTCTTGTTTTCTACTGGTAGAATCGCAGGATACACTCGTCCTTTGATGCTAAACCTGTGACTAAACAAAATAAAATCATTTCAAATCTGTACTATAGACTAGGAATGACTACGCCATATTTACATGGAGAATAATAATGATAATTACATAAAATAAAGACTCTAAGATTATATATAATCAAGGTGACAAAATGTTCTTACTTCATCCGCATGATTGATACTTCTTAAAATGCAAAACAGTCCATATAAATTGATATGGAAAATGCAAAACAAAATAACACTTTATGCTATGGCTATGTGCCAGATCAGCAATGCCTATGTTAGATTCATCAAATCATAAACAAATCCAACTAGATCCACCCGTTGTTTTAAGAATGACTACAATCCATCAGTACTCTGGTTTGCAAAGGTTCTTAAATTTTCTGTCAGCTACCTATTTCAATCCGCCTTCTTCCTACAGATTAGGAGCTGACTAATTTACAAGTTAAGCCACTAGGGCTATGTTTGTTTGGACGGATTACACTTGGGATTGGACTATTAGTCAGTTGTCCCTTGTTTTTTTAAAAATTGGACTTTGGACTATTAATCCTAGGATAAGAAAATGACTACGGATGGGGTATTATTTAATACATACCCCAACCAAATATTATAATCCTGCCATTTGGGATTAACCATATTTGGACAAAAATTTTTTTTAAGACTTTTTAATATATGTGCCGCCTGTCCTACTTATCAAACAATACCAGTACACTTCTATTACATGGCACATCTCTTGTTTGTGGAGTAAACAACTACACGGCCCATTTCATTTCAGGATTTCAAGATCATGCATCATGTGCACCATTGGGAAGCTGACACAAGTTAATAATTTGTACCAGCAAAAATCTATCTTATTTTACAAAGAGAAGTGATTTAATATTTTAGAATAGAGGGAGTTTTTTCAAAAGGATAACCAAAAAATAATAATTTCTTTCTCAGATATATGAAGATAATAGCAATAGCTATTTGAGAATAACTTTGTAACAATTACATTATATTGGTAGGAATATAATAGTCTAACTATATAATTATTTTAAGTTATCCCATGTTTTATCCCTTATAAACAAACATGTGGGAAAGGATTAAATAGTCCTAGGCTTAATAGTATCGGAATTATAGTCCATCGAAATATAATTCCAGGATTATAATCCCTGCAAACAAATATGGCCTAGGGGCACCAAAGAAGAAAGTTATTGAAAACAAATACAAGTATAAAATGTATAAAGAATAAATGGAAGCCAACAAAAAGCAAGGACATGGAAAATCCATAATTGTTGATGTGGCTTGAAGTTTCTCTTTTTCTGAAACTTATTTATTTCTTGTTTCATCTTTTTTTATTTCAGTGATGTTTATAGTACTTATGCTTATTACTGTTCTCTCTTCTTTTTTTCATAGGTTTATTCTTCTTGTCGTTCTTCTTTTATTTTGAGATGAAAAGTAAAAGCTTATTAAGGAAGAGAGAAGATACAAAGGATGGGGAGGATAAGAGGTCACCCAATCAATAAACAAAATCTAGTGGAACAAAATACGAAATCCACAACGGATGATTGCCTCCTTCCAATCCCAACTGAAGGGGATAGAAATAGATGATAATCTTAAAGAAGTTATGACTCACTTTGTAGGTTTCAAGGCTTTCAGAAAACTGTTTACGCAAGATAGGAGCTGTAGTGGAAGATACTTTGTTTTGAAAGGCTTCTGCAAAATTACCGCAGGAAAACGAGAGGATAAAAGTGCGCTCTTAAGAATTGGATTTGGATCTATTGGTTCAAAAACTGCCTTACAGCCATCAAGTTCTCTATTGTTCGTAATGGTGGCCTTCAAGGGTATATCTATTTGCCTCTTGCTACTAGTGAAGGTTTTCTCTGACATTTTTAGGCGGCACAACTAATCCAACTCCCAAATTTGATGTCTAGTTTCATTAACCTAACTTCTGGTAAGTGAGTTTTTCTCATGATCTTTCATCCTATGAGAGATGCTGATGCAGATGTTTTTCATACAACTAAAAGAGAGCCTTCAATTAACTCAAGGGTCTTTTGGATCATTTTAAATCTTTCTGAAAAAAGTAATATCTTAATTGTTTGGGGGGAGGGGAGGATGGCATTTGCTTAACAAAATGAAAAGCAGAGTCTGCAAACATCTAGCCCACAAATTAATAAGAGTATCAACAGCTGGACTTCAAAATTTCTTAGCTACGCTATTAGTGTTCCAATGATTTAACTATTAATGCTTAACATTAAAATCTATAGGTCAAGCCTCATCATTCTACTGAAAAAAGGTCGTGAAATCTAATTCAGAAGCTTTATATGTCTGGCCCTAAAATAAAAGAGCAGCTCGTATAGTTAGATGAGAAACCTTTTGTATGCATTCCTTAAGATGACAGTGTTTTGTGTACTAGGCAAAGCACTGACTACTACAAAGCATCCATGACTAAGAATGGTTGAAACTTGATTCCTCGTTAAACAAAGAAGATTTCTTGGGATATCTATGTTTCTTGTGATTGGGAATTTCTCTTTTTAGTGGACCAAATTGTTCAAGGTTACAATTTAGCTCAAATTTTGAGAGACTTCATAGAGAATGATAGCAAGATTTTGTTATTGTTAGATATAGAATTATGCATCGTTGAAGATCATTCAAATGATTGATTTGATAACTCCTCGTCAGGAAGTTGGTATTGGCCTCTTCCCATAGCTGTGGGCCTTACAGTCATTATTGAAGCAATTTCAATGCCTCGTGCTGGTCCAAACAAGGACACAGAAACCATCTGGACTTTAAAATTTATGCCAAAGATATTCAGTAGTAGGGATAATCTGAGTATATAGGAGTGCATATACTTCCCACCGTCCCAAAATGGGAGTCTGTATAACATCTCCATTTACCCTCTTTTACTTAAGGGCAAATTCAGAACATATCCAATCTACTCCTTCCGTTCCAAATTATAAGATTATTGACTTTTTTGGAAGTCAATTTAGTAAATTTTCAAACTCAAAATTAATATAATTCATTGACAATTATGAAACAATATATATTATAAGTAGAATTACTTTTTGCATAGTGTATGGTATTCATCATTGTATTGACTAGAATTAAGGGGCTGTTTGATTGTGTCTGGATGAGTCTGAATGGCATATATTTGGAATCGATCAGATTTCTTTGCTGTTTGATAAGCTTCCGCACGAGCTGAATGATTTCAGAATTCTTCTAAATCGGTAAGAAGTCTCTCATATCACTAAATTGTTTTTTACTTCTATATCCTCCACAAGCTAATTAAGAAAGTAAGAAACCGTATGACGTTTTTTTTTATTTCTTTTAATGATCTAATAATTTAATATATTGACCTTTTTTAATTTCATTCCATACATAATGATAATTTTAATTTTCAAAATTTAAAATTTAAAATTTAAAATAATAATTAAATTTCAAAAAATTAGCTATATTTTTTATAAAAAAAAAAATTTAATTACTCGCTATTTTACTTATTTTTATTTTTTTCTTTCCTAAAATAATATTAATTTTAAATATTAGTTATTAATTATTTGAGTTATTAATTATTTGCTATTTTATTATTATATTAATTAATTAATATATGAATTATTATTATATTAGTTATTAACTTGGGTTAAAATTGTTTGAATTATTCAATACTTTGTTTGATAATTTGTTTGAATTATTTATTTTCATGTGTTGAACAATAAATATTGTATTTAATTTTTTTTTAATACATCCACACAAAATTATAAATTATATACTTGTTTACATTTGATTGCCTCTTAATAGACATAGTTACCTCGGAATGCCTCTTAATCAATTGAAAATGAAAGGAAATTTTTTGATAATTTTTTATATAAATATATTAATTATGCAATTTTTATTAAATTGAATATTTAAATTTATTAAATAAAATTTTACCCTTTAAAATGGTAAAATAGTGTCATGACAACTTACTTTTCAATTATCAAACAATTTTTTTCGAGACCTCATAACCATTCAGATGATCTAATTTATTAAGACATCATAATCATTCAGATCTTAATTCAAGTTTATCAGGGGTAAAATTAAAAATTATTAAGATGTTTGAACCATCAATTATCAAACAATTTTTTCAGTCACTCCATTCAGCTCATTCAGTTTAATCATTTAGAACCATTTCATTCAGTTTTATCAAACAACTCCCAAGTAAATCAATGTCAATTTTGAGTCTAAAAATGTCTCAAGTTGATTTCAAAAAATCAATAATGAGGGAGAGTACTTTCTTTTGGTGTGTAACTACCAAACTGTTTATAAAAAAATTGTTTCTAACAATTCTATTTGGGAGGCACAAAAAATGAAAATGGGATGAACCAAAAGAAACAATGTTATTGACATAATCAGTAAAGTTAGAAAACCTCAATACCGACCGGACAATATATAAATGATTATTTACAGGGGTGAAATTGTAGATGATTATTCAATTTAATCAAAACTGAATAAAGTAGTGATTATCCAATTTAGTTCAAGGAACAACAAGAATCTAATTCAATGAATTTGAAAACCCAAAAAATAATAGCAATCACACTAGAAAATCGAGAGAGAAAGACTAACTAGTTGTTAAGAATGGCCGGAGAAGATTGAGGAATGCGCTTCAAAAGGACTTGAACTACCTCCTCAGCTTGCAGACTGCCGTATACGAAGACGTTATGGAGGCCGATTGAATTATTCTCCACAGAAACTGAACTCGATTCCATCCTCTCTCTCTCCCTGACTTTGTTGGAAAGGGTTGCAGGGATTTTGCAGGAGAAGAAATGTGAAGTTTTTGTATAATAGGAGGGTGTTCCAAGAAGTCAGGAGTCCATGTGTCTAAAGTAGAATGATTGATGGGTTTTTTTTTTATCCTACGACCAGTTTTCCGGGATTGCGACTATACTATGCGTTGACCTGATTATTTTGGTCTAGTCATGGTGCACCCTAGTTTATTTAATAATTCAGATTTAGTAATAGTTCATATGTATATATTATGACACTCGGAGTTGTTATTAAAATAGGATTGTGTTTCTTTATTTGAAGGAATAAGGAGTCATTCTTCTAGTTGGATGCGAGTGGAGGTGACTTCTATATATACGACTACAAGCTAGGGTTGAAAAGAGAAACAAACTTGTCCAGATTAAACTGGAACAAGGGTTAGAATACTTGCCTTTAGCGTCTTACAGATATAACACGTGCACTTTAAGTCTTTAGGATCTCTACCTTGAAATTTTGACCTGCAAAAATGGTTATTTGCAAGGTTGAGCTCAACAGCCCAACAAAACCATTTTTGCAAGGTTGAGCTCAACAGCCCAACAAAATTTAACAGTTTTCATGCATCACGTAGCACATAAGATACAAACTTATTAATATTATTGAATAAGATAGAACTTTATTGTATCCAACCAGATTGTTTTGGTTCGGATTCCCGACTAAGTATGAACATCCCGAAGACAATATGATAGGGCACAAGAGATACAACACAAATACACAACTTGTACTCCCAATATTATTATAGTGAATTACTCTCTCTCTCCGTGGTTTTTTCCCAATTGGGTTTTCACGTAAATTCTTGTATTCATACTTTATATTTCTTTATTTATGTTTATGTGAATGTATTTCGTGAGTTTGATTTCACAACAATTAATACAATCAACCGTTGGCGCTATTTTGGCATGTCCTTTTGGGTGATTTCGTCAGGCGTACAAAATCAGGCGTTAACACTATATATCCCCACTCAAACAAAGCTTTCGAAACAGCCCGAAACCTATCGGAGTTTTATGTTTTTTCAATGGAAGTCGAACTCAGCACAAGTTGATCTCATACTCTCCTTTACACCATTAAGCCAAGCGACAGGTTCAATGGTTGATGCAATCAAGAAATTATTTATTTATTTTTTTGGAATTACAATGGGCTCCGTCAAGTCCGAGCTAATCACGCACCACACCATACAACATCGATTAATTAATTTGGGCATCAATACTGCATTAACGGAGTTTTAGATGTTTTTAAGAATTACAGTGGGTTGATCCCACACCGCATCACACCATTGATTAATTGATTTGGGTGTCAATACTAAGGTTGTAAACGAGTCAACACAGTTCGAGCTCGATAATACGTTAACAATGTGGACGCCGAGAATTTTGATTCCTAATTGTTCTTTCTACTCTTTGTATTTCGTTAGGTCAATTAATTTATTAAAGAGTGAGATTTTAGGAAAAGACCGACATAAATGCTAACGATTTGAAAATATTGATTTTAATGATTTAGTCGAATTAGACAGAGCGCTAGTTGATATGAGTTCGAAAGGATATATCAACTCATCTAGATTTTTAAGGTTTTCGCAATATGGCCCAATATGTGACTCCCTAGAATTGGTCTTGAACCCGAGATTCATAGAATTGTGGGTTTTTGCGTTTAGAGGAAGGTGTTAGACACCCCGACTTCGTGAAACACTCTGATTCTGTGACTTTTTTCATTCCCTAAACATAAAGTATGTGTGTGTAAAGCTTTTGAACAGGCGTTTAAGTGCTTTATTTTGAAAGTAGTGTTGTGCCCCTTTGAACTTATGCCATAAGGGTTTGATTTATAGAAAAATTCATTTTTTCAGATAAAGCATATGGAAGTAAATTTTTTGAAAAGATGGTTTTCAAACCCTTCGCAAAATATGAATCGAAATCCTTTGATACTTCCAATTTTATTCTAGAAGCGACTTGATTTGATTTTAATTGAGATGCGAAGCATCTTCGAAGGCTAAATCGAAACTATTAATATAAGGGTCGAGCCCCTTATGGGCATGGAAGTCATCGAAGTGAGCCCGATCACCCACAAATAGGCCTGGCAAAATATGGTTATGGGTTGGTTTTGGTTTTCAAAATATGGTTATGGTTCCATTTAAAAAATAAAACCATATTAACCATTTTTAATATGAGTTGTGTGAGTTGGAACTATATGGTTATAGTTCAAAACCATATTAACCATTTTAAGATGTTTTGACTTTTAAACAAAAATTTTAAAAAATGAAATTGTGACCATCACAATTAAATTAATTAAGTAATAATATGATATAAAAATTATTAATATAAATAATAAAATGCTAAAAAACTATACTAATAAAATTTTAAATTAAAATTATTAATATCCTTTCATATTTAAATAATAATATGGTTGTGTGAGTTGTGTTTTTTGAAGAACCGATGTAAGGGTACGTAATTTGTTTCATTATTCTTTCTTCTTCTAAGAACTGTAATTGTATTGTATTGGGTTGGAGAATTCAAAATAGTACAACCATGTAGCACACCCATTGAATGGAGTTATGATTCTGATTAATATTTTAAATAATAAATTTAGTTATTTAAAATTGAATAAAAAATACAACGGATATAAATTTTACTATTCCATATTTATGACTATTCCGATTTTGAAATACAAAATACTATTTAAATTAAAAAAAAATAATATTGAAAATCCATCACATTTCAGTGATAGGGGATTAAAAAATTAGTCCTGTAGTCTTGTTTATAACTTTAGTTGGTTTGAATTGTTTCCATCAATGCCAATGGTGCGGTGCCGCGAATATTGTATACCTTCTATAGTTTAATTATCAGTTGTGTTTGTTTTATTTATCTCACAATATTTTCGATTTGGATCGGAATAGAATATGGGTTGAAAAATGGTTAACCGGTTGAGAACTATATTTGTTTTAAAAAAATATGGGTCCAAACTTTAACCAACCTGAATAAATAAAAATGGTTAACCAACCCATTTGGTTCCAGTTAATATGGTTTGACCCAACAGTTAACTAACTATATTGCCAAGTCTACCCACAAACCACAATGTCCCTATTTCAGGGCCTTAATTCCGGATACCATTTTAAGATCCAAGATTACATGTACAATGGATGATATGTTGATATTACAACTAAAACTAGTCCATCACTGGAACCGAGTCCAGATCTATTTAGAAGATCCTTAATCACACAGTTCCTAGGCTCACATGATATTATTTAAAAAGCATGCTAAGAATATATCTTAAAATGATATATACACGCCCACTAACTCGGTTAACAAGTGATTTATCGATTAAATCATTGAACTCGAGTAGTTTGGGTCCCACTTCCACTAGATATGGATCTAGGATATCATGGGAAAGCAAAATTATTTACAAAACTAGAAAATAAACTAGATCTATGTACTTAGATCTAAGTCTATCTAGCCTAAGGGGTCAATCTATAAAGCTTTTGGACCGGTTAAATACTAGATCTAGTCAAAACACTGTAAATACCGACTATATACACAAAATAATCGGTAAAAAGCTATATATATGCACAACCAAACAATATATATATATAGCACTTATATATATACTAAAGCAATAAATAACCACAGATTTGAGAAGATCTTACAATATGGCGCGAGAACTGTACAAAGGAGGGCTAAAAGCTTGCACGAACTTGATTTAATCAGGTAGAAAATTGATATAACAAGATTTATATGTATAGAAGTGTTTAAAATAGAGATTTACAGTGTTTAATAAGATCAAGATTTAAGGTATTTCTCTCTCTAACTCGCGACTTCTCTCTCTCCAAAATGCTTTATCTCCCAAATTAGTTGAAAACTCGACCATTTAAAGAGGAAAAGTGGAGTCGCAGGTATAATGGAGGCAGCCGCAGGTACACCTGCGACGCCCTAAAGTGGACCCCACTTGCTCGCTTTTCGTGTTGTGAAGTCAATTTTTGTGCAGTCTGCTTAAATGTCCATAACGCGTAATCCGGGAGGAGTTAGGAGACGTGCCATATCATTTCGGAAAGCTCTTTCTGATAGCTTCTCAATGGTATATTATTTGTCCCATTTTGAGTTCGGGAAGGCATAAAAAAGGGAAACAACTATCCCTGGGTAGATGTCCGCTAGTTATTTGCCTTGTTGTGCCCTGGAAAGCTTGCTCCTTTCAATCCAGGAATAGTTGGCAGACATGACATACCATTCTGGAAAGCTCTTTTAGAGAGCTACGCAATGACATCGGGTTTGAACATTTCTGAATCCAAGAAGATGATCCATGACCATAATAACATCTTACGGTATTCTCGGGTAGTCCGTGGATCTGTCTTGCGTAGTTTGAACTCAGGATTGTTGCGGTGGTTCCATGTGAGCCTATCCTTAGTCGGATGATTATTTTTTATGTTGTGTTGGCAAAATTACATCGTTATATTCTCAGGATTGTCTCAGATATTGAACTTGTGATGTTATCTTCCCTCGGGGTTATCTCCAGGGTGTAAAAAGACGTTTTTGCCTTCCTGCGTGGTTAGTAAAAGGAAAGTGAAATTCTGAGTGTCTACAGATTCCCCTCTTTTTCATGTTTATGCAATGCAATGAAATGAACATGACAAAAACTACTAGACACTTAAAATATGAAAAAGGTATATCTAATGATGCAATGCCATATGTAGTTATATATGAGTGTTAAAATTTGAAAAGATTACTCCTGTCTGATAGGGAGGATGATTATTATACTGTTGTCATCGGGCGTTGCCGATGTCTTCATTGATTGTATCGCAAATCGCATATCAACACACATCGCATTTCACATAGTGGAAATCTTACATCGTAAATCACACATAGCACTTCATATTTTCCCAATCATACTTCGCAAATAGCAATTCGCAAATCGCATTTCACACATCGCACTTTGCAAATCACAAATCCCATATCAAATCACATATTAATGATCGCATTTCGCATGCCATAAATTGTACTTCGCACGTCGTACTTCATATTTTCCTAATTGCACTTCACAAATCGAAAATCACACTATGTAAATTGCACTTCGCACTTCATCTTTTCACAATCGCATTTCGCACTTCATATTTTTCCAATCGCACTTTGCAAATCGCAAATCACTTATCAAATCGCACCACAAATCGCATATTGTATCGCAAATCACATTGCCACCACTGGGGATTGCTGGTGCCTTCACTAAAGATATTTTCTAACAGATTACACCATTGGGCATTTTCGATGCCTTCGCTGAAGATAGTTCTTAACGACTTACACTACTAGATATTCCCGTTGCCTTCGTCGAGGCTGACTCCAACGACTTAAGTTCCATCGGGGATTGATGCCGATGTTGATGCCTATTGTTGGGTAAAATCTAATTATGCACAACACACAAGTATACGTGGTCAACAAGTAATAAAGTGAAAGTAGAGTATCGTTCCCACGAGGAATTATTAATACAAATTACCAAATACTAACTCTTAACCAAACTAATTTTATTTAAACAGGCAATTTAAGATTATGAATTAAATTATTTAACTACACTAATTCTAATTACCACTAATTACAAATCAGATTATGGAGATTTAAGATCACAACTTCAGTTATTACTTCATTTAAATTAATACACTTCTTATCAATTATGCTCACTATTCTGAATTGTTAATCAAGAACACATAAATAAATATGTCCATCTCTCAATGCATCATACTCAAATCAACTTAAATCCACGGATGATAGAATTAAGAAGAACACCCTAATTAACTAATTTACTATATCTCTATGTGAATTAAAATTAAAAGGGATTTTAAGCACAAGTTCTCTATCTAATTACATGCGATGTATAGGTATATCTCTATCTTAGACATAAATTATGTATTCCAACGCCATGCAGAAAATACAATCACATGCTATTATGATAAGATCTAAATCTATAATTCATCTCTCGATTTTATATAGATTATCACAGTAATTTTTAGTTAGGCAATTAAGCAACTCATCACAAATCATAATAGACAATCCAAAAATAATCACAATAATTAATAGAGAAGCATACTAAAAATAAACTATGTAATAAGTTCCATTGTAATCTTAAACAATATATTTATTTCATGATTAATGAATTAAAACTATGAATCCACAATTGAATAAACATTAAAAGACAAAAATAAGAGTAGAGTGAAGAATAAATCTGTTGTCAGCAAACTCTATCTTCCTCAAGCTCCAGCTCTTGATCTTCAATGGTCTCCAAGTTGCTTCAATCTCCAAAACTAATAAGAACTAGCGTTTTGTCCTAATCTACTATAATCTAATTTAATGAAATTCTTCCTCCTAATCCTTGCAATTCTCCTCCTTTTATATGTCTCTTTCATATGTCTTTTAGTCCTCTTGGAAGTCCTTGATCAATCAGCTCGAACCAATTCTTCTTAAACTCAAATTCTGAAAAACTCCTTTTTCTTCCCGACACCCCCGCCCCGGCGGTTTTTTTTACTAACTAGGCCCGTCCCGGCGGGGGTTCCTTCTGTTTTTGCCTCAGTACCCCCGCCTCGGCGGGGGTTTTGTATGTATAATGTTCGCCCCGACGAGAGTCCTTTTTTGGAAATTTTCCACTTTGACATCCTTTGGAAAAATGACCATAACTTCTTCTTCTGAACTTTGATTTCGATGATTCAAAATGTTACGGAAATAGGAGACGTAGATCTACAACTTTCATTCTTTGAGTTTTTTGAAATAAGGGCTGGAGCAATGCTGAAATTGGCTCTGAAGTGGCTATACGTAAATAGCAAGCCAAAAATGCGAATCTAGCAACCGCAAACGTTGATCCAAGTAACTTTTGTCCCAATTCCTACAAAATAACATAAAACATACATGAATAGACACAAACCCTTAAAAACTTCCAAAATATTAAGCTCAAATACACTCAATTAATGGATATAAAACCCACTCATCAAATAACCCCAAACTTAAACCTTTATTTGTCCTCAAACAAAAACACAAAAGAACTAAAAATAAATAACCTAACCCAACTATATGAATGCATATGCATGATCTACTTCCTAATATACCTATGAACCCAGTAATAAATTAATATTATATATAGCATCAGGCCTCAAAGATATCAATGATACTCAAATAATATATCCAATCAAGTCAAAGTCCATAACTCTAACCAGTTAGTCAATCCAAACCTGTCATCACCCATGTTGTGCGTGTGTGTGCTTGTTAACCATTCTAACCAACCACAGTTCAAGAAGCTCACATAACAAACTTCTTAGAAGGAAAATTTTAGTTCCAATTCAATTACTTTTATGAACATGACAACTCCGATTAAAACTAAGCAATTACCAAGTCTAAGGGTAAATACAGGATTTATTTCTACTTTTATTCAATCACGAGGGCATTTTTGCTCTTTCTCATGTTTTATTCATTTTTTTATTTTTCTCATGGCTGTGCAATGTCTTATTTCCTTAGGCTTTTTAATGCTACCTTAACGAGCTTTCGACCAACGACTCCCAAGTCATTAAGACCTTAGGGCGCTAGGTGTAAAGACAATCTCCTCGGGCTTACTTACTCAAGTAACAAAGGCCACAAAACTAGACAAGCATGCCACTGTGTTTATTCTGTTTTTTTTCTTTTTCTGGATTTTCTATTATTTATTTATTTTTCATCATTTTTCTCTTTTTTTTCTTTTGTAATATATATACCCCATAGATTCCCCCAAACTTAAGCTTTTACTTCATTCTAACCTTTATTGCCAATTCACTAATTTCCTTAAATTTTAACCAAGATTTTCCCCCAGAAACAAAATTATGAAACCCTTGAACCAAGTGGATTAAAACAGTTAAACTTTAAGTGCTAACCGGTTACATAAGTTTCAGATAGGCTTATATTATCATCATGATTAAAATGAGAACTCATCATCAATTATCAACACTGTTCAAGTTAACAAACAAAACCAATCTTATCATAGGCCGAGCTAAATTCAAACCAATCCATTAGCTAGATTCATGCAAATATTATATATGCAAACACTCAATACAAAAGAAAATTTTTTTTCTTTAAAAATGAAACATGCCTATAATATGAAAAAATAAACATACTAACTAATGCAATGTATGTGAACTAAACAATTATGTAATACAATATGATCCACCCCCACACTCAAAGTGAACAATGTCCTCATTGTTTAAATAAAAAGAATTGAAGAGTTAAGGACTTCCCTGATTTATTAAGCATCGTGCGCGACCTCCGCATCATTGATGATTGGTGGCGGATAAACCATCAACGGCTAAGGTTCATTCAAAATGATCTAGAGTCAATGAAAAATCCATGCAATTTGTGAAGTTGATGGAAAAATTCTTACCCAATTTGATAAATCCGTTCAATTACTTGGACAACCACTTCTTGAATATGAGCATGTTGTGTGTGCGCGACATTGTCCGATACGAGAATAGGAGTAAGAGCTTGTAGAGAATAAGGTAATTTGGGTGTATTGAGTTCAGCCGAGAAAGGATGTGTAAAAGTGTAGATGCATGTGGGGTGTAGAACTTAATGAATTAGGTGGAGAATAATGAATGTCAAGAGAATGGATGAGAGTGGGTGGAGCTAAGCTTAATGAGTTTCTGGGACTGAATTCGATGGTAGGACATTGGTAATCGAAGTTAGGATGGAGAGGGAATGGCTTTGTTCGAATGAGATTGGGATTTTTCGTTAATCACTGCAGTTCTGCTAAGCCCACCGGGGCGGGACATTTTTGACCGTGAAAGCCCACTGGGGCGGGCATGCTCTGTTCTGAAAAATTTTCCTCAATTTATGTGCATTTACTTCCCTTTCCATAATCTTTTGTCTATCCATTGAACCTCCAATACATACAATGAAGAGAGACAACATGGATTAGAATAGCACTTTTGTAAGACCCCAACTTTTTATAAATGAAATTTAATTTCCTCTATTTATTATTTTGAAATAGTAAGGGTTGAATTGATTAATGTGGTTAGTTATGGGTAAAATGCGCAAATATTTTAAAATAAGCAGGTGGTTATAAAATATTCATTGTTGTCGGGGAATATTCGTTTCAGTCGTGGAATATTCTTCATTGTCGGGGAATATTAAATGACGGAGAGGGCGATTTTTGTGGGCCCCATGCGAAAGCGATTGGATGAAGAAAAGCGACAAGTATAAGTTGTTTATAAATAATGGTATGAGTTATTCACATAATTATCTTGTTGGAATACCGGTGTTTAAAAACACGATGAATACGCGTTATTCGCACAAGAAAGCACCAGTATTGCACCAATTATTGATTCTTACGTAAGAAGGCACTACTCAATAGTTATTAAAGTAATTTCATTGCTCAAAGATTTTATTTTATCGATTTAATAATTGTTGCATTGATATTCTATATTACGAGTTGTTTCAATAATTATCACTACATGTATTTTCCATTATCGAAGTAATAATTCATATTATCTGAATAATATTATTAGATAACATTCTTTGGTAATGTCTAGAAAGTTCTGTCAAGGAGAGGTTTGATCACCTAATTGCATGCCAAAGAAGGAAAAATTCTTATTCGAAAGCCCCTCTTTCGGGAAGCTGCCTGGTCATCGATGATTGTGATTCTCGTAATATTATTTGTGAATAATTAATTATTGATTTATATGATGAGGAAAATATTCATTTTATGTGGATATAGATGGAGAAAATTTTTAAAGTGACAATTGTTGAAAATCGATATTTTATCTTTTCTGATAAAATAATATTTTATTATATTATTATAATATAATAAATGATGATATTTTTACAATGAATGTGGGATATATGAGTATGTGAGGAGGAAGAGTATTGTTGTTGCAAAAGTTGTTTAAAACATGTTAAACATGTCTATGGGTCCATTTCTTGACTGAAATTTGATTATAGCCTGTAAAATCGCCCGTTTATGGATTTCGGTCAATTTTTGTTTGGAATTTGGAAAAACTTAAACTTTCAAAGTTGTGGAGAATTGAATTTCCTATAGAAGGATATAAGATTCGAATTTTTCTGACAAAAGGGCTATTTATTATGAATTATTGAAGTTCCGGATTAATTGATTAACATTTTTTTTGGAGTTTTAAGTGACTTTTGCGTAAAAAAACGTTTTTGTTACTTTAATTGAGTGGGTGGCTGATCTCTTGATTCAATTAGTGTGCGTAGTAGGTTTTAGAAAAATAATAATATTATTTATTAAATTTTCTGCTTTGGTGTTCTAAGCATTTTCCTATAAATAGGTGCTTAAGTTAGAATTGAAAATCACACCGTAAAAGCCAAGTTTTTCTCTCTTTCTCTCGATATATTGAGCGTATTTTTGTGAGTATTTTAGTACTTTGAGTATTTCTATATGATTGCAAGTTCTTTCAAGACTATATCCAAATGTAAGCACTATCCTTTTGAGGTAAGGGATATTATTTTTTAAAATGATATTATTTCTTCAATATCATTATGCGAAATATTAGTTGGAACTTTTTATCAAATTTGGAACTTTTTCATGCCGGGATTACTATTCATGAGTTATTATTGATGAGTTACTATTCATGAGTTACTATTCACGAGTACTATTCACGAAGCATGATGATGTTTTTGTGAAATTTCTATCTTTTGGTGTCGAGTTACTATTCACGATATAAGACACTATTCACGATATATCAAGACTATTCACGATATCGACACTATTCACGAATACGACACTATTCACAAAAAATTAAATTTTCTTTTCTATGTCCAAGATTGTCTCATTATAGTTCCTATCTTTGATTGGATCTATGTTTTGGTCTTCATTCTTGAATTTTACTCCACCGTTATTTATGAAGTATTTTTGAACTTGAGTTATTTAAAGTATGAATCCTTAATACTTGTTCTTTTGTTTCATTGGATTCGTTTTCTTTAAAATATTTTTCATCATCCTCACCCTAAATGATGATATTATTGAATATCTTTGGCTTTGTAGTGCAAAAGATGAATGATTTCGATGAATATCTTTGGCTCAGAGTGCAAAGATGAACATGTGTTTAGATGAACATGATTAATCGATGAATATCTTTGGCTCAGTAGTGCAAAGATGAATATTTGATTCCAGATATATATTGATTGATGTTAAGGAGGATAAAATATTGATGATAAACTTTTAAATTCATATATAGAAGATAGTAGATTTTATTCTCTACTTAACTCTTCTAATGAATTATTATTTCATTTGTAATATTAATTTAAAACTTGTTGTCTATTGTATTCTATTAGATTTTTCCTGTTGAAGACTAACGATAATTTGTTCTATATTATCTTAGTCATAATGTTCTTTCTTGGGCTAGTTGAGCTCACCCTTTTCCTTTTTGTTCCATTTTTCTTCTCGGGGAGGCGAGAATGTAGCGAGTACTAGTCGGGTATGGAATGAAGGTTTTAGAAAGTCGCGTTTTAGTAGTCCTCACCATTTTGTAAAATAATGTGTTAATAATTGTCTTGAGGACTTATTTGAGTGTGGATATTGTCTATATGACAATATTTGTATTTAAACTCACGCTTTTTATGTTGTATTAATAAAGTTATAGTTGTTTTACGTACCATGTATTTTGCGACTCAGAATGGGTGTTGTATACCTATTTTGGGGCGCCACAAAATTGTTAATATCGAGCTTAGGATATGGTCTCTGGCGGAGATCGTGGAATAGTACTAGGAGGGAGAGACGAGTAATCCTTCGCTAGTGTGTCATACCTAAGCTTATTTGTTGGTCATTGAAGTATATGGTTAATATGTGATATGTTAATTTGTTTAATTAACCCTTGTTTTATGGCGTATTTAAGAATGGCATTTGAGAATATTACGGTGGAGTTAATGAGACCGTGTGGAAACACCTTTAATCACCACCCGTGGGAACGTGCACACAGAAGGCAATATTCCTCCCGTAAACAACACCACCGCGAGCGATGATGAACGACGGATGTTTAGGAGGTTTTGCGGTTCATGCAAAAACCGACGAGGAGACTCGTGTCTGTAATACGGTGGAAATGATAAGAACGCTTGCGACTTATCACTTACCAAGCAGTTTAAAGAGTTGGGACCACCAGAATTTAAGGGAAAGCCAGATCCGATCATGGCGAAAACGTGGATCAAGCAAATTATCAAGATATTCGATGTCTTGGGATGCACGGAGGAACAGAAGGTTCCATTCGCCACCTTTATGTTCCGTGGCGAGGCAGACACTGGTGGGAGTCTGTGAAATGTACCCAGCCTGCCGCACTCAGCATGTCTTGGAAAACGTTTCAGAAACTTTTCAACAAAAAATACTTTCCTGAAAGTATTCGCCATATGAAGGAGGTAGAGTTTATTAGACTAGAACAAAACAACATGACGGTGTCCCAATATGAGGCGAAGTTCGCAGAGTTATCCAGGTTTGCACCTCATTTGGTAGAGAATGAGGAACGAATGACGAGGATGTTTCTGAGAGGTTAAAAACCCGAGATTCGGCAATATCTTATCTCTCATAAATTTTCTTTATATTCAGATGTTGTCAACAAGGCTCAATTATTAGAGCGAGATAGTGAGTACGTTCAACCAAGGGATCGTAACCAAGGTCATACCGGTGGCAGTAGTCATCGGAGCAATGAAAACCAGCGGGGAGGAAAACATTCAGACAAAAGCGGTAACCACTCTGGTGGTAATCGTGGCCATGAAAATAGAAGAAGCGAGCCTGGGGAGATTTTAAAAGAGGAGATTCAACAATGACAATGTGAAGACGTCCAAGACCAGAGAAGAATTGGTTCTAAGGGAGGAGAACGACCACCGGTTATATGCTATAAGTGCGGAAAAGAAGGACATATCAGCCCAAACTGCCCACAACAGTTTAAGGTATGTTATAACTGTGGAAAGGAAGGGCATATCGCTCGAGATTGCACTGTAGCGAAACCAAGTCCAGCGGGGATGGTGACTCAAAAGGTTGTCCCAGAAAAGTCAAAGTCAACGGTTCCTGGAAGAGTGTTTGTCGTGACTGGTCAACATGCGAGGAACCCAAACGAGGTGATCACGGGTAAGCTAATCATAAATTCATGCGAAGTTTATACATTACTAGATACCGGTGCTACCCATTCATTTATCTCTCCTGCTTGTGCTCAACGTTTAAACTTGACTCCGGAGAAATTAGACTTTGACCTATCTGTGGAAACTCCGTTAGGAGAAACTTTCATCACATCCACTGTTTATAAATCTTGTTTGATCCAAGTTGGTACCATCACATTACCTGTTGACCTTATCTCTTTAAAGATACTTGCTTTTGATGTGATTTTAGGGATTGATTGGTTAACTACTCATCATGCCAAAATTGATTGTTTTCGTAAGGTTGTTAGTTTTCATATTTCTAATCAACCTGTTGTTCAAATTCAAGCAACTAAACCATTAAAATCAATCATCGTCATATCAAGTCATAAAGCTATTCGTTTATTGAAAACGGATGTCAAGCTTTCTTAGCCCATGTTATGGATTTGAATAAAGACACGCCGATTTGAATAATATTCTGTTGTTATTGACTTTCCGACGATTTCTCAAGAACTTCCCGGCCTACCCCCGTAACGTGAAGTTGAATTCTTTATTAACCTTGAACCTGGTACAAAGCCCATTTCTAAAACCTCATATCGAATGGCTCCTATTGAACTTCAGGAGTTAAAGGTCCAACTACAGGAGTTGTTGGACATCGGTTTCATTCGTCCTAGTACATCTCCTTGGGGTGCTCCTGTTTTATTTGTAAAGAAGAAAGACGGGAGTATGCGACTTTGTATCGATTACCGGGAATTAAACCATGTCACTATCAAGAATAGGTATCCGCTACCTCGTATTGATGACCTATTTGACCAGTTGCAAGGAGCAAAATTCTTTTTAAAAATCAATCTTCGTTCTTGATATCATCAGCTGAAGGTTAAAATTGAGGATATTCCAAGCGCCCCGTAACTCTCAATGACAGGCATTATGAATTCCTAGTCATGTCCTTTGGATTGACTAATGCTCCTATGCTTTCATGGATATGATGAACCGAGTATTCAAGGATTATTTGGATCGATTCGTTGTTGTCTTTATTGATGACATCCTCATATATTCCAAAAGCCGTGAAGATCATGAACGCCATTTTGAAGTCGGCATCGCGAAGGCTTCGTGATAACAAGCTATATGCCAAGTGAAGAAATGCGAGTTCTAGCTTGAGGAAGTAGCATTCCTTGGGCACGTGGTGTCAAAACATGGAGTATCCATTGACTGACGAAGATTGAAGCAATACAAAGTTGGGAGCAACCAAAGGCGGTGGCCGAAGCACGTAGCTTTTGGGCTTAGTTGGTTATTATCGGAGATTTGTGGAAGGATTTTTAGAATCGCTAATTCGATTAACTCGGTGACTCAGTAAAGATACAAAATTGTATGGAGCGAGGAATGCGAGAAGAGTTTCCAAGATCTCAAGAGGAGACTCATTTCTAAGACTGTTCGACAATAATACCATCCGTATACGGATGGATTTGTTATCTACTGGTGATGCTTCGTGCAAAGGGTTAGGATGTGTTCTCATGCAACGTGGGAAAGTCATAGCCTATGCCTCGCAACAACTTAAAGAATATGAGAGGAATTATCCTACTCATGATCTAGAGTTGGCAGCAGTCGTTTTCGCGCTAAAGATCTGGAGGCACTATCTATATGGGGAAAAAGTGGAGATATATTCAGACCATAAAAGCCTCAAATATTTCTTCACCCAAAAGGAACTTAACATGCGGCAACGACGTTGGCTCGAGCTATTGAAAGATTATGACCACACTATTCAATACCATCTTGGAAAAGAGAACGTGGTAGCTGACGCATTAAGTAGAAGATCATACGCGGGAACAAATGCGATGTTGTTAAAACAAAGGACCATTTTGTGTGATTTACAAAAGATGAAGATAGAATTCAAGACGTCGGGGACCCATGCAATGATGTCAAGTATACGTATAGAACCAACTTTAATCGAGAAAGTTAAAGTTGTTCAAGCCACAGACCCGGAGCTGATGATTATGAAGAAGAAAGTACAAGAAGGTGCTATTCCGGAAGCAAGAATCGATGAAGACGGAATACTTCAAGTCCACTCCAGACTTTGTGTTCCTAAAGATTCTGATTTGAAGTACAAGATCATGATGGAGGCACACAATACACCATTTGAAATCCATCCTGGAAGTACCAAAATGTATCGTGATCTTCCACATACATTTTGGTGGAACAATATGAAGAGAGAGATTGCAAAGTTTATCTCGATGTGTTTAACTTGTCAACTTGTAAAGGCGGAGCATCAAGTACCAAAGGGTCCATTGTAACCACTTGAGATTCCGAAATGGAAGTGGGAACACATTACTATGGATTTCGTTACAGGTCTTCCCAAGGTTTCTCAAGGCATAGATGCGATTTGGGTTATTGTTGATAGATTAACCAAGTCAGCCCATTTCTTGCCTATACGTGAGACTTATTCCCTTGAACGTCTTGCTAGCATTTACGTAAATGAGATTGTAAGATTGCATGGCATGCCAGTATCCATAGTTTCGGATCGTGACCCAAGATTCACTTCAAGATTTTGGGTTAGCTTGCAAAAAGCTATGGGCACGGATTTACGATTTAGTTCGGCATACCATCCTCAAACGGACGGACAATCAGAGAGGACTATTCAAACTCTTGAAGATCTATTAAGACTTTGTGTCCTCGATTTCAAAGGGAGTTGGGATAAGTATTTACCATTGGTGGAATTTTCCTACAACAACAGTTATCAGGCAAGTATAGGTGTGGCTCCATTCGAAGCATTGTATGGACGAAAGTGTCACTCTCCAATATGTTGGGATGAGGTGGGTGAAGCAACATTGTTGGGACCCGAGTTGGAACGTATGACTACAAAAAAGATCTAAATGATTCGACAATGTATACAAACGACACATGATCAACAAAAGAGTTATGCGGATCTTCATCGAAAGGATGTGGAATTTAGTATTGGGGATCATGTATTGTTGCGTGTGGCTCCATGGAAGGGAGTTGGTCCATTTTAGATTCTTGAACGAGTAGGAAATGTGGCCTATAGACTCGCGTTACCTCCGAGCATGTCTCGTGTTCATAATGTTTTTCACATATCTGTGCTTCGTAAATATGTGAAGGACTCGAACCACATTATTGAGTTAGAACCAGACGAGATAGCCGAAGATTTAACATACGAGGAGGTACCTGTCAAGATCTTGGATAGGAAAGAGCATGTCTTACGTACTAAGGTTATACCACAAGTTAAGGTTTTGTGGAGAAACCATGTTATTGAAGAAATGACCTAGGAGTTAGAATCAGAAATGAAAAAGAGGTATCCTTACCTTTTCGAAACACCAAGTACGTACGTCAATTTCGAGGACGAAATTTCATAAGAATGGAAGGTTGTAAGACCCCAACTTTTTATAAATAAAATTTAATTTCCTCTATTTATTATTTTGAAATAGTAAGGGTTGAATTGATTAATGTTGTAAGACCCCAACTTTTATAAATAAAGATGAATTTTCTAGAAATATTATTTTTGAATATTATGGAGTAAATTTGATATAATGTTATAGTCAGGTAATATTTATAAATTTTGCAAAGTAAGCAAGTTGTTATAAAATATTCGTTTGATTCCTGGGAATATTCTTTTTGTTTGGGAATATTCAGACGACCAAGACAATCATTGGTGGACCCCATTACGGAATTATTGTCGGATTGAGAAAACGACAAAAATACTTTATGAAAATAACGGTGGAGGTGTTACCTGTTAAAACTGCTTGAACTACCCTAAGTAGTAAAAGTACAAAGATGCTGTGGTTGCATAGTAGACATGCTTACGTGAGAAGTCACTCAAACCTATACTCAATTATTGCTACAAGAATTGTCCGCATCATATCTCTTATATTATTTATTCAATTATTGTCACAGTATCATTTGTATAATATGTTATATTATTAAATCAATTATTGAGACGACAAGTTATAAATGATTAATAATTGTTGAAAGATTAAATATGTGTTGCTTAAAAATAAAATGATTTGTGGTAATATTTATTCAATCCTTGATGTATATAAAGAGTCTATTATGAGACGTTTGTGGTAAGTTTGGTTATTTTATGGGGGGCCCATGTGTCATCATCTAAGAGTCTCTTCGTCAATAGTAATTACCTTCGTCAATAGTAATTACCTTCGTCAATAGTGATTACCTTCGTCGATAGTAACTACCTTTACCAGACGTCAAACCACTTGCCGTTTCATATTACAGGCGTCGAACCAATTGTCGTTTCATATTACAGGCGTCAAACCACTTTTCTTTTCACATCACCAGTCGTCAAGCCACTTGCCTTTTCACATTTCAAGTGCTAAGCTAGAAATCTTCTATAAATAGAGGCCTAGTGCTTCATTATTTTCATTTAATTCATTCAAGCTATAGAGAGAGAAAGTATAGAGAGAATAAGAGAGAAAGAAGAAGAGTATTCTGTTACTACACTACTGCAGTATTCAATCTACTACTAATGTAAGGGGTGTTATTCTTTCTTATTCATGAAGAGAACTGTTGTTATTCCATTGCTTATTATTTTGTTGGAATAACCTGTATACGCGGTTTACCCTATACTTGGTGACATTCTTCTATTATTCTGTTGGAACATCCTGTCTATGTGTTTTACACCGGACTTGGTTTCGTCTTTATTATTATTCTGTTGGAACATCCTGTCTGTGTGTTTTACACAGGACTGGTTAAAATCTTTATTATTCTGTTGAACGTCCTATCGATTGCAAATTTTGCACGACCGGTTCCGTTGTTATTATTCTGTTGAATAACTTTGTCATGGGCACAGTACCGCATGCATGGTGATTTCTTTTGTTATTCCATTCTTTATTATACTCAGTTGGTTAAAGTTTTGACTTCTATACTCCATAAAATTAGTAGAATATCCTAGATATTTACGCTTCATCCTGTATCTTTTCATGGTAATATTTTTCTGATCATTCTTGAATTTTACTCTACAAAGCAGTATCATGTTGACAATTTGGATATTATTAGTTCCTGGATAAATTAATTCTTGAACTTGTTTTATTGAATAGCATTAGTAGTCCTCACTATTCTGTGAAATAGTGTGTTAATAATTATAATGAGGACTCCTTTTGAGTTTGTATAATCTCTAGTAGACAATAATTGTATTCAAACTCACAGTTATGTTTTGTCGTATTGTACACGACAGTTGTATTAGTAAGTTGTATTTGAATTTTTGTACCATGTATCTGACGACCCAAGATGGGTGATGTATACCTAATTTTGGGGGCGTCACGGTTGGTATCAAAGCTTAGGGATATGATCCTGGCTAAGATGTGAGAATAGTACTAGGAGGGAGAGACGGGAAATTCCTTCGCTAGTATGACCTACCTAAGTTTATGTGGTATTTAATTGGGGTCACGTAATTTAGGGATAATATGTTACATGTCAATTAACCTTCTTTATTGTTAAAGTATCTAAAATGACATCCCGGAATGTTGAGAATAGCAATGGAGCACAAAGCACCGTTGATTCACCACATATCAATAATCGAGGGATAATGTGCATCAGAAAGCGACAATCCTCATGCAAAACAACAACACCGACCAAATGATGAATGATCAAATGTTAGGGGCTTTATGCAATTCATGCAACAAAGAAGAGAGCGGCTCCTGTCCAAAATACAGGTGGAAACACTGGAAACTCTCGGGCGGTCATCGCTAAACAGTTCAAGCAGCTGGGACCACCAGAGTTTAAGGGAGAGCCAAAACCACTTATGGCGGAAGCATGGATAAAGCAGATCACCAAGATATTTGATGTCTTGGGATACTCTGAGGAGCAAAAGGTTTCCTTTGCCGCCTTTATGTTGCGTGGAGAGGCAGATTACTAGTGGGAATTCCAAAACGTACTCAACTCGCCAGATTGAAGATGTCTTGGGAGAAGTTCCAAGAGTCGTTTCAATGACAAATACTTTCCTGAAAGTATTCATCACATGAAGGAGGTGGAGTTTATCAAGTTGGAACAAAACAATATAACCGTGTCGCAATACGAGGCTAAATTTATGAGTTATCCGGGTTTCGCCCTACTTGGTGGATAATGAAGAGAGAATGACACGGATATTTTCGGATGTTTGAAGCCGGAGATACGTCAACATCTTATTTCTCATAAACTGTGTTTATATTCAGATGTTGTAAATAGGGCTCAGTTAGTGGAGCGCGATAACGACCACCTATCATATGTTTCAAATGCGGAGGGGAGGGGCACATCAGTCCAAACTGCGCGATGCCGTCCAAAGCATGTTATAATTGTGGAAGAAAAGGTCACTTAGCCCGATTTTGTCGTTCACCGAAGACAAATTCAGCTAGGATGGAGGCACCAAAGGCCATCCCAGAAAAGTCAAAACCCAGAAAGGTAAGGGAGAAGCGTTTGTTGTGACCTCCCAGAAAGCAAGGAACCCGAATGAGGTCATCACGGGTAAGCTTATCATAAACTCTAACGAAATCTATACTTTATTTGATACCGGTTCTACCCATTCTTTTATTTCTCCTACTTGCGCTCATCGATTAAATTTGACTTCGGAGAAATTAGACTTTGACTTATCTGTGGAAACTCCGTTGGGAGAAACCTTCCTTACATCCACTGTTTATAAGTCTTGTTTGGTTCAAATCGGTACCCTCAGATTACCTGTAGATCTTATTTCATTGAAAATACTTGCATTTGACGTGATTCTAGGGATTGATTGGTTAACTACTCATCATGCAAAAATTGATTTTTTTCGTAAGGTTGTTAGCTTTCATATTCCTAATCAACCTATTATCTGAATTCAAGCGACCAAACCATTAAAATCAATCACGGTCATCTCAAGCCATAAAGCTATTCGTTTATTGAAAAGCGGATGTCAAGCTTTCTTAGCTCATGTCATAGATTTAAACAAAATACGCCGTTTTTGAACGATATTTCTATTGTTAATAAATTTCTGACGTATTCCAGAAGAACTTCCTAGCCTACCCCCCGAGCGTGAAATTGAATTTTGTATCGACCTTGAACCCCAAGATAAAACCCATTTCCAAAGCCCCATATCGAATGGCTCTATTGAACTTCAAGAGTTAAAGACCCAATCTGCAGGAATTGTTAGACATTGGCTTTATTCATCCTAGTACTTCTCCTTGGGGTGCTTCGTTTCTATTCGTGAAGAAGAAAGATGGGAGTATGCGACTTTGTATTGATTATCGGGAGTTGAATCATGTCACCATCAAAAATAGGTATCCATTGCCACGTATTGATGACCTGTTTGACCAGTTGCAAGGAGCCAAATTCTTTTCAAAGATTGATCTTCGTTCCGGATATCACCAATTGAAGATTAGAACTGATGACATTCCAAAGATGGCTTTCAGAACTCGGTACGGGCATTATGAATTCCTAGTCATGTCCTTTGGATTGACTAATGCTCCTGCTGCCTTCATGGATATGATGAACCGACTATTCAAGGAATATTTGGATCACTTTGTGGTCGTCTTTATTGATGACATCCTAATTTATTCCAAAAGCTGTGAAGATCATGAGCAACACTTGACGCTGACACTCCAAAAGCTTCATGAATACAAGCTTTATGCCAAGTGGAAGAAATGCAAATTCTGGCTTGAGGAAGTAGCATTCCTTGGACACATAGTATCAAGTCATGGAATATCTGTTGACCCAACAAAGATTGAAGCAATTCAAAGCTGGGAGCAACCTAAATCAGTGACCGAAGTACGTAGCTTTCTCGGTTTAGCTGGTTATTATCGGAGATTTATGGAAGGGTTTTCTTGAATCGCTACTCCATTGACTCAACTGACTCAGAAAGATACAAATTTCGGTTGGAGCGAAGAATGTGAGAAGAGTTTTCAAGAACTCAAGAGGAGACTCATTTGCACACCTGCTCGACAATACCATCCGGCTCGGAGGATTTGTTATCTATGATGATGCTTGGGCAAAGGGTTGGGATGTGTTCTCATGCAACATGGAAAAGTCATAGCCTATGCCTCAAGACAACTCAAAGAATATGAAAGGAATTATCCTACTTATGATCTAGAGTTGGCGGTTTGTTGTCTTCGTGACTAAAGATTTGGAGGCATTACTTGTATGGGGAGAAGGTGGAGATCTTTACGGATCATAAAAGCCTCAAATATTTTTTTACTCAAAAGGAACTCAACATGCGACAACGACGTTGGCTTGAACTATTGAAAGATTATGATCATACCATCCAATACCATCCTCGGAAAAGCGAACGTGGTAGTCGACATTGAGTAGAAGATCATATGCAGCACGAGTGCGATATTGTCAACGCAAAGGCCCATTTTGTGTGACTTGCAAAGGATGGAGATAGAGTTAAAGACTCCAGGGACCCATGTGATGATGGCGAATATACGAGTAGAACCGACTTTAATCGATAAAGTTAAAGTTGCTCAAGTTACAGACCTGGAGCTGATGCGTATGAGGAAGAAAGTGCAAAAGAGTGCTATGCCGGAAGCAAGAATCGATGAAGAAGGAATACTTCGAGTCAACTCCAGACTTTGTGTTCCTAACGACCTTGATTTAAAGTATAAAATCATGATGGAGGCGCACAACACACCATTTGCAATCCATCTTGGGAGTACCAAAATGTATCATGATATTCGTCATACATTTTAGTGAAGCAATATGAAGAGAGAGATAGCGTTGTTTATCTCAAGGTGTCTAACTTGTCAACGAGTTAAAGCAGAGCATCAAGTACCAAAAGGTCCATTGCAATCACTTGAAATTCCAGAATGGAAGTGGGAGCACATTTCCATGGATTTCGTTACCGGTCTTCCTAAGGTTTCTCAATGCATAGATGCGATTTTGGTCATTGTTGATAGATTGACCAAGTCTGCTCATTTCTTACCGATACGAGAAACTTATACACTTGAACGTCTAGTTCGTATGTACATAAATGAGATTGTAAGACTGCATGGTATGCCGGTATCCATAGTTTCTGATCGAGACCCAAGATTCACTTCACGATTTGGGTTAGTTTACAAAAAGCTATGGGCACAGACTTACAATTTAGCTCGGCATATCATCCTCAGACGGACGGACAGTCAGAGAGGACTATTCAAACTCTTGAAGATCTATTAAGACTTTGTGTCCTTAATTTCAAGGGAAGTTGGGACAAGTTCTTACCATTGGTGGAGTTTTCCTACAACAACAGTTATCAAGCAAGTATTGGTATGGCTCCATTCGAAGCGTTGTGTGGAAGAAAGTATCGTTCTCCAGTATGCTGGGATGAGGTGGATGAAGCAACGTTGTTGGGATCGGAGTTGGTACGTATGACTACGGAAAAGATTCAAACGATCCGACAACGTATAAAAACCTCACAAGATCGACAAAAGAGTCATGCTGATCTTCATCGAAAGGACGTGGAATTCGATATAGGAGATCATGTGTTGTTGTGTGTTGCTCCATGGAAAGGAGTTACGAGATTTGTAAAAAGAGGAAAACTCAATCCTCGATTCATCGGCCCATTTTTAATCCTCGATCGAGTAGGAACTATGGCCTATAGACTCGCTTTACCGCCAAGTATGTCTCGTATTCATAACGTTTTTCACATATCCATGTTACGTAAATATGTGAAAGACCCGAACCACATTATTGAGTTAGAACCGGACGAAATAGCGTAAGATTTGACGTATGAAGAGGTTCCTGTTCAAATCTTGGATAAGAAGGAACATATCCAAGGTTATACCTCAAGTCAAAGTTTTGTGGAGAAACCACGATGTTGAGGAAATGACTTGGGAGTTAGAATCAAATGAAATCAAAGTATCCTTACCTCTTCGACATACCAGTATCGCATTCTAATTTCGAGGGGCTAAATTTCATAAGAAGGGAGGTTGTAAGACCCCAACTTTTATAAATAAAGATGAATTTTCTATAAATATTATTTTTGAATATTATGGAGTAAATTTGATATAATGTTATAGTTGTGGGTAATATTTATAAATTTTTCAAAGTAAGCAAGTTGTTATAAAATATTCGTTTGGTCTGGGAATATTCTTTTTGTCGGGGAATATTAAATGACGACCAAGACAATCATTAAGTGGACCTCATGAACGAAATTATTGTCGAATCGAGAAAACGACAAAAAATACTTTATGAAAATAACTACGGAGGTGTTACCGTTAAAACCGTTGAACTACCCAGAGTAAAAAAAATAAAGATAATATCGCGTAGTTGCATAGTAATACACAGATTGATTATCGATGCTTACGTGAGAAGTCACTCACTATACTCAATTATTGCTACAAGAAATTCTTGCATCATATCTCTTATATTATTGATTTAATTATTGTCACAAGATTATCTCAGATAATATGTTATATTATTAAATCAATAATTGAGATGACAAGTTATAAATGATTAATAATTGTTGAAAGATTAAATAAGTGTTGATTAAAAATAAAATGATTTGTGGTAATATTTATTCAATCCTTGATGTATATAAAGAGTCTATTATGAGACGTTTGTGGTAAGTTTGGTTATTTTATGGGGGGCCCATATGTCGTCATCTAAGAGTCTCTTCGTCAATAGTAATTACCTTCGTCAATAGTAATTACCTTCGTCAATAGTAATTACCTTCGTCAATAGTAATTACCTTCGTCGATAGTAACTACCTTTACCAGACGTCAAACCACTTGCCATTTTATATTACAGGCGTCGAACCAATTGTCGTTTCATATTACAGGCGTCAAACCACTTTTCTTTTCAAATCACCAGTCGTCAAGCCACTTTCCTTTTCACATTTCAAGTGCTAAGCTAGAAATCTTCTATAAATAGAGGCCTAGTGCTTCATTATTTTCACTTAATTCATTCAAGCTTAGAGAGAGAAAGTATAGAGAGAATAAGAGAGAAAGAAGAAGAGTATTCTCACATTACTACACTACTGCAAAGATTCAATCTACTACTAATGTAAGGGGTGTTATTATTTTCTTATTCGTGAAGAGAACTATTGTTATTCCATTGCTTATTATTTTGTTGGAATAACTTTGATACGCAGTTTACCCTATACTTGGTGACATTCTTCTATTACATTGGAACATCCCTCGTCATGTGTTTTACAGGACTGGTTCCCTTTTTTATTATTACATTGGAACATCCCGCTTGCAAATTTTGCACGGTTCGGTTCCGTTATTATTATTCGTTGAATAACTCCGTCTATGCGCAAGTACCGCATGCATGGTGATTTCTTTTGTTATTCCATTCTTTATTATACTCAGTTGGTTAAAGTTTTGAATTCTATACTCCATAAAATTAGTAGAATATCCTTGATATTTGCGCTTCATCCAGTATCTTTTTATGGAAATATTCTTCTGATCATTCTTGAATTTTACTCTACGAAGCAGTATCATGTTGACAATTTGGACATTATTAGTTCC
This sequence comes from Panax ginseng, assembly GCA_020205605.1. Lineage (NCBI taxonomy): Eukaryota > Viridiplantae > Streptophyta > Magnoliopsida > Apiales > Araliaceae > Panax > Panax ginseng. The sequence goes on along the minus strand of CM035146.1, from coordinate 85,888,711 downwards.
TGGATAAATTAATTCTTGAACTTGTTTTATTGAATTCTTATATCATTGTCATCATCCTCATGTATATATTATGTTGAAAGTCATCTGTGGCCTGTAGTGCATAGATGGACTTGGTATGATTATGACCAAGGATTATTTGGTGTAATCATGACCGTAATGTTACAAATGATGTGGTAAAAGTTATCATTGGCCCGTAGTGCATTGATGGACAGTTGTTGGTATGATCATGGCCATTAATGAAATACGAATGTCCTTGGTCAGTAGTGCATGGATAATTTGTGGTCGTGATACTAAAGAATATCCTTGGCAGTAAAGCATGGGTGATTCGATGATGTGGATTATTTATTGTCGAGTCCCGCCGATAAAAGTCATGAAAACCCTTTAAATCATAAAAGATAGTAGATTTTATTCTCTACTTGACTCTTTTAATGGATTGCTTGTTCACCGCAGATTAAACTTGATGTTGTTATATTTTATCAGTTTAACACTGTTGAAGGCTAACGATAATTTATTCTGGATTTTTCTTAGTCATAATTTTCTTACTGGGCTAGTTGAGCTCACCCTTTCTTTCACTGTTCTCTTTAGGAAATGAGAACATAATGAGGACTAGTCGGGAAGCGGAGTGACGGTCAGGCAGGATAACATTAGTAGTCCTCACTATTCGTGAAATAGTGTGTTAATAATTGTAATGAGGACTCCTTTTGAGTTTGTATAATCTCTAGTAGACAATAATTGTATTCAAACTCACAGTTATGTTTTGTCGTATTGTACACGACAGTTGTATTAGTAAGTTGTATTTGAATTTTGTACCATGTATCTAACGACCCAAGATAGGTGATGTATACCTAATTTTTGGGGCGTCAAAAATGTGGTTAGTTATGGGTAAAATGCGCAAATATTTTAAAATAAGTAGGTGGTTATAAAATATTCATTGTTGTCGGGAAATATTCGTTTGGTCGTGGAATATTCTTCTTTGTCGGGGAATATTAAATGACGGCAACGAAGTCTTTTATGGGCCCCATAACTAAAAAAAGCGATTGGATGAAGAAAACGACAAGTATAAGTTGTTTATAAATAACGGTAGAGTTGTTACCAATTAATCTTGTTGGAATACTCGGTGGTTAAAACACAAGAATGTCTGGCGTTGTTGCACAAGTAGCACATGCAGTATTGCACCAATTATTGATTTTTACGAAGAAGGCACTACTCAATAATTATTATTGTAATTATTATTCAATTATTTTATTTTATTGATTCAATAATTGTTGCATTGATATTCTATATTATCGTTGTTTCAATAATTATCACTACAAGATTTTCCATTATCGAAGCAATAATTCATATTATCTGAATAATATTATTAGATAACATTACTGGCAATGTCTAGAAAGTTCTGTCTAAGGAGAAGTTTGGTCACCTAATTGCGCGCCAGTAAGGAGAAATTCTTATTGGAAAGCCCCCTCTTTCTTGGGAACTGCCTGGTTGTCATTATTGTGATTCTGTAATATTATTTGTGAATAATTAATTATTGATTTATATGATGAGGAAAATATTCATTTTATGTGAATATAGATGGAGAAAATTTTTAAAGTGACAATTGTTGAAAATCGATATTTTATCTTTTTTGATAAAATAATATTTATTATATTATTATAATATAATAAATGATGATATTTTTACAATGAATGTGGGATATATGAGTATGTGAGGAGGAAGAGTATTTTTGTTGTAAAAGTTGTTTAAAACATGTTAAACATGTCTGTGGGCCCATTTCTTGACTGAAATTTGATTATAGCCTGTAAAATCGCCCGTTTATGGATTTCGGTCAATTTCTGTTTAGAATTTGGAAAAACTTAAACTTTTAAAGTTGTAGAGAATTGAATTTCCTATAGAAGGACATGAGATTCGAATTTTTCTGACAAAAGGGCTATTTATTATGAATTATTGAAGTTCCGGATTAATTGATTAACATTTTTTTGGAGTTTTAAGTGACTTTTGCATAAAAAACGTTTTTGTTACTTTAATTGAGTGGGTGGCTGATCTCTTGATTCAATTAGTGTGCGTAGTAGGTTTTAGAAAAATAATAATATTATTTATTAAATTTTCTGCTTTGGTGTTCTAAGCATTTTTCTATAAATAGGGTGCTTAAGTTAGAATCGAAAATCACACCGTAAACCCAAGTCTTTTCTCTCTCTCTCTCTCGATATATTGAGCGTATTTTTGAGTATTTTAGTACTTTGAGTATTGCTATACTACGGTGCAAGTTCTTTCAAAGACTATATCCAATGTAAGTACTATCCTTTTGAGGTAAGGGATATTATATTTTTAAAAATGATATTATTTCTTCAATATCATTATGCCGAAATATTGGTTGGAACTTTTTATCAAATTTGGAACTTTTTTATGTCGGGGTTACTATTCATGAGTTACTATTTACGAGTTACTATTCATGAGTTACTATTCACGAGTTACTATTCACGAGTACTATTCACGAAGCATGATGATGTTTTTTGTGAAATTTCTATCTTTTGGTGTTGGAGTTACTATTCACGATATCGATAATTATTCACGTATCACGACACTAATCACTTAATACAACACTATTCATAGAAAAATTAAATTTTCTTTTCTATGTCCAAGATTGTATCGTTATAGTTCCTATCTTTGATTGGATTTATGTTTTGGTCTTCATTCTTGAATTTTACTCCACCACTGGTTATTTATGAAGTATTTTAGAACTTGAGTTATTTAAAGTATGAATCCTTAATACTTGTTCTTTTGTTTCATTGGATTCGTTTTCTTTAAAATATTTTCATCATCCTCACCCTAAATGATGATATTCTTGAATATCTTTGGCTCGTAGTGCAAAGATGAATGATTTCGATGAATATCTTTGTCTGTAGTGCAAAGATGAACAGGTGTTTAGATGAACATGACCAACTGATGAATATCTTTGGCCTGTAGTGTAAAGATGAATATTTGATTCCAGATATATATTGATTGATGTTATAGGGATAAAATATTGACGATGAACTTTTAAATTCATATATAGAAGATAGTAGATTTTATTCTCTGCTTAACTCTTCTAATGAATTATTATTTTCGCTGCGAATATTAATTTAAAACTTGTTGTCTATTGTATTCTATTAGATTTTTCCCTGTTGAAGACTAACGATAATTTGTTCTATATTATCTTAGTCATAATGTTCTTTACTGGGCTAGTTGAGCTCACCATTTTCCTTTTTGTTCCATTTTTTCTTCTCAGGAGGCGAGAATGTAGCGAGTACTAGTCGGGGTATGGAATAAAGGTTTTAGAAAGTCGTTTTATTAGTCCTCACCATTTTTGTAAAATAATGTATCAATAATTGTACTGAGGACTTATTTGAGTGTGGATATTGTCTAGATGGCAATATTTGTATTTAAACTCACAGTTTTTATGTTGTATTAATAAAGTTGTAGTTATTTCTGTACCATGTATTTTGACGACTCAAAATGGGTGTTGTATACCTGTTTTGGGGGCGTCACAACTTTGGATTATAAGAGAACTTAATAAGCAAATATAACAACTTGATTCCTATCTACTAAATAAACTAGTAACGCATATAAATATAAAAATTCATGGGTTGCCTCCCAGTCAGCGCTTGATTTACAGTCTTTTAGCCTGACTTTGTCTGGTCAGCACTATCCAATTTCTCTTCGATAATTGAGGAACCCTCCATCCATCGGAATTAATATAACGTTTGACAAGTTCCCCAGAGTTATAACCATTGCATTAAAGTCACCAAGCATGCTTTGTTTAGATAAGATCACATTCAAGAACGTCCAACATCTAGGTGTTTTCTCCATTGTGTCTGCGAATAGATTTTGGCATTGAGGCTTTTCCAACACAATTGGTTCTTCATCTTTCTCATCCCACTCTTCGCACCATGGCTTCAAAGTTGTATTCCCTCTTACGTCACCAGGAGCTTTGCCGACGACATGACTACCAATCGGGAAAGGTTTTGCAAATCTAACCGGATCCTTGAACTTTGGTGGAAAAGGTGTTTAAGGCATAAATAACATCGGCTCATCATCGTTGGTACCCACAGTTAGTTCTTTGCCGACCTTGTTTTCATTATCCCCCTTTGTCTCCTTTTTTTTAACATCTTGTGGCTCATCCAGTTGTAGATTTGGCTTGGGCACTCCATCAATCTCAGAATCCATGTCAGAACACCAACTATTTTGAGGACAGTTGTTCAAGGCTTTGAACATTTGATCCATCTAGTTCTGAAGATTTTGAATTGACATCTCTTGATTAATCCTCCTCCCCTCATTTGATGCTACGAACTTGGACAATAATTCCTCCAACCTTGAATTATCTGTCTCAGTTTTGGAATCCATGTATTGAGGACCATGGGTTGAAGTAATGATGAGTTGTTCCATCTGGTTCTAAAAATTATGGCTCGATATTTCTTGACTCATCATCCTCTCCTCTTAGTTTGCTATGAGCTCTGACGGGAATTCATCCAAATTTGACTTTTCTTCTTGTGGCAATGGAGGTTGACATAAGGATTTCGGTGTGTATGTTGGATTTGGAGCGTAGTATTGGTCTTCATAATTGTAGCTCCATGAAGAATTCGGGTGATAACCCCAATCTTGATGATAATTGGCATATGCATAATCGTTGAGGTAGTCACTACAATGTTGTCCTTGCCCAAAACTGACGGTGCATTGATTACTCGGATGATTCCCAACAAAAATTATAAACTACCACTATCCTTAGAATACGTTGGGCTGGAACAACGTCCAACCTCCTCGAAAGTATCTCTAGTTGTGCTGATGATGAGTGCATATTATTTATTAATTTTGATTTCTTTATGTTTAGTTTTATTGCATGTTTCATGTGTATATGAGCTTATTAAGGTGTATAATGATTTCAGAAAGAATTAGAGTTGAAATGAGGAAAAAGGGAAAATTACGAGGTTTTTAGCATTAAATTGGATGCATAGTCTTGGCTTGGAACTTGAAACTTGGATTTTATTGTAGAGATCTTCCTTAGCTTTCCGGAACATCTTGAATCGTCCCAATCGGAGTTCATATGAAAAAGTTATGATCTTTTTACCAAACGGAAGTTGAACCTCAAAGTTTGGAAGTTGCAATTTGCATAGCAGTCACTTGGAGCCTGATTAAGAGACCTTGATCCAGCTAGAATCTGTCACATCTCAAAGCATGAAAGTTGTATATCTCGTTGATATCTTTGTTTTGATAGGTAACAGGCCTCGTAACTCCTCCCAGATCAAAAGTTATGCTCATTTTACCAAAGGACGTCGCAGTAGGAAATGAAAATTCGCCCCTGCAAATTTGAGCGGGAAAATTGGGAAATCTGGGATTTTTGGAAAGTTTCTAAAAATAGATTTTGGCAGACTTCTACATGGAATTTGATTGATATTTCTATTATCTTTATGATTTTCTTTAGACTAAGATTTATTTCCAAATTAGATTCTATTTCTTTATGGAAACTAGTTATGATTTGTAATTCCTTTTAGGATTTGAATTTCTACTTCTTATAGGATTTAGGACTTTGTCTAGCACTATAAATAGCGGATGAGAGTCATGGTTTTATTCATTCAATTATCAACTATCATCTATTGGAGTGCAGACTCAAGAGCATGTCAGGCTAGTTCTTTTCATTCAGTTCTAAAGGGAGGTGAATCCTTGTTACAAGTAATTGATTAATTGAGTATTATTATTTATTCCTTCTTGTGTGAAATTTCTTCTGATAATCTGTTTTCATTGATTGCATGTTAATTGATCTAATTGATTTAATATGGTCAATTAAGTTAGTTTGATTATTATCATATGCTAGATTAAGATTGGTATTACGTGTAATTGATATCTGTTTTCATCATAAGTAGCAACTTGGTAATACTAATTATGGACAAGCTTTTGTGTATTCCTAAGATTATCAGAAAACAAGTTAAACAAATCGAGCTTATGTGTTTGTTGCTTAGATTAGCCTAATGCTTCTATCATATTAAATCTAGAGAGCTTATTCTAGGTTGTATGCTAGTTAGAATCTGGTGGAGAGCTTGTTTCATACAACGATAATCTAAGGAGAATTTCGGATAGCAGAGCTTATTGTTATCTAGGGCAAATAGTTTCATTGAAGGGAAAATTATAATAACTTGATTAATTGATTATTGTACTTGGTGAAATTGAACTGCAGAACTTAAGTTTTTACATCTTTGATTAATATTATCATTTAATTCTGTTTTTCTAATAGTTTAAAAATAATTTTCAAAAACCCCTATCTTTATTTTCTCTTAAAATAGTAGAATAAATATAAAATAAACTACTCTCTGTGGGATCGATCCTTGCTTACTACTGTACTAATTATTATAAATTGTGAAGTGAAAGTAAGGTTAATTTAGGAGTGTTACCGACAGCTCCCAGCTGATAATGCAGAAATTCTATTGAGTCCATCAATCCCTGTGTCCCTTGGTTGAGTCATACTCGAATATAGCCTTTGATAATTGCATTTAACCATCGTACCAGAAAAGAGAGAAAAATAGGAAGGTAATAAAATAAAATAAAAAGTTTAAATTAAGACTAATTTGATTGAAGCTAATATTGACAAAAAATATGAAACTAATTCCCCGACAACGGTGCCAAAAACTTGTTGGATAAAATCTAAATACGCACAACACGTAAGTATACGTGGTCAACAAGCAATAAAGTGAAAGTAGAGTATCGTTCCCACGAGGAGTTATTAATACAAATTACCAAATACTAACTCTTAACCAAACTAATTTTATTTAAACAATCAATTTAAGATTATGAATTAAATTATTTAATTAAACTAATTATAATTACCACTAATTACAAATCAGATTATGGAGATTTAAGATCACAACTTCACTTATTGCTTTATTTAAATTAATACACTTTTTATCAATTATGATCACAACTTCAGGATAATATCTGATATTCCAAGTCAAATCTAGTTTCTACTAAGGTAAATGATATTATTTTTCTCGTAAAGGATGTCATTTTCCTTCAATACTCATAAGGGGTATCATTTTCTTTCATACTCCATATTATGTAAGTGATATTATTTCATTTCATATTACTATTCATACGGTACTATTCATGGGTACTATTTACAGGTACTGTTCATACGATATTATTCATGAGTATTATTCACAACATATTTGAATTTCCTTTTCATTGTCCAAGTTATTTTTTTATGAATCGTATTCTTGAAATTGAATCCATGTTATGATCTTCATGTTGACAATTTGGACATTCTTGAACTCTAGATAAATTGAATTAGAAATCTCTTATATTTATCATTGATCTCACTTGATTCATTTTTTATGTAATTGTCATAATTCTCAGACTTAAATTATGTTGAAAGTTATCTTTGGTCCGTAGTGCAAAGATGAACTATTGATTGATATCTTTGGCCTGTAGTGCAAAGATGGACAGGTGTTTGGCATGATCATGACCACTGATGATACAAATGAATATCTTTGGCTCGGAGTGCAAAGATGAACTGTTGATTGATATCTTTGGCCCGTAGTGCAAAGATGAACCGTTGATTGATATCTTTGGCTTGTAGTGCAAAGATGGACATATGTTTGGCATGATCATGACCACTGATGATACAAATGAATATCTATGGCCTGTAGTGAAAAGATAGATTATTATTTGGCATGATCATTGGTTTTACAATTGAACATCTTTGGCCCGTAGTGCAAAGATAGACAATTGATTGGTATGATCATAATCATTGTTGTTACATTTAAATATCTTTTGTGTAGGATGTAAATATGATATGATTATTATGTCTTTAGCCTTTGTGGCAAGGACATGGATTGAAAGTTCTATTAAGCCTTTGTGGCAAGGAGAAACTGTTGATTACATGATTATAAGCATGAATTATGAATTTAACTATAATCTTTGGTGGTTCAAGTGAAGACAGGTGATGGAAATTTTCTTTGTTTTGGGTACAACAAAGAACTGTTGATGGGTATTACATGAATGAAATGTAAAACCTTAACTTTTATGAATAAAGATTTATTTTTCTCTAAATATTATTTTGAGTAATAAGGTGTGGATTTGATATAATGTTATAGTTGTGGGTAATGTTTACAAATTTTGCAAAGTAAGCAAGTTGTCATAAAATATTCGTTTAGTCGGGGAATATTCGTTTTATCAGGGAATATCCGTACGACGGCACAATCATTGGTGAACCCCACAATAGAATTATTGTCGGATATAGAAAGCGACAGAAATAACCTTTTTATAAAAATAACGGATTTTTTTTTACCGTTAACTGTTGAAATACTCGGTGATAAAAGTACAGTATTACGCGTGGTTGCACAGTAACACACTGTATTGTACATTATCTTTGATTATTGATACTTACGTGAGAAGTCACTCAGTTTTATTCAATTATTGCAACAGTAGTTGATGCATAGTATCTCATATTATTGATTCAATTATTGTCACAATATCATCTGCATAATATTTTATATTATTAAATTAATAATTGAGACGACACATTTATTCATATTATTATTTGTATTATTGACAATGTCTAGAAAGTTCTGCCGAAAAAGGGATTTGGTCATCTAATTGCGCACCAATGAGGAGGAGTCCTTATCGAAAAATTCCCCTCTTTCTTGGGCATGATCCGGTTGTTAATATTGTGGGTTATAATATTAATGATGAATAAATGTTGAAAGATGAAGTCAAGTGATTTGATATAAATAAAGGGGTTTGTCATGAAGTATTTGTTATAAATTTGGCTTATTACATGGACCCCTGCTTACTCATTTTTCAAAATCGTCGGTAGAAGTTATCTCAGTTTTTGTATAAAACAGAAAACTTTTTATATAAAATAGAATACTTTTTTATAAATAGAATATATTATATTTTATAATATTGTATAGTACTGCATGGTGTTTGCATAGTATTGTATAGTGTTTGCATAGTGTTGCATAGTAAAATCAAAAAATTCACTCAGAAGAATTTCATACCGTGAATATGGTTCTTTGTATGTCTCCGTGTGATTTTTAATTCTTGCGCTAATAAGGAGAAGTCTTTATCGAAAAGCCTCCTCTTTCCTGTGAATGATTTGATTGTTAATATTGAGAGTTATAATATTAATGATGAATAAATGTTATTAAAAATATGAGAAGTCAAGTGATTTGTGATAAATAGAGGGGTTTTTTCTAAGACCCCAACTTTTATGAATAAAGATTTAATTTTCTCTAAATATCATTTTGAATAATAAGGTGTGGATTTGATTTAATGTTATAGTTATGGGTAATATTTACAAATTTTGCAAAGTAAGCAAGTTGTCATAAAATATTCTTTTTGTCGAGGAATATCCGTACGACAGCACAATCATTGGTGGACCCCACACCAAAATTACTGTCGGATATAGAAAGCGATAAAAATAAATTTTTTATAAAAATAACGACAAAACTTTTACCGTTAACTGTTGAAATACCGGTGATAAAAGTACAATAATATGCGTGGTTGCACAGTAGCACACAGTATTGTACAATATCTTTGATTATTGATGCTTATGTGAGAAGTCACTCAGTTTTATTCAATTATTGCAACATTAGTTGATGCATAATATCTCATATTATTGATTCAATTATTATCACAGTATCATCTGCACAATATTTTATATTATTAAATCAATAAATGAGACAACACAATTATTCATATTATTATTTGCATTATTGACAATGTCTAGAAAGTTCTGTCGAGAAAAGGAGTTTGGTCATCTAATTGCGCGCCAATGAGGAGGAATCCTTATCGGAAATCTCCCTCTTTCCTGGAAATGATCTGGTTGTTAATATTGTGAGTTATAATATTATTGATGAATAATTGTTGAAAGATTAAAAATGTGGTTAGTTAAGTGGTTTGTGATAAATAAAAAGAGGTTTGTCATGAAGTATTTATTATAAATTTGACTTATTACATGGACTCCCACTTACTCATTTTTCAAAATCGTCCTTAGAAAGTTATCTCAGTTTTTGTTTTATATTGCATAGTGATTGCATAGTGTTGCATAATGTTCAGATAGTCTTTGCATTAGACTCGCAAACGGGGCCCAAAGCCTCATGGGCCGACTCCGCCAACCAAAAAGCGGGCTTTTAATGATTTTTTGGCCCACAAAACCCGGCCTTTTTGGGCGACCTGCTCAAAGTCTCGCCTACCACTACCATGCTGGCTTTGAGGGCTCAAAAAAGTGCCAAAAAATAGGCATGAACCACCTTCTACCATGTGGTAAACCCGACTACCAGCGTGAGCCCCACTGCTATGGGCTTACTTTTTCTAGCCCGTGAAAATCCAGCCTTTTGGTCTGCCTGTTTGGTTCTACTTACTGCTACGCACCACTGCTTGGTTGCCACCTCTATATCGCGTAGTCTTTATAGTAAAATCGAAATTTCAAATTGAATTTTACGCCTGATGATATTATTATCGTTTCATCCATGATTTTTTTTCTAAATAATATCCTGCCATTTTCCTATAAATAGGATGCTCAGTTTAGAAATAAAAATCACACCAGAATCAGAGAATTCTTCTTGTATAATATTGAGCGTATTTCTTTTGAGTTTAAGGAAACTTTGAGTGTAGCAAATAGTGCAAGTTTTCTTCAAGAATATCCCCGATATACCAGCCAGAAGTATTCTCCTTTTAAGGTAGGGATATTATTTTGTTCAATATTTGTAAGAAATAATATTTTTTTCCATACTCTGTAGTATGTAAGTAATATTATTTTGTTTCATATTCCTAATTCTACACTTATTTTGATAAGTATTGTTTCTGTACTCCTTGAAATTAGTAGAATATCTTTAAAATTTGCGCTTTATCTAGTATCGTTTCACAAAAATATTTTTCTGAACATTCTTGTTAAATTTTAACCTTTTCATGCCGGAGTACTTGTGACACCCCCGGATTCGGGTCCTCTGACCCCCAGTCCGGTCATCACGATAAAATACAAACATCCACCTCTAAACAACATACGATAACTAAAATGCGGAATATAATAACGTACGTCGTTCATTCAAAAGGTGTTACTAGTCCCAAGATTCGATAACCTTAATACAATCTTACAAACATACCCTAAAATAATCATTAGGGTTCATATTACATAACAGTAATTTAAACTAGACATAAGATAAATTTTGCTCCTCGCAACTATTCTACATCTTTCCTTTACCCTTGTCTTTCCCTGAGGTCTCAGGCTTAACTGCAATATAATTCATGATATAGCAAGGATGAACAACGAGTTTGCTCAGCAAGTTTAAATACAACAATAAGGATATATCATGATGAATGGATAAATATCTGACAATGAATTCAATAATATGAATGTCCGAAGGATTCAACATTATGAATATTAGAAGCAAAGATAATGATTGCTTTTAGAATAACTGATAGTCAAGTAGACTTTGAACTATAAAACTCCAATGGAATTAATAGTTGATTGACCCTTTGGTTACTGGCTACAGAAAGTACTTGAGGGGATCAGCCTCGCGTACACCATGTATATGCATAACATTTAAATATGCTATTTGTATCTTATATTAGATACCTGGGGTACTCCCCTATCATAAAAGGAGTGTTCTTTCAGTCTAAGAATCCTTACCATCTATTGGTTTGGATACCTTTTATAAAACTTCATACAATTGTCTGACCAAACAAATGTTCAGACTCTATTTGACACAGTTCCAGAATTATAGAACTTTAAATGATGTACAAGTCCAAGACTGTACGAACTCAAGTGCACTAAGTGCGAATATCAATAATATCGATGTGGAATAATTGTAAAGTAATTAAACCACTTAATAAGATGCTTGGAAATAAAGTTCAAGCTTAAATGAATAACTTTCAATTCAACAATAACCTGCTCAATACAATATGAGAAGGATAGGAAACTTTCACAAAAATAAGTGAAGTTTAGCAATTTGCACAATATTCAGAGTTGTGTAAGGTAGAGAACTTGCAACACAATAAAATACTGTTCGGATACTTGCTCAAGTAAATGAGTAAGAATTAAGAAACTTTCACAACCAAAGAGTGAAGTTCAGAGACTTGCTCAATATAAAAGAGAGTTTCAGATACTTGTATTCAATATACGAATCACATGAAATTCAAGAACTTGCACAAAATTCAAAGTTGTGCAAGTTAGGAAACTTGCCTGTTTGCTCAACTATAATTTAATTCTAGCTTTAATTAACTTGCGTTGAAACGACCTAACATTAACAAGTCGGTCTTTCCAATTAGTATGTGTAAACTAATATGAGTCTATACTTACAAGAATCAAATCATCACATAACATGCTTCTATACATATGTCATTACATTACAAGATTAGTTTCTAACACACTATGTCATAGTCGAAATCACCATTGACTTTAAAGTTGTAAACACTAATTCATCATAGTTCCCTTTCAATATCATGCTTATTATCACATGAATACTATACTGGACAAGTATTACAGATTAAAGTAACCATATATGCATGCATCAGTTCTCAATTTATTAACAGAACTTAGACCTCATCAGCAGATTGTAGCGATCGCGCTTTGTTTTTGTATATAAGGAGTGGCGCGCTACCGCTTCCTAGGTGCAAACCAAGACTGTCACATAGAAGCTAGGCCAGTCTTGCACAACCAATTAGGATAAAACTTGCATAATCATACATGATGTGATATATCAAGATTGTAATTGCAACTTTAAATTTCCATTAGCCAAACTTATCCAAGCATACAAGATGAGTTTGCATAGTCTAAATCATGCTTGAATATCTTATATTATCTTCAACCATATAACTAACATATTGACACATGATAAGACATATCAGAACGTAATACACTCGCATCCAAGGTTAGAACATGTTTTGTAAAAGGTTTATCAAAACTATTTTCCAACTATTTAAGTTCTTTGAATATGCACACCAAACCAAGTTACCAAGTCGTACTATATATTAAACAACATTATTTTATATGTTAGGGTCAACTATAGGCATGTTTAAACCATCCTAACATGTTTAGCATGCCACTTAATTACTACAACAGTATCTGAGAAAATCACCCCGCACGGTATTAGCCTATAGAAGTGGCGCGACCGCGCCACTTCGTTCAGAGGCAAAAATAAATGGCTCTACTTCTGCAGAGCCTTAACATATGTATAGCCATTTCCAAAACTAGACTATCTGTAACACTTCAGAGCATTCATACCAACTCAAGTAGCACAGAGACATGTTAATTCATACTACTTAACAGAGATTTCATGAAAATTATAAGAATTTGACAAAACTTAAACTAAGAACATAAGTTAGAATCTATACCTCTTTAAAGCTTAGTTTTTCTTAATTACTCCCTTCTGAGATTGCTAGACTCTTCTTTGACAACAACTCACTCACTCTCAATTTATCAGTGTTTCAATTGCCAAGAACAAACAACGTAAATTGAGAATTTGGTCTGCTATTTATAGAAGGAACTTGGACTGGGCAATCACATTGCACTAAGGTTGAAATCATGGTGTATTAACAGGAAGCATTGGTTAATAAAGAGTGGTTTAACAAACCAATACCAGCCATCTCCATAGCCATTGGACTAGCAATCAATAGCCACTGAAAGTTAGGTAAACTAGCTCCATGTTATTGTCCATGTACTATTGTGCCACTCAATTTAGGACAAGAGCAAAAATCTCAGCAACAAGTTATTTAAAGCTTGGTTTAGTTCTTTTAAATTCCAAAAATGTAAACTTAATGTACAATTGTTACCATATTAGGAAATTAAGGATTAATTATATACTCACATCATATAATCCATGTACATTAAATACACGAAATACAATTATGCATTGCTCATTATTTATTATCATAACTGTTATTAATATAATCATAATAACTTAATGAAATCATCATTAATTAACAATTGATCTTATTATATGTCAATAGGGTATATTCAAGAAACTGTTATATGAATATGTGTGTGTGTGTGTGGGTCAATGTGCAGTTATATGAAAGTCGTGCGAGACCTCGTTCGCACCTATATACACATGGTTTGAATTTGTGTAAAAATTTAGGTTTGAACAAGATATGACAGTTATGTTTTGTAAAAAAGATTTTTCAAACCCTTATGATCAATAGTAATTGAGACCTTTAATTAGACTTCCATTTTTTATTCACTATTCGGCATAATTGCTTTTAATTTTCGAGATGTGAAGCATCTTCGAGAAAATAATGTACAAAGTAGCGCCGAACTCCTCGTGAGCATGAAAACCATATGAGGAAATCCAAACACCATGAATAAATTTACAAGCTGCTTACAGTTGAAAATGTCCATCACGAGAACCGAGTCTAGATCCGGCAACCTGAATCTGTGATCACATGATTCTTAGGCTCACATGATGCCATAATTGATATGAAAAAGAAATATATATATATATATATATATATATATATATATATATATATATATATATATATATATATACAAACATGATCAGCCACCACGAAGCACCTCCAGGGGGGATCAGAAATGTAAATAAAACTGTAACAACAATCAACCGCAACGAAGTAAACTCTAGGCGGGACGATATATATATATATATATATAAGCAGTAAATGCACCGGATGTAAAATCCAGGCTCATTGAACAAAGTTCGACAACAGTTGATATATATATAAATATATATATATTAAAGCAGTAAACGCACCAGATGTAAAATCCAGGCTCATCGAATAGAGTTCGACACACAGTTCATATATATAAGTATATATGTATATAAGAAAGCAAATAAATGCTCCAGACGTAAGTCTAGGCTCATCGAACAGAGTTCGACACACAATTCATATATATATATATATACGAAAGCAAATAAACACTCCAGACATAAGTCTAGGCTCAATCAAGGCATAACTCGATAATGTTAGTCCATATATATATATATATATACAAACTGAAATAAAACCACGGACCGAAGTCCGGGCATACGCACGCAACACGACTCTCAACGTGAAGAATGGTGTGTGCAAAGAGGAAGAGAAAAGCTTTAAAGTGTGTAATAAGGCTTACAGTGGACTGCCAAAGAAGACTTCTATAACTTTAAGTGGATGAACACTCGGCTCCCGCCGGTAAAAATAGTAGCTATATGTGAGCTAACAAGTGTTTAAAATGAGAAAGTACTCAGTTTAGGGTGTGTACAGAGCAAATTTAACAGGGCTTCCTCGCCTTTAGGGTGTGTACAAAGCAAATTTAACAGGGCTTCCTCGCCTTTTTCTCTTACAAAATGGCCACCACAAGCCCTCTATTTATAGAGGGAGGGGGGGGAGCCGCAGTCTCTCTGCTGCTAGCCGCAGATGACCTGCGATTGTCCGGGGTGACCCGGGCCCCGTAGGTCCCACCGTCTCGAAGTACGTGCACGCATGCACTATGATGTCCGCTCTAACTTTCAGAATTATAATTCGGGCATCCGATTGAGGTGCATAAGACCTATTTCGGACCGCCGTTGTTGAGAGCTACGCCATGACATGGGATTAGAGGTTGTACAAAGTCAGGAAGATGAGACCATGCCCTCCGATCTTCAAGCTTCAAATTTTATCCAGTGTGCTGCCTTGCGTAGTAGTCACTCGGGATTGGACCTCCTTGGTTCTTATGGCACATTGTTGTGTAGAAATGTATGTCTGAGATATTGAAACGGCGCGATGTGGAATCGAGGTGGCAAAAATGGCAATTTTACCCCTCACCGGGGTTATCTCTGGTTTGAGCTGATAAAGCAGACGTTACTCAGGATTATCTCTGAGATTGAACTGCTACAAGTACGGAAGGTCCTCAAGGTTATCTCTGAGGTGTGCCTGTCTTCCCGGTGTTATCTCCGGGTTTTGTACTGAATGCCTCGATGTGAGTGTCGAGGTTGAAGCTGACTGCATGCATTCGAAACAAGCATTTCCGGGGTTATCTTCAGAACTGCAACTGCATTCCTTGGGGTTATCTCCAAGGTTGGAACTGCTACTCTTGGTGTTGTTTTCGAGACTGGAATCGAGCATCTCGGGGTTATCTCCGAGACAAAAATGTCATCTTTGGTGGAATTTCCGATATTTGAACTGCATCATCTCCCAGGGTTATCTCTGAAAGACGAATCTACCCTCTTGTAATGTTAGTGACAGGTGTGCAGAAAATTTTGAGTGTCTACAGATGCCCCTCTTTATCATATTCATGCAATGCAATGGTATGGATATGATAAAGAATCCTAGATACTTGAAATGCAACAAGATAAACATGATGCCATGTACAGCAACATGATGCAAATGTAGGATGCATATGGATTGTTGGATTGTTCTCCAATATGGTGGGAAGATTGTCAGCTCCCTGTGGCTTCGACCGGGGACGACAATAGATAAGCAGCCTGATGAATTGTCATGGACGTGCGATCCATAGCTACTAGGAATCTTTGGGATTTGTTGACATTGGGGTTATCACCAAAGTCTTGAAACCTTGATACAGACTTTACACTGAAGATGTACCTCTCATGTATAAGAGACTCCGTGTGGATGTGGCTTTGTCTGTTTGAGGATGTGTATACCATATTCCATCATCGGTCCTCCCCGATGAGGTTGATCCTTCCTGGTTTGTATTTCCAGGATATATCAATGTTCTGTTGGATTTACTACCAACAGTTTGTGTTGTCAGGGTTGCCTGACCTTCACTAACATGTACGTCACTGGATAACATCCATGTTGGGCAAACTATCAAGGTTGCTTGACCTTCGTTGACTTGTGCATCAACGGAAAATGCGTGACACCCCCGCCGGGGATTTACTTAATCTTCGCTGACATGTGCATCAACAGAAAATGTGTGATACCCCCGCTGGGGTTATATACTTCGACATATAAAAATGCGTGATACCCTCGCCGGGGTTTCTTTATTTGGACAGATGAAGACGCGCGTGATGCCCCCGCCGGGGATTCTTGAGAGGATTAGGGTGACGACCCTGAATTGGCGGTATTAGACCTGCGTAAGGTATTGCCGAGTGTGACTTGTAATAGTTGAAATCATCGGCATAGTGTACCCTATGCTTGGGCGAACACCAATGAGTGATGGGCAGACCCACCGGTTGATGCGAGATAACCGTGGATTATAAGTTATTCGCTCCAAATCGTAGCGTTTTATTCTGATTGGCCTTTTCGACATGAGAACTCCTTTGCAACTCAAACTGAATCGAGCAGGAGGGGTGGGACCCACATAGGGGAGCCGTAGGTTTTGTGGAGGGTATGCTGGATCATTGGATACCAGAGAGATAAGTCTTCTGATTTTGTACCCAGGAGCTGACTCCTACATTGGAAGAGTATGAGCGGTTGACGGCTTTGCCTTTAGACAGACCTTGCGCTCATATGGCTGTCGGAGATATGCATCGACAATTCATGACCATCACCGGGTTACGGCATAGAGTAGTACATGATGAGATTACATCTGAACAGGTACTATCCTAGCGTTTCCTGATAGACAGGTTTGGCTCATTGGACAGCTATACACGATATTCTGGGGATTTTACCACACTAGAGGATCAGTGGCATTTGGCCAAAGTGGATGTATTCATGATGTGCATAGTGGCATATATATACCTGCAGGGGTATTCACAGGCAGTTCGATCATGTTGTACGTGTGGTTTATGTCATACTTGAGACCGATTGACACCTTCCGCCGACACGGGTATTGCTTTACCCATGATATATCAGTGTCTTACTCCTTTCAACTATTGGAGTGTACAGACGCTATGTCTTGGTCGGTATTCTTGGCGGAGATCAGAAATATGTTTGTCATTCTGCCGTGCACAGGGCTTAGCTCACCCTACAACTTTATTACTCATGCTCCGGGCATGGATTATCTCCCTCTGGCTGGTTTGAGGGGCATGACTACCTATCACCCACTGACCGTGATGTCGCAGTTTGACCAGTTCCAGGATTTCCATCCTTTTGATGGGGCGCTAGGTCAGCGTTTAGCTTCTCGCCATCTATCAGCAGATGACCGATCCCGGGTGTATGCATGTTGGGATCAACGTGAGATAGCTGATTTTTCTATCAGCCATCCGGGCTATTCGCCAAAGTATTCTGTGTGGATGGAGACAGAGACTTCATCGCTTGCGGCAGTATCCACAATGCCGGAGATTGATTCAGATGGTGGACAGTCCATGGAGGACATTGATTCCCACACCGAGGAAGAGCCATCTATTGGTTTGCCAGTAGCTCTATTAGATTCTCCTAGTACTGGCACTGTTGTGATCCACCATTCAGGCTAGATCCTTGATGTTGACAGCTCTTGATGGAAGAGATGCAACTCTGTTAGAGAGAGACAAGGCATTAGCTCACAGAGATGCCGCTGTTGTTGAGCGGGATGAGGCCAGATCAGCTAGAGATTCTGTGACAGTTGAGAGGGATAACGCTATATCTGCCCGGGATGTAGCCATCACAGATAGTACTACAGTGAGGTCCCTTACCACTTGCATGATTGCAGAGATAAGCACGTACATTGATGAGCATAGAGTCACCATGTAGATGGATGTAGATCTGTTAGCTCGTGTGGATACCCTTGTACATGAGACCATAGCGTTACCTCCTTCTGTTGAGAGGGATGCCATGTTGGGCTTGATAGCTCGCATATACACTGATTTGTAGATGGGCTTGTATTTTCCTGCACAGACTAGCTTAGCCATTTTGTCATGTACAGTTCATATTGTATATATCAAACATCATTGTATATAGCAGGGAAATATATTTTTTATCACTTCCCTTTTAGTTATGCTTGGATACTTTCTTGATATTTTTCTTGCTTCTTCAGGGCTTGTGATCTTGATGGATTCTGAATTCCTCCTTGATGGATGGACATTGAGTTGTCAATGGATAGTTCAGAATGGATCGTTGATCTATGTGTATCCCCTACCATCTTTTTGGTGTCTTGGGACTGGTTTCTGTATGGAAATGTGGAGAGGAGTGTGACTTTTCCTCTCTGAGATTGACCGCACCACAGATGGTCGCCAGTACTCCTATTTTGGAGGACCCTAGTGTAAAACCCCAACTTTTTGAATAAAGATGAATTTTCTATAAATATTATTTTTGAATATTATGGAGTGAAATTGATATAATGTTATAATTGTGGGTAATATTTATAAATTTTGCAAAGTACGCAAGTTGTTATATAATATTCGATTGGTGGGAAATATTCATTTTAACAGGAATATTCAGATAACAAAGACAATCATCATCGGATTGAGAAAACGACAAAAAATACTTTATAAAAATAATAACGGAAGTTTTACCGTTAACTGTTGAAACACTGTGTGTTAAAAATGCGATGTCTACGCGGTGGTTGCATAGTAGCACACAGTATTAATTATTGTTGCTTACGTGATAAATCACTCGCTTTTGTTGGTATTATTAATGTAATAATACGTAAAAATCTTTTATATAAAAATGTAATACTTTTATAAAGTTATTCTATAAATAGAATATATTATATTCTATTATGCATAAGTGTTGCATAGTGTTTAGCATAGTAAAATTTTTATATAAAATAGAATACTTTTATAAAGTTATCATTTTATTAGACAATAATTAGAATATATTATATTTTATTATGCATAGTGTTTTGTATAAGGTGCAGATAGTGTTTTGCATAGTAAAATCTTTTATAAAGTTATTCATTTTATTAGATTATAAATAGAATATATTATATTTTATTTAAAAGATTTTGCTTTAAATATGGACCGTCGATTAAAGTAAATCAATCTGGGACCGTTTCATGAGTTAGTTACTATGCAAATCCATTTTTCTATAAATAGAAGCTCATTCCTTCATTATTTTCTTACTTAATTCTTTGAAAACTCAGAGAGATAAACTATAGAGAGAAAGAAGAAAATATTCTCGCTACTTCACCACTTATATATCCAAGACTTTTCTTCTTAAGGTAGGAAATATTATTTGTTGTACTCGTAAGGGTGTTATTCTTTTATATTCATGAAGAGAAGTTATGTTATTCCATTCTTTATTATTCTATTGGAATAACCTGTATACGCGGGCTACCCTATACTTGGTGACATTCTTCTATTATTCCGTCTTTACTATTATGTTGGAATATCCTATTCATGCGCTTTTGTACGGACCGATTCCGTCTTTATTATTACATTGGAATATCATATTCATGCATGTTTTAATTGGGACCGGTTCCGCTTTTATTATTATTATTTGGAATATCCTATTTTGCGCGTTTTTACGCTGGGACCGATTCCGTCCTTATTAGTATTCTCATTGGAATAACTCGTTTATGCGAAGTACCACATGCATGGTGATTTCTCGCCGTTATTCCATTCTTTATTATTACGTTGGAACATCCCGCTTGGCATGTAATTTCTACCGACCGTTCCGTTATTTAGTATCTCGTTGGAATAACTCGCCTCATGCGCAAGCACCGCATGCATGGTGATTTCTTTTGTTATTCCATTCTTTATTATACTCAGTTGGTTAAGTTTTGACTTCTATACTCCATGAAATTAGTGGAATATCCTTGATAATTGCGCTTCATCCAGTATCTTTTCATGAAAATATTCTTCTGAGCATTCTTGAATTTTACTCTACAAAGCAGTGTCATGTTGACAATTTGGACGTTATTGGTTCTTGGACAAATTAATTCTTGAACTTGTTTTATTGAATTCTTATATCATTGTCATCATCCTCATATTTATATTTTTTTGAAAGTCATCTGTGGCTGTAGTACATATGATGGACTTGGTATGATTATGACTAGGATTATTCGATTGTAATCATGACCGTAATGTTACAAATGACGTGGTAAAAGTCCTCATTGGCCCGTAGTGCATTGATGGATGCATTGTTGGCATGATCATGACCATTAATGAATACACAAATATTCTTGGCCCGTAGTGCATGGATAATTGTGGTCGTGATACTCTGTAATATCCTTGGCCGTAGTAGTGCAGGGGTGATTCAACGATGTGGATTATTTATTAAGCTGAGTCCCAGCGATAAAAGTGATGAAAAACCTTTTAAATCATAAAAGATAGTAGACTTTATTCTCTACTTTACTCTTTTAATGGATTGCTTGTTCCATTGCAGATTAAACTTGATGTTTGTTATATTGTATCGGTTTTTAACACTTCATTTTAAGGCTAATGATAATTTATTCGCATTATCTTAGTCATAATATTTCTTCTTGGGCTAGTTGAGCTCACCTTTCTTTCTTTATTCTCTTCGTGAAATGAGAATATAGTCAGAATTTAGCCGGGAAACGGAGTGATGGTCCTAGATGGTGCATTAGTAGTCCTCACTATTCTCGTAAAATAGTGTGATAATAATTGTAATGAGGACTCCTTTTGAGTTTGTATACTCTCTAGTAGACAATATTTGTATTCAAACTCACGCTTTATGTTTTGTCGCATCGCATACTGCATATGCTTGTATTATTAAGTTGTATTTGAATTACGTACCATGTATCTGGCGACTCAAGATGGGTGATGTATACCTAATTTTGGGGGCGTCACACCTAGTTAATTCCATCTCTTATGGATTGGTATTGCTCTTTGAGGCACAACCGCAGCTTAGATGGTCGCCGAATCTCCTATTTAGGAGGAGTTCAGGTAATTCCATCCCTTTGGTCTGAAATCGATGAAATGTAGTGGATTGAAGTTTGATTCCAGTACCAGATGACAAGTCTTTGTGTTTTGGTAGGGGGTGAGACCAAACCATAAATGGCTGCCTATGTACTCCTATTGAAGAGGAGATCAGGTCTGCGTAGTTCGAATCTGGTGTGGAGGTTCAACGCTCTAAGTGACGGAAAGGGTGTAGGAATGTTTTTGTTATTTTTATTTTTGTAATGTGAAGTGTGTAAGATATGTTTTTGTTGTTTTTGTTTTATTGCGACCGGGTCATATAAAATGGTTGCCTACTTACTCCTGGGTATCGGGGAGATCAGGTCGACATAGTTCGCCCCTCAAGATAATATGTAGCCGATGAAGAGCTTGATCCCATGTGCAGGACAGACTGTGGGGAAAAAGAAAGTTTGATCCTAAGTTCAGGATAAACTATAGCTGTGAAAAGTTTGATCCCATGTTTGAGACAAACTGCAAGTGTGAAAGGTTCAATCCCTAGTGGGATAACTGAAGTTTTATGAATGGAGTGAAGCCAGGCTGCTGGCTTGAAGAGCATGTTTCCCTGAGGGGCAATGTGTGAAAAAGAGTTGTATGTAGTGAAGGGTTAAAGAACCAAAATGACTGGTAATCTGATGATTTAACACTAGGATGTTTGCTTGATGGTAACCTCAGACATAGTACTGTTTCACGGTGCCTGAATTGATGAGTTGCGGAAATTCATCGTCGTCTATTTCCTGTAACCTGAGAGCACCTCCTGTCAATACCTCCTTGACAACAAACGGGCCTTCGCAGTTTGGATCAAATTTTCCCTTGGACTGATCTTGGTTGTCAATGATCTTCTTTAAAACCAAGTCATGTTGTTTAAACTGCCGTAGCCAGACTTTCTTGTTGTAGGATCTGGTGATCCTTTGTTGATATAACTGACCATTAAAGATAGTCGCGGTTCGCCTTTCGTCTATTAGAGACAATTGGTGATACCTGTCTTGTACCCATTGGTCTTCATCCAGCTGAGCGTCTATCAACAATCTAAGGGATTCCATTTCCACTTCTACGGGTAGCACTGCTTCCATCCCATAGGTTAATGCGTAGGGGGTTGCCCCAGTGGAAGTACGCATTGATGTTCTGTAGGCTAATAGAGTAAGAGGCAATAAGTCAGGCCATCCTTGTGGTTGGCGGACATCTTTTGCATGATCTTCTTGATGTTTTTGTTAGTCGCTTCAACAACACCATTCATCTTTGGACGGTAGATGACGGAGTTAAGGTGTTTGATATGGAATTTGCTGCACAAATCCTCCATTATTTTGTTGTTGAGGTTCTTAGCATTGTCTGACACAATTACCTCTGGTTGTCCATATCGACAGATGACATTGTTTCTGATGAAAACAATGATGACTTCTTTGGTAACCTTGGGAAGGAGGCTGCTTCTACTCATTTGGTGAAGTAGTAGATCATTGTGAATATAAAGCGATGCCCATTACTGGCTTTGGGATCGATGGGACCACGTCCATTCCCCACATTGAGAAGGGTCAGGGCGAACTCATATTGTGGAGTTCCCTTGGAGGGAAGTTGATGACATTTCCATGAATTTGGCATTGAAAACACCTCTTGACGTGATCATCACAGTCAACCTTGAGGGTAAGCCAATAATGTCCTGTCCTGAGGATCTTCTTAGCAAGTAGGGGGCCGCTCATGTGTGGGCCACATACTCCACCATGGACCTCATCCACGAGCCTTTGAGCTTGGTCCTTGTCCAGACATCTGAGGAGACCTAATCCTGCATCTCTTTTGTAGAGTGCATCTCTACTCAGGTAAAATTTCATAGCAAGTCGATGGATCTGCCTTTTCTCAGTCGAGCTCGCCTCAGCGGGTGTAAATCCATCTCGTAAATACTCTTTGATGTGCTGATACCAAGGATGTTGGATGGGGGGTAGCTCATCCGATACTTCTCCAACATAGTTCACATAGGTTGGTGCCTTGTGCAGGGCAAATGTGATGCTTGGCATGTGTTCCTTGTCAGGTACGTGAATCAAGGAGGCCAAAGTTGCTAGTGCATCTGCAAAGTCATTTCTATTACGAGGAATGTGTAGAAAGGAGATCTCTTCGAACTCCGAAGCCATCTGTAAAACCTGCCGATGGTAAGACAGCAAATGTAGACCTTTGGTTTGATAGATTCTCGTGGATTGTCTGATTACCAACTTCGAATCCCCAAAGACAGTTAACCGCCTGATGCCCATTGAACGGACAAGTTTTAGCCCCATGAGACAACTTTCATACTCAGTTGTGTTGTTGGTCCTGACAAACTGTAATTTGACGGCGACGGGATACTGCTCCCCCGTAATGGATACTAGAACTGATCCAGCTCCAGAGCCTTCCATATTAACAACTCCATCGAAATACATTTTCCATGTATGGCATGTATCGTACTGATGGTGTTGCTGCAATGCCATTACCCCTTCATCGGGGAAATATGTTTCTAAGGGTTTGAAGTCCCCTGAAGGTGCGGCGGCCAGTTGATCCACAATTCCTTGACCGTTGATGGATTTTTGCATCACGTAGACGATGTCAAATTGTTGTAGGATCAACTGCCATTTGGACAGCCGACAATTTAACATGGATTTACTGAACACATACTTGAGAGGATCCAATTGGGATATGAGATGGGTTGTGTGACCATGGAGGTAATGTTGTAACCTCATGGAAGCCCATGCTAAATCACAACAAGTCTTCTCAATCAGAGTGTACTTGTGTTCACTGCTGCTGAATCTTTTGCTGAGGTAGTAGATAGCTCGTTCTCGGCCTCTATCGTCTTTTCTCGTCTCAAAGATGCGACCCATGGCATTGTCACTTATGAACAGGTACATGAACATGGAAACATCATCCCTGGGTGGTACCAAAACGGGAGCTTTGACTAGCTGCTCTTTGATTGTAAGGAAGGCTTTCTGGCACTCATCATTCCATTTCATGGATGAGTTCTTCCTTAATAACTTGAAGATGGGCTCACAGGTTGCTGTGAGTTGAGAAATAAACCTGCTAATGAAGTTAATTCTTCCCAAAAATCTCCGTATTTCCTTCTCTGTCTGAGGAACGGGCATTTCAATGATGGCCTGGATTTTGGTGGGATCTAGCTCAATCCCCTTGTGGCTGACTAGGAATCCTAGCAACTTGCCTAATTTAACGCCAAAGGCGCACTTGGCTGGATTCAACTTCAAGTTGTACTTACGCAACCTGTTGAAGAGATTTCTGAGATGGTCTAAGTGGTCTGCTTCCTTTCGGGACTTGACAATGATGTCATCCACGTAGATCTCTATCTTCTTGTGCATTAAGTCGTGGAAAAGAGCCATCATTGCTCACTGGTAGGTGGATCTGGCATTGATGAGGCTGAAAGACAACCGTCTATAACAAAAGGTTCCCCAAGGCGTGATGAAAGAAATTTTCTCACGATCCTTCTCAGCAACCATAATCTTGTGGTACCCCGCGAAGCAATCCGTAAAGAAGTACATGCCGTATTGAGCAGTATTGTCAATGAGAATGTGGATAAATGGCACGGGAAAGCTATCTTTAAGGAAAGCTTTATTCAGATTCCGATAATCCACGCAAACTCGGACCTTTCCTCCAGGTTTAGGTACGGGAACTATGTTGGATATCCACTCAGGATATGTGGACACCATGATAATTCCAGCTTGAAATTGTTTCACAATTTCTTCTTTAACCTTTAAACTCCACTCAGGTTTCAATCGCCTCAGCTTCTGCTTGACTGGCTTGAATCCCTCTTTAATGGGAAGACGATGAAGGACAATGTCAGCGGACAAACCCACCATGTCTTCATGAGACCATGCAAACACATCCTGGAATTGAGTTAGGAGTGTAATCATGTCATTCCTTTGGTTTGGAGTAAGGTCTGAACCAATCTGGATTAACTTAGGGCTTTCTAAGGTTCCGAGATCGAAGGAAATGGTTTGATCAAGGTTGGGTTTAGGTTTGTCTTCGACCCATTCTTTGATCTCCTGAGGTATCTCAATGTCCTCTTGTATTTCCATCAAGGCTGAGTCCAACTTTTCATCAAAGTTACAATCCTTGTGGAGAAGAGGCACCTTATCAGCAAGTACATGCACATCTAAATTCAGAGTCCTGAAACAAAATATTCTTTCACTTAATATATGAAACCGTTTAATCATACAAAGTGTTAGCATGTACTGACAAATAACTGCTAATATTGTATAGAAAATTAAGCAGTTAATGATATCTACAGGGCAGAAGGAGTTTCTGCCCATTTTACCCTTGTCGACCAATGAAAGGAGTGCTGCTCCAATTGTCAAGGGCAAAGTCCTCGTGGACTGCAGTGATGGAGGGTCGCTATCGCGTCCTCCTTCTCCCGAGTGATGACCATTATATCTGGGCAATCATCGTCTGGGGTGTATCTATTTGTATGTTCATCATGAACAATGATGCGGATGTTGGACATCATCCTGGAGATGTCTTACTTACGTCTTCGTTCCTCTTCTTCCACTTTGGGATTAGGAACTAGGACCTCTTTTCCCTTGACCGATATCGGCTTAGGAAATCACACAGCCATTACGTTGGCTGACACCTTTACCAGAGATTGTGCGGGATCAGGATTTGCAGGTGGAGATAATCGTCGTGTGGCTGAAGATGAAGGAATATGATGATGCTTATGAGGATTCCTGTGTCTAGAACTGGCAGAATAGCCTAGTCCGGCTGTCCTGGTTTAACTGGACACTTGAATTGGGCGTTTAATGCCCTGATGATGTTTACCTAGCCCTTGTCCTGGCAGATGACCCAATGACATCGTTTCTTAATTAGCCGACATTACTTCGGCAAAAATCTTGGGTGTGAGAGGTGGCACCCCAATAGGGTGGTAGTGAGTGTTGCTCACCTCCAGGGCATGAAAATTGACTGGCTCAATTTTTGAATTGAAGCTGATGAGTGGTATGTCACCCTGTTTAGGACATTCCGGCTCAGCGTTGACCGTGACTAGGTTTTCATTAATGATGTATTTAAGTTGCTGATGAAGAGTGGAGGGGACGACCCCCACCATATGAATCCACGGTCTTCCCAATAGCAGGTTGTATCCTGAATGTATCTTAAGCACGTGAAAAGATACGCAGAATGTATGGGGACCAATCTCAATTGGTAGTTCAATCTCTCCGATTGAATTTCTACGGATCCATCCGTAAAGCTTTAATAACCGTATGGTCGCTTTGGATCCTTTTGAGATCGACGCTCATCTTCAAAGAACGTAGCATAAGGATGTATATTCGTAGATGAACCTCCATCTATCAAGACTCAAATTTAAGATGTATCCGGAGGACAAAACCGTAATGTGCAACGGTTTGTAATGACCGGTCCCTTCGGGAGGTATGTCATCATCAGTGAAAGATATCACATTGTTGTTAAAAATGTGATCAGTCAAATGTTGAAATTTTCCACATCCACTGATTTTGGCAAGTAGGCTTCTTCCAAAACCTTCAATAAGATCTTCTTGTGATCCTCGGAAGTGAAAACCAAGTCTAGTATGGAAATTTGATGTGGAGCTTCTCTTAAGCTTAAAACCACCTTGGCTTTATTATGGCCCATAGTACGAAGGAATTTTTCAATCTTCTCCATGTGAACTTTCCCCTTTGATTTGATGGTAGGCTTTATCACCCGTTGGGGAAGATACAATGGATTTTCCTTCGACACTGCTGCAGTTGTATGGGAGGTGGATCCTTCAGCTTCTCCATAATTCCATGGGACTTTTCGTAAGCTGATAACATGATATTATGGTCTGAATGGCAAGCTATTTGACTTTGGTGCAGCCACTTTCAAAGGATTGTCAACTCCTTTAAGTTGAATTACTTGTATTGTGAATGGTTTGACAGTCCCATCAGCCTCAGCGAATATAACTGCTACCAATCCCTTCCATTTAGTAGGACAAGTATTCTCACTCTCACATAGCACAATATCATTGTCTTCCATTCAGCAGGACCACCATTTGTCAATTAGATTTCGAATAAGGTATGAGTGCCCAAAGATTCTTCTATGCTATGACCGCGAGAATGGGAGTGATATGGACATACTCCATCAGAATTGAAACGTCCTGATTAATTGGACGTAGAAGGGAGGTGATCATTCCTTCATTAATCAGCATCTGAAATATCTCCTCCATAGGTTGGCCCAGGTATGTAAATTCCCTTCTATTGGCAAAATCCCGACGGGCTTTGGCATTTGCTCTCTTAGCAACTTTGTCCTCCATTGTTTCAATTTATGAAGGCGATGATGGAGTATTCATAACAAAAGGGAGGAGACTAGCATGCTCCTGGCTAACTAATTGGCACATCTTTCATTCCATCACAAACTGAAACTTTGCATAATCCCATT
This sequence comes from Panax ginseng, assembly GCA_020205605.1. Classification (NCBI taxonomy): domain Eukaryota; kingdom Viridiplantae; phylum Streptophyta; class Magnoliopsida; order Apiales; family Araliaceae; genus Panax; species Panax ginseng. Next base: position 85,860,656 of record CM035146.1, on the reverse strand, counting down.
TGTCAACACCGTCTTTGATGGTCTGGGATGATTCACCATTACAATTGGAACTTTGTCCACTGCTCCAATTAATCATATCGACTTCTTCCTCTTTGTGATGAGGAAGAGGATTATCTTGTACATGAGGTTGGTCTGGTTTGGTGACCACAATCTCACTGTTGTCTATCAAATCTTGGATCTTGTGTTTCAAGGCCCAACAATCCTGAGTATCATGTCCAGGTGCCCCGGCATGATAAGTACACTTTCGAGTAGCATTGAAACCCTTCCCATACGGGTTGGCTGGGGGAAGAAGATGTGTGATTTTCTTCTGAGTCGTCAGAAGAGTGAGAATGTTCTCGAGTGAGTCCTCTAAGGGTGTGAACACTCGAGGGCGTTTGACTTCTCCACCTTTAGGTAATGGAGGGTTTGAAGACCGAGCTTGAAAAGGAGAGTAATTCCTCCTCTGAATAGGCATATTCTGATTGCCTTTCTGACCTTGTAGTATCAAGGAAACATCCTCCTGTTTCTTTTTATGGACCCTCCGGGGGTTGTTTCCATAATTTTGATTGGATGTGCTCAAAGAATGCCTTTTTTAAGGGCACTAGGTCTTGAATCTTCCCGACTTCAATCCCATCTCACCATCTCCCGTGTTTAATCATTTCAGAGAATGGTTTACCAATGCCAGCTAAGACTCTCTCATAGAAAGGAGCTTCTTGTATGTCTATGAAGGTCATAACCATTTCGACTCATTATAGAGGGAATAACTTGAGCAAAGAAGGCCTCCACCTTTGAGCATACTCTCTGAAAGACTCATTGGACTGTTTCTTGACCTTGGTAATCTGGTATCGGTCAGAAGCCTTTTGAGACTGGAAGCTGTATTGAGTGAGGAAAGCATGAGCTAGCTCTTCCCAACTATGGATCTTTGAGTTGTCTAATCTGGTATACCAAGAACGTGCTTCTCCAGTCAGACTCTTTTGGAACAGCTGCATTCTGAGCTTCTCGTCCTTTGCATAAGATCCAAGTTCTCCAATGAACACCTTCAAATGTGTGTAAGGATCTCCTAACCCGTCGTACTTTTCGAAGTCAGGAGTTTTGAACTTTTTTGGATAATGAACCCCAGGGAATATACAAAGGTCAGCATATGAAACACTCCCGTGTGCTCTAATTCCTTTGATAGAACGAAGGGTTTCTTCCATTTGAAGGACCTTTTTCCTGATGTCACCGGTGTCTGGATCTCCTTTGAGATGGGTGTTTTCAGGGTTTTTGTCTGTAATTAACAGAAATTCTGGATTTGTTTTATCCGAACATTGGATTCCTCCCTGTGAAAAGGACTTTATATGTGTGGGCATTTTTGGGCCATGAGTAGACTGATGTATTTCTTTAAGCAGAACAACCAAATCTGTAATCTGTTTACTTAATTCGTCGAATTCTTCGCGGGAAACGAGATTAAACTGGTCAGATGAAGACATGATTGGCTGTAGGCTCGTGGCCTTTTTGGACTTTGAACAGGCAATAGGTCCTATTGTTTGTGACGCCCCCAAAATAGGTCCAATCCACCCAACCCATTCTGAGTCACCATGGACATGGTATAGAAAACAACTACAACTTCATTATTACAATTGTCGTGCAAAATATAATAACACATATGATTTGAGTTTTGATACAAATATATATCAACTGTGACTCTCATCCCAACCTTGGATAGCACGTCACAATGGTACCTTACATAAAAGTACAGTCAATAACTATTTTAGAAATTAAAATCTTTGAAAAATGCTCAAGGAAACCTTCGTACATGGGAGGCCATGTATCTAAGTTATAATAAATATCATATGACTGGAAAATTATCCTTGGTTGAACCAATAGACCCCAAAGAAAAATGAGAAGATTGCTATCATGCTCTTTCCAATGGTGAGTATTCTCTTGACATATAATTATCTCCATTGTCTTCAATTGAGAATTATATTTCAACCAAACTCCAAGATTATATAGGTAGTGCTCGTAGATATACTCAGCAAGTGGATGTGCACAACCCTGTCTTATGATAACACAAAGTTGTAGGTCTTTAGACATCTTGTATGATAGTGGCAAAACACCTTTCCAACGTTGGGTTTGCCTCACCCTATTTGATTCACAGAATATAACTATTAAATGATGTATAAAATACAACACACTATTCTAAAGTTCTCAATAAAATTATTTCCATAATGTTTAGGGAGAACCTCCATAGCTAGAGATCACCGTTCTATTCCCCTATTACCCCCGCTCGACCCAACTACACTCTTATTACCTAAAAGGAATTGTGAAGCAAAAGGTGAGCACAACTAGCCCAATAAAGAATATCATGACTAAAGAAAATTAAATTATCAATAGCCTTCGTCAGTAATGAATCAGAGATTTAGAACATATGGTAGATGATAAAACTTTTCAACCATAGTTGCAGCGGAACAAGCAATCCATTAGAAGAGTCAAATAGACCATAAAGTCTATTATCTTCTCCATATTAAAAGTCCACCAACAATATTTTATCCCTGTAACATCAATCAACCGTTCTGGTCCACAATCATATGAATAACTCATAATCATAATTGTGGTTCTAAATTACTCTTCTCATCCAGGACGAAGATAATTTTCATCACATGTCTTTACCTGAAACATCAAAGATCATGGTTATACCAAATAACAGTTCCTGTTCATAATCATACTAATAAATTCATCTTTGCATTACGGGCCAAAGATATTCATCAACAGTTCATCTTTGCATTATAGGCCAAAGATATTCAACAACAGGACATCTTTGCACTACGGGCCAAAGATATTCATCAACAATTCATCTTTGCACTACAGGCCAAAGATATTCAATAATAGGTCATCTTTGCACTACAGGCCAAAGATATTCAATAACAGATCATCTTTCCACTACAGGCCAAAGATATTAATATCTCAAAGAAATATATAATCATTTTAGAATAATAATTATAACCATGTTGATCAATTCACCTTTGCACTTAAGCTAAATATATTCAATTATAAATTCAATGGTCATGATCATCCCAGTCAACAATTCATCTTTGCACTACTGGCCAAAGGGAACCCATAGTCACGATCATACCAATAATCTACCCATCTTTACACTCAAGTTAAAGAGAAATTTTATCACTAGAATTATAAAAATGTTATATATGATAATAAAAATAATATGATCAACAACTGCATTTAATTTCAAGAGTAAGATTCATAAATCAACGATAATATGGCAAGAAAAAGAAACTAATTTTGTCGTGAATAGTACCCGTGAATAGTAATGCATGAATAGTAACTCGTGAATAGTAACTCATGAATAGTAACTCATGAATAGTAACCCGTATTCGTACATAGTACCGTATACGTAAATAATGTTATATACGTAAATAGTGCCGTATACGTGAATAGTACCGTATACATGAATAGTAATCCCGACACAAAAAGGCATAAATTCCACAATAAAATTCATATCAATATTTCGGCATAATGATATTGAAGAAAATAATATCATTTACGAAGAAAATAACATCCCTTACCTCAAAAGAATAGTACTTCTGGCTGGAATTTCGGATGTAATGCCGAAGGAAAGTTGCACTGAATATCAACTCTCAAAGTATCTAAATACTCACAAAATACGCTCGGTAATATAGAGAGAGAAAGCTTATGATTCTTGTGTGATTTTCAATTCTAACTAAGCACCCTATTTATAGGAAAATGCTAGAACGCCATTGTAGACTAAAATTTAATAAATTAATATTTTATTAAAAAATTCTACGCCCACCATCTTTGCCTAAATAACCAGCTACCACAAGTGGAGCCCACCAATTTAGCACTTTTCCACACCCACCAAAAGTGGGGCCCACCCATATTTTAATAAAAATATTTATTTTCTGAAACTTCAATAATTCATAATAAATAGCCCTTTATCAGAAAATTACGAATTTTATGTCCATTCCATAGGAAATTGAATTCTCTACAACTTTGTAGAAGAAAGTGTTTTCCAAATTCGAAACGAAAAATGACCGAAATTCACATACGGACGATTTTCAGCACCTCTTAAAATTCATAACAAATCATACGTTAATTTTTAACGATTCAAAATTTGTGGACATATACTCAACTTATATATGTATAACATATCCAAAAATTACAACGATCCAACGGTCAAATTAAAATTATAACTCATGTAATAGAGCTTTAAGAACACTGATTTGATTTTCAGACTATAAGTCCCTCGTACCAGTTACACTCAAACAGTCACCACGAAAAATCCACAAAGAATATTTGGGTGATTCAAATTTCTACGATTATCTTACTTCCAGGGTTGGGTAAAGAAAAAGGATGGATCGATGAGGCTCTGTATCGACTATCGGGAGTTGAACCGAGTGACGATTAAGAATAGATATCTATTGCCAAGGATAGACGACCTTTTTGATCAATTGAAGGGAGCGAAATGTTTCTCCAAGATAGACTTACGAACGGGTTATCATCAGTTAAAAGTGCGAGAGGAGGACATACCAAAGACAGCATTTCGAACACGTTACGGACATTACGAATTTCTAGTGATGTCATTTGGGTTAACTAATGCTCCGGCAGCATTTATGGACTTGATGAACCGAGTTTTCAAGCCATACTTAGATAAGTTTGTAGTAGTGTTTATTGACGACATTCTGATTTATTCAAAAACTAGGGAAGAACACGCCGAACACCTGAAGATGGTATTGGAAGCCTTGCAAAGGGAAAAGATGTACGCTAAATTTTCAAAATGTGAATTTTGGATGGAGAAGGTTCAGTTTTTAGGACACGTGATAGATCAAAATGGACTTTCTGTGGATCCTACAAAAGTGGAGGCGGTAAGTAAATGTGAACAACCAAGGACGCCAACAGAAGTAAGAAGTTTCTTAGGTTTAGCTGGGTACTATCAAAGATTAATCCAAGATTTTTCTAAGATAACAACCCCGCTGACCAATCTAACAAGGAAGACGGTGAAGTACATATGGACGGACAAATGCGAGGAGAGTTTTCAAGAATTGAAGAGGAGGTTGAGAGAAGCGCCTGTATTATCATTACCGGATGATACATGAGGATTTGTAGTGTATAGTGATGCGTCGCATAGAGGACTTGGTTGTGTGCTAATGCAACATGGCAAGGTCATTGCGCATGCGTCACGACAGTTGAAGGATTTTGAAAAGCGGTACCCTACCCATGACTTGGAGTTAGCAGCGGTAGTATTTGCTTTAAAGATTTTGAGGCATTATTTGTATGGAGAAAAATTTGAGATATACACAGACCACAAGAGTCTGAAATATATCTTCACACAGAGGGAGTTGAATATGCGACAAAGAAGGTGGTTGGAATTAATCAAGGATTACGACTGCGAAATTCTTTATCACCCGGGAAAAGCAAACCTAGTAGCCGACACTTTAAGTAGAAAAGGAAGGGAGAGGTTGCTCAAGCTGACAACTCAAGAGGAATTAGTAAGAGAAATGGAAAAAATGGAAATAGAGGTGGAAGAACAAAAAGAAGCAGGAGGAAAATTATTCGTGATGGAAGCTCACCTGACGTTACTGCATAGAGTAAAAGAAGCACAAGAGCAAGATGAAGAATATATAAGGAAGAGAATAGTAGAAAATGAGGAAGAAAAGTTCAAAGTAGATAGGGATGGTATATTAAGATTTGAGAGTCGAGTATGGGTGCCAGCCATAACCGAACTAAGGGAGGAAATCCTGCACGAAGCACATAATACCACGTACTCTGTTCATCCAGGCGGTACAAAGATGTACCGGGATCTTCGACATCACTTTTGGTGGCCTAATTTGAAAAGAGAAGTTGCAGAATGCGTTAGTAGATGTCTTACTTGTCAAAGTGTCAAAGCAGAACATCAAAGGCCTAGTGGACTACTTCAACCGCTGGAAATACCAGAATGGAAATGGGAGCATATTACCATGGACTTAGTGGTTGGACTTCCGATCACACGTATGGGTTATGATGCCATTTGGGTTATCGTGGACCCCACTAACAAAGACAAGACTTCATTTTTACCCATCAAGATTCGATTCAGTTTGAACCAATTAGCAAATTTATATGTAAAGGAAATTGTGTCATGACATGGAGTACCAGTGTCGATTGTCTCCAATCGAGATCCGCGTTTCACGTCAAAATTTTGGAAAAGTTTGCAAGAGCGAATGGGAACTCAGTTGAGATTAAGTACTGATTATCACCCTACAACCGACGGACAAAGTGAACGAACCATACAAACGTTGGAGGACATGCTTAGGCCTTGCGTGATGGACTTCAAAGGGAATTGGGATGACCATTTACCAAGAATTCTCTTACAATAATAGATATCATGCGAGTATTGGTATGCCGCCATATGAATCTTTTTACGGGAGGAAGTGTAGAACACCATTATGTTGGGACGAAGTCAGAGAACGACGACTTTTGGGACCAAAATTAGTTCAAGAAACGGTTGACATGGTAACAACAATAAGGGCCAGATTGGTAGCAGCTCAAGATCGCCAAAAGAAATACGCCGATTTGCATCGTCAGAGCCGAGACTTTGAAGTCGGAAGTTTTTTATTTTTGAAGGTCTCTCCTTGGAAGGGAAAGATCAGACTCGGAAAGAAAGGGAAATTGAGTCCGAGATTCATAGGACCGTTCGAAATTTTGAAACGAGTGGGCGAAGTGGCATACAAAGTTGCATTACCACCGAATTGGAACACATCCACAACGTGTTTCACATTTCGGTGTTACGCCCTTACAAGCCCGACTACGTACACGTGATCTCCTATGAGCCTATTCAAGTAGAGAAAATTTAACGATGAGGAAACTCCTATTCAAATACTAGATAGAAAAGAGCAAACGTTGAGGAATAAAATTATATCTTCTCGTAAAGGTGGTTTGGCTAAACCACGATACCAAGAAGCCACGCGGGAATTAGAGGATAAGATGCGAAGGATTATCCCCATTTATTTGAGTGATTTTGTACAATTCCGAGGACGGAATTTTTATAAGGGGGAGGATGTAATACCATGAATTTTAATAAATTATAATATTGAGAATAAAGATTTGTTTGCATATTTATTTGAATATAAATATATATAATATCATTATATTGTGATAAGTGGTTTAATTGATTAAAGCCGTTGATAATTAAACAATGAAGCAAACGTAATGAGAAGCTTAGTTTAAACTTGTGGAGTTATGCCTAGTGTGGTAAGATGATGAAATAAGAAAATACCAATTTAACTAATGATAAAATTAATTAGTATTACTAATAAATAAATAATTCCATAATGAGGTTGATTTATTTGTTATTCATTAATTATCATGAATAATGGTATGAAAAGAGAAATCATATATAATAAGGTTTTTCATTCAATATAAAGTGAGGTGTGACATTGTAATGTAAATAATTATTATATAAAACTATGTGATAAAAGTAAGCTTGACTTAGGTAGTTAACCAAGTTGTATGAAAAAGTCTTATGTGACATTTTGATGTTGGTGGGAGTAATTAAATGGGTATTTTAAACCTATGAGAGAGAGTAACTTTGATTAAATTAATAATAAATAATAAGTAACATTGGTACACAATTAAATTATATCCTAGTCTAGAGTAAATATTAATTGAAATAAATCAATGCACATGGATTATATGATTGTATGTGTGATTAATAAGTGGATGGATATGTATGATTAATTGTGAACAAAGGGTAAAATAAACCTAAGTGTGCTAATAAAATGCTGAGAATTGGCGGTGTCCCAATATGAGTGTCACTCCATCTCTTCTTCACGTAATAGGCCATTGGCCTAGTCCCTCATTACCAACCACATAGCTAGAAAATCATGGAGAGGGGAGTGGGCTACTTAGTACTCTTCCACCAAATCCTTCATAACCATTACCTTCTTCTCTATTCTAATGGTTTGATTCATTGAGTAAAACCAAATTGGTCACAAACTTGTCTATAAATAAAGCCCTTCTCATTCACAGACATGTTGCTAAGTTCTCTGAGAAAAGTTCTAGTGTATTAAAGTGTGGTTGGGCTAAGCTTATACAATCTACAAATTGAAGCTAGTGTAGCAATTCAACTTCAGAAAAGGTAACCCTCCTCTAGATGTTCATACCTTCAAGTTTTACAAAGTTCATAGAAAAGTATGAAAACACTTGTTTTAAGTTGAAATGGTTGTAGTTGAAACTTGCTAGAGTGTATCAATTGATGCTAGATATTGTTAATATGGTCAAAAACGAAATCAATGAGAGTTAAACGAAGTAAAATGGTCAAGTAACGAATTCGTAGGGAAGAGAATTGCTAAATGTGTTAAACTTTGGAAAAATGGCAAAAATCTTGAATTGATCCTTGAAATTAATTGTTTGTATGTTTGGGAATGTTAGAAGCATGCTAGGAGTGTTATGTAGCAAGTTTATAACAATTATACATCATTACATTGTTGCTTGGATGAGAGTTGGGTTGAAAATTTCATAACAGACCGAACAGGGGATGCCTGCTCGTGGTTTAGTAGGGGATATGTTCACGCCCCGGGGGGTCTCAAGCAAACAAACGCCACTTCAATGGGTGTCAGAACAAAAAAAAAATCTTGTTTGTTTGTTTGATGCAAGAAATCTTAACTCCACTTAATTTCAAGAACATACATACTCCTTAAACATGTATCAATGTATGTTACAAGTTGTTTAGTAGGTTTAGAGTTGAATTATAACCTTTTTAAATAAAAAGTTAAAAGACGAAAACCATGTTTATAAAACCTTACGCCTTTTTGAATCTAACCCATTGAGCATATGTTTATAGTTTAGTTAGTCTTGTAAATACATATGAAATGTAGACTCAACATACCTTGCATGTATAGATTGTTAGACATGACATCTCAACATTTAAAAACCAATTGAGTTGAAAACTCTATGATTTATATTGTGAACTTTGGAACAATTAGGATAGGATGCGTATGCCTCTAGAGATAATCGACATGTTCACATATCTAGTTAGACACTTTATAAACTATGCAAGTATGAACTAAAAGGGTTCCTAAATAATACGCAAGTATGAACTAAAAGGGGTTGTTTGACGATGTTATGTGGTTAACAAATACTATAGTTAGTAGTTGTTATAATGAGCTCTTTTAACTTGGTAAAATAGAAATTATGAGTAAAAGCAACAAAGGACCAAACTTAGCCTAAAGGTTCTTCAACATGTATGAGTAGCTTAGGTGACGTTTCACATATGAGGTAAGTATAAGAAAACTAAAAATGTTTCTAAAAGATTGTAAAGGTAAAATCGATGTGAGTTATGCATCTATGAGTTTGAATATGTGTAGCTTACATGAATTTAGATATGTGTGATGAAAGTATGCGAATATGTATATCAAGTGTATATGACTAATGAATACCTATACATATATAAATAGGATAACCTAGTTTGTTGAGGTGATTTTACGCTATAAGTGGTAATCAACGCTAAAGGCAAGTCTCCTAACTCTCACAACTTTGGATTTTGTGCGAATACTCTAGCTTTCATTGATTCATATATCAAATACATTCTTTACATTGTATATTGTATAAATCCGAATTATTAACCTACTTATATTAAGTGAATGTCTATTATTATTCGGAAATCAATTACTTTGACATTATTGCGAGCATTAGACTTATTGTTCTTAAATGCATTATAAAAGTTGTCTAAACCTTTGATTGATTAATTATATCATCGTTAGAAAGCTATCCAAACCAATTGACTTGGTGCGGACTCTTATAAATCTACTGAGATGAACAACCCTCTTAAAAATGGGAAATTTTATATTGTCGGGGAACCGACGTGCGCACATAAGTATGATTAAATGTTATGCATAACGTAGGGTACCTTAAACTGATCACCTGTTGTACTCGTTTATCTTGGATTGCAGTATAATACTGTTAATTCTAGTAAGAGTTCTTAGTCCTTAATGACTGCTCAGTGTTCATTCTTATTGAACCTCGAAATGATTAAACCTTGGAATGTTGTTGATATTCTTCAGTCTTTAGTGATATTTATCAAACACTTTTGATATTTCTTGATATCCTTGAACTATCGCTTACTGTTATACCCTTGAAGATTCAAATGCTATAACTGCTCATTCTTCTTGCTATATTACTTGCTGGGCAAACTTGTTGCTTATTCTTGCTTCCCTAAAAACATTATTACGCTTAAAAGAAGAAAAGCGGTACTTCGAGGAAAGGACAAGGGAAGGGCAAGGCTACAAAGTAGCTTAGTCCTTTAAGAGTAGTAGTATTATTATTTCTATGCGTATTATGATGTATTAAGGATGATTAATTATTTTTAAGTTTAATCACTGGATTGTTGTAGTAATGGTTACGGAACCTTGGGACGCGAATATTTATATTATATCAATGTAAATTATTCTATTATTTCCGTTGTTGATGATTTTAGTGTGATGTTAGTATTAGTACGTGGCGAACCAAATTCGAGATACGAGTGTCTAAATTTGGGGGCGTCACAGGTTGGTATCAAAGCAATAGTTATAAACCTTAGGAGCGAGAGTCCTTAGGGTACAACTTAGGAGAACTTAGAAGATAGAGAGGGATGAAACTCATCTAGAGTTTTCATAGAGAGCGACTTAGTGTGTTATAGAATATAACTTCATTATATACAATGAACTTATGTTATTTAACATTCTAATGGAGTTGTTGTTTTTTTTGTCTTATGTTGGTGATTGTAGGATGACTGACATGGGAGGACCTAGCCAAGTAATAGAAGAGGAGTCGTGTGATATACACGTGGCATGTGAGTCACCATTGATAGTAGGGCCCGTATCAGCAGTGGCCCCTATTGATGATGATGACGAGGAGGATGAGATTGAGCCACTGCCCAAGGAGTCTGATCCGGAGGAGGAGCTTATGGAGGAGGAGCCTATTGGGGATGAACCTATGGAGGACTCCGACGGGACTACTTTTGAGGATCGGATGTTGGTAGAATATGAGGTGCAGATTCTGGAGTTAGGAAGTAGAGTGGAAGAGCTAGAGACTGAGGCTAGGGAGAGGGAGTCTGAGTTCCAAAAATTGAGGGACGAGGACCATCAGAGGAAGTTAGCTATACAAGAGATGGAGGTGGAAATTGCTCAATGCAGGGAGGTAGGGATCCAGTTGGGAACCTTGTTTTATAGGTCGGTGGCCAGGAATGTGGAGCTGGCAGGGAAACTAGAAGAGTCTGAGCAGAGGGAACTTAGTGAGAAGGCCGAGAAGGAAGCTTTTCGTACTCAGTTAGAGATGGAGGTGATGGATAGGATTCACTTCGAGGAGAAGTAGGAGGATTCCAATGACAGGGTAGATGATCTAGAGGATGAGGTACGGTGCAAGAGTTGGAAGATCAACAAGATGGGCTATGCTCTATGCACAGCTATGGAGAGGTTGATTGATGGGGTAAATCACTACCCAACTGAGCAAGGACAGACCCGACATACTATAAGTCAGGATATGGTGGCGCACATTATACAGAAGGAGTATCAGAGCGCCGTGGAGCGTGGGATGTTAGATTGAGTCTAAAGGAAAAATCTCAGTAGTATATTAGTATTTTTATGTGTTGTTAAGGTGTTGTTGTAATCTCAGTTTTTTTTGTAAGATGTGAGATGGTAGTAAACCCCAACTTTTGAAAAAGATTATAGGGGTAGTATGTTGGTATTGTCCCCGTCTTTTGTAATATTAGGGGATATGTTGTGTCAATTATAGAAGTATGCTAGAGATAAACATGTGATGTAATGATTTGGCATGTGAATATAAATGATCTTATTTCTGAAACGTGTTATAAACCTTCAATCAATCAGTCGTGGTGTTAAAGATGCAAGCTAAGAGAATATCAGCATCTTTAGTTCTTTGACATCTTTGAGTTCACAAGGTTTACATCCAGCTGCTGGTTGGCCAGATACATATTTGAGAAGTTCTTCTTTCTTCTCTGGATAAGTATTTCTTAGCATGTGTGGCCTTTTCATCTTTTCAGTCTGGTGGATGTTTGACTCTTTTCTGTTGATGTCTCTTGAGCTCTCTAGCCTGGTCTTCAGACTATAATATTGACCGCGAGCAAGGATTGGTCTTGTTGATATGGTAATCAAGGGCATGGACCAACTGAAAGCGACTTGTGTGTATATACACATTTTACTGCATACGAGATTTCCAACGTGTGAGCTCATCTGCATACAACAAGTGACTTACTACTAAACTAAGTCTAGACAAATGTTTGTGCCTAGGATCAGACTCAAAGCGATTAGCTTTTGAATATAGCATGAGAACCTGCTCTGATACCAATTGTTAGTTCCCAGTAGGTACAATAGATCTAGAAGGGGGGGTTGAATAGATCCTTTTTCTTTTCAAATACTTTTCTGGTTTATTTGTATTGCTAATAATTTAACATATGACAAACATAATAATCTTTTCAAGCACAGCGAAATAAGTAAAAGATCCCCTTCATTGATATATTCATAATCATAAATACAATGTTCGTAGAGTTAGTTCAGTGGTAAGTAGTTAAAATATACATAGCAATTATAGCAGTTAAAGTACATAATGTAAATGACATAAAGTAAAAGACACAAGGGGTTTTAATTGGTTCAGAGACTCAAGCTCCTAATCCACTCTTTTGCTTTCAACTAGCAGGATTTCCACCAGGAAGGCGCAAGACCGAATCACTAAGATTCCTTCAAGGCCGGCTGACCTTGGGACTTGAGTTCACTAAGAACTCTTCAAGGCCAGTAACCTTGGAACTTCTCTAGTTCCCTAGGAACTCTTCAAGCCCAGTAGGCTTGGAACTTCATTTAGTCCCTCCGGACAAGGACCCCTCAAGCCCTGGCATCATGTTGTTGAGTTGTTTGTTTGTTTGTTTGTTGGAGTTGGTGCTGAGCTGCTAAGATGTCTTTAAGCTCTGAACATATTCTATACTTAGAAACTTGGTGTGATCATCCTTGAAGTGCAGTTGAATGTTGCACGATGCTCAGCTTCTTAAGTTACTCAACCACTTCTGATGATCCCTTGATGAACTGCCTTGAAGATCATTCTTCTTGATACTTGATGGCTGCACATGATGGGTTTCTAAGATGACTGTAAGCTCTTCTGCTAGGTACTTAGAAACATTTTCATGTTTGACACCATGATGGAGTTGGTGATCTTCTTTCTTGATACTTGATGTCTTCTCATGATGGACTTGCTAAGATGACTTTGAGCTCTTCTCTATGGTACTTAAAGTCTTCCCATGATGGACATCAAGATGACATTGATGCTCTTCTTTCTCTTGGCAGTTCAGAACACTCTTCTTGTAGTAGAACTCTCACTTTTATATTGTAGAACTCTCACTTCTACTTCTTTCTTTGTTTATCTTCAAGTGTTCTTGGTGGATCGTAGAGTGAGCCTTCAGACCTTCATTGGTCACTAACTATTTTACGTTAGCTAGATCAGTCCACCATTTCTCCAAACTCAGCAACTCTAGCTTCCTTTGATCTTTGAAGCTCTAGCTGATTTATACTCCTTCCCAATCTTCCCATTGGAGAGTAGCCGTTGGAAGCTCTTTGAAATGCTTCGCAGATCTTGAGTTGTTTGGTGCAGACTACAGATGTGACATAACATCCCCTTTTCTGACTTTCTGACATTGCAGTCTACTATTTCACCTACCCCGTCAGAGATGTCACTTTGATGTCTCGGGCAAGTCGACGACTTTATTTCTCCCTTCTGATTTCTCGATTACAGGTTGTCCTTTTGCATCGATGCTCTCAATAAGCTCTTGTCCGAATATTAACCTTCAGATTGAACCGTTGTCAATGCTTCAATCTTCAGCTGTTCGAACTCTATGATTTTGATGCATGTCTTCTTGGACCTGATCGTAGTGTCTTGTTGACTGGTAGAGACAACACTACGATCTTGAAGAGTGTTGATTGGATCTTCGATGTAGAACACCTCTTTCTTCTCTTGTACAGTGCTTCAACACTTCTGTTTGCCTCGACCGTTCTCAGATACTGATGGCTTAACTTCTTTGTTCTGGCCCCTTCTGAATAACAAGACACTTCAGATTAGTGGCGTGTCCAACTCGCTTTCTCCTTGTGATCTCCCGTTCACTTATCATCAATGGACTGACCCAATGCTTAATCACTTTAGCCTTGTTCTTCAGATGCTGACCAGTATCTCTGTGTATACTCCATCAGTTCTTTCTTTGTTTGGCAAACACTACGATCCTGGTTTCTTCCAAGATCGTCGTCTTCTGTTTACTTGACAGCTACTGCACTTGTTGACTTTCCTTAGTCAGTTACTGAAGTCTTCTTCTGATCTCCTTGTGGAAGACTTCATCTCGAATAGCTTCACAACTCAATCTGGATGCTGATTGGGTTGATTCTTAGATCTTCTGTTAGCTTGCATGTCATTCGTTGAGTGCTCTCTGGTTTCCTTCAGGTGGGATATATCTTTGCAGTACCAACCATAGGCTTCATTCCTTTGGATATTCTGGGAATGCTCATTTGTTGAGAATCATATTTGCTCTACGATTCTGCCTTGGCATTGTGAGCACATTTGTTGAAGTCTCAGTTCTATACTCTACGATTCAGCTTTGGCTGTGCAGAGACTACGACTCCGAGATCAGATATTGACACTCTACGATTTTTGATTTTGTGTTCATTGTCTACATCTGATCTTGCTCGACTACGATCTCTGCCTCTTATATGATCAGTAGACTCTACGACTCTGAGTGTAGTCTACGATTCTTGACTTGGCTTCGGCAGATGCTCGATCGGCTCGTAGGTAGGCTGTCTCTACGATTCTGAACATGACTTCCTCAGCAGACTACGGCTCCAAGGAAGTGTTAGTCGACACACTACGATCCTTCCTCATCTCTCCTGGCAGTCTACGAACTTCGAGATCTACTATCTCGCAGACTACGATTCTGCCTTGATAGCTCTCGAGTTTCCCTTGACTCTCCTGGTAAACTACAATTTCTGGTGCAGTGCTCGACGATCAGACAAGCCTAAGATCAACCTAACATGCTTGATCTTTCTATATTTATAGTCCTTGTACATCATTTCTTTTTAAGGACTTTACAAAGCTGTTTTGCTTATGTAGGATCAACCTAACACATTTGATCAATTCATTCTAAGTCCTTGTACATATGTTTCTATTATCTATCAAAGGACTTTACAACTTTTCTTAATTCAAGCATACTTGCATATTCATTCATATGTATCATAATCAAATCATATGTAAATAGGAATATCATTCACATGTTTATTCCTGACACGGTGATTCTTGGAAGGGCGTTTGTCGTGACTGCCCAAAACGCGAGGAACCCGAATGAGGTGATCACGGGTAAGCTAATCATAAACTCTTGCAAAGTTTATACTTTATTAGATATCGGTTCTACCCATTCTTTTATCTCTCCTGCTTGTGCTCAACGTTTGAACTTGACTCCGGAGAAATTAGATTTTGACTTATCTGTTTAGACTCCGTTAGGAGAAATTTTCATTACATCTACTATTTATAAATCTTGCTTGATCCAAGTTGGTACCATCACATTACCTACCGATCTTATTTCGTTGAAAATACTTGCATTTGATGTTATTTTAGGGATTGATTAGTTAACCACACATCATGCTAAAATTGATTATTTTCGTAAGGTTATTAGTTTTCATATTCCTAACCAACCTGTTATGCGAATTCAAGCAACCAAACCACTAAAGTCAATCAATGTCATATCAAGCCATAAAGCTATTCGTTTATTGAAAAATGGATGTCAAGCTTTCTTAGCCCATGTCACGGACTTGAACAAAAACACGTCAGATTTGAATAATATTTTTGTTGTTAGTGAATTTCCTGATGTATTTCCTGAAGAACTTTCCGGTCTACCCCCAGAACAAGAAGTTGAATTCTTTATTGACCTTGAACTTGGTACAAAGCCCATTTCTAAAATCCCATATCGAATGGATCCTATTGAACTTCATGAGTTAAAGGTCCAACTACAGGAGTTGTTGGACATCTGTTTCATTCGTCCTAGTACATCTCCTTGGGGTGCTCCTATTTTATTCGTAAAGAAAAAAGATGGGAGTATGCGACTTTGTATTGACTAACGAGAATTGAACCATGTCACCATCAAGAGTAGGTATCCACTACCTCGCATTGATGACTTGTTCGACCAGTTGCAAGGAGCACAATTCTTTTCAAAGATTGATCTTCGTTCTGGATATCATCAGTTGAAGATTAAAACTGAGGATATTCCAAAGACTGCCTTTCGTAACCTCCTGCAGACAAGCATTATGAATTCTTAGTCATGTCTTTTGGATTGACTAATGCTCCTGTTGCTTTCATGGATATGATGAACCGTGTGTTCAAGGAATATTTGGATCAGTTCATTGTTGTCTTTATTGATGACATCCTCATCTATTCCAAAAGCTGTGAAGATCATGAGCACCATTTGAAGCTAGTACTTCAAAGGCTTCGTGATAACATGCTATACGTCAAGCTAAAGAAATGCGAGTTCTGGCTTGAGGAAGTAGCATTCTTTGGGCACGTGGTGTCAAAACATGAAGTATCTGTTGACCCGGCGAAGATTGAAGCAATACAAAGTTAGGAGCAACCGAAGTCGATGACCGAAGTACGTAGCTTTCTGGGCTTAACTGGTTATTATCGGAGATTCGTGGAAGGATTTTCTAGAATCGCTACTCCGTTAACTCAGCTGACTCAGAAAGATACAAAATTCGTATTGAGCAAAGAATGCGAGAAGAGTTTCCAAGAGCTCAAGAGGAGACTCATTTTAGCACCTGTTCTGACAATACCATCTGGTTCGGATGGATTTGTTATCTACAGATGCTTCAGGCAAAGGGTTAGGATGTGTTCTTATGCCACATGGGAAAGTCATAGCCTACGCCTCGCGACAACTCAAAGAATATGAGAGGAATTATCCTACTCATGATCTAGAGTTAGCGTGATCGTTCGCGTGATGAAGATCTGGAGCCACTACCTGTATGGGGAGAAAGTGGAGATCTATACAGATCATAAAAGCCTCAAATATTTCTTCACCTAAAAGGAACTCTGTTGGGCTTCGACACAGAAACACACAGCGGAAATTAAAATTTTAAAGCAATTTCTGAAACCCTAAAACAGGATCCATGCGAAAAATCAATTAATTCAGAGGTTTAGAGATTATACCAGATATGAAAAACGAGAATCTGAAACCGACTACACCTCGAATCTCTAACGCAATACAAACCAATTGCGCCTCTACGGTATCCACACGAACGCCGCTTTTAACCGTCAAACGATTCTGCAATAAGAAGGACTTACAGACTAGCCACCAAAAGGAATGGATTTTTACGAAACTATTTTTCTCTAGTCTCTCTCAAGAAATGGCTAGGGTTTTTCAATTATGATATAACCCTAAGTATGCTATATATCATATATATAGTAGTTAAAAGGAATTAATCAAATCAAAATCTAATTTCATAAAATCAATTTATATATATATATATATATATATATATATATATATATATCTTAATTAAGTCTTACTTAATTAATATACATATATACAAATTATCCTTTTAATTTAAATTGTGATTTAAATACTATTAATCATATTAATATATTTAAATCCTTAAAATTTAAATTAATTCCCTTTAAATAACGTTCTATGTGTGTGACTTATAGGTTATTATTACGTTGGCAATAATTTTAAAATCATATTATAAAATTATAAGCGTTGAAAGCGGCATCTAGTAATGCATCACCGCTACCCAAGTAATAATAAGATCGATGATTCGATGCAACCTTTTTCGTGACCAATGTTTCAATGTAATTTAATCCTTTTAACCTTAATATCCTAGATTAAACTTCGAGTCATGGAATGTGTCATACTCTTCATAATTTAACTGAAGTTTTCTTGATCAATGAGTAGACTATATGAAACAAATCACTATTTGAGCATGGCTATGCATTTCATAGTCCTACTCAATCAAGAGGCCTATGGATATCACCCATAATATATAGGATGGTTAAATTTCATCTAGATTACTCATATTTCTCACACGATTAATGATGAACCCAATAATCACCTTTATAGTCCACCCTATTAAAGGTGACATTTGATGATATCAAAGTACATAAATTCTCGTAGTAATATAGCGATTTCGTGTCCGGAGGACCATTACATCATTGTCACTATGAGAATTGCTAATGACACTTCGCGATAATGCTCCATATAGAATTCTCATGGTGGGTCATCCGTCAAAGACATCGTTCTCTAACATGTACCTATGCATTGACTTAATATCTCATATATATTTATGACCAATGAGATTTGGTCATCATCGATCCACATACTAGTCTCAATGCATCATTGTTGTCCCATCAACAATGATACTCGATTAGGGACATTTAAGAACAACCGATACTAATGGTAATATATAATCTCATGTTCAAGTCACATACTTGAAACTATATAATTTGTATCACTTATTCTAAGAAATTTTATTATGTTAACAATTATATTACGCAAATAAATAAAACCATAATAAAATCATATATTTATTCAATCAAATATAATATCAAAATGTTAAGCAATTATATCAAATAATTGGCCTCTAGGGCATAAACTCTAACAAACTCAACATGCGGCAACGACGTTGGCTCGAGTTGTTGAAAGATTACGACCATACCATTCAATATCATCCTGGAAAAGCAAACGTAGTAGCTGACACATTGAGTAGAAGATCATATACGGGTACGAGTGCAATGTTGTTAACACAAAGGCCCATCTTGTATGACTTACAAAGGATGGAGATAGAGGTAAAGGCTCCAAGTACCCACGTGATGATATCAAACATACGAGTAGAACTGACTTTAATCGATAAAGCTAAAGTTGCTCAAGCTACGGACATGGATCTGATGCGTATGAAGAAGAAAGTACAAGAAGGTGTTGTTCCAGAAGCAAGAATCGATGAAGAAGGAATACTTCGAGTCAACTCCAGACTTTGTGTTCCTAACGATTCTGACTTAAAGCATAGAATCATGATGGAGGCACACAACACACCGTTTGCAATCCATCTTCGATGTACCAAAATGTATAATGATCTTTGACATACATTTTGGTGGAGCAATATGAAGAGAGAGATCGTAGAGTTTATATCGAGGTGTTTAACTTGTCAACGTGTAAAGGCGGAGCATCAAGTGCCAAAGGGTCCATTACAACCACTTGAGATTCCGAAATGGAAGTGGGAACACATTACTATGGATTTCGTTACGGGTCTTCCCAAGGTTTCTCAAGGCATAGATGTGATTTGGGTCATTGTTGATAGATTAACCAAGTCTGCTCATTTCTTACATATACGGGAGACTTATTCCCTTGAATGTCTTTCTAGTATATACGTAAATGAGATTTTGAGATTGCATGGCATGCCAGTATCCATAGTTTTGGATCATGACCCAAGATTCACTTCACGATTTTGGGTTAGCTTACAGAAAGCTATGGGCACAGCGATTTGATTCGGCCAAAGATACCATCCTCAAACAGACGGGCAATCATAAAGGATTATTCAAACTCTTAAAGATCTATTAAGACTCTGTGTCCTAGATTTCAAAGGAAGTTGGGAAAAGTACTTGCCATTGGTGGAATTCTCCTACAACAACAGTTATCAAGCAAGTATAGGCATGGCTCCATTCGAGGCATTGTATGGAAGAAAATGTCATTCTCCAGTATGCTGGGACGAGGTGGGTGAATCAACATTGTTGGGACCAGAATTTGTACGCATAACTACAAAGAAGATCCAAATGATCCGACAACGTATACAAACGACACAGGATCGACAAAAGAGTTATGCGGATCTTCATCGAAAGGATGTGGAATTTAATATTGGGGATCATGTATTGTTACGTGTTGCACCATGGAATGGAGTTACAAGATTTGGGAAGAGAGAAAAGCTCAATCCATGATTTGTTGGTCCATTTGAAATTCTTGACCGAATAGGATATGTGGCATATAGACTCGCATTACCTCCAAGCATGTCTCATGTTCATAATGTTTTTCACATATTTGTGCTTCGTAAATATGTGAAAGACCCGAATCAAATTATTGAGTTAGAACCAGACGAGATAGCTGGAGATTTAACGTACGAGGAGGTACCTATTAAGATCTTGGATAGGAAAGAGCATGTCCTACGCACCAAGGTTATACCACAAGTTAAGGTTTTGTGGAGGAACCATGTTATTGAAGAAATGACTTGGGAGTTGGAATCAGAAATGAAAACGAGGTATCCTCACCTTTTTCAAAACACCAGGTACATACGTCAATTTTGAGGATGAAATTCCATAAGGACGGGAGGTTGTAAGACCCCAACTTTTTATAAATAAAATCGAATTTTCTTTAATTATTATTATGAATAATAAAGCTGTTAATTTGATATAATACTTGGTTATGGTTGAAATGTGCAAATTTTGCAAAAGAAGTAAGTATTCATTGTTGTCGGGGAATATTCGTTTGGTCGTGGAATATTCTTTACGTAGGGAATATTAAATACGACGACCTATGCAGCCCATTTGTGGGCCCATGTGGAAAATGGTCGGATGAAGAAAAACGATAAGTATGAGTTTTTTATAAATAAACGGCGTAATTATTACCGTAATAATCGTTGGAATACACGGGGTTAAAATACGTGAATACGCTGTGGTTGCATAAAGAAAGACACAATATTGCACAATATTTTGAATTATTGATTCTTACGTAAAGTTAAGGCACTACTCAATAATTGTTACGGTAATTACCGCTCAATATTTTATTTTATTGATTCAATAATTGATGCGTTAATATTTTATATTATTGTTGTTTCAATAATTGTCTTTGCATTAAAGATTTCCCATTATCGATTCAATAATTCATATTATTTGAATAATATTAGTAGATAACATTATTGGCAATGTCCAAGGAAGTTACGCTCAGAAAGGGATTTGGTCACCTAATTGCGCCGCCAATGAGAGAAATCCTTATTGGAAAGCCTCCTTTCCACAGGAGCGACTGGTTGTCATAATTGTGATTCTGTAATATTATTTATGAATAATTAATTATTGATTTATATGATAAGGAAATATTTATTCTATGTGGATGGGTTGGAAAATATTTATTTTATGTGGATATAAATGAAGGAATAAATGCTGAGGTGTTTTATCAGTATTTTATCGGAATAGAGGTGTTGAAAATCGTCCGTATGTGAATTTCTGTCATTTTTTGTTTGGAATTTGGAAAAACTTAAACTTACAAAGTTGTAGAGAATTTAATTTCTTATGGAATAGACATGAAATTCGTATTTTTTTGATAAAAGGCTATTTATTATGAATTATTAAAGTTTCAGAAATAAATGTTTTTATTAAAAAAATGGTGGGCCCCACTTTTGGTTGGTGAGAAATGTGCTGGAATTTTATTTTAAAAATGGTGGGCGTAAATAGTAGCAGGTAAAGCCATCGAGTGTAGAAAGGTTAGTCTCTATATGTTTCTAAGCATTTTCCTATAAATAGGGTGCTTAGTTAGAATTGAAAATCACACCAAAAACATAAGTTTTCTCTCTCTATATTATCGAGCGTATTTTTGTGATTATTTAGATACTTTGAGAGTTACTATTCAGTATAAGTTTCCTTCGTCTTTATATCCGATATTCCGATCAGAAGTACTATTATTTTGAGGTAAGGGATGATATTTTCTTCGTAAATGATATTATTTTCTTCAATATCATTATGCCGAAATATTGATATGAATTTTATTGTGGAATTTCTACCTTTTTGTGTCGGGGTTACTATTCACGTGATACTCTATTAATTATTCATTTAATCTAACATTATTCACAGAAAAAATGAAATTTTCTCTTCTTTGTCCAAGATGTCTATTATGGTTACTATCTTTGATTGTATCCATGTTTTGATCTTTATTCATGAATTTTACTCCACTATGGTTTATTATGGAGCGTTTTTGAACTTGGATAAGATGTAGTACGAATCCCTAATATTTGTCCTTTTATCTCAGTAGATTCGTTTTCTTTAATATATTTTTCATCATCCTCGGTCCTAAATGATGATATTACTGAATATCTTTGGCCTGTAGTGCAAAAATTAATGATTAACTTATGAATATCTTTGGCCCGTAGTGTAAAGATGAACAAGTGTTGAGATTAACATGACCAACTGGTGATACAAATGAATATCTTTGGCCTGTAGTACAAAGATGAATATTTGATTCAAGATGTATATTGATTGATGTTACATGGATAAAATATTGATGATGGACTTTTAAATCTTAGAAGATAGTAGAATTCATTCTTTACTTGACTCTTCTAATGGATTGCTGTTTTCGCTGTAGTTGTTGATCTAAAACTTGTTGTCTATTATATTCTATCAGATTTTTTCCTGTTAAAGACTAATGATAATTTGTTATATATAAACTTAGTCATAATATTCTTTACTGGGCAAGTTGAGCTCACCATTTTCCTTTTTGTTCCATTTTTCTTCTTAAGAGGTGAGAATATAGCAGGAACTAGCCGGGGTATGGAGTGATGTTTCCAGTCAGTTGTGTTAGCAGTCCTCACTATTTTATAAAATAATGTGATAATAATTGTAAGGAGGACTCCATTTGAGTTTGAATATTGTCTATTAGACAATATTTGTATTTAAACTCACAGTATATGTGTTGTCGTATTTTGCACGACAATTGTATTAATGAAGTTGTTTTTATTTCTGTACCATGTATTTGGCGACTCAGAATGGGTGATGTATACCTATTTTGGGGGCGTTATACTCAGGGTTATCTCTGAGGTTGGCTTGACCACCCGGGGTTATCTCTGGGGTTAAAACTGTATCTCCCGGGGTTATCTCCGGGGTTGAAACTGATTATTTCGGGGTTATCTCCGGAACTTGAACTGGATCCCTCGGGGTTATCTCCGAGGTTAAAACTAGATCTCCTGGGGTTGTCTCCGGGATTGAAACAGAGTCTCTCGGGGTTATCTCCGAGATTGAAAACTGGACTTCCCGGGGTAGTCTACGTGGTTGAAACTGATGTGACTTCCAGGGTTATCTCTGGAAGACGATTCAACCCTTATATAGGGTTAGTAACAGAAATGCAAAATTTTGAGTGTCTACAAATACCCCTCTTTATCATATTCATGCAATTCACTGGCATGGATAGGATAAAGACCACTAGACACTTGAAATAAGATATGATAAACATGATGCAAATGTAATGCAACATGGTGCAATGTTATGTTGAATGTTATTTTGTTGGAATGGTTTTCAACGGGATGTGATAACTGCCCACTGCATCACTTATGTTGGGGGATGGGGTTATAAATGATGACCATGTTGAATTGCTTGGATGTCTACTCAACCGGTAGTTTCCAAAGCTCTTCTCACAGGAGTCTCCTGAGACCACGTTGGGGTTATCGCCTACGGTTTGAAATGCCCATCAGTATTATCTGAGCTTGCTTTTCTGAAAAGTCGCAGAGGTGTCTTCAAAATCTTTGGAGTGGAGGTTTCTCCATGATTGAGACCACAGGATGTTGACATTGGGGTTATCACCAAAGTCCTTAATCCTTTGCACAATCTTTCCACCAAAGATGTTATTCTCTTTTTGCGAGTGACTCTTGTGGATTGCATTTGATTACTGGGGAGTATAACAGATTCCATCATCGATTCTCCCCGATGAGGATGACTTTCAGTGGTTTGGATCATTAGGTTTCTCTGATGCTTCGTTGGAGTTACTGCCAACGGCTGGTAATATCAGAGCTGCCTGATCTTCGTTGAAATAGCTTTCAACGGCTTGCATCATCGGATAACCTCTGATGCCTCGCTGGAGTTATTGCTAACGACTAGTGATGTAAAGGTTGCCTGATCTTCATTGAAATAGTTCTCAACGACTGAGGATATCTGAAATCTCCGTTGGGAATGGATTTCTGACGAGATGTACGCTTTTGATTGCAATTATAACCCCAAGTTGGTGGCATCGAACTTTCGCGACGCGATGACAAGGGTAGTTTTCAATAGCTTGGATCATCGACTTTATGAACCTTGTATCTGAATGAATACCAATGATAGATATATAGACCAGCAGTTTTGTCTTTTGAAATCAGGATTTCAGTCTTTTCTGGTTAATCGCATAGCATCTTTTTTCCTAATTTGACTTTTTAGCTTGTGGGACCTCCTTTGCAACTCAAATTTGATCGAGCCGGAGGGGGTGAGGACCACCCAGGGTAGCCGTAGGTAGACCCGCGACCACCCGTAAGCATATATAGCTCAGCAAGTATAATAATTTCATGTAAGCAATAGGGTTTGAGACATATAAATCGTATATCTTCAATAACTAAATCAATAGTTATGAAATACTATAGAAAATTCAAAATAGCACTTCTCTTTTCCTTAAAACGTTTCACATTGAACAACATTCATTAAACATAAATTTTGGTCCAAGACCTTGAGCATTTCATTCTTTCTTTGAAAAGGACAACCCGACACCAAGTCCGTAAGTCGTATGAGATATCTTACTTAACACGCCTAGGTGATCAAATTTATAAGATTTCTATGTTGTACAACACTACTTTCTTTAAACGTATCTATGTTTATGTTTTGGAAACCTCACGTGTCTGTTGTTTGACGATAAAACATTTGTTTATCATACTCAGTCTTTCTTTGAAATCAATACCAAAATAATTTAGCAAAAGATAGCAACATTAACAATAGTTTGATAGAGTATAAGAAATCCACAAAACACATTAAGTCTAGCCGAAGGAATTGGCTTCGACTTCATCATCAATCAATTCATGCGTAATATACATGAATTACAAAGCTTGTCAAAAAGAACTTAGACAACGGTCAGAATACTTGCCTTTAACGTCTTTTATAATTTCTACACTTTTCCTTTAAGTCTTTAAGGATTCTACAATACATGATCACATAACATACCACATTAGGTCATAATCAATCATGTATGGTCACTAATTTATCTTACCCTTCTTCTCAATCTAATCATTCCTTGAATTATTTAAAATTCGTTACGTTTTGTCGCAAAACCTTGTGTTTATATTCCAGTAATCTTCGTCAACCTTTAGTTATAATTCTTAAGGTTTTAATCATCCTTAAGGATGTTATTTCAAGTTAAGTTAAGGTTATAACTCACCTTTAATCAACCCTTACATGCATTACATACATTTCCATTTCATCGCCTTTGTTAGTGTGTCAAGGCCACGACGCCACTTCCTTTCCTTTATGCAACTCCCGTTGCAGTCATGAAGTTTATAAAGGTTTACTCCTCGACTCTTGCCACAAGGCCACACTCAGTAATAATGGCCGCGATCATGGCGCCACACTTCAAAAGATGTTGGGGTTCTACGGTGTCATAAGTGTCGACTTTGCCTCCTTGGGGCGCCATTACATAACGACTCGCCTTCGTAGAAAATTTCGCAGAACTTTTTCTTCTGTGAATTTTTCGGGCTCATAACCTGTCCATTTTAAGTCCGAATTTGCTCGTTCAAAAGTCGTTAGCTCACAAATCATATGAACTATGATATCATTAGAAAATATTTCATTTTTGAACCTTCTAACTCAGAATTCACCGATTAGTTCGTTATTGAGTGTTCGTTAAACGTCTGTGAACGTTCAAAGCTCGTTTCTTCGTTCTAAGTCAGAATTTGGTCATTTTCGAGTCCGCAACTCTAGAATGAAAATTTAGACTATTCTCCTTCGAAAATCAAAATTTCCAAGTTCAATGGTGACTTTTGACTTTCATTCTGAGAATTTTACGATTTTGACGATTATCGTCTAATCTCATAAATTTCGTCATAACTTCGTTACTTGAGATTTTTACATCGTTCAAAATGGATTCATTTTATATCTTTAACATCTTAACCAACCATATTTCAACAAATTTTATACATGATAAATTCTTCAATGTTCTTCATTAGTCTATAACTTATATAATTATGATTCACTTGTACATGGCTTATTAAGGTTTAAGTCCATTAATTAGCCATCCTTATCACTTCTTATGATACATACTCCACCAATCATCACTTCTCTATCAAGCTACAATTGAAGAGAGGAAGATTAATGGTGTAGAGGTTCTTACCCTTGATGATCAAGCTTGGTTCTTCTTCTTCTTTCTTCTTGGATTATGAAAGTCTAACTCTCACTTTTCTCTCTATGATACAAGCTCGTAAGATGTTGGTGAATTTGAACAAGGCACAAAATAAACCACTAAGCTCTTTTATTTATAGGATTTACAAGGTTAGGGCAAAATGGTAAAGATGTCATCCCACCTCCTTAATCCCACCTCCTTACTATTCATTTCTTGTTAACCACTCATCTTATCCTTTGCTTGGTCACCACACATGGTCAGCCATGACTCACTCATGGGGCCCACATGGGTTGCCCTATGGGTTTTCTTACCTGGTTACCCATCGGTTCGATCCACGTGTCTGATTCTTGGTTTGGGCTTTAGGTTTAAATAACTTTGGGCCTAACGTTGGGCTTGCATTTCATATCATTGGGCCTTAAACAGTATGCACTTGGGCTTGCCCAATTACTACACAAATCCTACACTAATTCTATTAGTCCATTACAATTAGCTTAAAGCCTTTTAACGTATAGTCTACATATTCTTCGCGTATACTTAGTCGTATAATCATTCGATAAATACGTTATGTCATTCTTCGCATACTAGTACAATACTTCGTATCATACTCGTATTCTTTGCTTTGTATAATACTTGTTATTATACGATCATCATTATTCAAATCCTTAAGTTCCTTAATATTCTTAAACTTAGTACGCAGGTGATAAACTGTGTTTGTCATAACTGAAATATTAATACATATTTCATCATCCCCTATTAATCTATCATTATGTATTTCTTGGAAGTTCAAAAATAATTCCCGAGCAGAAATTGGTGAATAGTGTTGTTTAGAAAATTTCTCAGAAAACTTTTATTTTCGTCTTGGAAATTCAAACACTTTAATTCCTTAACGTAGCCAGAATACTACGATATTCTGACACATTTAGGTTATAGAACAACCTTCATCTTACGAACTCATAATAATAACATATAATATAATTTTATTCATTATTAAATCAAATAAAATTATTTTACAAATAATTCGATTTTCTCGGTCGTTATAATGTTAAAGTAATACATATATGCATATAGCTATGAACTACATTTAATGAGCTCCATGTTAGAATTTACCACACCCTTTCTGAGGTGATTTGGGGACTTTTGTCCAGATATATGGATCCAGACCTGCCGAGTAACTCTCATAAGACCTCTTCAGGTGTGAGGAAGAGAGCTTCAGATGTGCCTCGACCTCGCCCAGCTCGAGAGCTTCATCGGTTGACTGAGTCAGTGATTCGTCCTATCCGGGTTGAGAGACCGGATGTTGAGGAGGAGGAGGATGTACCCGTTGCGGATCCTGCTCCTTTTTCTTCCATTCCCCGCAGGGAGCTTCCAACTATATATGTGACGATTCCAGAGCTTTTGGATGATTTGAGTCGTCACCCCTCGATCTATCTCCATGCAAACGAGGTAAAAAACTGTGTTTGATCTTCCTTTTCCCGTTTGTGGGGGCAAAGGGTTTTGATTTTGATTTTCATTGTGATGCAGGTTCCCGGCTTTACGCAACCCAGAGGGAACTAGTTTAATATACATTCTATGTACTAGACTCTTCATCCAGAGTACCAAGAGATTGTGTATGCCTAGGGCTTCGATGCTTTATTTTCCATCACCCCTAGTCGTTGTCCCTGGGGTTATATCAGGACTTTATCTGAGTGCTAGTTTCACCAGACCCAGTCTCTCCATTTGCTGGATTGTGAGGTGATGATGACACCGATGGATTGGCGATTCATCACTGGGATGGAGTTTTCTGGGGCGCTAGTGCCTTTGGTGGCGGACATTTCCCCAACTGCCGTTAGATCCTTGTTGGGAGTCATGGCTATGGCGCTCAAGGGTACGACTATTCGTTCTGGTCCTTTAAGTGTAGATGTCGTGAGTGGGGCTCTAACTGAGCTATTACCCGATGATCGGAGGGTTAGAGATCGCATCCTTCAGCGATTATTTCTGATCATCCTCAAGGGTTATTTCCTGGCTGATAACTCTTCGACGGTGTCATTCGCTTTGGTTAGTGCCACTCGGGATGTGGACCGTATTGAAGAGTTTGATTGGGGTACCTACACCTTTGCCTACTTCCTCAGGGGAATACGCCTACGCTCAGAGGGTATGACGGAGGTTTGGTTAGGATTCTACCCCTTCCTACTGGTGAGTATTTTCTCTTTTGATTTCCCTTATTCAGGTTGCCAGTTTAACTTACCGCAACTGTTTGATCTTGTATTGGTAGTTTTGGGCCTACGAGAGGCTCCCATGTCTTTGTCCCGTTAGCATACTAGGTTTAGATACATATCCACAAGGACAGCGATGGCATTACTCCACTTTGACAGAGGTTCCTCTAGCTGAGGGTTTCACCCATTCGCGCTTACAGTTGGAGTTGTTGATCGCAAAGGTCATTACATGGGTTCCTAACTCTGAGGACCACTTGACAATTGGGTTCGAGGGTGGTTTACCGACTGGTGTCAAGTATGTGTTGTCCACCCATCGGATTCCTCTCTTTACTGACAGAGGTTAGGAGCTCTATTAGGAGAACGTGCTATTAGGAGCACTACGGAGAGATACGTATTCCGATCTTTCCTCCTGCCAGGCGTCATTGGCCTTTATCGCAGCCGATCCCTGAGGTCCCATTGATGGGCGTGGATGGCTTTGCTTTATCAGAGAGACCTTTCACTCAGGAGGCTTTTTACCGCTGGTGGTTCCCTCGCACCATTGGAGCTCAGACCCGCACCACACAGTTTATGGGGAATATGGTTCCTGGTTCCGTCATGATGACAGATTGGATTACCTGCGTCCGAGAGCCGACTCATTTAATTCAGATTGATAGTTTAACCCGACAGTTGGACCGGGCATATTTCTTTATCCGATATTTGGGCAGAGATCCATCAGAGGCGGATACTTTTAATCCTTCCAGCTCTGGGGCTGGCCCTTCAGGTGGCCCATATTCAGATGGTTTTGCCAGCGCAGATCCTCCATTGTATCGGCCTGATATCCCTTTTGGCAGAGATTCAGTGACTCAGGAGGAGTACATCAGATGGAGAAATTAGATGATGTGAACATCAACACCATTGACTTCACCCAAAATAGGTATACATCACCCATCTTGAGTCGCCAAATACATTGTACAAAAATCAAATAAAACTTAATTATACAACTGTCGTGTAAAAAACCATAATCTAAGAGTTTTTAATAAGAATATTGTCACCTAGACAATATCCACACTCAATGGAGTCCTCAATACATTTATTGTCACACTATTTTATAGAATAGTGAGGACTACTAAAACAACCATCTGGACCGTCCAATCTGCTTCTCGACTCGTCTCCCGTCCTATATTCTCATTTCCTAAAGAGAACAGTGAAAGAAAGGGTGAGCTCAACTAGCCCAGTAAGAAATATTATGAGTAAGATAATGTAGAATAATTTATCGTTAGCCTTCAACAATGTTAAACTGATAAAATATAACAACCATCAAGTTTAACTGCAGCGGAACAAGCAATCCATTAGAAGAGTCAAGTAGAGAATAAAATCTACTATCTTCTATGATTTAAAAGGTTTTCATCACTTTTATACCGAGATTCAAATTTTAATAAATAAACCACATCATCCCCGCACTACTGACCAAGGATATTCATTAAGATCACGACCACAACATATCCATGCACTACGGGCCAAGGATATTCGTGTATTCATCAATGGTCATGATCATGCCAACAACTGTCCATCAATGCACTACGGCCAATGATAACTTTTACCACATCATTTGTAACATTACGATCATGATTATACCGAATAATCCCTTGTCATAATCATACCAAGTCCATCTATGCACTACAGGCCACATATGACTTTCAACAAAATATAAACATTAGGTGACCAAACCTCTCCTTGACAGAACTTTCTAGACATTGCCAATAATACTATCTCATAATATTATTCAAATAATATAAATTATTGATCCGATAATGGAAAAATCATGCGCAATGACAATTATTGAAACAACAATAATATAAAATATCAACGCAGCAATTATTGAATCAATAAAATAAAATATTGAAAAAGAATTATCGTAACAATTATCGAGTAGTGCCTTCTTACGTAAGGATCAATAATTCAACAATCTGCGCGTAATACCGGTGCTGTCTTCTTGTGCAACCACGCCAGACATCGTATTTTAACCACCGGGTATTCCAACGGTCTTAATTCAGAATAACTACGCCGTTATTTATAACAACCCAAAATTTGTCGTTTTCTTCATCCGACAGGTTATCCGTTATGGGGCCCATTAAATGATCAAGCGTATTGCATTTAATATTCCCGATAGAAAGAATATTCCACGACCAAACGAATATTCCCCGACACAATGAATATTTTATAACCACTTGCTTATTTTACAAAATTTGCACATTTCACCCATAACCAAAGTATTATATCAAATTATCACCTTATTATTCACAATAATAATTAGAGGAAATTCGATTTTTATTCATTAAAAAGTTGGGGTCTTACAACCTCCCCTCCTTATGAAATTTCGTCCTCGAAATTGACGTACGTACCTGGTATTTCGAAAAGGTGAGGATACCTCGCTTTCATTTTTTATTCTAACTCCCAGGTTATTTCTTCAATAGCATGGTTTCTCCATAAAACCTTAACTTATGGTATAACCTTCGTGCGTACGACATGCTCTTTCCTATCCAAGATCTTAACAGGTACCTCCTCGTACGTTAAATCTTCGGCTATCTCGTCTGGTTCTAACGCAATAATATGATTCAGGTCGTCCACATATTTACGTAACATCGATACGTGAAAAACGTTATGAACACGCGACATACTTAGCGTTAAGGCAAGTCTATAGGCCACAGTTCCTACTTGATCGAGGATTTCAAATAAATCGAAGGCTGGAACTTTCTACTCTTCATCGACTCTTAGTTCTAGAATAACGCATTCTTGCACCTTCTTCTTTATATTCATCAGCTCCAGTGTGTAGCTTGAGCTGTTTTAACTTTATCGATTAAAGTCGATTCTACTCGTATATTCGTTATCTTCATGTGGGTCCCTAGAGTCTTTAACTCTATCTTCATCATTTGTAAGTTATACGAAATGGGTTTTTGTGTTAACAACGTCGCACTCGTAAACGCACATGATCTTCTACTCAACGCGTCAGCTACCACGTTCGCTTTCCCCACGATGGTATTGAATGGTATAATCGTAATCTTCAACAGCTCGAGCCAACGTCTTTGGCGCATGTTACGTTCGTTTTGGGTGAAGAAAATATTTTAGGGTTTAAGAAATGGGTTTTGTACTGGGGTCAATACAAAATTCGATTTCACGCTCTAGGGTAGGCTAAGAAGTCTTTAAGAATACGTCAGGAAATTTATTAACAATAGAAATATCATTCAAAACTATGACTCTCATCAAAGACTTGGATAGCACATGTAATGAAGGTTTCTCCTAACGGAGTTTCAACCAATAAGTCAAAATCTAACTTCTTCTGAGTCAGATTTAAACGTTGAGCGCAAGCAAGAGAGATAAAAGAATGGGTAGAACCCAGATCTAATAAGGTATAGACTTCAGAAAAATTTATAATTAACTAACTTGGTGCTAACTTCGTTCGGGTCACTCACTTTTTGAGAAGTCACGAAAAACGCTCTTCTTGAAACCACCGACTTCATTTTTTCCGTATCCTCCTTTGGTGCCACCGTCCCAGCTGGACTTGATTTCGTTACAGGACAAAATCGAGCTATGTGACCGTCTTTTCCATAACTAAAACATTTCTTGGAAATCTGTGAACATTTTGGACTTATATGTCCCTCCTCTCCGCATCTGTAGCATCTAACCGATGGTTGTTCTCTCCCTAGAATTTGTTCTTTGGTCTTTGGTCTTTGCTGCCCACGCCTTCCCGTCATCGTTAAATCTTCTTCTTCTTGAAATTTTCACTTGAATCGGGTTCTTCTATTATCTTCGCCATGATTACCACCAAGTGGTTACCATTTCGGCATAATAATTTCCTCCACGATGGTTATCATTGTTCACGATGACTGCCGTTGCACCCAGACGATTATTATCGTGTTGTTGCTCGTTATCCTTCGATTGAATTTGGCTCATTATCGCGCCCAATAATCGAGCCCTATTCACTACATCCGAATATAAACAAAGTTTGTGAGAAATGAGGTATTGACGTATTTGGGTTTCAAACCTCGCAGAAACATTCGCGTCATTCTCTCCTCATTATCAACCAAATGGGATGCAAATCGGGACAACTCGACAAACTTATCTTTGTACTGCGACACGTTCATATTGAACTCAACCTCCTTCATGTGACTAATACTTTCGGGAAAGTACTTGTCATTGAACAATTCTTGGAACTTCTCCCAAGACATCTTCAGTGCGGGCAGGTTGAGTACGCTTTACCGATTCCCACCAGTAATCAGCCTCTCTTTGCAACATAAAGGTGGCAAAGGGAACCTTTTGCTCCTCGGAACATCCCAAGACATCAAATATCTTGGTGATCTGCTTTATCCACGTCTCTGCCGTAAGTGGTTCTGGCTTTCCAAAAAACTCCGGTGGTCCCAACTCCTTGAACTGCTTAGCGATGACCGACCGTGGGTAGCCATTGTTTCCACCTACATATTTAAATAGGAATCGCTTTCGCCTGATGTTGCATGAATTTCATAAAGCCTCTGAACATCCCATCGTTCACCATTTCATCGGTGTTATTGTTTACCCGAGGATTATTGTCTTCCTTCTGCACCTTATCCTGGGTATTGATTAAAGGTGTCTCCACTGTCTCATTCACTCCATCGTTAATATTTCCTGATGCCATTCTTAAATACTGCCATAAAACAAGGGTTAATTAACAAATCACATATTATCCCTATACTCTGACCGACCAATTAAATACCAAATAAACTTAGGTAGGTCATACTAGCGAAGGAATTCCCCGTCTCTCCCCTCCTAGTTCTTGTCTCACATCTCAGCCAGGGATCATATTCCTAAGCTTTGATACCAACTGTGACGACCCCAAAATAGGTCCAATCCATCCAACCAATTCTGAGTCGCCAAATACATTATACAAAAACAAATACAACTTCAGTAATACAATCGTCGTGCAAAATACGACAACACATATACTGTGAGTTTGAATACAACTCATGTCTAATAGACAGTATAAAAACTCAAAAGGGGTCCTTATTATAATTATTGATACGTTATTTCACAGAATAGTGAGGACTACTAATGCAACCATCTGGACCGTCAATCCATTCCCCGACTAGTCCCAGCTATATTCTCATTTCCTAAAGAGAACAGTGAAAGAAAGGGTGAGCTCAACTAGCCCAATAAAGAATATTATGACTAAGATAATATACAACAAATTATCATTAGTCTTCAACAGGGAAAAATCTGATAAAATATAATAGACAACAAGTTTTAGATCAACAACTGCAGCGGAATAAACAATCCATTAGAAGAGTCAAGTAGAGAAAGAATTCTACTATCTTCTATGAATTTAAAAGTCCATCATCAATATTTTATCCCTGTAACAACAATCAATATACATCTTTAATCAAATATTCATCTTTGCACTACAAGCCAAAGATATTCATTTGTATCACCAATTGGTCATGTTCATCTCAACACCTGTTCATCTTTGCACTACGGGCCAAAGATATTCATTAGGTAATCATTCATCTTTGCACTACAGGCCAAAGATATTCATCATTTAATCATTCATCTTTGCACTAAAGCCAAAGATATTCAAAGAATATCATTATTTAGGACCTGAGGATGATGAAAAATATTTTAAAGAAACGAATCCAGTGAAACAAAATAACAAATATTAGAGATTCGTATTACAGTTTATCCAAGATCAATAATACTCCATAATAACCAATTTTGAAGCAAAATTCAAGAATAAAGATCGAAACATGGATACAATCAAAGATAGTAACCATAATATACATCTTGGACAAAAAGGAGAAAATTTAATTTTTCGGTGAATAATGTCGTATTCGTGAATAGTGCCGTATACGTGAATAGTAACCCCGACACAAAAAGTTCCAAATTTGATAAAAAGTTCAAATCAATATTTTGGCATAATGATATTGAAGAAAATAATATCATTTAAGAAGAAATAACATCCCTTACCTTGCAAAGACAGTACTTCTGACTAGAATATTGGATATAGTGCTGAAGGAACTTGCACCGCTAATTAGAAACTCGCAAAGTATCTAAATATTCACAAAATACACTCGACAATATAGAGAGAGAAAGAGAGAAAACTTGTTTCTGGTGTGATTTTCAATTCTAACTTAGCCTTCTATTTATAGGAAAATGTTAGCACGCCGAAGCAGACTTGACCTGCAACCTGATAGCTTTACATGCTACTATTCCCACCCACCACATTTGAATAAAAATTCAGCACATTTCTTCACCAACCACAAGTGGGGTCCACTCAATTCTAGAATTTTCCACCAAAATCATTTATAAACCTAATTTTCGAATCAGTCACCTCTTAAAATTCATAACAAATCATACGCTCATTCTTAACGGTTCAAAATTTGTGGACATATACTTAACTTATATATGTATAACATATCCAAAAATCACAACGATCCAACGGTCGGATTAAAAATTATAACTCACACAATAAAGTTGTAAGAACACTGATTTGATCTTTTAATACCTCCAATCCGACAAAATACTGATAAAACACCTCAGCATTAATTCCTTCATTAATAACCACATAAATAAATCCATCATTTATATCCACATAAAAATAAATAATTCCTTATCATATGAATCAATAATTAATTATTCACAAATAATATTATGTAATCACATTTATGACAACCAAAGGTTGTTCCCAGAAAGAGGGGCTTTCAGATAAGGATTTCTCCTTCTTGGCGCGCAATTAGGTGACCAAACTCTCTCCTTGATGTAACTTTCTAGACATTGCCAATAATGTTATCTCATAATATTATTCAAATAATATGAATTATTGATCCAGATAATGGAAAATATTGTGCGTTGACAATTATTGAAACAACAATAAAATAAAATATCAACGCAGCAATTATTGAATCAATAAAATAAAATATTGAGCAAGAATTATCGTAACAATTATTGAGTAAGTGCCTTCATACGTAAGGATCAATAATTCAATAATATTGTGCAATACCGCAAGCCATCGCGGCAACCAATGCCAGACATATTCTTGTATTTTAACCACCGGGTATTCCAATAGTCTTAACTCAGAATAACTACGTCGTTATTTATAACAAACCCAAACTTTGTCGTTTTCTTCATCGTAACACGGTTATCCGTTATGGGGCCCCTGAAATGGTCTGCTACTGCCGCATCGTGCGAATATTCCCCGACAGAAAGAATATTCCACGACCAAATGAATATTCCCTGATACAATGAATATTTTATTACCACTTGCTTATTTTGCCAAATTTGCACATTTCACCCATAATCAAAGTATTATATCAAATTATCACCTTATTATTCACAATAATAAATAGAGGAAATTCGATTTTTATTCATTAAAAAGTTGGGGTCTTACAACAAATATTAAATATTTATAATACAATTTATCCAGAGTTTAATAATAACCAAATGTTATCAATCACTTAATAATCTGATAATCTAATATCATTAATATTATAACAATATGTTAATCATTTCTTAAACTTATAAACAATTTATTTCAATTGTTTACACTTTATCAAATAATGCATTTAATCATTCAAAAATGCCATACTCTTAAGATTTCATAATCAATGATCAAATCCCTCATCAAAAATCTACATATTCGTAATTTTTCTTACCCTCAAAAATTCTATCATCTTTTTCCCAATGGTGAGTCTTCTCTTGACATATAAATATCTCCGTTGTCTCCAAGTGAAAATTATGTTTCAAATAAACTCCAAGATCATACAGGTA
The DNA here is from genome assembly GCA_020205605.1 of Panax ginseng. Lineage (NCBI taxonomy): Eukaryota > Viridiplantae > Streptophyta > Magnoliopsida > Apiales > Araliaceae > Panax > Panax ginseng. The sequence continues at coordinate 85,824,566 of CM035146.1, read as the reverse complement.
GTGCTCGTAGATATATTCAGCTAGTGGATGTACACAACCATGTCTTATGAGAACACGAGGTTGTATGTTAATAGACATCTTGTATGATAGTGGCAAAACACCCTTCCAAAGATGGGTTCACATCACCCTATTTGATTCACCAAATATAACTACTAAATGTTGTATAGAATACAACACACTTTTTTATCTTTGTTTAGGAGGACCCCTGACTAGAAACCAATCGTTTCTATTCCCCTATTATCCCCACTCGACCGTAAGACACTCTTATCGCAACACTCTTATTACACGAAAGGAATTGTGAAGAAAGAAAGGGTGAACACAACTAGCCCAAGTAAAGAATATCATGAATAAAGATAATTAAATTATCAATAGCTTTTCATCAATAATAAATCGAGATTTATAACATATGGTAGATGATAAAACTTTTCAACCATAGTTGCAATGAACGAAGCAATCCATTAGAAGAGTCAAATAGACCATAAGGTCTATTATCTTCTCTATGTTAAAAGTCCACTAATACTGCTTTTATCCATGTAAAATAAATCAGCAGTTCATCCACAATCATATGAATAACTCATAATCATAATTGTGGTTCTAAATTCTCTTCGCAACTGTGACGAAGATAATTTTCATCACCTATCTTCACGAAACATCAAAAATCATTGTTATACCAAATCGTAATTCCTGCTCATAATTATACTAATAAATTCATCTTTGCACTACTACCAAAGATATTCATTAATAATTCATCTTTTGCACTACATGCCAAAGACATACAAATCAGTATTTTAGAAGAGTCAAGTAGAGCATGATATCTACTATCTTCTATTTAATTAAAAGTGTATAATAAATATTTTATCGTTGAGACTCAAATTTTAATAAATAATCCACATCATCGAATCACCTCGCACTACGATTAAAGATATTCATTAATATCACATCCATGAATTTATATTTCATCACGAGACTCATTTCGATAATCAATCCATATCTTTGAATTATCCATGCACTACTAGCTAAGGATATTCGTTAATATCACGACCACGAATTATCCATGCACTACAGCTAAAGATAATCGTGTTTTCATCAACGGTCATGATCATGCCATAAAATAATTCATCTTTGCACCCTTGGCTGAAGAGAATCCATAACCATAATCATACCAAAAACTGTCCATCAATGAACTACGGGCCAATGAGGACTTTTTTCACATCATTTGTAACATTACGGTCATGATTATACTTTAGAATAATCCTGGTCATAATCATACTAAGTCCATCTATGCACTCACTGACCCAAAGATGACTTTCAACACAATATAAGCATGAGGATGATGACAATGATATAAGAATTAATCAAATGAGATAAAGGATAAATATTAAACATTTATAATACAATTTATCCAAATGATTCAATAATAACCAAATGTTATCAATCACTTAATAATCTCATAATCTAATATCATTAATATTATAACAATATTTTAATCATTTCTTAAACTTATAAACAATTTATTTCAATTGTTTACACTTTATCAAATAATGCATTTAATCATTCAAAAATGCCATACTCTTAAGATTTCATAATCAATGATCAAATCCCTCATTAAAAATCTGCATATACCCTATATAGGATTCTCAAGCCATAAAATCCTATTTTCCAATTTTATTACTTCACATAACATATTTAATTCATTTACTCATAACTAGTTCATTTTCATGAAAAATACCAAATCAGTCCCAAAAATATTTTTTTTCTGGGATTTAGCAGAATATAGTCCCATCTTGAACACATATTTTTCTCAAAATTTTTAAAATTCATTTACTATTTTTCATATGGCTAAAACTGCTGAATATTTAGACATTTATCATAAATTGTACTTTTGTCCAAAAATTCCAAAATTTACAGGGTATACTCCTGTTATATACATGTACTCCCAATAAAAATTTCACCAATTTTGGAGTTAACCACAAGGCATTATAAGGGTTTACTTTTAAAATAGTCTTTTCCCATAAAATCCATAACTCTTAATCTATACATCCAAAAATCGCCATTTTTGGACACAATCTAGAAAACTCATCAAATTATCATTTCAAATTTTTCCAGAATTTTTTAGGGTCAGCAAAATTACAAAACTGCCCCTGGCAAAAACCCCTTTTTAATGAAAATACTATTCGTGTGGATATGAAGGATCATTTACAATGCATGCGGTAATCCACATAGACAGGTTATTTCAACAGAATACTAAAGAATGGAACCAGGTCATGCGTAAACGCACGCATGGGATATTCCAATGAATAATAAATAATGAAATAATAGAAGAATTCACCAAGCATGCGATAAGCGCAGCATGCATGGTTATTCCAATGAGAATAATAAATAATGGAACCAGTCATGCGTAAAGCATGTATGAGGATGTTCCAGCGTAATAATAAAGAATGGAATAACAGAAGAATTTCACCATGTATGTGGTACTTCGCATAAACAGGTTATTCTAACAAAATAACAAATAATGGAACCAAATCCCACAGAACGTGATGTAGGCATGGATATTCCGGCGAATAATAAAGAATGGAATAATGTAAGAATTTCACCAAGTATAGGGTAGTGGCACAGATACTGAGTTATTCCAATGTAATAATAAATAATGGAATAATGAAGTTCTCTTCATGAATACAAAAGAAATAACACCCCTTACTTTAGTAGGAGATTGAATACTGCAGTAGTGTAGTAACAGAATACTCTTCTTCTTTCTCTCTTATTCTCTCTATACTTTATCTCTCTATAGCTTGAATGAATTCGTGAAAAATAATGAAGAACTAGGCCTCTATTTATAGAAGATTTCTAGCTTAGCACTTGCAATGTGAAAAATGGCAAATTACCGACGATTTGGTGATGTGAAAAGAAAAGTGGTTTGACCCTTGTAATGTGAAACACCAAGTGGTTTGACGCCTGTAATGTGAAACGACAATTGGTTCGACGCCTATAATGTGAAACGATAATTGGTTCGACGCCTGTAATGTGAAACGACAATTGGTTCGACGCCTGTAATATGAAACTGCAAGTGGTTTGACGTCTGGTAAAGGTAATTACTATTGGCGAAAGAGACTCTTAGATGATGACATATGGGCCCCATAGAATAACCAAACTTACCACTAACGTCTCACAATAGACTCTTTATATACATCAAGAATTGAATAAATATTACCACAAATCATTTTATTTTTAATCAACACATATTTAATCTTTCAACAATTATTAATCATTAATATTATAACTTGTCGTCTCAATTATTGATTTAATAATATAACATATTATACAGATGATATTGTGACAATAATTGAATTAATAATATAAGAGATATGATGCAACAATTACTGTAGCAATAATTGAGTATAATTGAGTGACTTCTCACGTAAGCATCAATAATCAATACCATGTGCTACTATACAACCACGCGTAATACTGTACCTTTACTACCGAGTAGTTCAACAGTTTTAACGGTAAAACTTCCGCCGTTATTTTCATAAAAATATTTTTGTCGTTTTCTCAATCTGACAATAATTCCGTTGCGGGGTCCACCAATGATTGTACCGTCGTACAGATATTCCCCGACAAAAGGAATATTCCTTGACCAATCGAATATTCCCCGACAAAACAAATATTTTATATCAAATTGCTTATTTTACAAAAAAAATATTACCCATAACTTTAAACTTTTATCAATTTAACTATTTACCAAAATAAAAAAAATTGAACACTTTTATTTCATAAAATTCGGGGTCTCACAATAGAAGCCAAAACTTTAACCAACTGAGTATAATAGAATATATGAAACCGCAAATAGATTTTTTCCCACCATGCGGTAATCCACGTAGACAGATCATTTCCACGATTTAATAAGGAATGAATACAAAGGATCATTCACCATGTATGCGGTAATCCACATAGACAGGTTATTCCAACAGAATAATAAAGAATAGAATAACAGAAGAATTCACCAAAGTGCATAATCCATGGCGACTGACATGTGTTATTCCAACAGTAATAATAAAGAATGGAACCGTGTCATGCGTAACCCGCATGCATGTGATATTCCAACAGAATAATAAAGAATGAAACCAGGTCATACGTAATCCGCACAGACAGGATATTCTAATAGAATAATAAAGAATGGAATAACAACAGAATTCACCAAGCATGCAATAGACCGCACAAACAGGTTATTCCAACAGAATAATAAAGAATGGAATAACAAACCTTACAAGTATTGAAAGAAAATAACTTTTTTCATGAATACGAAAGAAATAATACCCACTTACCTTAGAGAAGCGGATCTTTGGAATAGTGAGGTAGCAGACTTCTCTTCTTATTTCTCTCTATAATTTCTCTCAATAATAATTTCTCTTGTGAGACTTAGTGAATTGGTGAGAATGAAAGAAGAATGAGCTTCTATTTATAGGAAAATATAGTTTCGATAATTGCACGGTTTGGGGCTCAAAATATTACAGTATAATACCTTCCTCTCTTTTTTCATTTTTAATTTAGTCCTGCAAGTATTATCAAACTTGCACCACCTCCCCTAATAATAAATAATGTGAATCAATAGTTCATTCATGTGACTTAATAGTATAATCATGTGAAAAAACTAATTACAGTATAGTACCTTCATCTATACCTCCATTTTTAATTTAGTCATGCAAGTATTATCTGTGACGCCCCCAAAATAGGTACATTCAACCCAACCCATTCTGAGTCGCCAAATACATAGTACAAAAACAAATACAACTTCAGTAATACAATTGTCGTGCAAAATACGACAACACATATAATGTGAGTTTAAATACAACTATTGTCTAATAGAGAGTATAAAAACTCAAAAGGAGTCCTCGTTACAATTATTGATACACTATTTTACAAAATAGTGAGGACTACTAAAATAAATATCCTGAACCATCACTCCAAACCCCGGCTAGTTCCTGCTATGTTCTCACCTCCTGAGAAGAAAAATGGAACAAAAAGGAAAAGGATGAGCTCAACTAGCCCAGTAAGAAAATATTATGACTAAGATAATATACAACAAATTATCGTTAGTCTTCAACAGGGAATAATTTGATAAATATAATAGACAACAAGTTTTAGATCAACAAATGCTAATGAAAACAAAGAATCCATTAGAAGAGTCAAGTAGAGAAAGAATTCTACTATCTTCTATGAATTTAAAAGTCCATCATCAATATTTATCCCTGTAACAACAATCAATATACATCTTTAATCAAATATTCATCTTTGCACTACAAGCCAAAGATATTCATTTGTATCACCAGTTGGTCATGTTCATCTCTCAACACTGCTCATCTTTTGCACTACGGGCCAAAGATATTCATTAGGTAATCATTCATCTTTGCACTACAGGCCAAAGATATTCATCATTTAATCATTCATCTTTGCACTACAGGCCAAAGATATTCAATAATATCATTATTTAGGACTGAGGATGATGAAAAATATTTTAAAGAAACAAATCCAGTGAAACAAAATAACAAATATTAGAGATTCGTATTACAGTTTATCCAAGATCAATAATACTCCATAATAACCAATTTTGAAGCAAAATTCAAGAATAAAGATCGAAACATGGATACAATCAAAGATAGTAACCATAATAGACACCTTAGATAAAAAAGAAGAAAATTTCATTTTTATGAATGAATAGTCAAGTATTTATGAATAAAGGTCAGATATCGTGAATAAGTGTCGTATACGTGAATAGTAACTACGACACCAAAAGATAGAAATTTCACAAGAAAAATCATCATGTTTCATGAATAGTACTCGTGAATAGTAACTCATGAATAGTAACTCATGAATAGTAACCCCGACATGAAAAGTTCCAAATTTGATAAAAAGTTCCAACCAATATTTCAGCATAATGATATTGAAGAAATAATATCACTTACGAAGAAAATAACATCCCTTACCTCAAAAAGATAGTATTGGTGGAATATGGATATAGTCTTTCAAGGAACTTGCAGAGTATAGCAACATTCAAAGTATCAAAATACTCACAAGAATACAACTCGATAATATAGAGAGAGAAAAGAGAAAACTTATGAATTCGGTGTGATTTTCAATTCTAACTAAGCACCCTATTTATAGGAAAATGCTTAGAATGCCATAGAAGACTAACTCACAATTGATGGCTTTACACACTACATTATTGCCACCCACCATATTTGAAATTCAATTGAGCACATTTCTCACCAACCAATTCGTAATTTTCCAAAATGTTTTATCATTTAAACAATAATCAAAAACTTTAATAATTCATAGAAAATACCCAGTGCTTATCAGAAAAATACTAATTTTATGTCCATTCCACAATTTAAATTGAATTTCTACAACTTTGTAGCTTTGAGTTTTTCCAAATTTCAAAGCAGAAAAATACCCGAAATCCACAAACGGATGATTTTTAAATACTTCAATCCGACAAAATCTTGATAAAACATCTCAAACATTAATTCCTTCATTAATAACCACATAAATAAATCCATCATTTATATCCACATAAAATAAATATTTCCTTATCATATGAATCAATAATTAATTATTCACAAATAATATTACGAATCACAATAATGACAAACGCATAGCCGGTTCAGAAAGAGGGGCTTTCCGATAAGGATTTCTCCATCTTGGCCAGCGTAATTAGGTGACCAAACCTCTCCTCGATGAACTTTCTAGACATCGCCAATAATACTATCTAATAATATTATTCCAAATAATATGAATTATTGATCCGATAATGGAGATGATGTGCAGTGACAATTATTGAGCAACAATAATATAAAATATCAACGCAGCAATTATTGAATCAATAAAATAAATATTGAACAGTAATTACTGTAACAATTATTGAGTAGTGCCTTCTTACGTAAGGATAAATAATTCAAAAATACTGTAAAAACAGGTAATATTTCTTGCAAGCAACAACGCTTATTACTGTATTTTAACCACCGGGTATTCCAACAGTGTTAACGGTAACAACTATGCCGTTATTTATAAAAACTCAATTTTAATCGTTTTCTTCATCCGACAGCTATTTGTTATGGGGCCCACAAATGGTTGCGTCGTCGTACGAATATTCCCCGACAAAAAGAATACTCTACGACCAAACGAATATTCCCCGACAACAATGAATACTTTATAACCAGTTATGTATTTTGAAAAAATTCATATATCACCCTTATCTTTAACCTTTTATCAATTTAACCATTTACTAAATTGTAATTATAAGAAAAAATTGAATACTTTTATTTCATAAAATTCAGGGTCTTACAATCTCCCCTCCTTATGAAATTTCGTCCCCAAAATTTGCGTACCTGGTATTTCGAAAAGTTGAGAATACCTTGCTTTCATTTCAGATTCTATCTCCCGGGTCATCATGATTTCTCCATTGCTCATCTCCCGTGATAACTTCATTTGGGTTCTTCACTTGTTGAGAAGTTATGACAACCGCCATCCCTCGAACTACCCGGCTTTGACTTGTCTGGGACAGCATTTGGCGTCATCACTACCGTTGGAATATACTTTTCTATAGGACATATTCCTCCCTCAACTGCCTCATCGTACTCCTAATTCATGATATGAATCATAATCTTCGATCCATATCGGATTCAGGTTGACCGCTATGTACAGGGTAATTCAAAACTCGATGTTGGGTTCTCCCAATTGCTTTCCAAAAAGAGAAATTCATATCATCTATTTTAGCCTTCTTAGATCGGACATCTCTTTCCACAATATCTACGTGTTGTGCGGCTTTTGCCCATGCATCACTTATTCTCACTCGTTCGGTTTTTTCTTCTTTCAGCTCAGATTCCATCTTTATCATCTTATACTCTGCCAAAGAATGCTTCTGTTCAAGCATCACATATCGGGTAACACAAGCTTGAATTATTGCATCCTTTTGCTCCACGCATCACCGTCGTTCTTCAAATTTCTACTCTCTTAACTTATGAATACGATTTTGCAATTCTACATTTTTATCATATAATACCTCTAATAAATTCTCCTCAGGTACCTTTTCTTCCTCTTCTTCCTCACTCTCAGCTGTTACATCTGAGACCATCTCGGGTGCAACTATCAATTCTTCACTCACCACATGGATTTCTCTAATTCCTTCTTCGCCTGACATCACATTATCCTGGTTGGTGATTAGAGGTATCCCCACGGTCTCATTCACTCCATTGTTAACATTCTCAGCAGTCATTCTCAAATACTACCATAAAACAAGGGTTAATTTAAACAAATTAACATATCACATAATATCCCGATATTATGACTAACCAACAAATAAGCTTAGGTAGGACACACTAGCGAAGGATTTACTCATCTCTCCCCTCCTAGTTATATTCCCGATCTCGCTTGGAGACCATCCCTAAGCTTTGATACCAAATGTGACAAATGTCCCATCGGTGGATGAAGACTCACATTGGGTACTATCGCTTGCCACCATGCAGAATCCAAGTCCCCACTACGGAAAGTCCGGGCGGTGCATCCCCCATCAACAGGAAGTCACCAGCGAAAGGCTCGGGGCTCTTTACTTATAGCTCTGATACCAAATGTGACACCCCTAAAATAGGTACATTTAACCCAACCCATTCTGAGTCGCCAAATACATGGTACAAAAACAAATACAACTTCAGTAATACAATTGTCGTGCAAAATACGACAACACATATACTGTGAGTTTGAATACAACTATTGTCTAATAGAGAGTTTAAAAACTCAAAAGGAGTCCTCGTTACAATTATTGATACACTATTTTACAAAATAGTGAGGACTACTAAAATAACTATCCTGAACCATCATTCCAAACCCCGGCTAGTTCCTGCTATGTTCTCACCTCCTGAGAAGAAAAATGGAACAAAAAGGAAAAGGGTGAGCTCAACTAGCCCAGTAAGAAAATATTATGACTAAGATAATATATAACAAATTATCGTTAGTCTTCAACGTGGAATAACTCGATAAAATATAATAGACAACAAGTTTTAGATCAACAATCGCAATGAAATAAAGAATCCATTAGAAGAGTCAAGTAGAGAAAGAATTATACTATCTTCTATGAATTTAAAAGTCCATCATCAATATTTATCCTCAGAATAACAATCAATATACATCTTTAATCAAATATTCATCTTTGCACTACAAGCCAAAGATATTCATTTGTATCACCCGGTTGGTCATGTTCATCTCAACACTGCTCATCTTTGCACTACGGCCAAAGATATTCATTAAGTAATCATTCATCTTGCACCACTACAGCCAAAGATATTCATCATTTAATCATTCATCTTTGCACTACTGTGCCAAAGATATTCAAGAATATCATTATTTAGGGACCGAGGATGATGAAAAATATTTTAAAGAAACAAATCCAAATGAAACAAAATAACAAATATTAGAGATCAGACATGGTTTATCCAAGATCAATAATACTCCATAATAACCAATTTTGAAGCAAAATTCAAGAATAAAGATCGAAACATGGATACAATCAAAGATAGTAACCATAATAGACACCTTAGATAAAAAAGAAGAAAATTTCATTTTTCGGTGAATAGTGCCGTATTTATGAATAGTGCCGTATACGTGAATAGTGTCGTATACGTGAATAGTAACTACGACACCAAAAGATAGAAATTTCACAAGAAAAATCATCATGTTTCATGAATAGTACTCATGAATAGTAACTCATAAATAGTAACTCATGAATAGTAACCCTGACATAAAAAGTTCCAAATTTGATAAAAAGTTCCAACCAATATTTCGGCATAATGATATTGAAGAAATAATATCACTTACGAAGAAAATAACATCCCTTACCTCAAAAGATAGTACTTCGGGTCGAATATCGGATATAGTCTGTGAAGGAACTTGCACCAGATAAGAACACTCAAAGTATCAAAATACTCGCAAGAATACGCTCGATAATATAGAGAGAGAAAGAGAGAAAACTTATGAATTCTGGTGTGATTTTCAATTCTAACTAAGCACCCTATTTATATGAAAATGCTTAGAACGCCATAGAAGACTAACCTGCTACCTGATGGCTTTACCTGTTACTATTGCCACCCACCATATTTGAAATTCAATTGAGCACATTTCTCACCAACCAATTCTAGAATTTTCCAAAATGTTTTATCATTTAAACAATAATCAAAAACTTTAATAATTCATAGAAAATATACCGTTTATTAGAAAAATACGAATTTTATGTCCATTCCACACGAAATTAAATTCTCTACAACTTTGTAGCTTTGAGTTTTTCCAAATTCCAAAATGTAAAAATACGAAATCCATAAACGGATGATTTTTAAATACTTCAATCCGACAAAATCTCGATAAAACATCTCAAAGATTAATTCCTTCATTAATAACCACATAAATAAATCCATCATTTATATCCACATAAAATAAATATTTCCTTATCATATGAATCAATAATTAATTATTCATAAATAATATTCTGAGTAATCACAATAATGACAACTTACGCCCCAGAAAGAGGGGCTTTTCGATAAGGATTTCTCCTTCTTTGGCAAGTAATTAGGTGACCAAACCTCTCCTTAATGTAACTTTTTAGACATTGCCAATAATGCTATCTAATAATATTATTCCAAAAAATATGAATTATTGATCTGATAATGGAGATGATGTGCAGTAACAATTATTGAGCAACAATAATATAAAATATCAACGCAGCAATTATTGAATCAATAAAATAAAATATTGAACAGTAATTACTGTAAAAATTACTGAGTAGTACCTTCTTACGTAAGGATCAATAATTCAAAAATATTGTGTAAAACCGTGTACTACTGTGCAACAACGCTTATTACTGTATTTTAACCACCGGGTATTCCAACAGTGTTAACGGTAACAACTACGCCGTTATTTATAAAAACTCAATTTTTGTCGTTTTCTTCATTCGACAATTATTCGTTATGGGGACCACAAATGGTTGCGCCGTCGTACGAATATTTTCCGACAGAAAGAATATTCTACGACCAAACGAATATTCCCCGACAACAATGAATACTTTATAACCACTTGTGTATTTTGAAAAAATTCATATATCACCCTTATCTTTAACCTTTTATCAATTTAACCATTTACTGAATTATAATTATAAGAAAAAATTGAATAATTTTATTTCATAAAATTCGGGGTCTTACATTATCAATCTTGCACCACCTCCCCTAATAGTACATGAATGTGAATCAATAGTACACACATGTGAACAAATAGTTATAAGCATATGAAATAATATCAATTAATTGCTCATTTATCCGATTAATTACCCGATTGGTCAATATAACCTCCAGACATCAATTATTATCGAAATAAATGTCGATTTCCACTAACACTAATAATCCAACACAATGGAACTATCAATTTCATCTTTAATCAACACGAACTTATTCATCATTAAAATTATAACTCACAATATTTAACAACCTGAGGTTGTTCCCGTGAAAGAGGGACTTTTCCGATAAGAATTTCTCCTTATGGCGCAAGCAATTAGGTGACCAAACCTCTCCTCGATGTAACTTCTAGACATTGTCAATATTGCAAATAATAATATGAATAACTTTGTCATCTCAATTATTAATTTAATAATAATAAATATTATGCAGATGATAATCGTGACAATAATTGAATCAATAATACGAGAGATATGATGCAAAGAATTATCGTAGCAATAATTGAGTATAACTGAGTGACTTCTCACGTAAAGCATCAATAATCAATATTGTGTACTACTATGCAACCACGCCGTATTCATCGTACTTTTACTACCGGGTAGTTCAACGGTTTAACAGTAACACTTTCACCAAGTTATTTTTATAAAAAGATAATTCGTAGTTTTCTAATCGCGATAATACTTCCGCATGGGGTCCACCAATGATTGTGTCGTCGTATGAATATTCCCTGTTTAAAACGAATATTCCCCGACCAATCAAATATTATATAACCACTTGCTTACTTTGCAAAATTTGTAAATATTACCCACAACTATAACATTATATCAAATCCACACCATAATATTCAAAAATATATTTCGAGAAAATTATTCTTTATTCATAAAAGTTGGGGTCTTACACATTTCTTACTATATCTTTTGATAGGCCTCTGTTAGATATTGGGCGGCTGTGCCCCAGTTCTCGTTATATCTTTTGTTAGGCCTTTGTTAGATGTTGGGCGGTTGTGCCCCATTTCCTTGTATTTTCTAGTTGTACACAGAGATGATGTATTTAGATGATGATATACTTAGGAATGTATGTATATTGTTTCTATTCCCTACATCATATTGTCATCTGTTATTTATCATGCATGTATTATGTCATGGATATGCATTTTCATAAATGAGTTTAATATTGACCCATAGATGGTCTTATGACACAGCTCTACAGATGTCTTCATCCACTGTTAGCCGGATTGAGCATACCCCACCAGTGTTGGTGTCTTCATCCACTATTTGCCTTCCCTAGATCGGGTGACAGTTGATCAGTTGTTGCGACACTCTATGACCCTCCTGACATTTTAGGTTCCACCGGGCTTTATATAGGGCATGCTTGAGCATTGGGTACCAGATATACAGGTATTCTGATTTGATACCCAGGAGTTGTGTAAGACCCCGAATTTTATAAAATAAAAGTATTCAATTTTTTCTTATAATTACTATTCAGTAAATGGTTAAATTGATAAAAGTTTAAAGTTAAGGGTGATATATGAATTTTTTTTTAAAATAAGCAAGTGGTTATAAAATACACATTGTTGTCGGGGAATATTTGTTTGGTCGTGGAATATTCTTGATGTCGGGGAATATTCGCATTGACTTGCCATAGCTTTTTTGTGGGCCCCATAATGTAATAACCGCGGATGAAGAAAAAGACAAATTTGAGTTTTTACAAATAATCTACGTAATCGTTATCAAGTTAACACATTTGGAATACCTTATATGGTTAAAATACAATAATATGTGTGGTTACACAAGAGCATTACCAGATTGCACCAATTATTGATTCTTACGTAAAGAAGGCACTACTCAATAATTGTTACAAGAATTATCGCTCAAAGATTTTATTGATTCAATAATTGTGCGTTGATATTTTATATTACCGTTGTTTTAATCATTGTCACTACACGTAATTTTCCATTATCGGCTAATAATTCATATTATCCGAATAATATTATTAGATAATATTATTGGCAATGTCTAGAAAGTTACATTCAAGGAGAGGTTTGGTCACCTAATCATACGCCAAGAAGGAGAAATCCTTATCGAAAGCCCCTCTTCCGGAAACTACACCGTTGTCATTATTGTGATTCGTAATATTATTTGTGAATAATTAATTATTGATTTATATGATAAGGAAAATATTCATTTTATGTGGATATAGATGGAGAAAATTTTTAAAGTGACAAATTGTTAAAAATTGATATTTTATCTTTTCTCGATAAAATAATTTATTATTATATTTTAATTATATAATAATGGTGATATTTTTATAATGAATGTGGTATATATTAGTATATGAGGAGGAAGAGTATTTTTGTTGCAAAAGTTGTTTAAAACATGTTAAACATGCTCAGAGACCCCATTTCTCGATCGAAATTTGATTATACCGTAGTAAAATCGTCAGTATATGGATTTCTTGGCCAATTTCTGTGTGGAATTTGGAAAAACTTTCTTCTGCAAAGTTGTAGAGAATTGAATTTCCTATAAAAATTCGCGAGATTCAAATTTTCTGATAAAAGGGCTATTTATTATGAATTATTGAAGTTTCGAAGTTCCGAAATAATTGATTTTTGGAATTTAAAATATTTTAATTATGAAAAACGTTTTTGTTATTGTTTTGGGTGAATGGCTGATGAGTTTGGTCTGGTGTGGTGTGCGTATGATTATAATTTAAAAATAATATTATTTTAATAATTTTTTTGCTTTGGTGTTCTAAGCATTTTTCTATAAATAGGGTGCTTAGGTTAGAATTGAAAATCACACCAGAAACTGAAGTTTTCTCTCTATTTCTCTCTCTATATTATCGAGTGTATTCTTGTGAGTATTTTGATATCTTGAGTGTTGCTATACTATGCAAGTTCGTTTCAATTGTTATTCCAAATGTAAGTATCGCTTTTTGAGGTATGGGATTTTAAGGGATTGAAAGGGATGTTATTTTCTTCGTAAGTGATATTATTTCTTCAATATCATTGGGTTGAAATATTGGTTTGAACTTTTTATCAAATTTGGAACTTTTTCATGTCGGGGTTACTATTCATGAGTTACTATTTATGAGTTACTATTCACGAGTTACTATTCATGAGTTACTATTCACGAGTTACTATTCATAATTTACTATTCATGAGTTACTATTCACGACGGGTTACTATTCATGAGTTACTATTCACGAGTTACTATTCATGAGTTACTATTCACGAGTACTATTCACTACAAAATTGGTTTCTTTTTCTAACCAAATTATAGTTGATTTATGAATATTACTCTGGAGATTAAAACTATATATTGATTATATTGATTTTATTATCATATATAACATTTTTATAACCCTGATGTTGAAATTCTCTTTCACTGGAGTGTAAAGATGGGTAGATTATTAGTATGATCATGACTAGGGTTCTCTTTGGCCAGTAGTGAAAAGTTGAATTGTGACTGGTATGATCATGACCATTGAATTTATAATTGAATATCTTTAGCTTAAGTGAAAAGGTGAATTGATCAACATGGTTATAATTATTGTTTATATAAATTCTGAAATGATTATATATTTCTTTGAGATATGAATATCTTTGGCAAAGATGACTTATTGATGAATATCTTTGGCCCGGTAGTGCAAAGATGAATGATTTCGATGAATATCTTTGGCATGTAGTGCAAAGATGGTCCGTTGATGAATATCTTTGGCCCATAGTGCAAAGATGAATTTATTAGTATGATTATGAACATGAATTGTGATTTGGTATAACCATGATCTTTGATGTTTCAGGTAAAGAAAGGTGATGAAAATTATCTTTGTCCTGGATGAGAAAAGGAATTTAGAACAACAATTACGATTATGAGTTATACATGTGATTGTGGACAGGAATTGTTGATTGATGTTACAGGGATAAAACATTGTTGGTGGACTTTTAACATGGAGAAGATAATAGAATTTATAGTCTATTTGGCTCTTCTAATGGATTGCTCATTCCGCTGCAACTATGGTTGAAAAGTTTTATCATCTACCATATGTTCTAAATCTCTGATTTATTACTGATGAAGACTATTGATAATTTATTTATCTTTAGTCATAATATTCTTTACTGAGCTAGTTGTGCTCACCTTTTTTGCTTCACAATTCCTTTTAGGTAATAAGAGTGTAGCTGGGTCGAGCGGGGATAACAGGGGAATAGTGTGATGGTTCGGGTCTGTCAAAGTTTCTCAACACATTATAAAACGGCATGACATACAACCTCGCGTTATCATAAGACAGGGTTGTGCAAATCCACTCGCTGAGTATATCTACGAGCACTACTTATATGATCTTGGAGTTTATTTGAAACATAATGTTCAATTGCAGAGGGTGGAGATAGTTATATGTCAAGAGAAGACTCACCATTGGAAAGAAGATGATAGTAATCTTCTCGTTTTTCTTTAGGGTCTATTGGCTCAACCAAGGATAATTCTGTGGGCATATGATATCTATCATTCATGGCCTCCTATGTACGAATGTTTTCTTGAGCACTTCCCAAAGATTTTAATTTCTAAAACAGTTCTAGATTGTACCTTTATGTAAGGTATCACTGTGAGGTGTTGTCCATAGTTGGGACATGAGTCATAGTTGGTATTAAAACTCACAGTATATATATTGTTGTATTTTGCACGACAATTGTAGTAATAAAGTTGTAGTTGTTTTCTGTACCGTGTATTTGGCGACTCAGAATAGGTTGGATGGATTTGACCTATTTTGGGGGCGTCACAAGTTGACTCCTACTTTGGAGGAGTATGAGCGTCTTACAAACTTGCCATTAGATAAGCCTTGCGCTTTGATGGCTGTTGGTTATATGAGCCAGCAGTTTATGACCTTAATAGGCTTGAGGAGCAGAGTTGCCCTGGACAAGATTGCCTCTGGGCATATGGTGTCCATGAGCTTTTTTATTGACGGATTTGGGTCATTGGACAGCTATCTGTGATACTTCAGGGACTTCATACTTTCTAAAGGTGATTGGCATATCGCTCGTGTAGACATACTCTTGATGTGCATAGTGGCTTATCTGTACATGCCGATGTACATGGACCACCTTAATATCGACGTGATCGTGGTAGTCCGTGCTCTCAGGGACGGTCATACCATCTTACCGATGATCTTGGCAGAGACCTTGAGGTCGGCCACGTTTTGCCATTCCCATTCAGCAGGGGTTTTTATAGGCAGTGCGGTCTTGTTGTATATGTGGTTCATGACACACTTGAGACCGATTGGCACTTTCATACGCCATTGGTATTATTTTTCCCATGAGATAGCCATGTCATATTCCTTTCAACCAGCTGAGTGTACAGACGCAACATCATGGATGGCTTTTTTGTCAGGGATCGAGGACTCATTTGATATTTTGCCATGTTCAGGGCTCAATTCTCCTTATAGCTTTATCACTCATGTAGTCGGCATGGACTATCTTCCCCTAACAGGTTTGAGCGGGGTGACCACATATCATCCACTGGCTATTATGTCATAGTTTGACCAGTTCCAGGATATTCATCCCTTTGATGGGGCAGTGGGTCAGCGACTGTCATCTCAGCTTCTATCAGGAGAGGATTTATCAAGGATTTATGACTATTGGACTTGTCGTAAGAGGGATGACTTCTTGACTAGCCATCCAGGTCGCTCTACAGAGTATTCTGCATGGTTGGAGGCAGAGATTGCATCGGCTAGGGTTGTATCCTTAGAGCCGGGTATTGATTCTGATGATGGGGAGCCTATGGAGTACCCTGATTCTCCTACCGAGGATAAGTTGTTTACTAGTTTGTCAGTAGCTCTGGTTGATTCCCCCAGTATTCCTACTGTTATGGCTCCATATTTTGTAGAGTATTTAGAGCAGAGTTTACATCTGATGATGTTTGAGAGGGATCAGGCTAAGGCCTTGATGTTAAAAGCTCTTTTTGATAGAGATGTCGCTTGGGTTGAGAGAGATGATGCTCTAGCTCACAGGGATACCACTGTTGTTGAGCGGGATTAGGCTCAATCATCTAGAAATGCAACTGTTGTTGAGTGGGATGAGGCTCGAGCTACCCGAGATGTTGCCACTACAGATAATACTGCATTGAGATCTCATATTACTGACATTATTGCAGAGATGAGTGCATTTATTAATGAGCACGGTAGCACCATGGAGATGGCCGTAAATCTCCTGGCTCGTGTGGATACCCTAGGGTAGGAACTCATAGATTTACCTCCATCTACTGAGAGAGACACCATGTTGGACTTGATGGCTTACTTATCCACTGGTTTGTAGATTAGCTTTGATTTTCCTGGATAGACTAGGTTAGCCATTTTTGTCATGTACAGGACACATTGTATATATCAAACAGTATTATATGGAAAGGAAATATGTTTTGATCCACTTCCCTTTTTAGTTATGCCTTGTTACTTGCTTGATAGTTGCATGCTCTCCAGGACTTGTGATCTCGATGTATTCTGAACTCCTCCTTGATGGATAGACATTTAGATGTATCAGGATCTTTCAGAATGGATCATTGATCTTTGTAATATCCTACCCTTTGGTGTCTTGGGACTGGTTTCTGAATATGGTGGAGAGGATCTTTGCTTTCCTTTTGGAGGTTGACTGCCCCATAAATGGTCGCCGATACTCCCGTGTATGGAAGAGCCCAGGCAGTTCCATCTCTTATGGATTGGTGTTTCTCTTTAAGGATTCAACCGCACCTTAGATGGTCGTTGGTTTTTCCCATTTATACGGGGAGACCAAGTAGTTCCATCCCTATGGTCTAAGCCGATGAGGTGTGGTTTAACCGCCCCATAGATGGTCGCTGATGTATTCCCGTGAATTAAGGAGATCAGGTAGTTCCATCTTTTATGGTTTGGTTTGAAAGTTTGAAGGATGATCTTAATACCATTGACAGGGTTTTATGTTTTTGTAGGGGTGAGACCGCATCGTGAATGGCTGCCTACGTACTCCAATTGATGAGAGAAGATCAGGTCTGCGTAGTTCCAACATATCCATTTCTTGCAATCTGAGGGCTCCTCCTGTCAATACCTCCTTGACAATAAATGGGCCTTCCGAGTTTGGGGCGAATTTTCCTTTAGATTAATCTTGGTTGTCAAGGACTTTCTTCAAGACCAAGTCGTTCTCTTTGAATTTTCGTAGCCGGTCTTTCTTGTTGTAGGATTGAGCAATCCTCTGTTGGTATAATTGACCATGGAAGATGGTTGTGGCCCGCCTTTTATCTATTAGAGACAATTGATGGTACCGATCTCGTAACCATTGATCTTTTTCCATCTTAGCATCGATCAATACTCTCAGGGATTCCATTTCCACCTCTATGGGGAGCACTGCTTCCATGTCATAGGTTAATGAGTAGGGGGTTGCCCTAGTTGAAGTGCACATTGACATTCTATAGGCTAATAGAGTCAGAGGCAACAAGTCAGGCCATCCTTTGTGATTGGCGGACATCTTTTGCATGATCTTTTTGATATTCTTATTAACCGCTTCAACGTCATCATTCATCTTTGGACAATAAATGACGGAGTTAAGATGCTTGATGTGAAATTTACTGCATAATTCCTCCATCATTTGGTTGTTGAGGTTTTTGGCATTGTCTGATATAATCACCTCAGGTTGTCCATATCGACAAATGATATTGTTTCTAATAAAACCAATGATTACCTCTTTGGAAACTCTGGGGGAAGAGGCTGCTTCTACCCACTTTATGAAGTAGTCGATCATGGTTAAGATAAACCTATGACCGTTGCTAGCTTTGGGCTCGATTGGCCCGATCACGTCCATTCACCACATTTAGAAGGGTCAGGGTGAACTCATATTGTGGAGCTCCCTTGGAGGGACGTGGATAGCATTCCCATGAATTTAGCATTGATAACATCTCTTGACGTGATCATCACAATCAGTTTTAAGAGAGATCCAATAATGCCCTGTTCTTAAGATTTTCTTGACAAGTAGAGGGCCGCTCATGTGTGGGTTGCATACTCCACCATGAATTTAATCCATGAGTCTCTGAGCTTGGTCTCTGTCTAGACATCTTAGCCGGCCTAGTCCAACATCTCTTTTGTAGAGTGCGTCTCCGCTCAAATAGAATTTCATGGCCATTCTATGGATCCGCTTTCTTTCAGCTTGACTTGCCCAAGTAGGCATATATCCATCTCCCAGATATTCTTTGATGTCCTGGTACCAAGGGTGTTGGATGGGAGGCAGCTCATCCGATACTTCTCCGATGTAATTCCCCTAGGATGGGGCCTTTTGGCTGGCAAAAGTGATATTTGAAATGGTTCCCTTCTCAGTTATGTTGATCAAGGAGGCCAAAGTTGCTAGTGCGTCAGCAAAGTCATTCATGTTCCGAGGAAGGATATTTCTTCAAACTCCGAAGCCATTTGGATAACTTACAAATGGTAATGCAGCAAATGTAATTTCTTGGTGTGATAGATCCCAGTGGTTTATTTGATTACCAGCTCGGAATCTCCAAAGACAGTTAACCGTTTAATGCCCATGGATTGGGCTAGCTTCAACCCCATTATACAGCCTACATACTCAGTTGTGTTGTTGGTGCTGACAAACTGCAATTTGATGGCAACGTGATATTGGTCTCCCGAAATAGATACCAAAACTACTCCTGCTCCGGCACCTTCCATGTTTACAGCTCCATCAAAATACATTCTCCACGACTGGATTGTATCCCCATGATGGTGTTGCTGAATTATCATTACCCCTTCTTCTGGGAAATATGTTTCCAAAAGTTTGAAATCCCCTGAGGGTGCGACGGACAGTTAATCTGCAATTCCTTGACCTTTGATAGACTTTTGATTCACGTAGATGATGTCAAATTGCTAGAGGATCAACTGCGATTTGGACAGTCGCCAATTCAACATGGGTTTACTGAATACATATTTGAGAGGATCCATACGGGATATGAGATGGGTTGTATGACCACGAAGATAATGTTGTAATCTCATGGAGGCCCATGTCAATGCGCAACAAGTCTTTTCAATCAAGGTATACTTGAGCTCACTGATGTTGAATCTCTTGTTGAGGTATTAGATAGCTCTTTCTTGGCCTCTATCGTCTTTTTATCCCAGCATGCAGCCCATGGCATTTTTATTGATTGATAGGTATATAAACAAGGGAACGTCATCCCTTGGAGGTGCCAAGACAAGAGCTTAGACTAATTGCCCTTTGATGGAAAGGAAGGCTTTTTAACACTCTTCGTTCCATTTCTTAGAGGAGTTCTTCCTTAGTAACTTGAAGATGGTCTCATAGGTTGCTGTGAGTTGGGAGATGAATCGGCTGATGAAGTTGATTCTTCCCAGAAATCCCCGTATTTCCCTCTCTGTCTAGGGAATGGGCATCTCAGTAATGGCTTAAATTTTGGCAGGATCCAGCTCAATGCCTTTGTGGCTCACTAGAAATCCCAGCAACTTGCTTGACTTGACGCAAAAGGCGCACTTGGCCGGATTTAGCTTCAAGTTTTACTTGCGCAACCGGTTGAAGAGCTTTTTAAGATGGTCTATGTGGTCTTCTTCCCTTCGGGATTTGACAATGATGTCATCCATATAGACTTCTATCTCTTTGTGCATTAAATCATGGAAAAGAGCCGATAGGTAGGTAGCTTTGGCATTGATAAGGCGTTGATAAGGCCGAATGACAACCTTCTGTAGTAAAAGGTTCCCCAGGGAGTGATGAATGTTGTCTTTTCCCGGTCCTCTTCAGCAATCATGATTTGGTGATACCCAGTAAAACAGTCAACAAATGAGTACATGTCATACTGAGCTGTATTATCAATGAGTATGCGGATAAATTGTTCCAGGAAGTTGTCTTTGAGATAATCTTTGTTCAAATCCCTATAATCTATGCATACTCGCACCTTACCTTCGGGTTTAGGTACGGGAACAATGGTTGATAGTCATTCAGGGTATGTCGGCTTGAAATTGTTTCACAATTTCTTCCTTGGCTTTCAAACTCCACTCAGGTTTCAATCGCCTGAGCTTCTGTTTGACTAGCTTGAATCCCTCTTTAATGGGTAGGCGATGAATGATGATGTCAGTTAACAAACCGATCATGTCTTCATGAGATCATGAAAACACATCCTGGAATTGGGTCAATAAAGCAACCATATCATTCATTTGACTTGGGGTAAGGTTCATACCAGTCTAGATTTGTTTGGGATTTTCTGAGGTTCCAAGGTTGAAAGAGGTGGTTTGATTAAGGTTTGGCTTGGGTTTGTCTTCGACCCATTCTTTGATCTCCTCAGGCACCTCATAGTCCTCTTACTCAATCTCCATCAAGTCAGAGTCCAACTTTACATCAAAGTTGCAGTCCATATGAAGAATTGGCACTCCATCAGCAAGTTTAGACAAATCTAACTCTAGACTCCTGAAACAAAATGCTTTCACTTAATATATGAAACTGTTTGATCATACAGAATGTTAGCATGGAATGACAAAAACAACTTCTAATACTATGCAACAAAAGTAAGCAGATATTACTATCTACAGGGCAGAGGGATTTTCTGCCCCTGTTACCCTTTTTGGCAAATATAAGGAATGCTGCTCTAATTGCCAAGGGTTAAGTCCTGATGGACAGCTATAATAAAGGAGCGGTTATCGTGCTCCTCCTCTTGAATGATGACCATGACGTCTAGACAATCATCATTTGGGATGTCCCTGTTTATACCCTCTGTATGTCTTTCTTCCTCATACGCATCAGCTCCGGGTCTGTAGCTTGAGCAGCTTTAACTTTATTGATTAAAGTCGGTTCTACTCATATACATGACATCATCACATGGGTCCCTGAAGTCTTTGACTCTATCTCCATCCTTTGTAAGTCATATAAAATGGGCCTTTGCGTTGACAATATCGCACTCATACCCGCATATGATCTTCTACTCAACGCGTCAGCTAGCACGTTCGATTTTTCAGGATGGTATTGAATGGTATAATCGTAATCTTTCAACAGCTCGAGCTAACGTTGTTGCCGCATGTGGAGTTCCTTTTGGGTGAAGAAATATTTGAGGTTTTTATGATCTGTATAGATCTCCACTTTCTCCCCATACAAGTAATGTCTCCAGATCTTTAGCGCAAAAACGACTGTTGTCAACTCTAGATCATGAGTAGGATAATTCCTCTCATATTCTTTAAGTTGTCGTGAGGCATAGGCTATGATGTTCCCATGTTGCATGAGAACACATCCTAAACCTTTGTCTGAAGCACTGTTGTAGATGACAAATCCCTCCGAACTAGATGGTATTGTCAGAACAGGTGCTAAAATGAGTCTCCTCTTAAGTTCTTGAAAACTCTTCTCACATTTCTCGCTCCAACCGAATTTTGTATCTTTTCGAGTCAGCTGAGTTAATGGAGTAGCGATTCGAGAAAATCCTTCCACGAATCTCCGATAATAACCAGCTAAGCCCAGAAAGCTACGTACTTCGATTACTGACTTAGGTTGCTCCCAATTTTGTATTGCTTCAATCTTCGCCGGGTCAACTGATATTCCACGATTTGATATCACGTGCCCAAGGAATGCTACTTCCTCAATCCAGAACTCGCATTTCTTCAACTTGGCGTATAAATTGTTTTCACGAAGCTTTTGGAGTATCAGCCTCAAGTGTTGCTCATGATCTTCATAACTTTTGGAGTATATGAGGATGTCATTAATAAAGACAACCACAAAATGATCCAAATATTCCTTGAATAATTGGTTCATCATATCCATGAAGGCAGCAGGAGCATTGGTCAATCCAAAAGATATGACTAGGAATCCGTAATGCCCGTACCATGTTCTGAAAGCTGTCTTTGGAATGTCATCAATTTTAATCTTTAACTGATGATATCCAGAATGAAGATCGATCTTTGAAAAGAATTTAGCACCTTGCAACTGGTCAAATAGGTCATCAATGCGAGGTAACGGGTACCTATTTTTTATGGTGACATGATTCAACTCCCGATAATCAATGTAAAGTCGCATATTCCCATCTTTCTTCTTTACGAATAAAACAGGATCACCCCAACGAGACGTACTAGGATGAATTAAACCGATGTCTAACAATTCCTACAGTTGGGATTTTAACTCCTGAAATTCAATAAGAGCCATTCGATATGGGGTTTTGAAAATGGGTTTTGTACCGGGTTTAAGGTTAATACTAAATTCAATTTCACGCTCTAGGGATAGGCCATGAAGTTCTTCAGGGAATACGTCAGGAAATTTATTAACAATAGAAATATCATTCAAATTCGACTTATTTTTGTTTAAATCTGTGACATGGGCTAAGAAAGTTTGACATCCGTTTTTTAATAAACGAATGACTTTATGGCTTGATATGGCAGTTATTGATTTTAGTGGTTTGGGTGCTTGAATTCGCATAATAGGTTGATTAGGAATATGAAAACAAACAACCTTACGAAAATAATCAATTTTAGCATGATGAGTAGTTAACCAATCAATCCCTAAAATCACATAAAATGCAAGTATTTTTAAAGAGATGAGATCAACAGGTAATGTGAGGGTGCCGATATGAATCAAACAAGATTTATAAACATTGGATGTAATGAAGGTTTCTCCCAACGGAGTTTCAACAGATAAGTCAAAGTCTAATTTCTCTGGAGTCAAATTTAAACATTGAGCGCAAGTAGGTGAAATAAAAGAATGGGTAGAACTGGTATCAAATAAGGTATAAACTTTGGAAGAGTTTATAATTAGCTTACATGTAATAACTTCGTTGGGGTTCCTCACTTTTTGGGAGGTCACGAGAAACGCTCTCCCTTGAACTACCGGCTTTGACCTGTTTGGGACGGCATTTGGTGTCACCATCCCAGCTGGACTTGACTTCACTATATGACAAAATCGGGAAAGGGTTGCCGTGATTGAAACACGCTTTGGGTTACTGCGTACAGTTTAGACTTATGTGTCCCACCCCTCCGCATCCGTAACATACGACCGGTGGTCATTCTTCTTCTTTGAAAATGGGTAATGGTGCTTCTGTATTTCCATCATTGTTGAATTTCCTCTGTTTGAAATTTCCACTTGACTCATTTCTTCTATTATCTTGGTCAGGGTTACCACCGAAGTGGTTACTGTAAGACCCCAACTTTTATGAATAAAGATGAATTTTTTTCTCTAAATATCATTTTGAATATTATGGTGTGGATTTGATATAATGTTATAGTTGTGGGTAATATTTATAAATTTTGCAAAGTAAGCAAGTTCTTATAAAATATTCGATTGGTCGAGGAATATTCATTTTATCAGGGAATATTCGTACAATGGCACAATCATTGGTGAACCCCACAACGAAATTATTGTTGGAGTTAGAAAACGACAGAAATAACTTTTTATAAAAATAACGGCAAAAGTTTTACCGTTAAATATTGAAATACCTGGTGGTAAAAGTAAAATAATACGCGTGGTTGCATAGTAGCACACGGTATTGTATAGTATTTTTAATTATTGATGCTTACGGGAGAAGTCACTCAGTTTTATTCAATTATTGCCACAATAATTACTGCATAGTATCTCATATTATTGATTCAATTATTGTCACAGTATTATCTGTACAATATTTTATTATTAAATCAATAATTGAGACACCGTTATTCATATTAGTATTTGCATTATTGACAATGTCTAGAAAGTTCTGTCGAGAAAAGGGGTTTGATCACCTAATTGCGCGCCAATAAGGAGAAGTCCTTATCGGAAAGCCCCTTCTTTCCTGGGAATGATCTGGTTATTAATATTGTGAGTTATAATATTAATAATGAATAAATATCGTGTTGATTAAAGATGAGAATAATAATTGATGAATGGAAGATGTTTGTTCAATTATCCTTTTAAATTGGTGTTTGTTCATTTAGTTTTTTTAAAGATTGCATATTTTTTTTCCGTATAGCAATTACCTTCTAAGAAGGTAATCTTCTGATTAGTGGGATACGGGATTTTTTTTCCAACTTTTCAATTAATTCAGTTATTATTTAGTAAATTGTTATTAAGGGCGCCCTCTCATTGGTCCATGTGACGCCCCCAAAATAGGTATACATCACCCATCATGAGTCGCCAAATACATGGTACAAAATTCAAATACAACTTAATTATACAACAGTCGTGTAAAATACAACAAAACATAATCTAAAAGTTTTAATAAGAATATTTTCATCTAGACAATATCCACACTCAATGGAGTCCTCATTACATTTATTATCACACTATTTTATAGAATAGTGAGGACTAGTAAAAAAACCAGCTGGACCGTCAATCCGTTCCCCGACTCGTCCCAGTTATATTCTCATTTCCTGAATAGAATAGTGAAAGAAAGGGTGAGCTCAACTAGCCCAGTAAGAAATATTATGACTAAGATAAGGCAGAATAAATGATCCTTAGCCTTCAACAGTATAACAACTGATAGAATATAATAGACAACAAGTTTTAGATTAACAACAGCAGCGGAATAAACAATCCATTAGAAGAGTCAAGTAGAGCATAAAATCTACTATCTTCTATGATTTAAAAAGTTTTTCATCAACTTTATCGTTGAGACTCAGCTTAATAAATAAAATCGAATCATCCTTGCTCCACGGTCAAGGATATTCATGTAATCATCAATGGTCATGATTATACCGAATAATCCCTTGTCATAATCATACCAACAACTGTCCATCAATGAACTACAGGCCAATGAGGACTTTTACCACATCATTCGTTACATTACGATCATGATTATACTGAATAATCCCTAGTCATAATCATACCAAGTCCATCTATGCACGTAAGCCAAAGATGACTTTCATCACAATATAAGCATGAGGATGATGACAATGACATAATAATTCAATAAAACAAGTTCAAGGATAAATTTTAAAGATTTATAATTTAATTTATCCGTAATTCAATAACGCTCAAATTGTCAACATGATAATCTTTTTTTGTAGAGTAAAATTCAAGAATAATATTCATGTACCAAAAATAATTTGGACATAAAAGAAATATATTTTCAGTGAATAAGACTCGTGAATAGTACTTCTGGGAATAGTACCCTAATACCTAAAAAGTGTCCCAAATACCGAGTGAATGATACTAGAGTGAATAGTAATTGGGTGAATAGTAACCCATGAATAAGTAATCGTGAATAAGATTCTACATTTAAAAAAGTGCTTCAATACTAGAAAGTGAATAATACTAGAATGAATAGTAATTGGGTGAATAGTAACTGTAACGACCCCAAAATTCATACAATTTAAATCTCAACTTTAGTCGTTAATAACACATCTACCTTCTGATTTTACATCATTATTCGATGTTAAACTTTATAAATGCAGAATAATTTAAACTTTTATTTCTTATTACTTTAATTCCCTGAATCAAAACCTTTATCAACTACATGTCTTTGAATCAATCTTATTTTATGATTCGCTTTATCATTATTATCATATAAAAATTTACATTTCAACCCGATAACCTTTACATATCAGATAACTCTAACTCTAGTTTTACAACTCAATATAAAACTATACATCATAAAACATTTAATACATCTCATGAGTCTTAATCATGGTTTAAAGAAATAGCCACTTTAGCTAAAAAAAAATATAAGTATTCAGATATTATTTCGAACCACTTCATTCAAGTAGCACATAGTGACATCTTCAATCTTTAACCTGCAAAAATGGTTATTTGCAAGTTTGAGCTCGACAGCCCAGCAAAATCTAACAGTTTTCATGCATCACGTAACATATAATAACATGTATCAACATATATCTCATAAACATTGTATTAACATCACATACATGTTACAGTTCATACGACAAATATAAAGATTGAGTTCCTTACTCAATCAACATGCTTTATTCAATCAACGTAGTCATAGATTGACTTTAACGTTTCATACTTTCAACATATATATAACACATTATGTTATTTGCAAAACGGATTTAAAACAGTTAATCACCAAGTTCACATAGCAAATAGGAACTGAAAGACTTGCCTTGATCGTTGTTTACCAATAATGGTTTAACAGCTTACAGATATCTGCACTTCACGTGCCCTAAACAATTATATAATCATTCACATTAACTATTAGTCACATAGCAACGCATAGTAGTTGTAATGTAAACTTTACTCTACATCTCATAACCCTTCCTATTATCAATACACAATGTTCAATTTTATTGTGTTAACTTTCGAATTATAGCTCACTATATTTCATATTCGAAGTTCATTCAAGTGTTTAATTCTTGCTAGGAATCATTATTTGTTTTATATTAACACTATTCAATATCTTATAATATTCATTTCATTTGAATTAAAACACTTTTTATGTTCATTATCACTTATCACGGCGTTTCGACGTTTATTCGTCACACGCCCAATTTGTCTCTCTTGTGTGTTCTTGGTATGCATATTCAACTTATCTAATATATCATTTGTTAAGCATCATTATACTTCATAATATTCATGTTCTATAACTTAGAACAACATCTTTTGTCGTCAAGAGCCCTACACTTGTATACGTGTATGCCCAACGCCCTCCAATTGCCTCCGAAAACACAACAGTCCTAAAGATGACCATTTTGACCCTTCCTAACGACCTCAAATTGAAAACCTTAAAGAACAAAAGTTGTAGGTCTATTCGTCCTCGTTCCGGATCATCTTGAATCACCTCAATCGGAGTTCGTATGAAAATGTTATACCTAATTTATCGCAAAGAAAGTCGAAAGCAGTCTACTCAAGATCAAGCTCCTACAAGAATCAAGGCCCCAATTGGCTTTGGGGCAGCGTGCAATTACTGCCTCGGGAGGCAAGAGACACATCCTGTGTTCGCGACTTCGCAATTTTACTGCATCAAACCTCCTTCCAATCATCATAATATGAGTTATACTCATCGAATTCAGTCCATTTTCGATTCTATAGGTTTATAACTCATAAAACTACAATATACCAAATACCCATCAATTAACATAAACATTAACTAACCCAAATATTAATTTACAACTCATGTTCATACCAATTGTTCATGTTTTGACAATTTAGCTTAATTCAATTGCCACGACTTCGCTTTCTTAATCAATCGACACGATTCCAACTACGTTGTTTTCGCTTTCTTCACATACTAACATAATCCAACATCAATTTACGATTATAGCAAGTATTGATCATGAAATTTCGTACTTTCTAAGTCATATCCTATAAACATAAACATTGTTTTATACTTTTCTTCCTACAACCAATTTATATATATTTTTATCATCAAACAACACTCACATGTGATTATTAATGAGTATAAACCCTTCATACATATATATGTATCAATTCAACATAATTATCAATAGAAATTTCAAAAACAAGGGTTAACATTAGAGTAGGTTATACCTTGTTCCTTGATTATTTGCTAGCAAAAAGATGATGATGATTAGGTTTAGAAATTTCCCCTCCTTCCTTTTGAAAATCACAGAGAACTCTCTCTTGCTTCCAAGCTCTCTTCTCTAAACTCTATGTTTCTTCTTCTCTCCAAACCTTCTTTGTATTTCTATATTGTCTAGCCTTAGGGAGAAATAAGAAGCGTAAAAATAAATTGACTCCCACTCCCCCACTAACGTCAGGTACAAAATCAAAAAGGTTGCATCAGTTGAAAAAGCCAAAAGCCACAAGGCCTTGTTTGGCTAAGCAAATAACTCCCAACTAGATTATTTTAATAACCTTATATTATATAGTTTCATGTCACACCTTTAGTTAATTAATTTAAATAAGTTTAGTTTAGTTAATTTAAATAACTTATAATAATAATAATAATAATAATCTTATTATCATTATACTTATAATTAATAAATAATTATATATCTAATTTAATTAATAAATTAGAAACATTACTTTATTTAATTTATTTAATTCCAAATAAATTAAATAATTCATTTAATTTAATTATTTTCTTAAATATTGAGCAATTGATTTAATTTAATTATTTTCTTAAATTAAATCCTTCAGATAAAATTATCATTACTCAATTTAATTTACATTAATCAATTTAGTTACTAAATTAATTCACCACAATTTTATCAACCATTTATTTATCTCAATAAATTTATTAAAATATTAATTTAATTCAATAAATATTTAAAATTAATTACTAAATTAATTTAATTCCTTCAATAGTTAGCTTAACTATTAAACCTCACTTTCCCAATATATGAATATATATTTCTCTTCACACCAGATCATATATTTCAACATATATAACACGTATATATACTTACTCAAACTCAAACATCTCATAATAAGAATTTTAATTATTAAATTCTTATTTTAATAATTTATAAAAATTCGGGAGTTGTTGTAAGACCCCAACTTTTTAATGAATAAAATTGAATTTTCTCTATTTATTATTGTGAATAATAAGGTATTAATTTGATGTAATACTTTGGTTATGGGTGAAATGTGCAAATTTTGCAAAATAAGCAAGTGGTAATAAAATATTCATTGTGTCGGGGAATATTCGTTTGGTCGTGGAATATTCTTTCGTCTGTGAATATTCAGACGACGACAAAGTACCATTTGTGGGCCCTATAATGGATAAATATGGGATGAAGAAAACGACAAAGTTTGGGTTGTTATAAATAACGGCGTAGTAGTTATACTGCTAACACTGCTGAATACCTAGTGGTTAAAAAATACGTTGATACGCTGTGGTTGCACAAGAGAACATACCAGATTGCACAATATTGATGAATTATTAATCCTTACGTAAGAATGCACTACTCAATAATTATTACAAGAGTTATCGCTCAATATTTTATTTTATCGATTCAATAATTGTCATGCGTTGATATTTTATATTATTGTTGTTTCAATAATTGTCACTGCACAGTATTTCCATTAACAGATCAATAATTCATATTATTTGAATAATATTATTAGATAGTATTATTGGCAATGTCTAGAAAGTTCTGTCAATGAGAGGTTTGGTCACCTAATTGCGCGCCAGTGAGGAGAAATCCTTATCGGAAAGCCCCTCTTTCCTGGGAAACACGGTTGTCATAAATGTGATTCTGTAATATTATTTGTGAATAATTAATTATTGATTCATATGATAAGGAAATATTTATTTTATGTGGAAATGATGGATTTATTTATGTGGTTATTAATGAAGGAATTAATGTCGAGATGTTTTATCAAGATTTTGTTTGATTGGAAGTATTTAAAAATCATCCGTTTGTGGATTTTTAGTATTTTTCTGTTTTGAAATTTGAAAACTCAAAGCTACAAAGTTGTAGAGAATTCAATTTCGTGTGGAATGGACATAAAATTCGTATTTTTCTGATAAACGGGCTATTTTCTATGAATTATTAAAGTTTTGATTATTGTTTAAATGATAAAACATTTTGGAAAATTCTAGAATTGGTTGGTGAGAAATGTGCTCAATTGAATTTCAAATATGGTGGGTGGCAATAGTAATGTGTAAAGCCATCGTGTAAGCAAAGTTAGTCTTCTATAGCATTTCTAAGCATTTTCCTATAAATAGGTGCTTAGTTAGAATTGAAAATCACACCGTAATTCATAAGTTTTCTCTTTTTCTCTCTATATTATCGAGTTTATTCTTGTGAGTATTTTGATACTTTGAGTGTTGCTATATATGCAAGTTCCTTCAAAGACTATATCCAAAGATTCCAAATGTAAGTATTATCTTTTTGAGGTAAGGATGTTATTTTCTTC
Source organism: Panax ginseng (assembly GCA_020205605.1). Classification (NCBI taxonomy): domain Eukaryota; kingdom Viridiplantae; phylum Streptophyta; class Magnoliopsida; order Apiales; family Araliaceae; genus Panax; species Panax ginseng. Next base: position 85,793,573 of record CM035146.1, on the reverse strand, counting down.
AGAAGTGATATTATTTCTTCAATATCATTATGCCGTAAATATTGGTTGGAACTTTTATCAAATTTGGAACTTTTTTATATTCATGAGTTACTATTCATTCATGAGTTACTATTCACGAGTTACTATTCATGAGTTACTATTCACAGTATTATTCACTTAAGCATGATGATTTTTCTTGTGGAATTTCTATCTTTGGTGTTTGAGTTACTATTCACGATACTACGATTATTCACGATACTAAGACTATTCATTCATAACAATACTTAGACTATTCATTTAAAAATGAAATTTTCTTCTTTTTATCCAAGGTGTCTATTATGGTTACTATCTTTGATCAGATCCATGTTTTGATCTTTATTTTGAATTTTCGCTTCAAAATTGGTTATTATGAAGTATTTTTGAACTTCGATAAACCGTAATACTTAATCCTTAATATTTGATCTTTTATCTCAATCGGATTCGCTTTTCTTTAAGATATTTTTCATCATCCTCACCCTAAATGATGATATTATCGAATATCTTTCGCCTCAGAAGTAAAAAGATGAATGATTAATCGATGAATATCTTTGGCCCGTAGAAAGTAAAAGATGAATGATTACCTAATGAATATCTTTGGCCCGTAGTGCAAAGATGAACAGTGTTGAGATGAATATGACCAATCTGGTGATACAAATGAATATCTTCGGGCTCAGAAAGCAAAAAGATGAATATTTGATTCAAGATGTATATTGATTGATGTTACAGGATAAAATATTGATGATGGACTTTTAAATCTTGTAAGATAGTAGAATTCTTTCTCTACTGAATTCTTCTAATGGATTGCTTATTTCCACCGCAGCTTGTTGATCTAAAACTTGTTGTCTATTATATTTTATCGATTTATTCCTCGTTGAAGACTAACGATAATTTGTTGTATATTATCTTAGTCATAATATTTTTTTTATCGGGCTAGTTGAGCTCACCTTTTCCTTTTTGTTCCATTTTTTTTCTCGTGAAATGAGAATATAGCAGGAACTAAATGGTTTGGAGTGATGGTTCAGATAGTTATTTTAGTAGTCCCTCACTATTTTGTAAAATAGTGTATCAATAATTGTAACGAGGACTCCTTTTGAGTTTTTTATACTCTATTAGACAATAGTTGTATTCAAACTCACAAGATATGTGTGTTGTCGATTTTGCACGCATACAATTGTACATCAAGTTGTATTTGTTTTTGTACCATGTATTTGGTGACTCGTAATGGGTTGGGTTGAATGGACCTATTTGGGGTCGCCACAGCTTGGTATCAAAGCTTAGGATATGATCCCCGGCTAAGATGTGAGACAAGAACTAGAGGGGAGAGATGGGAAATTCCTTCGCTAGTATATGACCTACCTAAGTTTGTTTGGTATTTATTTGGTCTCACGAGTATATAGGATAATATGTGACATGTCAATTAACCCTTGTTTTGTTGCAGTGTTTGAAAATGGCATCTAAAAATGTTGTGATAAGCAATGAAGCATATGAGACCATTGAGTCACCAACGATCAATACCCAGGATAATGTGCATCAGATGGCAATAATCCTCGTGTGAATAACTAAGACCGACCAAAATGATGAACGATGGGATGTTTAGGAGCTTTTTAGAATTCATGCAACACCAAACAAGAGAGACTCTATTCATAATGTAGGTGGAAACAATGGCAACCCACTTGGTTGGTCACCGCTAAGCAGCTTCAAGGAGCCGGGACCACCGAGTTTTTGGGAAAGCCGTAACCACTTACGGCAGAGACGTGGATAAAGCGTGATCACCAAGATATTTGATGTCTGGGATGTTCCGAGGAGCAAAAGGTTCCCTTTGCCACCTTTATGTCATGGTAGGAGAGGCGACATCGTGGGAATCCAGAAAGCGTACTCAACCCGCCAGATCAAGATGTCTTGGGAGAAGTTCCAAGAATTGTTCAACGACAAGTACTTTCCCAAAGTATTCGGCTAAATGAAGGAGGTCGAGTTCATCAAGTCGAGCAAAACAATATGAACGTGTCGCAAAGACGAAGCTAAGTTTATGAGTTATCCCGATTTGCATCCCATTTGGTTGATAATGAGGAGAGAATGACACTAATGTTTTCGCGAGGTTTCAAAACCCAAATACGCCAATACCTCATTTCTCACAAACTTTGTTTATATTCAGATGTAGAAGTGAATAGGGCTCGCTTATTGGAGCGATAATGAGCCAAACCAAACCAAGGATAACGAAAGCAACAACACGATAATAATCGTATTCTATGGCAAATGGTCATCTAACAATGATAACCATCGTGGAAGGAAATTATCATGCCGTAAATGGTAACCACTTTCGTGGTAATCATGGCCAAGATAATAGAAGAAATGATTCAAGTGGAAATTTCAAGAAAAGAAGATTTAACGATGACGGAAGACGCCAAAGAACAAAGACCAAAGACCAAAGAACAAATTCTAGGGGAGGAGAACGACCGCCGCTTAGATGCTACTGAGATGTGAGAGGAGGGACATATAAGTCCAAACTGCTCATGCCTTTCCAAGATATGTTTTAGTTCAGGAAAAGAGATTTTCACATAGCTCGATTTTGTCCTGTAGCAAAATCAAGTCCAGTTGGGACGGTGGCACCAAAGGTGGATACGGACAAAACAAAGTCGGTGGTTTTAGAAAGAGCATTTTTTGTGACTTCTCAAAGAGCGAGAAACCCGAACCAAGTTAGAACAGGTTAGTTAATTAAAAATTCTTGTGAAGTCTATACCTTATTAGATATCGTTTCTACCCATTATTCTATCTCTCTTGCTTACGCTCAATGTTTAAATTTAACTCTAGAGAAGTTAGACTTTGACTTATCGATTGAAACCTCGTTAGTAGAAACCTTCATTTCATGTGTTATCCAAGTCTTGGATGAGAGTCACAGTTTTTAAATGATATTTCTATTGTTAATAAATCTCCGACGTATTCTCAAGGACTCTTAGCCTACCCCTAGAGTGTGAAATCGAATTTTGTATCGAATTCAAAGACAAAACCCATTTCTAAAACCCTTAAATATTTCTTCAACCAAAACGAATATATAATGCGCCAAAGACGCTGGCTCGAGTCGTTGAAGATTACGATCGTACTCATTCAATACCATCGTGGGAAAAACGAAAGTGGTAGCCGACGCGTTGAGTAGTAAGATCGTATGCTACGAAAGTGTGATGTTGTTAACACAAAATCTATTTTATATGACTTACAAATGATGAAGATAGAGTTAAAGACTCTAGGGACCCAATGAAGATAACTAATATATGAAAGTAGAATCGACTTTAATCGATAAAGTTAAAATCGCCAAGCTACACATCGGAGTCGATGAATATAAAGAAAAAGGTGCAAGAATGCGTTATTCTAGAAGTAAGAGTCGATGAAGAGAAGAAAGCTCAAGCCTTCGATTTATTTGAAATCCTCGATCAAGTAGAACTCGTGGGCCTATAGACTTTTTAACGCTAAGTATGTCGCGTGTTCATAACGTTTTTCACGTATCGATGTTACGTAAATATGTGGACGACCCAAACCACATTATCATGTTAGAACCGCACGAGATAGTCAAGATTTAACGACGAGGAGGTACCGTTAAGATCTTGGATAGGAAAGAACATGTCCTATGCACGAAGGTTATACCACAAGTTTAGGTTTTGTGGAGAAACCATGCTATCAAGAAATGACCGGAGTTGGAATCAAAATGAAAGCGAGGTATCCTCACCTTTTGATACACTGTGCACGCACGCCAATTTCTAGGACAAAATTTCATAAGGAGGGGAGGTTGTAAGACCCCAACTTTTTAATGAATAAAATCGAATTTCCTCTATTTATTATTGTGAATAATAATGTATTAATTTGATATAATACTTTGGTTATGGGTGAAATGTGCAAATTTTGCAAAATAAGCAAGTGGTAATAAAATATTCATTGTGTCAGGGAATATTCGTTTGGTCGTGGAATATTCTTTTCGCTTGGGAATATTCGCATTTACCAGACGCAACCATTTGTGGGCCCCATAACGGATAACCGTCTGGATGAAGAAAACGACAAAGTTTGGGTTGTTATAAATAATGGCAGTAGTTGTTACCGTTAACATCGTTGAATACCCGGTGGTTAAAATACAAGAATACGCGTGGTTCGCACAAAGAAGACACCAGATTGCACAAGATTGATGAATTATTGATCCTTACGTAAGAAGGAACTACTCAATAATTATTACAAAGAGTTACTCGCTCAATATTTTATTTTATTGATTCAATAATTGTGCGTTGATATTTTATATTATTGTTGTTTCAATAATTGTCATCGCACAAGATTTCCATTATCGATCAATAATTCATATTATTTGAATAATATTATTAGATAGCATTATTTGCAATGTCTAGAAAGTTCTCACAAGGAGAGGTTTGGTCACCTAATTGGCGCCAAGAAGGAGAAATCCTTATCTGAAAGCCCCTCTTCTTCCGGGAACTACTGGTCATTATAAATGTGATTCTATAATATTATTTGTGAATAATTAATTATTGATTCATATGATAAGGAAATATTTATTTTATGTGGATATAAATGATGGATTTATTTATGTGGTTATTAATGAAGGAATTAATGTTGAGATGTTTTATCAAGATTTTATTCTGATTGGAAGTATTTAAAATCATCCGTTTTTTTGGGTATTTTTCTGTTTGGAATTTGAAAAAACTCAAAGCTACAAAGTTGTAGAGAATTCGATTTCATGTGGAATGGACATAAAATTAGTATTTTTCTGATAAACGGGCTATTTTCTATGAATTATTAAAGTTTTTGATTATTGTTTAAATGATAAAACATTTTGGAAAATTCTAGAATTGGTTGGTGAGAAATGTGCTCAATTGAATTTCAAATATGGTGGGTGGCAATAGTAATATGTAGTAAAGCCATCAAGTAGCAAAGTTAGTTTTCTATATATGCTTCTAAGCATTTTCCTATAAATAGGTGCTTAGTTAGAATTGAAAATCACACCGTAAATCATAAGTTTTCTCTTTCTCTCTATATTATCGAGTTTATTCTTGTGAGTATTTTGATACTTTGAGTGTTGCTATACTATGCAAGTTCCTTCAAAGACTATATCCAAAGATTCCAAATGTAAGTATTATCTTTTGAGGTAAGGGATGTTATTTTCTTCGTAAGTGATATTATTTCTTCAATATCATTATGCCGAAATATTGGTTGGAACTTTTTATCAAATTTGGAACTTTTCATGTCGGGGTTACTATTCATGAGTTAATATTCATGAGTTACTATTCACGAGTTACTATTCATGAGTTACTATTCACGAGTATTATTCACGAAGCATGATGATTTTTCTTGTGGAATTTCTATCTTTTGGTGTCTGAGTTATTATTCACGATATCAAGACTATTCACGATATGGAACTATTCAATATAATAAGACTATTCAATCTAAAAATGAAATTTTCTTCTTTTTTATCCAAGGTGTCTATTATGGTTACTATCTTTGATTGTATCCATGTTTTGATCTTTATTTTGAATTTCGCTTCAAAATTGGTTATTATGAAGTATTTTTGAACTTGGATAAACTATAATATACTTAATCCCTAATATTTGATCTTTTATCTCACCGGATTCGCTTTTCTTTAAGATATTTTTCATCATCCTCACCTTAAATGATGATATTATCGAATATCTTTGGCTGTGAAAGTGCAAAGATGAATGATTAATCGATGAATATCTTTGGCCCGTAAGGTAAAAGATGAATGATTACCTAATGAATATCTTTGGCCCGTAGTGCAAAAAGATGAACAAAAGAGATGAATATGACCAATCTGGTGATATAAAATGAATATCTTTGACCTGTAGTGCAAAGATGAATATTTGATTCAAGATGTATATTGATTTGAGTTACAGGATAAAATATTGATGATGGACTTTTTAAATCTTAGAAGATAGTAGAATTTTTTTCTACTTGACTCTTCTAATGGATTGTTATTTCCGCTGCAATTGTTGATCTAAAACTTGTTGTCTATTATATTTTATCAGATTATTCCCTGTTGAAGACTAACGATAATTTGTTGTATATTATCTTAGTCATAATATTTTCTTACTAGGCTAGTTGAGCTCACCCTTTTCCTTTTTGTTCCATTTTTCTTCTCGTGGAGGTAAGAATATAGCAGAACTAGCTTTGGGAGTTTGGAGTGATGGTTCAGATAGTTATTTTTAGTAGTCCTCACTATTTTGTAAAATAGTGTATCAATAATTGTAACGAGGACTCCTTTTGAGTTTTTATACTCTCTATTAGACAATAGTTGTATTCAAACTCACAGTATATGTGTTGTCGTATTTTGCACGACAATTATATTACTGAATTTGTATTTGTTTTTGTAGCATGGATTCCATCCTCGGAATCACCGAAACCCTACCTTACTCAGGTTTTCATCAAATCTCTTCATTGAATAACTTCAACACATTACCTTAATATAGGTTTTATATTTTCTACTCTCACCATTCTTTATAATAAATTCTTGTAAGTTTTATTTCATAACCTTTACTTAGACTCAATTATATTTGAGTATTACATATTCTTTGACCCGTTCATTATCTTTCCCTAAGGATCATTATCATATACTATATTCTCAAACTCTCGGGACATTACATTCACCCCTTCTTCTAAGAATTTCGTCCTCGAAATTTTTGACTTACTAATTTTCATTCATTCCATTTATCAAAATAGATTTTATGTTAATTTCTATTTATTCATTAGGTTCTGCAACCAAATTCTTTCTCTAAGGATCATTCTAAGATCATCATATTCCTCACCTCTTCATCTTCTAAGAGTTTCACATTTTTTCTTCTTCTGGAATTTCATTTCTATCTTGAAATTATTATGTTTTGCTTAATTTTCTCATCCTTTCCACATTCACCTTTCAGAATAATAAGAATCTTCCACAATTACTCAATAATTGGGATGCGAGATGAATAACAGGAATTTAAAAGATTTCAAATCATGCTGAGGGGTCATAAGACCTTGAACTATTTCCTTAGTTTATCAAGTATCTCAACTTGAACCTTTAACAGTTATAAGACTATACGGACCTTGAACTCTTCCCCAAGTTTAACAATGCATCACCACTGTAAACCTTCATTAACAAAATGTTTAGCAATCACACAAACTGAAAACACTCTCTACAAGTACTCTAGGTGATTAGCCTGTCGTACCCCTACGTCATGCACAACGTATTACATCTTAACTTCGTAACGACTATATGCATTACTTTCGGAACCATTGTCTCCGATAACATGTCCCCTTTTACAGGGTTATTCACCTCAGCTTTTCAACATCTGAATCCGCACCAAAACAATTTGGTTTGGCATAACTTTTCAATAAACGCTTAAATTTCATGAACATCTTTTAATAATCGTCTAGCTGAATCAAATAGCATAGACTTCTACAACAATTCAAACATTAATTGAAATGTACACACACACACACACACACACACACACACACACACACACACACACACACACACACATATATATATATATATATTCGTATCTTAAAGAAATTTCAAAAATCATTTTATGTACATGATAATGATACCGCATTTGTACAAATCAGTTTCATGATTTCGTCATTTTTAGACTTTGTCATACTACATCATACCATAGGGTCGATGATCCTTAGATCACATCCAACACTAAGAAATTTCGCATTGATAACTCCATCGTTTTTTATCATCTTTGCACGTGTTCCATGATGCATTAATGATATAAAATACATTTTGATATTTTTAAATCATTTTCGTCTAGCCGAAACAATTAGCATAGACTATTCTTTAAACAGTTCAAAAATCTTTGAAAATTAATTTTAGTGATATCATATCTGAACAGGTAACGATGTGTCAGTGTCCCGAAGTCCACACATACACATTTGTCACCATGCGTTGAGAGTAAAAATTCATTTTAAAAAGGCACATAGTGCGAATTTAGCTTGATGTCAAAAATTATTTTTTTTTCAAGTCTAGCATAGCTAGAAGATTTGGAAAAACCTATGTCTCCACTTTCTATATTGATTCATTGCTTAATAGGTCTATCTATTCCTATCATCCTCAACACTCCATTCACACTTAATTATACCCCAGTTCATCAAACTTACCGCACATTGGAAGTTCAGGACATGCCACAATAATATGAGATTAAGAACTTATCCTAGTCAGACCATAGCGTCCATTCGCTGAGGGGTTCAAAACATACCATATTATTGTGAGTCACGAACTTACCATATGCATTAGTTTTAAGAACCGCACCTAATCTTAATAATATCTGTCTAATCTTAATAGTTTCTAACTATCAAACATACACATGAGAAAAGAATCACCTTTTCGCCACATATACATTGATAAGCGCATGACACCAACATTCCAATGATTATCAATATGATAAAAGCGAGTGCAAGCACAAAACCCTTTCCCATACAAAGATTTGTACAACTCAGCCGTCACATGAGTCCTCAATTGAAATCTCACCTAACTTTATCTTACTCTTAACTTGTTCTTTGCTCGATACGAATTCCTCGTATCACATTATCTAAAACTCCTCGTGAGTTTATCTCGTACTATTTCATAGTACATCATCTTCATAGCATCAAGCTATAATTATTCAAACATTATAGACCATCTTTCTTTTATAACTTAAACTGATCACGTCGTGATCTTATTCTATAATCATCTCCCTTAAAAAAAAATTCTTAACTCGTGATCGTTTTGTTTTACAACCCTCTTTCTTTCCTTTTTCATCATTTACGACTTTATTTGTTATCTTGGCTATTGTCATTTCTTATCTTTATATCTCTTCAAGATTCTTCCTTGAATTTTCTTGTTTATATAAAAATTCTTACTTTAAGAATTTCTAGCTTCATTTACATTGCTCAACATTTCATTTGAGTTCCACATTTTCATCATATGTATCCACTTTCTACACTTGGTACACATCGAGTCTCTAATAGTTTCAATATGGTACGCTGAGTGGTTTCCCACAAACAACCAACAAACTAGGTTTCGAGTTGCTAGTTCGTATATACCTCCGCTCTATGAAGGAATCGTTTAGCCCAGATACCATACATCAACTACTAAAGAGTACCACTGTACCATACTTAACTATAACTTTCATTCTTAACTTCCTTACCATTCTCTTCTTATAGACATTGTCTATTTATTATCACCTTACATTCAGTATTATTGGAGTTGGGTAACTCATAACTTTCTCATGAGATTCTTCTTTGAATCCTCTCACGTATGTTTTAATCCTTCTCTATGCATTTCTTAAATTACTTCTTATTGTTCAAACTCTATCTCGAGCTTATTCTTTCATTATCTTCACATCTCTTCTCTAAGGTTATAGCCATGGTACTCCTACCTAAGGTTTATAACCTATCGACTTTTGATACCAACCAGAATCTAACCCCAAAATTCATACAATTTAAATCTCAACTTTGGTCATTAATAACACATCTACCTTTTGATTTTACATCATTATTCGATGTTAAACTTTATAAAATGCGGAATAATTTAAACTTTTATTTCTTATTACTTTAATTCCCTGAATCAAAACCTTTATCAACTACATGTCTTTGAATCAATCTTATTTTATGATTCGCTTTATCATTGTTATCATATAAAAATTTACATTTCAACCCGATAACCTTTACATATCAGATAACTCTAACTCTAGCTTTACAACTCAATATAAAACTATACATCATAAAACATTTAATACATCTCATGAGTCTTAATCATGGTTTAAAAGAAATAGCCACTTTAGCTAAAAATATAAGTATTCGTATATTATTTCTGAACCACTTCATTCAAGTAGAACATAGTGACATCTTCAATCTTTAACTCGCAAAAATGATTATTTGCAAGGTTGAAACTAAATGACCAGCCAAAATCTACTTGCTTTTCATGCATCACGTAACATATAATAACATGCATCAACATATATCTCATAAACATTGTATTAACATCACATCCATGTTACAGTTCATACGACAAATATAAAGATTGAGTTCCTTACTCAATCAACATGCTTTATTCAATCAACGTAGTCATAGATTGACTTTAACGTTTCATACTTTCAACATATATATAACACATCATGTTATTTGCAATAAGGATTTAAAACAGTTAATCACCAAGTTCACATAACAAATAGGAACAGAAAGACTTGCCTTGATCGTTGTTTACCAATAATAGTTTTTTAACCTTATGATATATACACTTCTTCACGTGCCCTACACAATTATATAATCATTCACATTAACTATTACTCACATAGCAACGCATAGTAGTTGTAATATAAACTTTACTCTACATCTCATAACCCTTCATATTATCAATACACAATGTTTAATTTTATTGTGTTAACTTTCGAATTATAGCTCACTATATTTCATATTCGAAGTTCATTCAAGTGTTTAATTCTTGCTAGGAATCATTATTTGTTTTATATTAACACTATTCAATATCTTATAATATTCATTTCATTTGAATTAAAACACTTTTTATGTTCATTATCACTTATCACGGCGTTTCGACGTTTATTCGTCACACGCCCAATTTGTCTCTCTTGTGTGTTCTTGGTATGCATATTCAACTTATCTAATATATCATTTGTTAAGCATCATTATACTTCATAATATTCATGTTCTATAACTTAGAACAACATCTTTTGTCGTCAAGAGCCCTACACTTGTATACGTGTATGCCCAACGCCCTCCAATTGCCTCCGAAACACACAACAGTCCTAAAGATGACCATTTTGACCCTTCCTAACGACCTCAAATTGAAAACCTTAAAGAACAAAAGTTGTAGGTCTATTCGTCCCTCGCTTAGGATCATCTTGAATCACCTCAATCGGAGTTCGTGATGAAAATGTTATACCTAATTTATCGCAGCAGTCGTCAGAAAGCGGTCTACTCAAAGATCGAAGCTTCCTACAAGAATCGCGCCCCAATTGGCTTTGGGGGGCAGCAAGCACATGCTGCTACCGGGAGGCGAGACACATCCTGTGTTCTCAGACTTCGCAATTTTCTGAGACCAAACCTCCTTCCAATCATCATAATATGAGTTATACTCATCGAATTCAGTCCATTTTCGATTCTATAGGTTTATAACTCATAAAACTACAATATACCAAATACCCATCAATTAACATAAACATTAACTAACCCAAATATTAATTTACAACTCATGTTCATACCAATTGTTCATGTTTTGACAATTTAGCGAATTCAATTGCCACGACTTCGTTTCTTAATCAATTGACACGATTCCAACTACGTTGTTTTCGTTTCTTCACATACTAACATAATCCAACATCAATTTACAGATTATAGCAAGTATTGATCATGAAATTTCGTACTTTCTAAGTCATATCCTATAAACATAAACATTGTTTTATACTTTTCTTCCTACAACCAATTTACATATATTTTTATCATCAAACAACACTCACATGTGATTATTAACAGAGTATAAACCCTTCATACATATATATGTATCAATTCAACATAATTATCAATAGAAATTTCAAAAACAAGGGTTAACATTAGAGTAGGTTATACCTTGTTCCTTGATTATTTGCTAGCAAAAAGATGATGATGATTAGGTTTAGAAATTTCCCCTCCTTCCTCTTGAAAATCACAGAGAACTCTCTCTTGCTTCCAAGCTCTCTTCTCTAAACTCTATGTTTCTTCTTCTCTCCAAACCTTCTTTGTATTTCTATATTGTCTAGCCTTAGGGAGAAATAAGAAGCGTAAAAATAAATTGACTCCCACTCCCCCACTAACGTCAGGTACAAAATCAAAAAGGTTGCATCAGTTGAAAAAGCCAAAGGCCACAAGGCCTTGTTTGGCTAAGCAAATAACTCCCAACTAGATTATTTTAATAACCTTATATTATATAGTTTCATGTCACACCTTTAGTTAATTAATTTAAATAAGTTTAGTTTAGTTAATTTAAATAACTTATAATAATAATAATAATAATAATCTTATTATCATTATACTTATAATTAATAAATAATTATATATCTAATTTAATTAATAAATTAGAAACATTACTTTATTTAATTTATTTAATTCCAAATAAATTAAATAATTCATTTAATTTAATTATTTTCTTAAATATTGAGCAATTGATTTAATTTAATTATTTTCTTAAATTAAATCCTTGAGATAAAATTATCATTACTCAATTTAATTTACATTAATCAATTTAGTTACTAAATTAATTCACCACAATTTTATCAACCATTTATTTATCTCAATAAATTAATTAAAATATTTATTTAATTCAATAAATATTTAAAATTAATTACTAAATTAATTTAATTCCTTCAATAGTTAGCTTAACTATTAAACCTCACTTTCCCAATATATGAATATATATTTTTCTTCACATTTTATCATATATTTATTTCAACATATATAATATTTATATATATATACTTACTCAAACTCAAACATCTCATAATAAGAATTTTAATTATTAAATTCTTATTTTAATAATTTATAAAATTCGGGTTGTCACATCTTTCCCCCTTATAAGGATAAAGTCCTCTAATCATCAAAACCCTACCTTACTCGTGTTTTCATCAAATCTCTTCGTTGAATAACTTCAACACATTACCTTAATATAGGTTTTATATTTCCTACTCCCACCATTCTTTATAATAAATTCTTGTAAGTTTTATTTCATAACCTTTACTTAGACTCAATTATATTTGAGTATTACATATTCTTTGACCCGTTCATTATCTTTCCCTAAGGATCATTATCATATACTATATTCTCAAACTCTCGGGACATTACAGTAACCCATGAATAGTAACTCGTAAAAGAAAAATACCAAAGAAAATGATATTCCATGACGAGTACATAAGAAATGATATCTCATACGAGTATAATAGAATATACGAAACTGCAAATGGATTTTCACCCGCTATGCGGTAATCCACGTAGATAGGTCATTTCCATAATTTAATAAGGAATGAATACGAAGGATCATTCATCATGCATGGGGTAGTCCACATAGACAGGTTATTCCAACAGAATAATAAAGAATGGAATAACAGAAGAATTCACCATGCATGCTAGAGTCCGCGTAGATGAGTTATTCCAATGTAATAATAAAGAATGAAATAACAAAAGAATTCACCGAGCATGCGATAGGCCGCATGCATAAAGTTATTTCAAATGTAATAATAAAGAATGGAATAACAAAAGAATTCACCAGGCATGCGATAAACCGCACAGACAGGTTATTCCAACAGAATAATAAAGAATGGAATAACAACTCTAACTAGTATTGAAAGAAAATAACTCTCTTCATGAATACAAAAGAAATAATACCTCTTACCTTAGAAGAAAACTGGATACTGGAATAGTGAGGTAGCAGACTTCTATTCTTCTTTTTCTCTATAATTTCTCTCTATAATAATTGCTCTATAGTTTTAGTGATTTGGTGAGAAATGAAGGAAGAATGAGCTTCTATTTATAGGAAAATATAGTTTCAATAATTGCACGTTTTGGGGCTCGAAATATTACAGTACAATACCTTCATCTTTTCCTTCATTTTTAATTTAGTCATGCAAGTATTATCAATCTTGCACCAACACCCCTAATAGTAAATCATGTGAATCAATAGTACATTCATGTGAACACATAGTTATAAGCATGTAAATTAATAGCAATTAATTGATCATTTATCTGGTTAATTACCCGATTGGTCAACATAACCTCTAGACATCAATTATTATCGAAATAATTGTCGATTTCCACTAACACTAATAATTCCCACACAATGGAACTATCAATTTCATCTTTAATCAACAAGAACTTATTCATCATTAATATTATAACTCACAATATTTAACAACCAGGTCGTTCCCAGGAAAGATGGGGCTTTCCGATAAGGATTTCTCCTTATTGGCGCGCAATTAGGTGACCAAACCTCTCCTTGACAGAACTTCTAGACATTATCAATATTGCAAATAATAATATGAATAACTTTGTCATCTCAATTATTGATTTAATAATAATAATATTATACAGGTGATATTGTGACAATAATTAAATCAATAATATGAGAGATATGATGCATGAATTATTGTAGCAATAATTGAGTATAACTGAGTGACTTCTCATGTAAGCATAAATAATCAATACTGCAGTGCTACTATGCAACCACGCCAGACATCGTATTTCTTTACTACGAAGGTAGTTCAACAATTTTAACGGTAACACTTTCGCCGTTATTTTTATAAAAACATAATTTTATCGTTTTCTAACTACGACAATACTTCTGTTGTGGGGTCTACCAATGATTGTGCCGTCGTACGGATATTCTCCGACAAAAAGAATATTCTCCGACCAAACGAATATTTTTAACCTTTTATCAATTTAAGCATTTACGAAATAAAATAATAATTATAAGAAAATTGAAAACTTTCATTTCATAAAAATTTGGGGTCTTACAGTCCATATCTCCCAAACTTCAATTACCTCCTCAGGAGGGCACTCTCTTATTGGCTAATCAAATGGTGTGCTGATAGTTGCGCCCGAATGATTTTTTTTCCTATGCAGTCTGTGATTATTTTCTTAAATAGTATCCTGCCATTCTCCTATAAATAAGATGCTTAGTTTAGAAATAAAAATCACACCATAATCAGAGAATTCTTCCTCTATAATACTGAGCGTATTTCTTTTGAGCATAAGGATACTTTGAGCGAAGCAAATAGTGCAAGTTTTCTTTAAGAATATCTCTGCTATACTAGTCGGAATTACTCTCCTACTAAGGTAAGGGATATTATTTTTGTTTAATATTCGTAAGAAATAATATTTTCTTCCATACTCTGTAGTACGTAAGTAATATTATTTCGTTTCAGATTCCGAATTCTACACTCATTTTGTTAAGTATTGCTTCTATACTCATTGAAATTACTGGAATATCCATGAAATTTGTGTTTCATCTAGTATCGTTTCACAAGGGTATTTTTCTGAAAATTCTTATTAAATTTTGATCTTTTCATGCCTGGGTACTATTCACGGGGTACTATTCATAAAGTACTATTCACGGGATACTATTCACTCGAGTACTATTCATCCGGGGCACTATTCATAACAAAAATTGATTTCTTTTCAGTCAAAATTATTTTTGATACAATATTATTCTTGAATTTTACTCCACAAAGCAGTATCATGTTGACAATTTGGATATTTTTAAACTCTGGATAAATTAAAAATCTTTAATATTTAGCCTTAATTGATGCTTATATCATTGTCATCATCCTCATGCTTATATTGTGATGAAAGTTATCTTTGGCCCGTAGTGCATATGTGAGATCCCGAATTTTATGAAAGTATTCAATTTTCCTATAATTATTATTCTATTTAGTAAATGGTTAAATTGATAAAAGGTTAAAGTTAAGGGTGATATGTGAAAAATTTTCAAAGTAAGCAAGTTATCATAATATAATCGGTGATAAAAGTACAGTAATACGTGTGGTTGCATAGTAGCACACGGTATTGATTATTTATGCTTACGTGAGAAGTCACTTAGTTATACTCAATTATTGTTACATTAATTGATGCATCATATCTCTCATATTATTGATTCAATTATTGTCACAGTATCATCTGCATAATATTTTATATTAGTAAATCAATAATTGAGATGACAAGTTGTTCATATTATTATTTGCATTATTGACGATGTCTAGAAAGTTCTGTCGAGGAAAGGGGTTAGGTTATTTAATTGCGCGCCAATAGGGAGAAATCCTTATCGGAAAGCCCCTCTTTCCTGGGAATGATCTGGTTGTTAAATATTGTGAGTTATAATATTAATGATGAATAAGTTCGTGTTAATTAAAGATGAAATTCATATTTTCATTGTGTTGGGATTATTAGTGTTAATGGAAATCGACATCTATTTCGATAATAATTGATGTCTGGAGGTTATATTGACCAATCGGATAATTAATCGGATAAATGAGCAATTAATTGCTATTAATTCACATGCTTATAACTATTTGTTCACATGTGTGTACTATTGATTCACATGCATGTACTATTAGGGGAGGTGGTGTAAGATTGATAATACTTGCATGACTAAATTAAAAATGGAGGTATAGATGAAGGTACTATACTGTAATTATTTTTTTCATATGTATAGAACTATTGAGTCATATGATTGTACTATTGATTCACATGATATACTATTAGGGGAGGAGGTGGTGCAAGTTTGATAATACTTGCAGGACTAAATTAAAAATAAAGGAAAAGATGTAGGTATTATACTGTAATATTTCGAGCCCCAAATCGTGCAATTATCGAAACTATATTTTTCTATAAATAGAAGTTCATTCTTCTTTCATTCTCACCAATTCACTAAGACTCAGAAGAGCAATTATAGAGAGAGAAGCTATAGAGAGATAGAAGAAGAGAAGTCTGCTACTTCACTATTCTAGTATCCAGTCTTCTTCTGAGGTAAGAGATATTATTTGTTGTATTCGTAAGGGGTATTATTTATTTCATATTCTGAAGAGATATTATTTTTCGTATTCGTATGAATATTATTTTCGTTAAATATTCGTAAGGGGTATTATTTCTTTCATATTCATAAAGAGAGTTATTTTCTTTCAATACTCGTAAGGGTTGTTATTCCATTTTTTATTATTCTGTTGGAATAACATGTCTACGCGGACTACCACATGCATGGTGAATGACCCTTCGTATTCATTCTTTATTAAATTGTGGAAATAATCTGTCTACGTGGATTACCGCATGGCGGGTAAAAATCCATTTCTGATTTCAGTATATTCTATTATACTCGTATGAGATATCATTTCTTTTGTACTAAATCGAGAATATCGTTTTCTTTTATATTTTCCTTTTATGAGTACTATTCACGAAGTTACTATTCAGAGTTACTATTTACGGGTTACTATTCACCTTGGTTACTATTTACTCGAATATTATTCACTTTCGGGTATTTAGGTACTTTTCGTCTTTGAGTACTATTCACGAGTTACTATTCACGGGTTACTATTCACCCGGTTATTATTTACTAGAATATTATTCACTCGGGTATTTGGGGAACTTTTTATGCCGGGGTACTATTCACAAGATACTATTCCCAAAGTACTATTCATAGGGTATCATTCACGGGGTACTATTCACCCAAAAAATATATTTCTTTTCTGTCCAAATTATTTTTGATACATGAATATTATTCTTGAATTTTACTCTACAAAGCAGTATCATGTTGACAATTTGGATATTTTTAAACTCTGGATAAATTTAAAGTCTTTAATATTTATCCTTGATTTCGTTTGATTAATGCTTATATCATTGTCATCATCCTTATGCTTATATTGTAATGAAATTCATCTGTGGCTAACGTGCATAGATGGATAGTATGATTATGACCAGGGATTATTCGGTATAATCATGACCGTAATGTTACAAATGATGTGGTAAAAGTCATCATTGGCCCGTACTGCATTGATGGACATATGTTGGTATGATCATAACCATGGGTTCTATTCGGCCAAGGGTGTAGAGATGAATTATTTTATGGCGTGATCATGACCATTGATAAAAACACGAATATCCTTGGCCGTAGTGCAGGAATAATTCGGTGATGTAGATTATTTATTGAGCTAAGTCTTAGTGATAAAATATTGATAATAAACTTTTAATTCGTAGAAGGTAGTAGATATCTTGCTCTACTTGACTCTTCTAAAATACAGTTGCATGTCTTTGGCATGTAGTGCAATGATGAACTATTAATGAATATCTTTGGCCGTAGTGCAAAGATGAATTTATTAGTATGATTATGAGCGAGAGCTGTGATTTGGTATAACCATGATCTTTGATTTTTCAGGTAAAGACAGGTGATGAAAATTATCTTCGTCCTAGATGCGAAGAGGAATTTAGAACCACAATTATGATTATGAGTTATTCACATGATTGTGGACAGGAATTGTTGATTAATGTTACAGGGATAAAACATTATTAGTGGACTTTTAACATGGAGAAGATAATAGACTCTATGGTCTATTTGACTCTTCTAATGGATTGCTCGTTCATTACCGCAACTATGGTTGAAAAGTTTTATCATCTACCATACGTTCTAAATCTACGATTTATTATTGATTGAAGGCTATTGATAATTTAATTATCTTTAGTCATGATACTCTCTTTACTAGGCTAGTTGTGCTCACCCTTTTGCTTCACAATTCCTTTTCGTGTAATAAGAGTGTATTTGGGTCGAGCGGGGTAACAAGGATTAGAGCGGTGGTCTATAGTTTGTTGAGGTTCTCCTAAACAAAAGTATGGAAATAATTTTTATTGAGAACTTTAGATAAGTGTGTTGTATTTTATACATCATTTAATAGTTATATTTGGTGAATCAAATAAGGTGAGGTGAACCCAACTTTGGAAGGGTGTTTTGCCACCATCATACAAGATGTCTAATGACATACGACTTCGTGTTATCATAAGACATGGTTGTGCACATCCACTTGCTGAGTATATCTACGAGCACTACCTATATAATCTTGGAGGTCGGTTGAAATATAATTCTTATTGGAGACAATGGAGATAATTATATGTCAAGAGAAGACTCACCATTGGAAAGAACATGATAGCAATCCTCTCGTTTTTCTTTGGGGACTATTGGGTCAACCAAGGATAATTCTGTGGACATATGATATCTATTATAACTTAGACGTATGGTCTCCCATATACAAAGGTTTCCTTGAGCATTTTCTAAAGATTTTAATTTCTAAAACAGTTATTGACTGTACCTTTATGTAAGGTACCATTATAAGGTGTTGTGGTCGAGGCACCATGAGAGTTACATATATTTGTATTAAAACTCACAGTTTATGTGTTGTCGTACTCTTCACGACAGTTCAACAATTGTATAAATGAAGTTTGTATTTGATTTCTGTAGTGTGATATCTGGCGACTCAGAATGGGTCGTGTGGACCTATTTTGGGGGCGTCACAGCATAGAGGGATTGTTGATTGGTATGATTATGACTAGGGATTATTCGGTATAATCATGACCTTTAATGTTACAAATGATGTGGTAATAATTGTAATAGGGACTCCATTTGAGTTTGGATATTTTCTAGAAGACAATATTCGTGTTAAAACTCTCAGCTTATGTTACACGACAGTTGTATAATTAAGTTTGTATTTGTATTTTGTACCATATATTTGGCAACCCAGAATGGGTGATGTATACATATTTTGAGGGCGTCATAGTTACCATTTTTGGCATGATAATTTTCTCCACGTTTTTTGTCACCGCTTCGATGACTGCTACCACCGGTATTATCGTTTGTCGACTGCTATCTTTTGGTTGGGCTGACTCATTATCGCGCTCCAATAACAGAGCCCTATTCATAACATCTGAATACAAGTAAAGTTTGTGAGAAATGAGATATTGATGTATTACGGGTTTTAAACTTTACAAAAACATTTGTGTCATTCGCTCCTTATTATCAACCAAATAGGATGCAAATCGGGATAACTCGGCAAACTTAACCTCGTATTGCGATACGGTCATATTATTTTTCTCCAGCTTGATGAATTCTACCTCCTTCATGTGACGAATACTTTCAGGAAAGTACTTATCGTTGAACAATTCTTGGAACTTCTCCCAAGACATCTTTAGTGCGTAAGGTTTAGTACGTTTTACAGATTTTCACCAATAATATGCCTCTCCTCGTAATATGAAGGTGGCAAAGGGAACCTTTTACTCCTCGGAGCATCCCAAGACATCAAATATCTTGGTGATCTGCTTAATCCACATCTCTGCCTTAAGTGGTTCTGGATTTCCAAAAAACTTCGGTGGTCCCAGCTCCTTAAATTGCTTAGCGGTGACCAGCCGTGAGTTGCCATTGTTTCCACCTGTATTTTGAACAGGAGTCTCTCTCGCTCGGTGTTGCATGAATTGTAGAAAGCTCCTAAACATCCCAGCATTCATCATTTGGTCGGTGTTGTTGTTTACATGAGGATTATTGCCTTCCCGATGAACATTATATTGGTTATTGATCAGCGGTGACTTAACGGTCTCATGTGCTCCATTGTTTCTCTCAACATTTTCAGATGCCATTTTCGAACACTGCCACGAAACAAGGGTTAATTGACATGCCACATATTATCCCTATATTCTGATCGACCAATTAAATAACAAATAAACTTAGGTAGGTCATACTAGCGAATGATCTACCCGTCTCTCCCCTTCTAGTTCTAGCCTCAAATCTCAGCCAGGGATCATATCTCTAAGCTTTGATACCAACTGTGACGCCCCCAAATAGGTATACACAACCCATTCTGAGTCGCCAAATACATTGTACATAACTCAAATACAAACTTAATTTATACAATTATCAACTGTCATGTAAAATTAATACGACAAAACGTAAGCTGAGACTTTTAACACGAATATTGTCTCGTAGACAATATCCCAACTCAAATGAAGTCCTTATTACAATTATTATCACACTAGTTTATAAAATAGTGACGACTACTATAGCAACCATCTTGGACCGTCACTCCATTCCCCGACTAGTCCCAGCTATATTCTCATTTCCTGAAGAGAACAATGAAAGAAAAGGGTGAGCTCAACTAGCCCAGTAAAGAATATTATGACTAAGATAATGCAGAATAAATTATCCTTAGCCTTCAACAGTATAAAAACTGATAGAATACAATAGACAACAAGTTTAACTGTAGTGGAACAAGCAATCCATTAGAAGAGTCAAGTAGAGCATGATGTCTACTATCTTCTATGATTTAAAAGTTCATCATCAATATTTTATCTCTGTAACACATCTCAATAAATAATCCACATCACCGAATTATCCATGCATTACGGACTAAGGATATTCCTTAGTATCACATTCACGAATTATCCATGCACTACGGGCCAAGGATATTCGTTATTATCACCAGTGGTCATGATCATCCCAAATAACTGTCCATCAATGCACTACGAGCCAATGAGGACTTTTACCACATCATTTGTAACGTTACAGGTCATGATTATACCGATACATAATTCCTGGTCATAATCATATCAATCAACAGTCCATCTATGCACTACGGGCCAAAGATGACTTTCACCACAATATAAGCATGAGGATGATGACAATGAAATAAGAAATAAATCAAGTGAGATTAAGGATAAATTTTAAAGATTTATAATTCAATTTATCCAGAGTTCAAGAATATCCAAATTGTCAACATGATAACTACTTTGTGGAGTAAAATTCAAGAATAATATTCATGTAACAAAAATAATTTGGACAAAAAAGAAATCAATTTTTGTCGTGAATAGTACCCCCCGGGAATAGTACCCCGTGAATAGTACTTTGTGATAAGTCCCTCGTGAATAGTATAGTATGTATGAATACTACCGTATATATGAATAGTGTAGTATGTATGAATAGTGTCCATGAATAGTACTGTAATGACTGTGAATTTTAAACTCTTTATTAAATAAATATGTTGTTTAATTTTTAATGAGTTAGTTTTGTGAGTCTATTTAAACCTTATGTGGTTATGTGAATTTATGAAATAATTAAAGGGAGTCACTAATGGTTTATTTAAATTAGTGGACTAACCCTAAGACCTTAATATCAAAGAATTGATAGGATTATTAATAATTAAATATTCAATTTATTTGAATATAGTGGCAAGATTTGAACATATTGATTTATTGCAATTATGGGTAATTAATTGATAATGTGTTGATTAATAATTATTATGAATAAATAATAATAAATGAGTGAGAGATTAAAAAATATAATATAATTATATTTACTTGATTAATTTGTGCAAGCATGCAATATAGTAAACCTTTATTATATGGTAGTTAACTATATATTTTATATAGTACAAGGTGACACATTAATATGTTTATATATATAGACTATATAGTAAGAATTATTGCATTCAAGTGAGTTACAAAATAATGTTGTTTATATGACATGAAGTGTGTGGGTAAACATTCATCACCGTGGTAACACGGATGTCGGGGGGTGCCTAACACATTCCCTCAGCATAATCAAGCCCCCGGACCCTAATGAATCTCGGTTTCTGAATTCGTTTAGCGAGTGTCACATCAAGGACAATGTACATAAAACTTTTCTCGATTGTGTTGGTACAACCATTTAAAAAACCAATTGGCGACTCTTACAAATTCAATCGTCGATATATACATGTCGGACCTTTTCACAACTTGTTTTTTCAAACAAATCTCACCTAACATGAGAACACCAAAGAACAAGAACAGAAAAGGGACAAAGAAAAATCCCGACGTCGACAGTGGGTATGCACGGATCGTCGATCCTTGACTTTTTATTATATATATATATACGGTAAGGATCAAGAGCATTCTCCTTAAATAGCATTCCTCCTTAAATAGCATTCTTTTATTAAAACTACGTCGTTTTGGAGGGACGCGGTGGCATTTTTGTAAATACGCGATGGCATTGTATTTACAAAAATGCCACCGCATCCCTCCAAAACGACGTAGTTTTAATAAAAGAATGCTATTTAAGGAGGAATGCTATTTAAGGAGAATGCTCTTGATCATTACCGTATATATATATTACCGAACTCGAACTCGAATGAGCCTGGATAGAATATCCGGTGCGTTTACTGCTTTTATATATATCATCATCGAATTTGACTTCGATTGAGCCTGAATATAATATCCGGTGCGTTTACAACTTTTATATATATGTATGTATATATATATAGAGAGTAAGGATCTGGTCAGGACTCCCTGATTTTAAGTAAAATCTGAACTCTCACTCTCAGCCGTAGGATGTTATCCAACGGTCAGGACTGAAAGTGATTGAAAAAAAATAAAACACACGGATCTTGTTGGGTTAAAAAAGAGAGTCGGGTCAAAAAAGAAATTAGGGCTCCTCTCTTCTACCACTCGCGTCTCTCTCTTCTATCCAGATCGACGAAGCTCTTCTACTATCGTCGCCGGACGTTCTCGAAGCTCTGCTCTCTGAAGCTCCGGCCACTCTCTCAGGTCACTCTGTCTCTATTGAACACAGATTGAACACGAACGGGTAAGGGTTTAGCTTTTTGTACTTTCTTCCTTGAATCTTGTAGCCAGAGCTTCTAATTTTTTGTTATAATTTTCTGTTCTTGGGATAACTATCATTTTTTTCTTTCAAATAATTACACAATTTACCCACTAGTAACCACCTTCACTTCCCTGTCTCTAAATAAAATACAAGGGGTCTGTCTGTGTGTGCAATTTAAAAATTAAAATAAATAAAAATATGAAAAATTAAATAAATAATAATGGGAGGAGTTTAATCTGAAGAGTTTTCTAAAAGCAAAAAAAATAAAAAAAAAATAAAGATGAAGGTTGTGAGAAACTAGGAGATAGCTAAAGATAAATATAAATAATATAGAAGATAATAACTATTCATTTGGCACACACTAACCTGTATAAAAGATGAAAGGTTGTGATTTGTGAAAAAGTAAAAATAGAGAGGTTTTCAATTCAGTCATATTTAATTTATGAGGTAGAGAGCCTAGAGGCACTTATCCTCTTGGTTAGAATAATCCATTATTTTTCCTTTCATATGAAAAACTGGATGTAAAAGTAGTAAACATATTCGCTGCCATGGAGCCCAAATTTGAGGACCTAAATTTAACCCCAATTTGGGCATTTGTAACACGCCAAGTTTGAAAGACATCTTGATACCATTCATTCATGTATGTATATATAAGGAATAAACTAGCAATACTCTGTTTCAACTAGCAATTGACTCTGTTTCTATATCACCTATAATTACAGTGCACTACATACATATATACACCCATAGCATCTAGATAGTCTTAATTTGAATTGTAGATATCTATCTAATCTATACATTTGAATATATCTTATGGATAACATGTTAACACTTATCTAATCCCGCTGTTATGATAAGGTTGTTGTGGGGGTTTTGATTTCCGAGTATTGTGGTCTAATAGTATATAATGGAATAAGTTGTGAATTCCTTCAAGTATTTATGGAAAAATTTATTGAGAAACATAACGGAGACCACAATTGGGCTTGATATTATCTTCACTGAAAGTGGTCTGCATAATCAAAATGGTTGCACCTCCTATGAATGCAACTACATAGTAACTAGTTTTGTTTGTGCAAGATTTTTAAAATTCAAGCTTGAGAAGATGTGTTATATATATTAACATTTTTGTTCATGTTTAATGTTTTTATAATCTTATGGTGGTTTTGGCAGATAAGGTTCAACCTCCGTATGTCTACTTCAAGCAACATAAGCATTCAAACTCATGATACCCGATTTCGAAACAAGATGCGTTATTGTCGCCTGAGAGCTGCTGTGAGAATATCTGAATCAGAGAAGAATCCTGGAAAGCTCTATGACTGTCCACGGGGGAAGGACAAAGGAAAATCCAATTGAAAATCTAATTGGGTATGGCGAACCCAACTCCGCCGCCGATGAGGGTGTAATCCTGTTTAGGTGTCTGTATAAATTGAAAGAAACTCCCTTCTAGTTCCTTTCCACCCCATGTTTAATATTGAAGTGACCAAGTCCTTTTTGGTTTCATTTTGAAGTGACCAAGTGCTTTTGGGAAATAGGTGTTCACTTGGGCTCAACATTTGTTATTCATGTTTGAAATTAAATTGAGGCACTGGTTACTATCTCGGCCAGTTTATTTGAAATTGAGGCACTGGTGGTCTAAATTATTTTGTCAATGTAAAGTATACCTTGTAAATCGCTTTTCTAAATCCATAACAAGGCATACTTCCTCTGTAGAATGTTGGGCAATGATTCCAAATCTGACAAAAAGGCAGGCAACTCAATAATCCCAAACCATCACTCAAACAGTATTTAATTGAATAAGAAAGAAACAGAAATAGCTATATTACAGCTCAACTAAACTTAATTTCAAATTAAGAAACAATAACTAAAATATACATAAAGAACCACTTCAAGAATACAACTAGCCCTTACATTCAAAACAGAGTAAAACAACACCATTGCATAAATGACATTCATAAACAGATTCAAAACTTTCAACTTTTGAAGATTAAACAACTCATATGACATTTCCCCTGTTAATGCATTAGCAGAGAGATCAAGATGTACACGCACTTAACAACAGAGTAAGAACCCAAAAAGAAAAATAGAGAAGTTGAACATCTCCACATTACATTTCAAATTTAAGTTTGACATCATCACATAACAGAAGACATGAAACTGATTCAAATACAGAAAAAATGCAATTTCCTAAACAAGCATCAAATAAACTAATGAAAGCATCCCCTGCCACAAAGACTCCCATCCTGAAACACGAAAATGTAATCAATGTCAACTACAAGATGGAGACAAAATTGAAATAAGGAAAATAATCAAACAAAGACTTACAATCATCGTTAATGTCATCGTTAACTTGCGGAGTGTAAAGTTGTTGAGAAGAATTACCGGATGATACCATTTCTGTCTCTTCTACACAATGATGCATTCTGCAAACCCAACAAGTATACAACTCAGAATCAAAATCAAGCATATATCAGAAATACATATATATATATATATGATTTTAAAAAAAAAACACACAATTGAACACTAGCCTCTGCCAAAGCAATAATCAATCGATCCTGCTATTACTGTTTGTGTTTTTTCTATTTTGGTTCCCTTTGGATTTGGAAAGAATGCTAAATTTTCCCTTTCCTTCTGTCCAGATTAAAGCTCACTTATTACTCATTATTCCTACTGGAATGCAACACGAGCTATATATTTTTTATTTATTAAAATAATTCAATTATAAAATTTATACTTATTTATACTCTCATAAATAAGCTAGAATAGAAACAAGACCGATGTTCTTTTAGCAGTTGAATAGAATAATTCAAGACTGATTATTTAATTTTTCATATTTTTATTTATTTTAATTTTTAAATTGTACACACAGACAGACCCCTTGTATTTTATTTAGAGACAGGGAAGTGAAGGTTGTTACTAGTGGGTAAATTGTGTAATTATTTGAAAGAAAAAAATGATAGTACGTTATCCCAAGAACAGAAAATTATAACAAAAAATTAGAAGCTATGGCTACAAGATTCAAGGAAGAAAGTACAAAAGCTAAACCCTTACCTGTTCGTGTTCAACTGTGTTCAGCGAGGAGGTGGCGAGAGAGTGGCCGAGAGCTTGAGAGACCGAGCTTGAGAACGTCCGTGACGATGGTAGAAGAGCTTCGTCGATCCGGATAGAAGAGAGAGCGAGTGGTAGTAGAAAGAGGAGCCCTAATTTCTTTTTTGACCCGACTCTCTCTTTTTTAACCCAATAAGATCCGTGTGTGTTTTATTTTTTTTCAATCACTTTCACCCCGATGTTGGATAACATCCTCCTACCGAGAGAGTGAGAGTTCGGATTTTACTTAAAATCGTGGAGTCTGACTGAGATCTTACTTATATATATATATATATATATATATATATATATTTATATTTTTGTCCTACTGGAGTTTACTTCGTGGCCATTTACCCTTTATATATATATACATATATATATATTTACATTCATGTCTGGCTTGGAGTTTACTTCGTGGCCTTTTACTGCTTATATATATATAGAGAGAGAGAGAGAGACAGAGAGAGATGTCGGATCAGGTCCGGACTCCCGGACCTGACCAAAATCCGGACCTTTTTTTTTTGCATTTTTTTAAAACAACTAAAAATAATAATTATGAAACTTGAATTTTTACATAATATAGTGTTTTGGGTGTGATTTGGATACATATCTGTACATACATGTTTTGTTATATGTATCCAAATCACACACAAAACACTGTATTATGTAAAAATTCAAGTTACATAATTTATTTATTTATTTTAGTTTTTTTTAAAAAAAAAAACAATAAAAAAAATTTCAGATTTTAACACTGTCCAGGACTCCTAATTTTGACGTGATCTCGCTACGTGTGTGTGTATATATATATATTTATATTTACAGCTTCTATGTAAATATCTGCTTTAACTGCTTTCATAGTGTAGATATTTAATCTTTTAGCCTGTGGGCTAGATTTGCCTAAATCTTGCTATTTCTAACTTTGACCCGTTCAAAGTGACTAAACTGGAACCATTGAAGCTAGAATGGTTTAGATTTATTCAAATCTAGTTCTTTTTCTAGCTTTTGTACATATCACTCTTTCATGTGAGCCTAGGAATCATGTGATCACAGATTCAGCTTCTGAATCTAGATTCGGTTCCCATGATGGACATTTTGCAGTTGCAACTAGCTTGTAAATTATTTATGGTGTGAGACCCCAAATTTTATGAATAAAGATTTAAATTTCTCGATAACGAGTCAATATGACCAAAAGAGAGAGGTAAAAAATGATAATATCCTTGATAATACCATCAAAGCGGTGACAATAAGAATGGAGGAATCAACATGTAGAAATGGTAACTACTTGATGGTAATCATGGTCAAAACAATAAGAATGGACATTTCAAGAAGAGAAGATTCAACAATGATGGAAAGACGCCAAGACCAAAGACCCGTTGTTAAGGAAGGAGAAACGACCACTATCATATATGCTTCAAATGCGGAGAGAGGACACATCGGTCAAACTACGGAGATGTCGTCCAAAGCATGTTATAATTGTGGAAGAGAAGGTCACTTAGCCCGATTTTGTTGTTCATCAAGACAAGTTCAAGCTAGGATGGAGGCACCAAAGGCCATCCCGGAAAAGTCAAAGCCTTGAGTTTAAGAGAGCGTTTTTTTCGTGACAAAGAACCTGAATAAAATTATCACGGGTATATTAGTCATAAACTCTTGTGAAGTCTATACCTTGTTAGATACCGGTTCTACTTACTCTTTTATTTTACCTAGTTGTGTTCAATGTTTGAAGTTAACTCCGGAGAAGTTAGACTTTGATATATCTATTTAAACTCAGTTGGGAGAAACCTTCGTTACCTCCACTATTTATAAATCTTGTTCAAATCAACACTTTCACGTTACGTGTCGATCTTGTCTCTTTGAAAATACTTGCCTTTGATGCGATTTTAGGAATCGATTGGTTAACTATTCATCATGCTTTTCGTAAGGTTGTTAGCTTTCATATTCCTAACCAACCTGTTATGCGAATTTAAGTAACCAAACCACTAAAGTCAATCAATGTCATATCAAGCCATAAGTAAAGAGCCCTTATCCTGTCGTTGTTGACTTCCTTGTGTGGAATGCACTGAAGCCAGACTTTTCGTAGGAGACGTTATGAATGACGATGGCAAGTTTATAGGTATCAATGTGACGTGTTATCCAAGTCTTGGATGTGAGTCACAGTTTTGAATGATATTTCTATTTTTAATAAATTTCCTGACGTATTCTTAAAGACTTCTTAGCCTACCCTAGAACGTGAAATCAAATTTTGTATTAACCCCAGTACAAAACCCATTTCTAAAACCCTCAAATATTTCTTTACTTAAAACGAACGTAACATGCGCCAAAGACGTTGGCTTGAGCTGTTGAAGATTACAATCGTACCATGCAATATCATCATGAAAATACGAACATGGTAGCTGACGTGTTGAGTAAAAGATCGTATGTGGTTACAAGTGCGAATATACGAACCCACGTGGAGATAACGAATATACGATTAGAATCGACTTTAATCGATAAAGTTAAAGCCGCTCAAGCTGCATACTCAGAGTTGATGAATGCGAAGAAGAAGGTTCAAGAGGGTGTTATTCTAAAAGCAAGAATCGACGAAGAGAGAAAATCTCAACCCTCGATTTAATTGGTCCATTTAAAATTCTCGATGAAGTAGGAACTGTGGCCTATAGACTCGTTTTACCGCCAAGTATGTTGCGAGTTCAGAACGTTTTTTTTTTCGTATCGATGTTACGTAAATATGTGGACGACCCGAACCACATTATTAATTTAGAACCGGACAAGATAGCAGAAGATTTAACGTATGAGGAGATACGTGTTAACATCTTGGATAAGAAGGATCATATTCGACGCTCAAAGGTTATACCTCAAGAGTTAGAATTTGAAGTGAAGTCAAGGTATCCTCACTTGTTCTAAGATACCGGTATGTGACGTAAATTTAAAGGGAGGGAGTAAATTTCATAAGGAGGGAGATTGTGAGACCTCAAATTTTATGAATAAAGATTTAAATTTCTCAAAATATTTTTTTAAATATTATGGTGTGGATTTGATATAATGTTATAGTTGTGGGTAATATTTATAAATTTTGCAAAGTATGCAAGTTGTTGTATAATATTCGATTGGTCTGGGAATATTCTTTTTGTGGGGAATATCCGCACGACCAGTACAATCATCAGTGGACCCTAATAACGGAATTATCATTTGATTGAGAAAACGACAAAAATATTTTTATAAAAATAACTTGGCGGAGGTGTTACTGTTAAAACCGTTGAACTACCTTAGTAGTAAAAGTACAAGAATCTGCGTGGTTGCATAGTAGTAGCACACCGGTATTGATTATTGATGCTTATGTGAGAAGTCACTCGGTTATACTCAATTATTGCTACGAAGAATTGTTGCATCATATCTCTTATATTATTGATTCAATTATTGTCACAGTATCATCTGTATAATATGTTATATTATTAAATCAATAATTGAGACGACAAGTTATAATATTAATGATTAATAATTGTTGAAGGGTTAAATATGTGTTGATTAAAAATAAAATGATTTGTGGTAATATTTATTTAATCCTTGATGTATATAAATAGTCTATTATGAGATGTTTGTGGTAAATTTGGTTATTCTATGGGGGCCCATATGTCATCATCTAAGAGTCTCCGTGCCGCCAATAATAATTACCTTTGCTGGACGTCAAACCACTTTAGTTTCATATTACAAAAGGCCGAACCAATTGTCGTTTCATATTACAGCATCGAACCAATTGTCGTTTCACATTATGAGTGTCAAACCACTTGGTGTTTCACATTACAAGTGGTCAAACCACTTTTCTTTTCACATCACCACCATCGAGTCGAGCCGCTTGCCTTTTCACATTGCAAGTGCTAAGCTAGAAATCTTCTATAAATAGAGGCCTAGTTCTTCATTATTTTTCACTTAATTCATTCAAGCTATATAGAGATAAAGTATAGAGATAAGAGAGAAAGAAGAAGAGTATTCTGTTACTACACTACGCAAAGATTCAATCTCCTACTAATGTAAGGGGTGTTATTTCTTTTGTATTCATGAAGAGAACTTACATTATTCCATTATTTATTATTCGTTGAATAACTCAGATACGCTGAGCTACCCTATACTTGGTGAAATTCTTCTTCGTTATTCCGGTCTTTATTATTCTCATTGGAATATCCCCTCATGCATGCGTTTTACTGGCGGGACTGGTTCCAATCTTTATTATTTCATTGAATATCTCGTCATGCATGCTTTTACGCTTGGGACCTAGTTCCATTCTTTATTATTCTCATTGAATATCCTCATGTCATGCGTTTTCTTTGGGACTGGTTCCATTATTTATTATTCTCGTTGGAATAACTCGTATGTATGCGCTCATCGCATGCATGGTGATTTCTTTTGTTATTCCATTATTTATTATACTCGGTTGGTTAAAACTTTGACTTCTATACTCCATGAAATTAGTGGAACATCCTCGATATTTGCGCTTCATCCAAAGATCTTTTCATGAAAATATTCTTACGAGCATTCTTGAATTTTACTCTATAAAGCAAAGATCATGTTGATGGTTTGGACATTCTTTGGTTCTGGATAAATTAATTCTTGAACTTGTTTTATTGAATTCTTATATCATTGTCATCATCCTCATGTTTATATTTTGTTGAAAGTCATATGTGGCCTGTAGTGCATAGATGGACTTGGTATGATTATGACCAGTGATTATTCGGTATAATCATAACCGTAATGTTACAAATGATGTGGAAAAAGTCCTCATTGGCCCGTAGTGCATTGATGGACAGTTTTTGGCATGATTATGGCTATGGATTCTCTTTGGCCATAGTGCAAAGATGAATTATTTTATTGCATGATCAGGACCATTGATGAAAACACGATTATCCTTGGCCGTAGTGCATGGAGAATTCGTGGTTGTGATACTAAAGAATATCCTTAGCCGTAGTGTAGGGGTGATTCAATGATGTGGATTATTTATTAAGCTGAGTCCCATCGATAAAAGTGATGAAAAACCTTTTAAATCTTAAAAGATAGTAGATTTTATTCTCTACTTGACTCTTTTAATGGATTGCTTGTTCCGCTACAGTTAAACTTGATGTTTGTTATATTGTATCAGTTTAACACTGTTTAAGGCTAATGATAATTTATTGTGTATTATCTTAGTCATAATATTTCTTACTGGGCTAGTTGAGCTCACCCTTTCTTTCTTTGTTTTCTTCTGTGAAATGAGAATATAATTGGGACAAGTCTGGGGAGCGGAGTGATGGTCCTAGATGGTGCATTAGTAGTCCTCACTATTAAGTGATATAGTGTGATAATAATTGTAATGAGGACTCCTTTTGAGTTTGTATACTCTCTAGTAGACAATATTTGTATTCAAACTCACGCTTTATGTTTTGTCGATTGTATGTACTACACAATTGTATTATTAAGTTGTATTTGAATTTTGTACCATGTATCTGGCGACTCAAGATGGGTGATGTATACCTAATTTTGGGGGCGTCACATATGGTGTCTGAATATCCTTAGATGGCTCTCATGCCCACAAGGAGTTCGACACTACTATGTATCTTATTTTTGAGATGCGCTCTCGAAGATGTCTCGCATCTCGAAAATAAAAACAATCAAGCCGAACACATAACAAAATGGAAGAATCAAAGGCCTCAATTACTATTGAGCATAAGGGTTTGAAAACTTTTTTTTCAAAACTTCATTGCAATATCTCGTTAAAATTGAACTTTTATACAAAAGTCAAATCCTTTGTATATAGGTACAAACGAGGCATAACACTACTTTCAGACAACTGCACATAGGCCCTACACACATACACATATAAAAGTTAATGAAAAGTGGCGGTAACCGTGTTATCACGAAAGTCGGGGGTGCCTAACACCTTCTCTTCGCTTAATCAACCCTCCTGACCCTAACGAATCTCGGTTTCCCAGACCAGTTAAACAATGTCAAATCATTGGGTCTTTGTGCAAACCTTTCATCGGTTGAGTTGGTGCAACCATTTAAAATTATCAACTGGCGGCTCTAACAGTCAAATCGTCGACATATACATGTCAGACCTTTTCAAACTTGTTTTTTCAAACAAATCTCACCTAAAAATGAAAACACCAAAAGAAAAGAACATAAATGGACAAATAAAACAATAAGTCTAGGGGAACATTGTTCTAGTGACATTTCTAGCGACTTTTTTTTTTGATAGTACCTCCGACAAAATGTATAATATTTATTCTAACTGTTTCTTATATGTATTCAAATTATACCTAAAACACTGTTTTTTACAAAAATTTCAATTAAAATAAATACTATATATTTTATGGGGGGTACTACAAAAAAAACAAAAAAAAAACAAAAAAATAATGTCACTAGAATAAGAAGAACTATAAATAAAAATCTCGACAAATGAAAATGTCAAAAAAAATGTTGACAAAAAATAAACGAGACTATTTTGAAAGTATGTGAGAAGTTGGAAGGACCGGAGTGGCATTCAACCAATAAAATAAAGTTGGCTTGGGCGAGAGGTCAGATCTTCTTTCACAGTCTGTTTTTCCTCTATAACTTTAACAAGGCATCTCCGTTTTTACGTTGTACTCCATTAAATTAGGGTTTTTGAGCGTTCTTAATTTCCTTTACAAATTCTTACATTTGTGAAATCCCCACCAATTACTGCAATGGATAACAATCTCGATCTCAACTCCCCACACTCCATGGGTACAACAATCATCGGAGTCACATACAACGGCGGTGTTGTCCTCGGCGCTGACTCTAGAACCAGCACTGGTACCCTTTTGTTTCCTCATAATTTTTGTTTTCCGGCAAATTAAACAAAGTATTTCCTTTTATTGAGTTGGTTTGCAAATTGCAATTGCCTTGCTAGGGATGTATGTTGCTAATAGGGCCTCCGACAAAATCACTCAGCTCACTGATAATGTCTACATATGTCGCTCTGGATCGGTATTTTTCTTCCTCTTAATTAAGTTTGTTTAATATAATGTGTTCGCAGCTAAAATTTATTGGATGGTTCTGTAGTATGAGCTCAATTGTAAGGTTAGGTCATACTCTTTGTCCCAAATTTCATGTCCCAATTTGCGATTTTAACAAACTAAGGAGAATTATGTAAAGATTATACAGTGCTCTAGTTGTGCCCTTCATGGACCTACATGCATAATAATTTAACAAATTACAAATATAATTACGGGGTGAGATGGGATTTCCATGAACCTCACAAATTTCAAGTGAATGTGTAAAACGGTATGTTTACTAGATTAGCACATTTTAAAATTCTAAGGCAACATTGTTTTGGGACATCAATAGAAGGAACGGAAAGTCTAGGGAGGGGGGTAAGCATTTGGTTAATGTAGCTTTGCTCTAATTACTATCAGATAAACATGAGGATTTTTTTAATAATGCTGTTTGTTTGGGCTTGTAGTTATGGCCTAGTTAAATAGGTTCTGCTATATGTTATAATAATTTCTGCTTTATTCATCATGAAAAGCTCTATGGATTGAGTTGTGATCAACCAGTAAAAGTACAAACTATATTCTTCTCCAACAGCTATGGGTTGGTAAGGTTGGCCTCAAGTATGGGTTTAAGAATCAACAACCTTGGGGTTATTCTTTCCATCGATTATATTTATATTTTGATATTTATACTATTTAAGCAACATCTATTATAAGTGAATGTCAGAGTCGGTATCCTTTTTGGTATGCCTAAGAGTCCCAATGTCAAATTCTAAATTTCTCCTTAAAACTATACCTTTTTACACAACAACTAAATTTGGTTTTTGTAATACTTCACATTTCACCTCTGTGTATGTTTATTTTTTTGGGGTTAGGGGTAAAAAGAGAAATGCAATCCTCTTCAGTAAAATGCTTGACAGAGTCACAGAGGAAGTACTTTGCTATAGGGATTGCTACTTTTGCTCAGTATAATAACTATCCACTTTCCTTAAATAAGTGACTATGCCGTCACCAAATTGCCCTTGAGCTAGTTCTAAATTCTAATGGTCTTTTTCTAAGTTCCAAACTTGTTAATGGCTTCCACATGTCAAGCTTTACAAGCAGCCAGCCATGAGTGATTACCACAATCTTTAGACTTGGTGAATGTAATTTTTTGTGACCTTTGAAATAATGATAGTACGAACTAGAGAAAGTTCTATAT
Organism: Panax ginseng; assembly: GCA_020205605.1. Classification (NCBI taxonomy): domain Eukaryota; kingdom Viridiplantae; phylum Streptophyta; class Magnoliopsida; order Apiales; family Araliaceae; genus Panax; species Panax ginseng. The sequence goes on along the minus strand of CM035146.1, from coordinate 85,759,117 downwards.
GTAATTCTCTTTTAGTCATTAAATAGTTAAACCATAGTTGTTACGGGGCCACGACGAGTCATGGCGGTAGCCGACTGTCAGGGCGATTATGCGACAAGGCGATTGCCATGGCGTTTGTATGGCGACAAGTCATTTACAATGTGTAATTTATATATTTATTTTACTTAATAAGTATATTGGCAATAAAATTTCATATACATTAAAACTCAAAACATAACACTATGGAATAACATTAAAAGCATAATTATGTAAATACTTAGCAATAACAATCCAAAAATAAAACACTTGATATTAAAATATCCAGTGCACAATTATGAAGCTTAAACAATATTCAACTAGTAGCAACCGTATTAATCCAGAACAATCATTTGATTGCCACATACACAATTATGAAACTTAAAATGTAACCACTGTCAATGGATAAAATGGAATGAGTACATATATAAAATATAAATATATAAATTTATTTATATATGTATATTAATATATATATATATATATATTATATTTATAATTGTGTATGTGGCAAACTCCGGAGTAAAGTGTAATATAAAGCAAATACTTGGAGTAAAAGCAGAGCAGTGTGATATATCATATATATGAATGCTTAGAGCCAAAAAAGAATTTTGTTAAAAGCGAGTGACCTCATATAAAAAAAAAAGAAGCAAAACCTGTGTGTTTGACAAGCTGGGTTGTCGTGAAGGAGTCGCGACCGAGGTCAGAGATGTTGTCGTGAAGGAATGACGATCGCGATGGGGTTGCAATGTTGTTGCGAAGGGCTGCGATGGGTCTCCGACTCTCCTTGCTGCGAATCGATGGGCCGTGATAAAGTCGAGCACTCGAGCTGCGATTGGATGAAGTCTTGGGTCATGGGTATTATGTACATGGGTTAATAGGTCAGAAGATGGGTAGATGTGTTAAGGGCCAGAGCTGCTAAGGCGTGAACCTTGGCAGCTCCACCTCTAGGCGACACTCTCTGTTCCCTTCTCTCTATCTCCTGGACGCCTAGGCGATGCTGTGACAACTATGAGTTAAACATCTATGTCATTGTTTTGTCAGCAGTGTTTCACTTCATGTACGAAGTAGAAACTTTCATAGAAGTGGCTTTAGCTATTCTCTTCCTGGCTTTTTACCTTACTCTTTACTTCTCATGTCAGGATCAGTTTACTTTGTGAACACAATGAACACCAACAAACCCACTCTCCCCTCCCCTCCCCTCCCCTCCCCTCCCCTCCCCCTCATTTTCATCTTGTTTGATTTCAGTCCTCAAACCTCTGCTACTTTGATGTACTCGTCATCAGCAGCGTTGCCATTTGTGATCTCAACATGCAAGAGAGAGGGACGGACGGGGCCCTGGGGGTGTAGGGGAGGATAGAATGTTTTGATTTGTAACTCCTGTGTATCATACTCTCATTTATGGAGGGGTAGTATCTTCTTGTTAAAACTAGACTAGTTTGTTTGCTTCCATAAGAATGCATTGTGTTTGCTTTTGCTTTGAACCTACAAAAGTATAGTTAGACACATGCTGTACTCTTGAACTGACAAAAAGTAAATGTTAATTCTGAGACTATTAATTTGCAAGTATTAATGAAGTCCTTAAGAAGATAGGTTTGTTTGTTTCTTATTCTTACCTTTTCTCCTATCCAATGTCACGCACTTTAAAGTATCGGTCTTTTGTTTTGATGGATCATTTACACGACTTTTTCAGGCTGCAGATTCACAAATTGTATCTGATTATGTTCGATATTTTCTTCATCAGCACACGTGAGTAATACTTATCTTATTTCTCTACACATATTGGTTTCTTATTTAATTTTTTTCTTTTGCTGATTTTCTTGACCATTTGTGCATACTTGTCTCCTATTTTGGAGTATTTTTTTTTATTGGCGGAAGGAAGTATTTTGTGACGCCCCCAAATCTTTGTACTCACTACAACTGATTTGGTGGTCACTATTCTCATCCATGCTTATAATACAAACATGATCTTAACATAAATTCAACACCTGTCCATATCACCACCACAATGCATTAGACAATCTATTATATCACGTGCAACCCAAGTCTTAGTCTTCATACATCCACAACACCTGTCTACACTCAAGCTAGGGATATTTCAATGTATAATATACAACATGGGATTACATATCCCAGATTTTCATATCAAAAAAATAAAACTTATTACAAATCTATAACTTAATTACAACATAATCAATTCTACACTATTACAATAGTTATTCTAACTTAAATAACTAATCTATTACATCATTCATCTCTCATAATAATTAACATTTCTAACAATTTCAAGGCCTCAGATTCAAGGAATAACAAGTCTTGAATCCCTAATAATCTTAACGACGTAAACCAATGAAAGGTTTCAAGGATCTCAATGTTAGATGGATTATAACATCTGTAGCTCAACATTCCAATAACATGAATAGTCTCGAATGAACTGAGCGGCCATAAAGCAACAAACTCTTTCATGTTGTAGTAGAGGTGATCAGCCTGTTAGTACTCTCGTTACAATGAACACATTCATACCATAATTCAATGGCATATTGTCAGCACCCTGACATTCTTAACCAATTCCCCCATTTAATAGGGTTGTTTATCTCGGTTAATAAATTCAAGGAATCCGCCCCAAGCTAACTTGGTTTGGGGCAACAATTATCCAACAACGAGGATTTATAATCACATAGAGCTTTCGATAACCAGAATAAGATTTCTCAATAAATAGATAGCATAAGCAATGAAGTTTGGCCGAATACAAATGGTCTCACTCACCCATCAGTCAGTATATACAACATGCTCAAGCTTCGGAATAAAACATAAGCAATTATAATTCGAAAAATACAAAGGCACATAGTGTGGAAACTTGCCTGATTCCTCAATTCATTCTTGTTTATTGTAAAATCCACTTACGTTCCTCTTCAGATTACCTACACCATTTTAGAAGGTTCAGGTATTAATTTCATAGTAAAATAATTCGTTCTCGTTGATAACTTCCCGTAATTCGTTTTCACGATTATTAGCTCATTTTAAACTCGTTTTTGAATGTGTTTTCAATCCCTTTTTACATTTCAACATTCCCAACCTTATTTTTCTGCAAACTTAAGCTCCCTAGCTCAGTTTTTACTCATCCATTGGTAAAATTTTATTACACAACTTTCATCAATTTTTTTCATCTTCATGCCCTTGTGCCATAGCACCTTAGAGAATTTATTTGGCCAAACCCTTTTTACCAGAGTTAAATATATTAATTTTAGAATTTCTGTAATTTTTCCAAAATTTTCCAATTAAGTTTACTATTTATTTTATGACCATGTCTATCCAATATTGTCACATTTTTCATAATTCAAACTTAATTCTGAATTTTGGAGGAGTCCTTAATATCATCTCAGAGAGTTCAAATCTAAAATTTCAGCCTCATATCATTTTACAGTGACCAAGTTATGCCAATTTCAGTGTTTACAATTCCAAAACTGTTTTATTTTTAATTAATTATCCTCAACCCTAATTGAGCTCGATTTTGGACGGCATCATCCCTGTACCAGTAGGTACTTATCCTAAAAATTTTAGGTCCAAATAAGGCCCCCTAACTCCAAAAGTTTAGCATAAGGCAGTAGGTTATGTTCTCTGGCCAGCCTCCTTGCAAAATTCATAATTAAATATCTACGAGTTAGGTTCTCAAATTTTTATAGCATCTAGAGAACTTCCAGAGTTGCAACATATCAAAATTTCAAGTTCTAACTTCTTATGGATTAGAAGTTATGTAATGTTCAAAAACAGGGCGGAAAGTAGCTCTACTCTAGCCTAGTTTTGCTTTTCTCTTCTTGTTTCCTTCATGTTCTTTGTTCCTCTTTCAAGTGTCATGACAATATATCTCTAATACCATATAAGTGGAACTTACTTATGCTTAGAATCTCATAAAATTCATGAGAGAAATTTGGAAAGTATTTGAATTAGAAGCTAAGTTTAGGTTGATTACAGCTTGATTTTGCTTCATTTGTTTCTCTTAGCTCCAAGTATGCTTCAATCTCCTTCCACTTCCTTCTTGCTATGGCTGAAACCCTCTCTCTTCCTCTCTTGTTTGAGGTGCTTGTGTAGGAAAAATGAACCAAATGGGAGTTTACTTCCCTTTTTAGATATTTAATAAGTTTTAACCGATTGCAAACTAGTCTCTCTTGACTTGGTTATTCATAGTCAAAGCTCTTCCACCTTTTCTTAATTACCTTGATTAGCCCTTTGTTGATCGATTTCACAATCAAAACTTACGTGCAAGTATACACGGTCAACAAGTAATAAAGTGATAAGAAAAGTATCGTTCCCATGAGGAATTATTTAATAAAAATCACCAAGTTATTAGTTCTTAACCAAACTAATTTTATTTAAACAATCAATTTAGGAGTTTGAATTAAATTATTTAATTAAACTAATTCTAATTACCACTAGTTAAAAATCAGATTATAGAGATTTAAGATCACAACTTTACTTATTATTTCACTTATATTAAAATACTTCTTATTAATTATGCTCACTATTCTGGATTATTAATCAGGAACTTATTAGTATTTATGCTTAAATATGATTTACTACCCTAAACTATAGGCCATATTCCACTTCGGTGATCCACCTTTCAATTTTGTCAATTAGGTGATTGAACTATTAATTTTTTTCGATTTCATTCAATTGGGTGCCTTACGTCGAGAAATTCTTGAGGCGTGAGGAGTGCTATATGTAAAACATTATATATTTTTAATGAGATCAAAGGACAAAAAGGTAAAATAAGAAATAAAACAATTAAAAATTACACAAATAATATAAATTAGTTGTTTATTTATTTATAGTTATATAATAATATAAATTATTATATAAATAATATAATAATTATTTTTATTAAAAAAAATTGCGTTTTTTAATTTTTTTAAAAAAAAATTGTGTTTAATATTAATGATAATAAAAATAAAAATTAATGATAATAAAATAAAAATAAAAGTGCAGTTTTTTTAATAAAAAAAATAATAATTAAGCAACTAAAAAACGCTGTTGCTTTATTTAAAAAAAACGCATGAGTTGGTTGGTTTTTTTTTAATAAAATAATTATTATTCTTAATAAAAATAATTATTAAAAATAATAAAAATAAAAACTTGATTGCTTTATTTTAAAAAAACACAGTTGGTTGGTATTTTTTTAATAAAATATTTTTTATTTTTTTATTAAAAAAACTGCACTTTTATTTTTATTTTTATTATCATTAATATTTTTATTTTTATTATCATTAATATTAAACACAATTTTTTTAATAAAAATTAAAAAACACATGCTTTTTTAATAAAAATAATTATTATATTATTTATATAATAATTTATATTATTTATATAACTATAAATAAATAATTATACAACTAATTTATATTATTTGTGTAACTTTTAGTTGTTTTATTTGTTATTTTACCTTTTTGTCCTTTGGTCTCATTAAAATATATAATATTTTTACACATAAGCACTCCCTCATTTATTAGGATGGCACGTCGTTAATTTGACGCGTGGCAGCCCAATCGAATGAAATCGAAAAAAATTGATAGTTCAATCACCTAATTGACAAAATTGAAAGGTGGATCACCGAAGTGGAATATGACCTATAGTTTAGGGTAGTAAATCATATTTAAGCATAAATACTAATAAGTTCCTGATTAATAATCCAGAATAGTGAGCATAATTAATAAGAAGTATTTTAATATAAGTGAAATAATAAGTAAAGTTGTGATCTTAAATACTAGGCTTAAATATGATTTACTACCCTAAACTATAGGTCAAAATTTGCCCCAAAATGCGTCCCAACTTGACTAAGTTCGAGCCAGCACAAGGCTATTGAACATCATTCCTCATACCGATCACTGGAAATAGGCAAGGAATGGGCGCCCCTGCACTGGCCTCTTTTTTCAGAAATTTTCTGCTCTGACGTCCTTTGGAAAAATGGCCATAACTTCTTCGTCTGAACTCCGATTTTGATGATTCAAGATGTTCCAGGAAGAGGAGACGTAGATCTACAACTTTCATTTTTTAAGTTTTTCGAAATAAGGTTCGGAGCAATGTTGAAATTGGCCCTAAAGTGACTACTGTGTAAATAGCTGAAAATGCGAATCTAGCAACCCCAAACGTCGATCTAAGTAACTTTTGTCCCTATTCCTACAAAACAACGTAAAACATGAATGAATAGACACAAACACTTAAAAACATCCAAAAGATTAAGCTCAAACGCACTCAATTCATGTCTATAAAACTCACTTATCAAATACCCCCAAACTTAAACATTTTCTTGTCCTTAAGCAAAAACACCATTTAGAAAAATTCATCCTCTAGCAATGATCCATCCAAACAATGAATCAATATGAATTCGCACAATGGCCTCAAATGTTACAACAAATGATAACCCGCAGAAAATTTCAAAACAATATCATGTCTAAAATTTCAACAACTTTCATTAGCTTCACATCTACTCATGATCCTTTAAGTGCGTGTGTGCATCCATATGTTCAAACTAGTCATGATTTAGCTAAGATCAACCAACACTCATAAAAGATTTTCAAAACAACTCTCAAAACTTCTTATCACATCAATCACCGCTAAAATAGACAAAGCACAAAATATTTTTTTTTTATTGAGGATCAAACCGAATATTCAAACTTTTAAGCACATATGAACCCTTCCCAAGTATTTCAAACATACATATTTTCTTTTCTCTATTTAGTGTGTGTTTTACGCTCCATCTCACTTTTCACTTTTCATTGAACGAGTGCGTTTTACGCTCCATTTCGTTTTCCACTTTTCATTGAACGAGTGCGTTTTACGCTCCATCTCGTGCCTGTGTTTATGGGGAGTGCGTTTTACGCTCCATCTCGATCCACCACATGCTTCAATTATTCAACTCGGGAAAGTTCCAATATTTTTGTTTTCAAAAATACCCCAAGATTTCCCCCAAACTCTAATTTTCACTTCGAATGATGCTCAAATAAGATTTCTCAAGTTGCAATGGTATCTTTCATAAGCATTTAGCCAAAAAATGTCAATCCCAACTGGCTAAACAAATGGATATGTAATTTTTTTCGAAAAATTCGCAAGTAATGTGAAAACCAACTAATGAGTTAAAATATAGACTAAGCATACTCATCAATTAATGCCAAAATCAAATTCCATCAAAACATTGCCCAAGTAAATACTAAACATGATAAATACCCCCAAACTTAAAACAGACATTGTCCTCAATGGCTAAGATAGGAAAAATTAAAAGAGAGGACTTCCCTGATATATAGCAATTTATCTCCTTGTCTGCAAAGTCTGAATAATAGGTTAGGCACATTGGAATTAATCGGGCACCACACTTGAGTTGGACTTAACTAACCTGTGAACACAAAAGAAGCAAGCTTATTAAATCCTAAAAAAAATAAAAAATCAATTAACTAATATGAAACCTAATAAAAACTAAAAATAAAAATTAAACTTGGGTTGCCTCCCAAAAACTTGTTGATCGATTTCATAATCAAAACTTACGTGCAAGTATACACGGTCAACAAGTAATAAAATGATTAAAAAAAGTATCGTTCCCACGAGGAATTATTTATTAAAAATCACCAAGTTATTAGTTCTTAACCAAACTAATTTTATTTAAACAATCAATTTAGGGGTTTGAATTAAATTATTTAATTAAACTAATTCTAATTACCACTAGTTAAAAATCAGATTATAGAGATTTAAGATCACAACTTTACTTATTATTTCACTTATATTAAAATACTTCTTATTAATTATGCTCACTATTCTGGATTATTAATCAGGAACTTATTAGTATTTATAACCACCTTTCGATGCATTACAAACATATTAATCCAAATCCACAGTTGATAGAATTGAATCAAACACCCTAATTAACTAATTCACTATATTCCTATGTGAATTACAATTAAAGAGGATTTAAAGTACATGTTCCCTTATTAGATTACATGCGGCGTAAATGTATATCCATATCCTAAACACAAATAATGAATTCCAACACCATGCAGAAAACACAATCACATGCTATTATGATCAGATCTAAATCTATATTTCATCTCCCGAATTCATATAGATTATCACAGTAATGGTTAGCTAGACAATTAAACAATTATATGCAATCATAATAGACAATCCATAGAATAGATTACAGTAATTAACAGAGAAGCATACTAAAATAAGCTAATGCAATAAGATCCGTTGCAATCTTAAACAAGAATTTAGTTCATAATCATTGAATTAAAGTCAAGAATTCACAATTGAATAGACATTAAAAGATAAAAGTAAGAGAAAAGAAGAGAATAAAATCTATTGTCAGCAGTCTTGAGACTCCTCTTCCGCTCCTGCTTTGAATCTTCAATGATCCCCAAGTTGTTTTAATCTCCAACAATCCAATATAAACTAGGGTTTATATTCTAATCTAATGGAGTGTTCTTTCTAAGCTAATCTATCTAATCCCTTATTCTATGCCTCACGTCATGTATTTATAGGCTACAAGTCCAATTTCTAGCTTAGGAGGAAACCCAATCCAATTTGGAGTAAAAAAGTGACAAAATTTGCCCCAAAACGCGTCCCAACTTGACGGGTTCGAGCCCAAAGCGTTGCTCACTTGTTGGAACATCGCTTCTAGCGCCCGGCTTTGGAAAAATCAAGGAATGGATGCCCCGCTACCGCCTCTTTTTTCGTAAATTTTCTTCTCTGAAGTCCTTTCGGAAAATGGCCATAACTTCTTCGTCCGAACTCCGATTTGATGATTCAAGATGTTCCGAAAAGAGGAGACGTAGATCTACAACTTTCATTCTTTAAGTTTTTCGAAATAAAGTCTAGAGCAATGTTGAAATAGGCCCTGAAGTGACTGCTGTGTAAATGGCAAACCGAAAATGCGAATCTAGCAACCCCAAACGTCGATCCAAGTAACTTTTGTCCCAATTCCTACAAAACAACGTAAAACATGCATGAATAGACACAAACACTTAAAAACATCCAAAAGATTAAGCTCAAACACACTCAATTCATGTGTATAAAACTCATTCATCACCCTTACTTAATTAGTGACTAATCATGATTATCATTCACTAATCATACTTAATTATCACTAATCATACTTAATTATCTAATTAGGTTACTATTTTTGAAATGGGTGTGATGTTGGATGAGTCCGCGAAAGTTGGTAAGAACAATATAAAAGGCTTGGAAGCCTATATGAATTAGAAGTTGTATTTTAATTAGTTTCTTTAATTTTTAGTTATCGTATTAGAGTGTAATTTAGGTTAGGAAAGTTCAGGACTATTATAAATAGTGATGCATTTTATTATTTGGGGACATTGAATAATTAGAATTGATTGAATTTTGTGAGATTATTTTGACATTTATTCTTCGTCGCAAAACTCCCGTCCCCATCATTTTTTGGTATCAGAGCCCAACCCCGACCACTTTTTGCCGCCCATAACCCTGTAACAAAATCATTCTCCCCAAGCGTGACTTCAGTTAAACCTAAATTTATTGTCTAGCCATCATACACCCATTTTGTAGCAAACTATCATCTGCCTTTCACCAAAACATTAACCAACCTAAGAAAACTAAACCTTAATCAGCCAGAATCAACCCCAATACAATATACATATACCAATCACAACCCTAATTTCAGGCAAAACCTAGCCAAACACAACCCAAGTCACAACCTCCAACTCGCAGCACCATCACTGCCGCCGCGTCCCTCCAACACAATCCTCAGTTTTGTTCAGAAAATTTTAATCCTTAGCCTCCTCAAGCTTGCTGCTCTCTATGTACTTACGTAGGAAAAAGAGACATGGCAAATTATAGCTAAGTACCTCATAGTTTTATAGTTTTATAGTTTAGTCCATCAAGTTTTCTAAAATTTCAAAATACCCCTGAAATTTTACATATTAGTCCTTATAGTTTTATTTTCTTTCATTTCAGCCCCTGAAGTTTCAACAATTTCAGTTTAGCCTCTGTTTCTTTATACTACCTGTACTTACGTCCCTAGAGCAAAAAAAAGTCTATATTTTGATTCGCAGGAACCATGGTTAATGGTGGAGAAATCAATGCCAAGCTTGATAATTATATGTTACAACAAGATGAGCGTCTCAAGAGGATTGAAGATTCAATCACAACACTTACTGCAAATGTTCAGGCCTCTATTACAACACTTACAGTAAAAGTTGATGTACTCACGGAACGCGTAGATAAGGGATAAAAAGATGTTCATAAAAATTTTGAAGACCCCATCCAGGATCTTAATCATTTGAGACTACATAGCAGGACCCTAATCCCCGAGTTAATCATCATGTTCCAGATCCTAGGATGAATGCAGTGGATAGAGGAGCAAAATTAGAGGTTGGAGATTTCAATGGCAATAATGGTCCCGAAACATTCTTCGATCAGATTCATAGTTTGGAGAGCTTCTTTCGTTGGTATGAATTATCCGATGAAAGGAAAATCTTCTTTGCTGAAGGGAAGTTGAAAGGAACAACTTGAATTTGGTGGGATCAACATCAGCGAAATTTGTATACAGCTGCGAGAAGATGGGAAGATATGAAAGTTGCATTGACCCGACGTTTTGTACCTTCAGATTATAAGCAACAAGCATATTTGCAGTTAACTGAGCTGATACAAGGAAGTAAATCTGTAGCCGAGTATACTTCAATGCTCTACAGTTTGGTTACACGGTCTGAATTTCTTTGGGTTGAAAAAGTTTTAATCTCCATGTACCGTAGAAGATTGAATCTAGAGATGTGATGTAGCTACAGGTAAACTCTTGCTCTTGGATGATGCTGTTCAAGTTGCCACCCAGATAGAGGATAATTTGAAAATGAATTTTGTTAGGCCTCCAATACAAGTCCAAACTCGGAGAGTGTACGTTTGTGGAGCTTGTTTTAAATAAGCCAATGAAAAGAACGTCAACAAGCCCATCAGCTACCAATATCAACTCGTCTAGGTGCTATAATTGTCGTGGTTTTGGTCACATATCTTTTGAGTGTTCTTTCCCAAAGATGAATGTTGCCTCTTCTCTTTCTAGGCAACTTGCTATTGTTGACAAAGCGTGCAGAAAAGCCGACTTAAATGAAGAGGTTTGCAAGCCGATAGACGATGAATATGAGGCCGATTTAGAAGCTGATGCTCATTTGGAAGGAGTTTAGGTGTTCTTCGACCTTTACTTGTTGCCCAGAAACATAAGAATGATCTTAATCCATCATGGGCAAATTTTTCAGACAAGAGTCGTGTGCAAGACAAGTGTGCTCTCTTGTGATTGATACTGGGAGTTGTACTGAGGAAACAGTTAAGAAATTTGGGTTAAAAGTTGAGCCTCACCCGAAGCCGTATGATGTTGCATGGATTACCAATACAAAGTTACGGGTTACCCAGAGGTGTATGGTTACATTTTCCGTTAGCAAGCTTAAGGATATCGTTATGTGTGTTACCTCTGAAAGTTTATCACATTTTCTTAGGGCGTAAATGGCTATGGGATCGTCACGCACAACATGATCCGACATGATTGTTCTTGTGTTGATAACTCGACGGAGTTGAGTTTTTTTCAGCAAAGGAGAAATGATGTAGGATGTCCGTGAAAATTTGTTAAAACCTGTGTTATTCGGACTTGGGTGCGGTGCAGGTACAAATTTAGGTGTCGGACACATGAAGTCAAAAAATAGAGGATACGCGGATATGAATCCGAATTTGGACACGAGTGCGGGGATACAATATGTTATGATTTTTTAACAATAATGTTTTTAATTGTATCACCAAGTTTTTTTTGCTCTAGGGACTGAAGTGCAAAAACATAAAGAAACGGGCAGAACTGAAACTTCAGGGGCTGAAATGGCAGAAAACAAAACTATAGGGATTGATATGTAATATTCTAGGACTATTTTGAACTTTCAGAAAACCTGGGGGACTAAATTAAAAAACTATAAATATTATGGGGTACCTAATTGTAATTTTCCAGGGGATATTTTATATTCCTGATCTGATCTGACTCGTTTTTTCTTCTTCCTCCTCCCGCGTCTCTTCTTCTTCCTCCTCTTGGTTACGACCAATGTTCTAAAAGCCGCTAGGTGGGAGGCGGGCGGCCGAGAGGAATCTAGCGCCTAGGGGGCCTAGGCGGAATTTTTTATTTTAAGCCAAGTTTAATATTTTATCTTACATTTATCCAAACAAACTAATAATATAAAGCAAAACAATCTATAATAAAGATAATAAAGGTCTTTTCTTAAAGTTCAAATACATCAATATTGCTAATGTCAAAGTTCAAACACAAACATGCAATTGTTCAAAGTTTAAACATATTTTTAACGTATTAGTTTTATTTATAAACAAGATTGCTATTAAATAATAAAATTTTAAAATTTTAATTCAATATTAAACTTAAGAAACTAAACATAAATTTAAGAATTATAAAATTGAATTAAACTAAATATTACAAATGTATCATCATTTATATAATTTGAAGTTGGTACAAGTTCAAAAAATTACAACTATAATAAAATTATCCATTTTGACTTGATATTGTTCAGTTGTTGTGATTTGATATGTTATAACCTGTATTATGAATATGGTAAATTATTAGAAAAATAAATATATTAAGATTTGGTTTGGGTAGTTATTAAAATAAAAAAAAAATCTCCGCCTAGAATTCGCCTGATTTCTTAGAGGGAAGGTGAGGCGCCTGGGGAGCCTAGAGGCGCCAAGGGGGGGCCTAGCGCCTAGGCGGGGATTTTTAGAACAGTGGTTACGGCTGACGAGTCCGTTTGATGGAGTACACGGATCTGATATGCTCTTCCTCGTCTCTTCTTATTCTCCGATGAACCACCTTCCAAAACAGTCGTATCCGGATATATGTGGCCAGATCCGTCACGAATCCCTTTTTGAAGACCCGATTAAAAGGTCGTGTGGGTATGGTCGTGGTCGACATGGGTACTCCACCAAAAATGGTGAGTCCGAGTAACACAGGTTAGAACAATATAAAAGGCTTTGGAAGCCTATATGAATTAGAAGTTGTATTTTAATTAGTTTTTTTAATTTGTAATTATCGTAGTAGTCTCCAATTTAGGCTAGGAAAGTTGTTTAGGAGTATTATAAATAGTGATGTACTTTATTATTTGGGGATATTGAATAATTAAAATTGATTGAAATTTGTGTGAGATTATTGTGTGACATTTATTCTTCGTCTAAACCCCCCCCCCCCCCCCCCCCATCCCCATCAGGGTGGCTAGTATTATGTCACCTTGCACCACCTTGGCTCTACACCTCTTGCTTGCATTACTTGCCTTGTAACTTACTTGTTTCATGAGTCCACCAAACACCTAGGCGGCAGGTGCTTGTGCCACCATTTTTTTTAAATATTTTATTTTGCATTATCATGTTAACCTATTTCGGTTCCGGTCGTTTCGTTTGTGATAAATTTGATTCCAATACATAAAAGAGTATGCTCTGGGTTATAATTTATCCATTAGTTGCTTTGTCATTTGTATTTTCATTCCATTGAGGTATTTCCATTTCCATTTCCATTTACATTCTTGTTAAGGTTCTGGGCATCACATATTTATCGTCTCTTTTGTCGATTTTTATGGGGAGTTTGCTTCAGAGCTATTGTGATTATTGTTTTGGGTGAATTGCTCTCATCTTTATTTGATGGCCCTATTTCTGTAGGGGCTGCAGTCGTTTTTTGCTTTTGCGTACCCCAGCACATGTATATTGGCACCATTTTTACTTATAAAAAACAAATATTGACCTCTCATTTTAGTATTCATTATATGAACCCTTCGCAATTGTCTAACCTACTTACTAAATTATTTCTTATGTTTTATTTTCAATTTTCATAGTAGGCATACTTTTTGCCATTCCTCGTTATGTGTGATTCGTTTTTAGCTTACTCCAACTACTATGGGATAAAAAGGCTTTGTTGTGCTGAGTTGAGAGTAGGCATACTTTTACTGAAATTGCATTATTTATAGTTTCGTCTTATTTATTCATTGCTCTTGTTTCATAAAACCAATTATCTATTTTATAGGATCCAGCTGGGGCAGCCTGCAACAGTGAAAGTTGCCGCAAACCTTGTTAGGCTATTATCTTATAACAACAAGGTCTGAATTTGCACTTTTTATTACAGTTATATACATAATTCTTTTGATGCATGCATGTCATAGAGATTATATTAGCTCTTTTCTTATCTCTCTCTCTTTTATTATTTTTGATTTCTGTGATGTAAATTGTTGAACATTACATGGCTTAATCATTCATTGTTTTGTTGTCATTTTAGTTCCTTTAAATTCTCTCACGAGAGAAATCCAAGTCTGTGTTGAGAAAGAAGGCATGTCAAAACCAAAAGTAGGAATTTAGTTGTCACAGCGTTTACAAACGGTTCTAATTTCTGCTTTGGTTGCAGCTACTTAGACTAGGGGTATAGTTGTCAACCGGTGGTATGTAATATCAGTTTCATTTGCCAAGAGTATCTTACGAGATGACGAGTTGGAAAACGATGATATTATGGCTAGGCCTAAAAACGGGGCAGGTATGGTCCAGGGGGACCAATTCCCACATGCTCCTATAGAATCCACCCCGTCCCGCCTAGCCTAGCCTGATCCCATCCCCGCCCCGCCTAGCCCCGTCCCACCCTTTTTCTCCCAAAGTCTCAGGTGACTAGCTTATTCAGATTGTTTTGAAGTTTGCAAGCACATTGGACATCAAAACTAAATCCAACAAGCCAATCAATTCAGGAGAAATCGATCAATTATAGCACACCAAATAAAACCTTAGTAGCTACAAATATTAGATCTTCCCTCAAAATATAAAAAAAGATAAAATCCTAGCAGAAAATGTATTGAAGGAAAGAAGAGAAAACTAACCTAATTGAACTCTTTGAAAGTTACGACGGCGAAGGGAGTATGTATGTATGCAAGTATTTTGGCTGGAAATCCTTTCTGTAGTGCAGTAAGTTTTTTGATTTGATCTACTATTTCTAATTTTCTATGGTTGTTTGACAACAGTAGTATTTTAGCTAAACCTTATTTGCCTTATAAATAAGTAACAGTACGAGTATATATATATAATTCAGTGTTATGCGGACGATGCAAATTAAATTGTGGATGAGGATCCACATAGCCAAATGACAATTTTATCTTGGAAAAACTAAGGATTATCCCACTATAGTTGCCACCTTTTACTTGTTACTCCACTAAACTTTTAAAAAATGCAATCGAACCATTCTGTTCAAATGTTTGAAAGTACGTCAAATTGGCTAAGTTTTTTTTTAAAAAAAAAAATTTCCTCAACAAGTGGCTGGTAAAAAGTAAAGGAAATAGAAAAAATGACGTGGGATGTTCTTGCGTGGTATGACTTAGGTTGTTCTTACTGGCGGCCTTGTAATCATCTTCTCTGGCTTGGCCTTTCACAAGTCAAAAATTGAAAAAGAAACAAATCTAGAAGCTTCGCAAGAAATAAGCTGATCCTGTATTAATTGAAATTCAGCAATACCTAATCATCTCATCAAAGGACTTAAACAAGCCACTCTCCATAGTCAAATCCACCATAACAACCTTATTAGTCTTCCACAATCCACATCTTCCTTAAACATGCATCTATAACCTCGATCACTGCCTTTTAAATCCTCACCATGTAATTCGTCATCGGAACCCTAACATCCACCACTTTTGGTGGATCCCTCTCCAAATCTTGCGACACATACACATGAAACCTTTGGTCAAAGGTGTAATTTCCTAAAGTAAATAAGGCATTTTAGGGTTTTTCTTGGTCTTGGTAAAACCAGATTCCATGCACTGCGGGTTTTTGGAGAAGGCGCACACGTATGGGGACGGAAATGGTGTCTTTTTGGATGGATTGTTTTTGGGAAGGGGAGAACAACCCACATCATTTTTTTTCTTTTCCTTTTTTTACTAGCCAAATGAAAAAAATTGAGTCAATTTAACGGACATGAAATCATTTTAATAGAATGGTCGAATCTCTTTTTTTAATTAGTTCAATGTGGTAATTACATTTTTTAAAAGTTTAGTGGTGCAATAAGTAAAAGGTGTCGATTACAGTCTATGGTGGGGTACTCCTTAGTTTTACCATTTTATCCTCAATTCAAAATTAATCCCATCTATTCAGTCTATTCTGCAGACAAAAGAAAATTCGTCTTTTCCCCCTTATGTCCACGAAAGCTTTCTTGTTTCTTTGCTCCTCCAAGACCCAACAATAAGGCTTAACTTTAAAATAGAAGGCAAAAAATACTTTGCTACTACTCACGGAGAACATCCCTCATCTAAACATTCAAAATGTGCCAATAACCAGTAAATTGGGGAAAATAATAAAAGAAAAGTTATTGTTTAAATAAAAGGAAAAAAGAAAATTCATCATTAAAATTTGTCTTCAAATCCACCGCCAATATCTTTTACATGTTTGTTTGTTGTTACCCAAACTTGAAGCACTTATCTTTACAAAATAAGAAATTTTTGGGGAATATGGTAGTAAAGGATGAAGAGAGGAGAGATAAATAGAATGGTAGATATTGGTGATAATCGAAGAAAATAAAGAAGGGAAATAAACTAATTGAATTCTTTGTAATTTGTCAAATCAAGAATGCGGAAATAATTTTACAGGACAATGAGATTTGAATTAGAAGAATAGGGAGTTTGTAAACCATAATTGCATGAATCTAGATCCTCTAGGCTTTCCCACGTAAATGATTCTTAATTGCCCAAGTCATTGATCTGTAACTTTCATCCATTGTATAATTGTGCACATAGTTGTCACGCCGCTGTGAGGCATGGCAGTAGCTGACTGTCAGAATGTCTAGGCGTCATGGCGTCTGTATGGCGACAAGTCGTTTACAATGTGCAATTTGTATATTATTTATTTTACTTCACAAGTATATTAAACAATAAAATTGTAACCCAAAACATAACACTATGGAATACTATAAAAAACACAATTATGTAAATACTTCGCATTTAGCAATAACAAATCATTCATCAAAATATTACTTATTTTTATTTTTGAATATATTGCTTTTGGTCCATAAGTATATAAACAATGCCCACTGTTCATTGTTCTGTTAACTGTCCACTATCCACTGTCCAAAATGTAACCATCCAAGTTAAAAAAAACACATGCAGGTCATTTCATTTACCAAGGCTTCCAAATAATGTCAAAATGTCTCAGTTCCAAAAAGATTAAAAAAGAATTATTTATAACTCATTTCATATTATTTAATATTTATTCATATTACAAGTTCACTTCTATGTGTAAAGTTTGCAAATTTTAATTAAAGATAAACACTATTTACTGACCAAAAACAACATATTTTAATTAAAGATAAACAATAGCCAACTTCATTGTTCACATAATTAGTCAAAGGGGCTGGTCTGGGTAAGAGAGCTATTTAAGTGCAATAGCCAGTGGCCAAACATCAAATCCCAAACAAGAATATTCATCAAGTATATTCATCCAAATCCCAAACAGAGGATGAGAGGAAAAAAAGTAGCAAGAAAAAGGAAACAACTCTAGGGGAGAAGTTTGTCGATGACGAGTAAAGAAGAAGAAGTTGCATGCGATGAGTAAAGAAGAAGAAGAAGTCGCCTGCGATGGGGCTGCGATGGTTGAAGGAGTTGATTTCCGAAGAAGTTCTGAAGGAGGCACCAAGTCGATCGATCTTTTTGTTTTGGGTTTTCTAATTTTCCCCCTTCAGTCCCTTTGTTTTAATTGATGGGTCAATGGGTTGTACTCATGGGTTATGGGTAAATGGTTTAAAATCTAACTTGGGCTAGAGCTGCTAAGGGTGTGCCTTGGCAGCTCGGCGTGTCAAGGCATCACCTAGGCGATGACATGCGATGCCGAGTGTCAAGGCGCACGCCTTAGCAACTATTCCTCATGTCGACCCTCACCGTTCTCTCCATCGCTTGGAAGCCTAGGCATCGCCTAGGTGATACCATGATAACTATGATTAGATAGGAGTAATTTGAATTGAAAATAAAAATGTCATTTAACCATGTGGGTCCTGATCTGCAGTTTAATTTGCATTGTCCGTGTATTCACAGTTTAACCATGTGCGGACGATTTATATACATATATATATATATATATATATATATATATATATATATACATATATATATATATATTTGTATATGCGGGGCGGTGGTAGAGCTTAAATTCCATATCCTACCCTAATCCTATAGGGTTTTGAAAATTGGGTCCCACTAGGGCCGGGATCGGTCGGAGAAAATTGGGAGTCCTAATAATAGCATAATATAAGCACCTTTTTGATTCTGCCATCAAGTATTGCTAGTGATCATCTAGTTTTCATGTACTGGTGTCTAATGATGATCTATAGTTTTGAAGGGAAAAAAAGTAGTGCAGTTTTTGTTTTTGGAAGTTGTATTTCTCTTATCACCATCTAGTTAAATGGTTTGATTTCAGTTGTTAGTGTCTTATCACACATTAACTCATGTCTTGTAATTTTGAAAAAGGTTATTGATTTGGAAGTGGAAAGGGTGTTATTGTGAGAAAGAAAGGGTATTATCATAAAACCAAAGACTGCCTATTGCGTGTCAGTATTCAGTTCTATTTCTCAGTAGTTAATCTCACTGCTTTCTTCATATTTTAGGGTTGACATTTACTCTTTTTTGCATTTAGTAGTTAGGCTTAATACTCACTGTGCTGAAGGTTTGCCTTTCCTTCACAATTAATTCTTGATTTCACAGAATATGCTGCAAACTGGTATAATTGTTGGTGGATGGGACAAGTATGAAGGAGGGAAGATATATGGGGTTCCTCTCGGTGGAACAATTATAGAGCAGCCTTTTGCCATTGGAGGTTTGTTTTTATCTTATACTTTTAGCGTTATAAAATCCATACTTGTTCATTTTCCCCTAGTAACCATACAGATCAAAATATTGATAATTATGCTAATTGTTTTGGTATGTTGTGCTAGCTTTCTTTTTCTGTATTGTGTGGTGAGATGCCTTGAGAACTTTGTGATTAGGTTATTTAAAGTTACTCCTGCATCTTTAAAATAAATAATAGAAGAGAAGAGGCTTAATGTCAAAAATAGAAAAGATCTTCTCTCCTTGAAGCAACAGAGGTTGCTGAATACTTTTTAGTTATATTGACACTTGGGTAGAGCAATGATTCAGCTTCCTTTTCTAGATGGTGTTTGGTTGGTTGCCTTTGAGCCACCAACTTCAGAGCCGTAGAATTGGATAAGGTTAGGATTTAGGAACTGGATTTGATCATTCACTGGAAATCACCATGTGTTTGTATTTGAAGGCCGGTGGATTTGGTGTTTTTGGTCATTTACTTCCACCCAGTATATGGTGCCAGTGAAAGATTGGTTCCTTTTTTGCCATTCCGCGAGCCTGCTGGTTGCCGATGGTATTTTATAAATTCTGAAACTCAATGTTTCCCACCATAATCTTGGAGGTGGCAGGGAGGGATGCTTCTAAACTATCTATTTGATCAGAGAATTTGCTGATGTTGGGTTCCAGATCTGCGTTGGATAGTCTTTCTTGTGTTTATGGGAAACCATGGAATAATCCATAACGTAGAGAAACAAGACATGTCTACACGCTTCTAACGGCAGACAAGACTAGAATAGTTTTTTGAATCTGGGTCTGGTTCTTGTCCTTCTGAAGTATTGCAAACTTTGGCTAAATGATTGGATTCTAAGGATGACCTGAATCCTGATATGTTAACAATGACTAATTTTTGGAAGGTCTCATGATACAAGACCGTGGAAAATGCTAAGCCTCAAAAACCAATATTAAGGGATTCCTTCAATCACTAATTATGTGGAAAAACTTTAGTTGATGGTGAAGGAGAACACAGGTGGAAACCCCATATTTCAGCCGAAAGATCTTTTTTATAACATCAAAGGACAGAAGGAAGTTCTTGGCTAGTCAATTATCAAGGGGTTGGCTATTGATTAATGATTTTATCAAAGGTGTGCTAGGTTAGGAGTTATTGCCACATACTTGAACGGGCCAAGGGAAGGCGGGGCCCTATGTTGGTTGGGGGATGAAAGTATTCATTATTCAAATTCTTGATCGGCGGAAAGTTGATGTAGGATAGGGATGGATCAAGGAATAAAGGGGATAAAAAGAAAGATAATATGACAAAAAAAGTCACAAAAGCGCAAGGCTTGAAATCCATAATATCAATTTATGGAATAAAATTGTTTGGATTACAATTCTTGTATAAAAAACATAAGATTTGGAGACCAAATAAACTTGGGTACCAAGTAAAATTCTAACCAAGGAAATAAACCTAAGGTAAATAAACTTTTAGGAAACAAACTCCTAATTAGTACCTACCATAAATAAACTCTAGATATTCTTCATAATAGAATAAAAAAATATTACATTAAATAACAAATAACTATAACATAGTATACAAAAGGTAATTGTTAAATTCACAACACTTTTTGTTATTTCCACAATAAAAGTGTCGCTATAGATGTATAGCGACGGTGAAAACCATCGCTATAGGATCTATAGCAACACTTTTGTTGTGGAAATAATAATTTCTGTTGTGGATTTAACAATTCCCTATACAAAATAATAATAATAATTATTTTATAGTTTCCATCCTCTTCATTCTTCCCTCCATTGGGAAAAACTCGTTCCTCAAATTTTGAAGTGTGGAAGAGTGAGAATCCATGATCGTCAAGATATCCGCCAAAGGAGGTTGAGAATCCCATTTTCCACTTTTATGAAAACAGTCTTACAAAAACAATTGAGACACCACAGAGGCTTCAATAACTTGAGAATCAAATGTACCATCTCAAAAGAGAACGTTAACATGTTCCAACTTGATAAGTTCTTGGATTTCTTCAATTAGAGGTTTTGAATTTTTCACCATTATGTTATTTTTTTTGCTATCTTCTTCAACATTTTTTCTCTCGTACAACTCATTGATGATCTCCTCAAATTGTTCTTCTTCAAATTCAATTGATACAACATTGTGCTGAGTTTGACTCATAGACCTAGCAGCTTCGTCATTATATTGATGAAGAAGATTACTATGGAATCCTTCAAGTACTTGAGTGTACCAGCTTTCATTCCCAAAGTATCCATTCTCAAACAATGCTCCGTAGTAGTAACCATGTTGAATGACCGTTTTCAACTATTTTGTAAGACTTTTATTTACTTACTTCTTTTGGTCCTTTCCTTTCCTACTTTTTTTTTTTGGCCTAACTTTTTTCTTTTACAACTACATGGACCTAACTGAAAGAAAAGTAACAAAATATTTTTTTCTAAATAAATATCAAATATCTATATCTAAATACTAACAAAATATTTTTGATGATACTAGTAGTTATTTTTTTTATTGTTTCCATCATCAAAAGTCACTAAAAACTAGTTTCTAAACATTAATTGCTTATTACGTTTAGGTGCTGAACAATTGTTTGTTAAGTATAGTCGATAACTGAAAAAATTGATCAAGGATCAGGATGTTTGAGTCCATTTTTTCTGTTTTTGTACAAGTTATATGGTTGAGTCCATATAATACAGTTTTTGAATACAAAGAGTAGGAAAACGTAGAGGAAGAAAGGAAAGATAAGTCAACAGATCACCCTTAGGGTTTCACAAGGAATTGTTGTGTGAAACAATGTAGGAATCAGGCCCTTCAAGCTTTAAATCGTACCAAATACAAGAACTTAAAATTTCATGATGCCAATCGCTTATGTTTCCTTCTTGTGCAGTGGAATTTACACTTGCGAGTTAGAAGTCAAATTGAATAATAAACATAAAATAGAAGAGTAATGTAACACCTCCAAATCCGGGTTAAACATATTTATTCTAACGCAAATACGGAAATAATTACTTTGTTTTGGTATTTTACGTTTGAGTTGTTTTATTTCTTCAATTTAACTTTCAAACATATAATTAAGGTTCTAATACTCTTATTAAAATGTTATAAATAATTAGCATTTATCTTTATTTTTACTTCATAAGTTTCCCCTTCTTTTCTTCTTGAAAAATCTTTTCATTGTCAAAAATACAGGGTGGGTGCTGCTGCACCGGTTCCCTTTGTTTTTCCTGGCGCTGCGACGCAACTCTGCAGAAAGTGTTGGTCGGGGCTAGTGTTGCTGCGCCTCATTTCTAAGCTTAATGGGCCTGCGGCGCCGAGCCTAATTCTTTGAAATTTTTTTAAGTTTAAAACTTCAATATTGTCGTCTACTTTACAAATTCATATCTTAGTCGTTATAACTCGGAATTAGACCATTCCCGAGCCATTTTCTAGCTCTCCTAGCATACTTCAAATCCCCCTGGATAGAAATGTTTTCCGGACATTCTAACTAGGCTTTTAATTAGCTCAAAAAATCTCTTACCGCTCAGTTTTTCAACTTTATGTTCTTTACGTTTTAAATTTTCAAAACTTCATAACTTCCTCATCCGAAGTCGGAATGAGTCTGTTCTTGAGCCCACGGCTCTATTTTAGTCGTGTCTTTGTTTCCC
Source organism: Panax ginseng (assembly GCA_020205605.1). NCBI lineage: Eukaryota > Viridiplantae > Streptophyta > Magnoliopsida > Apiales > Araliaceae > Panax > Panax ginseng. The sequence continues at coordinate 85,736,594 of CM035146.1, read as the reverse complement.
CCATAACATATTCATTATTACAGATCATTAATTATCATTAGTAATTCGTTCATACTATATTTTCAATATTGGCGTAGTTTACTTAAAATTTTGCCATAACTTCGTTATAGCGTGTTTTTAATCCGTTCCACTTCGAACGATCATTTATTTTAGTTGGACACGAAAGCATCCCTTCAAATTTCATTATATAAGCTACGAACAACAAATCAAATAATTTGATTATACGTTTTCATTTGTTCTTCGTTTTTAACGTCTATTTGTCATCGTTTATAGATTAACAGTGATTCATAATCTACTAATTCATCCTTTCTATACTACAAAACTCTAAATAATTAAAAAGTTGAGTTTTTGTTATTACCTCTTTGGAATCTTCGTTTTCTGAGTTTACTGACGACTTCAGTAGAGTTTCCTTGCCTTTTCTCGTACAAAACCCGAACTCTCACTTCCTCTCGTATATAATCTAGTGTTTCTCTTTGGAAACTTGTGAATTGGTGAGGAAAAATGAGAAGAGAAGCTTGCTATTTATAGGGGTTTAAGAGTGAGGGTATTTTAGTCTTTTCCCTAGCTTTTGTGGGATAATTACACTTAGCCCCCTGGACATACAATTGGCGGCTAGGCTAATTACACTTCCCCCCATGACATATAATTAGTGGCATGGTTAATTACACTTGCCAACCCATGGCATATAATTGGTAGCATGGTTAATTACACTTACCTCCCATGGCATATAATTGGTGTCATGGTTAACTACATTTAGCCCCCTTGTGCATATAATTGGTGGCATGCACCAATAATTGGTGCCACTTATTTAGCTTTATTCTTTTATTATTCTTTCAGTTTTATCTTTTGTTCACATCCGGGATCCATTAAACAGTCAAAAAATTTCGTTTTTAAAATTTTATTTTATCTTTCCTCATTATATTAACCTTGGCATATTCTTCGAATAATTAAAATTAACGTTTTTACGTTATTGGATGAACAGTAATTTTCTGGCTTTTTCTCTCGGATTTTTTTTTAATTTTCCAGTACGATCCTAAAACGCGTAAATTCTATCACAATTTCGTTTCATCTAAAAAATTCTTATTTTAACATATTTCAGCAGGGCAAAAACCATAAAATCTTATTTTATTCAATAATACTTAATTTTTAAACTAAGTAAAATTTTTCAATACGATCCTAAAACTCGTAAATTCTATCACAGATTTCCGTTCCACCTCAAAAAATCATATTTTAACGTATCTCAATAGGGCAAAAACCATAAAATCTTGTTTTATTCAATAAAACTTGATTTTTAAACCAAGTAAAATTTTCCAGGTCGTCACAAGTAACAAGTATCGTAGAGATTTGTTCAAAACTAAAAACTCGGGGTTATAAATACTGCTAGCTTACAAGCACCTTACAAATAGTTACTAGTTGAGGATGTTTATTTGCTGCTACTTAGGCTAGAACTATCACAACAGTCTAGATGTCCTTGCATATTATTATTTTAAACCTAACAACAATAATACCTTAAACTTATAATTAATAGTGGTTCCTTCATGGCCCTTACACTGAAAGTTAGACAAATTTTCCAATATTTTTCTCTTTTATTTTTCAGGGCCTGCATCGCTCTGCAAGTTTGAGAAAACTTGACCTCAAATTTTTGAGAGTTTAAGTATTGCATCCTTAGCAATAGATAGCTGCAAACTAATACGTTTTGCCGCTTGTTTCACTCTAACATGTGTATAATATATATTATATGTGATTTTCCTCTGTTTTGTTGTAAGAAATAATACTCGTCTTTATATTTATGTGGACATTATGAAAAATAGTAATGGTGAAATGTTATAAATTGTTGCATTTTTTGAGTTATGAATTTTTTTAATAGTGGTATGTTATAAATTTCTGCACGCACATATATTTCATTTTATATTGAAATGCATATAATTTTTTATCAAACTATTATATATTATATTATTATACAAAAAAATTAACGTTTCCCAAAGCACAATCATTTTGTTCCTATACTTTTGGAGAATGGCGTATCTGATTTCCAATCTGCTTCATAGCCATTTCCTTTTTCCATCTCTGTTCTACTTAATCTAGTGCTACATATATTAGTATTATCCAAACACACCCAGATTATACCTGAGGTATTTTTGTCTAAAGCCTACAACTATATAATATCAATTATACAATACCCATCTCTTTCTTTCTAGCCTTCACCTCGAGACCTGGTCAGCTCTTTATGGTCTGTATCACGTATGAGTTGACTCATTCTAAATCACAATTTGGATATAGTTTGTCCCACTGCAAAGAAGATAATATTTAGATGTGGTCCGTCAGTCCAGCCAAAAACTCATAATATATTTTGTTGAATGATAAAATATGTATAAAGGCCTGAGTTTCAACAATTTAAGTGATTGCCTAACAATAAGATTGGACTTAATGCATCGTATAGCTGATTTGATTTTTTTTCTTTTTCGTTTTTTAAATAGAATAAAAGATTTTACAAGGACAGAAAGATTACAAAATGAGCATAGTATGTGACTGGAAATAATACAAAGCAATTAGAAAAGGGCTACTTAGTCTCTCTGCATAGCTGAAGATAAGTCATCCATGGCTGAAGAAAACAAAGAAGCCATGAAAGTGACCCTTTTCCGAAATGGAGATGAGATGACATGGACTGGCTGCTTCAAGCATTCCTTCCGCCTATATATAACCAGACCACCTAAGCACCTTACCATATCTCTTCTTACTAAAGTCCTACAACTTGGTAAGAAGCAACTCCTCAACTCATATCAAACAAATTCAACATTCACCCAGACCCCAAATACAACTTCCACGCCTCAAGACAATGGAGAAACAAATGAGAGTTATCATCGCAAGTAGGGGTGGCAATCGTGTCGTGTTAGGCGAATTCGTGTCGAAACTCGTGTATACACGTGTTTATAGCACGAACTCCATTTATGAATTGTGTTCGTGTCGAAAATTGATACGTGTTTAAAATGGTGTTTATGACACGAACCCGTTTGTGTCGAAAATTTCCGCCCCTACTCGCAAGCCTACATACTCATCGTACAAACATCCAGACCAAGCTTTGTAGCGACTGTGATGCTGAAACATGTATGGTACCGATGATTTGGATCTGTATCTTTTCCTTTTTTGATAGAAAAAAGAAGATTTTGTATGAAAAAGAGAGATTAAGCAGTGTTCTAATACAAGGTCTAGGCGCCTACCCGCCTAGGCATTACATAACCTTCGCGAGTAGATGTTAGGCGCCCGCCTAGCCGCTTAGAGGCTGATAATCAAATGTCTTCACTGTCTTCATCTACCACCATTGTTGCAACTTGGAATATGTGGTGTTGCTATTTGTTTTCTTTTAATAGATTGGATGATATAATATTGGATGTTACTATGAAGTGCTTCAGATTTCTATTACAATTAAATTTTCACTTTTTATAAATATAACATTAATTTTAGTATAAATATAATAGAATAGACTTGGTTCTTTACAAATATTAAAAGTAATAATAAAACTACAGTCTAGGGAAGCCACCTAGAAAAATGCCTAGGCCCTGCCTTCAAGGTCTAAGGCTTTCGAAGTTCCCTTTGTCACCTAGGTCTGCCATGCGCTTTTTAGAACATTGGCCTCAGGAAGATGACTGCCGTCCAGTTCCTCCCCCTCAGTTTCTTGGCAAATTTGAAGGTAATCCCACAAAAAACACCTGTCGCTAAAAACAACAAAGAAGCCAAGAAAGTTATCCTGTCCCAAAGGATATGAGAGGGTATGAACTGATAGCTAAAAATTCATGTATTCCTATCTGTCCACACACCTCAGAGAATAGCAAAGCAACCACACCGCCAGAGCACCTTGTTATCTTTCTTCCTACCAATCCTTGAAGCCTGATAAGAATGTATAGTTATGTTTCTAACACCCCTAGCAACTGTCTCATGCATCTGGATAGTCGTGTCGGTATATTCTATTAAATAATTACAGACATACAGTTATGACTCATATTTGTTTCAAGAAAATTTAATAAAAGATACAATCCGTATAGAGTTTCATGATGTTGTCCATCTGGTTCTACTTTATTGGAGCTTTTATTGGGATATCTGAAATTGTTTTAAAAATTGTCCGGCAATCTCTTTGGAAACTGCTGGGATAGTTTCTGGTTCCACTTAACTACTGGTCTCATTTTGTTTGTTTCCATAATATTGTGGGATTTGTGCTCTACAGGGTCTGGATCAAGTTACTTGTATGGATTCTTCGATCAAGCATGGAGGGAAGGAATGAATAAGGATGAAGCTGAGGTATGTATTGTTTATTACTACAGATATAAGTGTAATATCTACGTATCCTCTCCATTTCAAAATATTAGAGCATTTGCTTATAGATTCAAAAGGAAGGAGAGTTTTTATCCACTTTATTCATAAATCACTACAACTTGCTATATATTTAATATCTACAATGGTTTATATTTATTTTTTACTTTTTGACATCTCTAGAAACAAGTTTGGAGATATCCAAACATTTTTCATTTCATTTTCCAAATCATTTAATAAAATTTACAAAAATAATGTGTACTTCATATAAGAAATTAATTTACATAACTCATGTTTTCTTATCTTAGGCTAAGGGTGTGTTTAAGCTGGTGATCTTTTTCCAACAATCAGGCACTTGCTCTTTTCAATATTCGTTTTGCTCATTTTTGCTCTTGTATCTTTTACAGTCTTCAAAAGTGCATTTTCTAGTACATTAATTTTTTTCCACTAAAGAATGTCTAAAAGAACGCAAGTGTTTTTTAAGAAAGACTAGATTACCCTCAAATGTAGGGCCCACTAGTTTAAGAAAGAAAAATACTTAATTGTTCTTATGTAGGGTCCAATATATGGGTGAACTTTGAACTTATTATATATCGTCTCTCTTCTACTTTAGTTTTCATAATATGCGTCTTTAGACATCCTTTTGAGCACGGTGGGTGTATCTTTTAGAAGGGATGAGTATAAGTTAATTGTTTATAATTCTCTGACTTAAAGTATTTTTTGTATTTCACGAGTTACTTTCTGCGAACAACTATTTAGTCTAATCTGTTGATGTTTACAAGATAGCCTTAGATTTGCTTGAAAAAATCTAAAATGGAGAACTTGGACCCATTGCTTATTGATCAAGTGTATTAGCTGATTCACAATGGCTTTAGTCATATTTTTACAATTTTAAAGGCCAATACACTGTCCTAAGAGAAGAAGGAAATTGATGCAAACAATTATTTAGGTTTATATCTTCTTCTTCTCTTTTTTATTTTTATTTTTATTTATTTATTTATTATCTTTTTTATCATTAGCTGCACAGCCCAGACAGGAAAGAAATGGTGAAACGTCCGAGACGAGCCTAGTTTCTAACAGTTTTTGTTGGTCTTTGCAGCAATTGGTGGTTAAGGCTGTTTCTCTAGCCATTGCTCGAGATGGTGCTAGTGGGGGTGTTGTCCGAACAGTTATTGTAAGATTTCGTAATTTGTATTTGTGCTTCTTTTTCTCATTTACCCCCATATGCATTTGTTTGAAACTGATATTATCCATTATTTTTTCTTTTCGTGTTTTCCTTTGTAAGATAAACTCTGATGGAGTGACAAGGAACTTCTATCCTGGTGACAAGCTCCCGCTATGGTATGAGGAATTGGAGCCTCAGGATTCGTTGCTAGATATACCGAGTGTTTCTGGTCCTGAGCCAATGAACATTTAAGTGGATGCAATCTGATCAAGCGTCTCTCTCCTTGGCTGTCTCTTTCTCTTCACCTTGGACATGAAACATAGTTAAAAAAAAGCCAATACTTTAGTTATTGCTATGGGGGTGATGTGTTTTATATTAATTATGATTCTACTTGATGATTGGGATGCACCATCTTTTTGCTATCAAAGTGAAAAAAAGAATAATCTCAGGATTGCTTCTTTTGATTATGTGATTTACTTGAAAATGTGTTGCCAAACTGACCCTTAGCTTAAGGATTGATGGCTTAAGCTTTCCATATAAATTTTTCAGTCATGACCCATAACTATTTGTCAAAATATTAGTTGAACATTTTCAGCACAATGAAAATTTGAAGCAAGTGTTAGGTTAAGAAATTTGGTTTCGGTATGGACTACCCTCAAATTACTAAGAAGATACATACCCCCATAAACAATGTGTATTGGGCGTCAAGGAAATAATGGTTATGTTTGTTTGCAATTATATTATGTGAGTTCTACTATTTTAATTATTTATACCAATTTAATACATTTAACCCTTTTTTATTCTTGAATTAGTTTGAAGATGACAATTTTAGCCGAAGGAGGAATGTGAGGTTATATAGTACCATTTTTTAAGGTGTTAAATGGCCTTGGAAGTTGGAAGTAAAATAATAGTCCATGAAGATGTCATTATATAATTAATTCAAGAATATAAAGTGTTTAAAATAATAAACTATTATGAAAAAAAAATAAAAATAGTCAAATTCTAACAAGTTGCATAAACTAAAAGAAGAACTTAAGAAGAACTTGAAAAGAATACCTATTTTGTCAAATACCTATTTTGGGGGCTTCACATTAGCCATGAAAACTCAATTAAATTACAGAGAACTTAAAATCAATTTTCATGAAGAACTTGAGAACATAAACTAAAGCTTGAATTTTAGTGTTTAGCCTCACTTTCTTGTTTAGATTACACAAAGATGATGTAGAATACTCCTCTTTAATTCACCAAGTATTCTTCTTAATCTCAATTTCTCTCAAAGTTCTCTTTGTTCTTAAAATTTTCAGACTTAACAAATGAACTGATATTGATATAATAGAACTTAATATACGTATAATAACTGGCATGTACATGGGTATCAGTTAAGTACATCATGGCCTTAACTGATCCCATGTTCTTAAAGTCATGTTTGGCTAGCCTTTAAAAGGTTCATTGTTAGTTTATTTTAATTAACTCACTTATTATTTAGTACAAATGTCACACTTTAATTAATCAAATTATATTATTTAAATTCAATTAAATTAAAGCCAATACAACTCATTAAATTAAATGATCACATAATTAAAATTCTTATTTATTAATTATAACAAATCAATAAATCTCTACTTAAGTAGAACAACATTATAATTATTTAATAACTTATTTAATCTAATTATCCTAATTAAATTCACACTATAAAATTATTCCACATTAATTGAATTAATGTAACACATTTAATTTAATTAATGTATAACAATTTTATCAAATACTCCATCCTATTCAGATTAAATGACATTTTAAAGTTAAACACACTTATTAAGAAATAACACAAAATGTCTTTTGTGTCCCTAATTAATTATTTCTCTATCCACAATTATCTCTTCTCATTCTCCACAATTGTCCCTAATTAATTATTTCTCTCTCCACAATTGCATTTACTAAGAACTATTATATAGAGGGGTAAATTTGGAAAAAATAGTGCAATATTACATAGAGATTCAAAAACGACACTTATATAGAATAAAATTAAACTCCCTAAAATGTCATTTAATTTGAATAGGAGGGAGTATTTATTTAACTCAATAAATAAATCAACATAAACATTTATTTAATTCAATAAATATTCTTCACACACTCCTTCCTCAATCTCTCTCTATATCTATGTGTGTGTGTGTGTGTGTATATATATATATATATATATATATATATATATATATATTCATACATGTGGTAGTAATATTTTGTTAAATTAATTTTGTTGGGATTATATTTATAATTTGATAGGAGTCTGAGTTTTTACGGATAGATGTGGAGATAATTCAGAAGCAGATACAAAATGTTGTTGTTGCTAATTTAAGCGTTTTCATTTCTACGAATGATTCATTGTTTTTCATTCACGATGAAGTTTTTTCTATTGATAAATATCTGAGATTAGAGTACCCAAAATATTTTAATTTTTTTGCTTTCACTTTCAGGTTTTTTTTTGTTTTTTTGCCATATAAGTAATATTTTTTATTTTTGAATTTCTTTTCCAGAGCCACATAGATAAAAAAATAATGTTTGTTTAATTTTTTTAATAGAATGATCTAATTTCAAAATATTAATTAGCTTAATGAGTTAATTTGAAAAATTAAAAGTTCAATGGTGTAATCAGTAAAACGTGCCAACTATAATGGATAATTAATTAATTTTGTTGATAAAAAATTAACGTCCGTTTATTTTTTTTAACGGAATGATATAATTTCAAAATAATAATTAGTTTAATGGAATAATTTGAAAAATTAAAAATTCAATGTTGTAATCAGTAAAACGTGCCAACTACGGTCGGTATTTCATTAGTTTTGTCATTTAATATCTTTAAGCTAGGTAAAAGTTAAAGCAATAACATTTGGGGTTGCTATTTTTGGAACTATTATGTTTAAGATTTTAACCTGCCAATTAGGTGTGAAAGCATAATCAGAAAAATATGCTTTTATTACCACATTTATAAAATTACCACAACAAAATTAGTAGATGTCAAATGTGCACATTCATTTGATGTATAAACAAAATCATCACATCATAATCAGAAATATGATTAGGAGAAGGCGAAGCTTTTCCAAACGAGCAAATTCACCAAAAAATACTAATAAAAAAAATTATAAGCACATAACTAAATCGACAATTGTTTCTCTCTCTTACGAAAAATGTCAGTGTAACAAAACTGACAGAACTACGATTTCATTAAAACAAACCTACAACCAAATCAAAAATGTTACTCCCTCCGTTCCAAATTTCCAAATCAATTGCTCAGTTTTGACTTTTTAAGTCAACTTGACTATTTTAAAAATTATAATAATTAAGCATATATAAATATATTTCTAAAATTATAAAAATTAGGATTAGTAATAAATTGTATATACTTTCTTTTGGTTATAATCTCTTCACCTATATTTTAGCAAAAATAGTAAAAAAATTAGTTTCAAAAATGGTTAATTTAATTTTAAAAAGTCAAAACTGAGCAATTAATTTGGGACGGAGGGAGTATTATAAAAACGTTGAAGAATTTGCAAAGAAAGTGACACATACTGAAGTTGGCGGAACGAGAACCTTTTGTAGGGGTCAAAATTTTAAACCAACCAAGCATGACAGCAAGCCAGTGAAGCAGCAAGGCGGCAGGAGTTGATTGAACTATAATTAGGGTTTCTGCAAGCTCTTAAGAGTTGGAAATCTGAGAGGAGAGAATCAAGAAAAATTTAATGGAAGAATTAAGAAGCTGTAGAGAGGCTAGGCGAAAACCTGGTTGAGTTGGAATTATTGCAACAACAAATTTATAGTTAATGTTTTTGGGCAATTATCAACGACCTTGCTTCTCGCCTTGCCCCTTTCTTAGTTCCACCACCACTTTGACCGACGATCGCGCCTCCTCTCAAGCGTCGGACGATCAGGTTCTTCGGGGACAACTCGTCCCACCCACCCCGATTCCGCTTAGCTAGTGCATACGAGCTTGTTTTAAAAGGTTATTCATAAAGAAAGAATAATAGGGGAAATCTCATTTTAAACCCATTTTAAACCAAGTTTAGATGACCAAAATTTGTAAGGCTAATAACATAGGCAATTTCGAAAGAGATTGCTAATACCTTGCTCATTTTAATGATGCAAGATATATTGTCACATAAGTATCTTCTCACTCGCAACAAAAAAAAATCATAACAATTACATGTCAATAGTTCAAAACTTTATGAAAACACGAAAACGTGATCACATAAAAAAATGTTAATAGTACAAGGAACCAAGATTTTAAAATTCGGACCGGATCGTCGGTTGAACCAATAAAAATCGGAACAGGTCCTTCCAACGATCCGATTTGGCCAATTTTAATCAAAAACCACTAAAAATCGGTGAATCAGCTATTCAATTGGTTGACCCGTGACCGGTTCACGATTTTGACCGGTTTGCTTCTTAAAGCCTACACAATATATTTTTTTTTAATTTAATGATTAATCAGTGTAGGGCTTCTGCAGCTGATTTCTCCTTCTCCTGTCTCTCACGGCGCCCAAATCCCAGCCTCTGCTCATCGCCCATCGTCACCACTCACCATCTCTCTTTGTCTCAGTCGCGACCGTTCCCCATCCGAGCCCTAACCTCTGTTGTGCCCCTCGACCCCTGTTTGGTCTCTGAACTCTGCAGCGAGCACTCTACACGGTAATCATAGTGATTTAGTGAATTAGTGATAGAATCATACACTCATGTTTCATTGTTTTTATTTTTTGATGCTTTGCTGTTCCTGTTTCGTCAGTTATGATTTTTTTTGGGTTGTCCATTTGGTTATTACTGTTTGGAAGCTGAGACTTTGAGTCTTTATATATGATGCATATTTTGTTGATCCTGAAGTTACGTAGATTTAGATGGCTTCTAAAGATGAGTTGTATATCAAATTGGTATTTGGGACATCATGTGCTGACATTAGAGACAAAAAATTAGTTCATTAATTACTAATTAACTATGAAACTATGATTACGAAATTAAAAAACCACTTATCATTTACTTGTAGTTTATCTAAATTGTTACATGTTTGTTGTTGTTTAACAGGCTGTGTATGCTAAGAATATTGATCATGTTCTTAAACTTTTGGCTTCATTCTGCAGCAGAGAATTATACAGATGTGTGTGCATTGTGTGCTTATAGAAAATGTGTTTATAAATGATGGTTGTTCAATTTTTCAAGTTGTTGGAACTTTGAAACATATACTGCGAAACTCACTCGATGAGAGATCCCCAAATCCAATAATTTGGTTTGTCAGTGACATGTTACAGAGTTTGTCTGCATCTTTTTTAGCAAGGTCTGATTCTTGTGAATTTTACATTAGTTCAGAACTATGACGTTACTATCTCATCGGGCTCATATAGCATCTGAGTTATTATCTTCTCTGCTTTATTGAATTGTGCTTTTGCCTTTTCTACATAACACATTAGACATCTACCAAAATGCATAGTGTTCTCTGTTTGAATTGTTATGAATTGTTACATAATTCATTAATCTTGTTACTGTTTTTGGTTTTCTATTTCAAAGCAAAATGGAGTTATGAACTAAATTTATTATCACACTTCACATTAGTTATGAAACATATGTTTAACCAAGAATGCCTTTACTAATTTAATAAGCTGTAGTAGTAATTCCATTTTAATAATTTAGTTGAGACTTTGTTTGGTATTTAAGATATGTTTGCATTCATATTTAATCAAACACTTGAACTTGTGTTGAATTTCAAATTTGAAAGTATCCTAGATAGGGGTGAGCATGGTCCAAACCGCACCCGAAACCGCTTAGGTGCGGTTTGAAAAATTCAAAACCGCACACGAAATTGTTTGTGATTGGTGCGGTGCAATTTTAAAGTGTGCGGTGTGATTTTAATTGGTGCAGTTTTGGTTCTAAAACCAATTGAAACAAAAAAAAAATCTAAGCCTTCAATAAAATTTAACATAGAACTTACATCGAACAATTAACTTAGTGACAAAGTCGGCAATGGAAATTATATCAAGCATAGAACCAAAGTTTCTTCTGCCAAACATGTCAAATTCACCATCAAATTATAGAACCGTGAGACGTAAAATAGTTTTAGTTTATAATAAATGAATGATGCTTTAAAACTAAAACATACGTTATATAAAATAACGGAGACCATATATTCGATAACAAGCAAGAAGGTTTATCTAGTTCTCTAAAAATTAAAAGTATATATTGGAGATAGAATGATTCTATCTTATATATTGCAGGGAAGACTTATAGAATATAATCTTAACTATACCTAATTTGAAAAAATAATCTATTAGACTATTACTATTATAGCATTGACCTTAACCAATGCAAGTGCTCGAACCAACGAATTTGGCCCCTCAGCTATAAGCCTCTCCAATAACGCATCAAACAAATTCGAAATTCCATAACCTAAATGCTTAATTTTTGACTCTATAACCTCTAACCATCTTCTTTCAATTGGTGAAAAAATGACAATGCAAGACTGGGGTTTTCTTTGAGCGGTTCATATGAAAAGTAACTTTAGAATTTACTAGAGATAATACATACATACACACACATGGTGCGGTTTCGGTTTTATAAATGGGTTTGACTAGTAACCAAGCGAGGCAAGTAAATTTAGTTATTCAACCCACCTAAAACCGCCACATCACCGGAACCGTTAGTGCGGTTTTAGCTCAAATCTTGATTCGTGGGGTTTTTGATGCGGTTTCGGTTCCAATTTGGTTACTTGTTCAGTCCTAATCCTAGAGATGTTAGAAATGTTTATGTTCATTTGTTGTGTTTGATTTTATCACTATTGAGTTTTGAGTTATGAATTATATTCATGATTTAATATCTTTCTTTTCATATTGATTTTGTATTTATTTGAATTGTATAAAGTAAACATTATATAAATAGGTTTAGTTTTTTTTATTGATAAATTGATTAATTTTATATATTTACTAAATATTATATATAATACATAATAAATTTATTTAATTATTTATTTTTTATTACATATTAATGACGTCATTGGGTCAATAATGGTTCGACCACTAGTTGGACCAGTTATCCATTCACCCGGTACTTTTCGGTTTGATGAACGGTGCGGGTATGAGAACCTTGCAAGGAACTACCAGATGTTTACATGGTAAACAGAAAGACCAGTTATATCAAGAGTCGCAATCAAAAATAAATTTAAATCCACTTTCAACCAATTTTATTTAGTAAGTGGACCTACTTTGTTCCTGAAATAATCTAGAGCAGCTTATAAGTTTGTCAAACCAATTTATAAATCATTTGTCACTGTTAAGCTGTTTAACAACGATTTATTTTTTGACTTGTATGTCAAAAAAAAAGAAGCAACAATTTGTAGCTTATTTAAAAATGACTTATAAACCATTTTTAATAAGTTGGTTTGACCAAATGTCTATTTTGCCCATGAACTATTTTGCTAAATTTCATAAAATTGTCCTTTAAACTTAAAAGACAAATGTAAACAATATTGGAGATCTGCTCTCTCTCTCTCCCCCCCGCTCAATCCGTTTATTTCTTGGCTTCTCCCTCCTTCCCTCCGCGGCTGGGCTGTTACTCCTAATACTAATTCTACTCCTTCGATTGCTGTTAGGTACCAAACCCTAGACCAAATATTCGATATGTATTATGTTATGTCTGAATCTTTGGCACATGGTTTTTCTTCTTCTTTACCTCTTTAATTTTGACTGTAGTTTCAGAACCTGTTGGTTTCGATTCAATTCCATTTTTGTTAATTTATGTGGGTCAAATGTTTGATTGATTGATTGAACGAATTGTTACAGAGAGATATATATGATCAACATTAATGAAAATTAATAATTATACAAAAAAGAAAAAAAATGTAAGTTTTCCGTGATGGTTATTAATGTGCTGATATAATATAGATATGGATGATAGTTTTAATATATAAGGAGAGTCTAATTAAGTTATAAAAATCGATTATAGAGGTTCGGTGGCAGGATTGAGCCTAAAAGAAGCTGCTTTACGTTTCAGTTGTTATAGCACATTGATGTTGTTACATCTTATTTGCTCATATAAACATATGCTTAGTTTTGCAGAGTTGTATATTATACTCCAGTGTTCTTGTAGCTTTAATGTGAGACATACTTGGGAGAAGAATTAGGTAATTTCTAATTTGTTGGAGTTGATCTTGTGCTATATTATGTCAAAATTATGGTTGTTTACCATAATTGAACTTAGCTTCGTTTTGGGGTTGATATTATAATAAAGATGGACATGAAAGCCTTCTTTTTCTTTCTTCCGGGTTAGAAGAATGTACATCAAGTGTCATATGCAACTTGCTAAAATCCTAATATTAAGGAGATAGCTTGTCTGCTTAAGAAATGAGATACTCACTTGTATATACGAGTGGATGGATTGTATATATGGCTTTTACTTGTAGCTTTAATGACTTTTGCTTGTATATTTTGGAACGGAAGTATGAAACTAAAAGTAATTTTACTTTTATATGTTTGAACAAGTATGAAACAAGAGACCGTCATTGTTTTCTTTGTTGCAAATGACTGCTGTTTTATTTGCATGGAGAATTATGGAATATAAGCAAGGAACATGAAACATCTTAATCAAATGATTTATAACTTGAAATGATTTTGGTAATAAAACCCTTCAATTTCCCTTCTAAATTGATGAATGTGATTATCAGTTGCATTCACAGCTATCTCAATTTGAGAAGAGCAGTCAATCAACAAAATGTTGGAATTAGAAAGGCTGTTATCACATCATTCATCCATTCAAAAGATTTTACCTCTTTGAGGGCTGTTTCCATGTTTTGTATACTAGATTACAAAAGAATCCTTTACCCTGGACAACAGAACATACTAATGCTGTTAAAAAGATTAAAACCAAAGTTAAACAGCTGCCATGTTTATCTTTACCTAATCCTGATTGAAAGAAAATTGTTCAAACTGATGCTTCCAATAAAGGATATGGTGGGATATTAAAACAGTTTAACCCTAATAGTAAAAAAGAAGAACTTCTCCGTTTTACTTCAGGAATATGAAAGGGTCCTTCTTTAAATTATCTTACTATAAAACATGAATGTTTATCTATTGTTAAATGTGTTTTAAAATTCCAGGATGACCTTTTAAATCACAATTTTTTAATTAGAGTCGACTGCTCTGCAGCCAAACAGATATTTAAAAAAGATGTTCAGAATCTTGCTTCTAAACAAATATTTGCTACTTGGCAAAGTATTTTATCAGTATTTGACTTTGATATAGAATATATCAAAGGTAAACAGAATTCTTTACCAGATTTTTTAACTAGAGAATATCTGCAGAATTAATGAGCGGCCGCGGCCGCGGCCAAAGAGGTCGTGGCAGAGGTTATCAGTATTATACAGAATTCCCGAGTTTAAATACTCCCAACAGTACTTCTCAGGCTTCTTCTAGCCAAACAACAAAAGATGTTCTCTCTTATTACCCAAACAGTACATTCTTAATAGAAATAGTGAAGAAACAATACTCATCATTGAACCAAATGATGAAAAATGGATGATCGATCCGTGGGAAATTAAGAGGCGGTATCTTACCACTCAACAATTTCCTCCCCATTTTGATCAGTACCGTTACATTTATGAACAAATCATAATTGAAACAACATCCATGGACATTAAGCATACGCTTCATGATCCTTCAAAACCAACCAGTCCTATTTCATACAGAAAAACAACTATCCGCAATATTATGCCCATTGCCAACTGGGGCATCCATCCGCATACCACTCGAACCCTTGATACAAGCCATACAAAAACAAAATACAGTTATTGAGATTATATCGATTTCTTTACACATGTATTTTACTACCAGAACGCAATTCATAACCATACTTCGTTTGTCCGTATCTGTCCTGAAGTCGTCAAAAACTAAGCAAGGAACATGAAACATCTTAATCAAATGATTTATAACTTGAAGTGATTTTGGTAATAAAACCCTTCAATTCCCTTCTAAATTTATGAATGTGATTATCAGTTGTATTCACAGCTATCTCAATTTGAGAAGAGCAGTCAATCAACAAAATGTTGGAATTAGAAAGACTGTTATCACATCATTCATCCATTCAAAAGATTTTACCTCTTTGAGGGCTGTTTCCATGTTTTGTTCTGAAGACTGCTTTCTTGCCATGAAGTACAACATTGGTGTTTTAAATGGCTGAAAGGATAAGCCACTAGCTGGCAACTTAAACGGCCCACCTCTCTTCTCTATTCTCTATTTTGACTAATTGCAATGCAATTACCAGTGTTTCAATTTGGTTGGCACTTAGGTAGTCCTAATTTATTTGAAACTGCGGTTTTAGATTTTGTATAAACATTTTTCTTCTCTTAGTAGTTGCTGCTTAGGTTTATGAAGATGGCCATGTCACTAGTGATTGATCAGTTGGAATAAGATTGTAGTTGATATGTTTAGAGAATTTGTTTAGTGTTTTATTTAATGAAATTGTGGATGATTGTTATGATATGATATTGAATCAATGTATCTTTTTATTAATGTCCTTTTTAGTAATATTTACATTTGATTTTAACTTATAAGTCATTATCAGTCGAACACCTTCATAACACCTTCATAACTTGTTTTAACTTAAATTCTGACTGATTATGATTTTCCCCAATCTATTTAACTTAATTTTTAATCTTAAACAAGGTAAGGTATCTAATTATGCAGTGGCAAAAATCAATTTGATTGTCGTATATCGACAATAAGAGTATCTATTCTATTTTCACTGTGATTGTACGATTATCAACTCTCTTGTTATGGTTTTTCTTTCTGGACAGTGTTAATTTTTTCTTTTTTGTGAAACTAAAATGCTGGAAACCTTGGGGATAATAATTTAAAATTTAATTAAATACAAAACTTGTCTAAGCAACTCAATTGAGTAGATACAATTGTTATCAAATATCTTATTTGGCAGCATCCCAAGACAAACCCTAATAAAACCGCTCCGCTAATTGGTAAAACACTTTCAAAAGTAAACCGGAGACCATGAATTCTCCTAGCAATGACGAAGAAGATCAAGGCAAGGTTTTTCTTGATGAAAGCGATATCATCCAGGAAATCACTGTTGATGAGGAAGGTTCTAATTCTCTCTCTCCCACACACTTTTTCTTGTATATTTATATCGCTGGAGGTTTCTCTATGTATATGTATATATGAGATCAATAATTTAACTTAATGACCTCGATGTTGTTTCAGATCTTCCTGATGCAGATGAGGATGCAGGTTCTGATGCTGAAGTCTTTGGTAAATTGCTAATCGTTCCAATTGCTTTGTTTCTCTCCAGTTTTTTTGAATTCTCTATTTATTTCTACTAGCATGGTTGCTCTACATTTTAAGATTTCTAAATTATATAGCTCGAGTGTTAGGACATGTTTTTTGAGAATGTCTTTTGTTTCTTGCAGTTATTTACTTAAATAACAATGATTTTTTATACATTGTTTTTATTGTTTCAGATGAAGCTGACGATTCCATACATATATTTACAGGGCATACTGGTAAGTCTCCTTAATTTGGTTCGTGCATTTTATGAGTTGAATAATTTGGTCATTTGTTAATTGTTATATTGCTAATATATAAAAAAGACATGGCTTGCGCATGTGTTACTTCATTAAATTGGGAACCTTATAAAGGAGCATTTGCTGGACTAGCATCTGCTTCACCTTAAGAAGCTTGGAGTTCAAATGGTTTCAAAAGTGGGTGTCTTCTATACTCTAAGAAATAAGTAAATAAAAGAAAAATAGTTTGTAAATACAAATCGAATATATCTGAAAATAGCTTTTTGGGAAGTTAAATTGATTTTAGCATCTCCCTCTTTCTATTATTTTTTTACTTATCATTAAAATTAATAATAATAATAAATATTATAATTAAAAATATATATTTTTACTCCCTTGAACATCATTATCTATGAAAATTTTAATAAAAGTTGAGGTACCCGTTCAATAGCTTGTGACGGCTTTTGAAATTTCTACCAAGCTGTAGCTAAATGACTTACTCAAGAACTAGTCATCAGGATTTTCTTCAATAGTAATATTGTTATGATCGGAAATTAAAATCAGGTTCCTTTTTTCACTTTCTTATAGTTTTTGTGGAATGAAGTTTAACCAGGGTCTATAGTTTCTTTTGTTGATTTTTTACTGAGTTTAGTTTGGGAGCTCTTTCACAGTGTTTTTGCGGTTGATGTAGGGTTTCTCCCAGTCAAGGTTGTGTTTTTTTCATGGTCCATTCTACTTTTTTGTATACTTTGCGTCTACTAGGACAGCACCCCCTTTTGGCATTTCTTGTACAATAAATTATGATAGTGGTGAGACTGAGAGGTGTAGAATAGTCTGATATCAGTTCCATTTGTTGTTAGTGGAATTTCGGAATCACTTATTGGAAAAAAGATTTAAAGAAAACAGGGGACAAACCAAAGGATTACTTTTCCTCATAGTGTTGTATAATGTCATGTCTTCGTCTTTGACTTCGAGTTTAAGATATTTTTAAACCCAAGACATTGTTTTCATATGTAAATTTCCAAAGCAATAATTATTTCGTTGCCGTTAGATGCCGTCCTGTCTCTCTTCAAGCAATCCATAGTTTTCTTTGGTTTAGAATTTATGACAAGGGTTGTTTACATGGATGAAAAATCATTATGTGTGAGGAAAACATGTATATGCATAGAAGAATTATCTCCTCCAAAATGTTGTAGAAATGCACTGGTGTGTGTTATTAAAAGGTTCAAACATGTTCAGTCTTTTGAGAAGTTTACTCCTTTGGGAGCCATATATTTATGAGCCTTTTTACCTTTGTATTTCACTCGCAGAGATACGAAGCTTTGAAATCTTGTGGTTAGATGTAGAAAGTATCCTCAAGATCTGTTTGTCCTTATTCATCTCTATATATCAAAAACCAAATACTGCTCCACGCCTATTCTGTCATAAGATAAAAAAAAAGAAAAAAAGGTTGGACTTTGTCATCTGCTGATAAGCTATCTCATCCTCAATGCCACAATTCTCAGCGGTTTTTTTTTTATTTTGTTTTGATATTGGTTTTTTTTTCTTGCTCCATTTAATTCGTTTTGTTTTTTGGGGTGCAGTTTGTTCTGTTACATTTGCTAATAAAATTCTGCAACTGAATGATATTTAATTTGCTGTTATATCATTGTTCCATTCTAATGTGTTTAAAGTTTTCGCCTAATACTGGATTGGAAAAATACTACAATTTTGTCTATTTGATTTCATTGATCTACTGGTTCTTTTACACTTCAAATTTTGGTATTAAATATCTAATTTACTATTCATATTGTCAATTTCTGAAAATCACAGGTTATGTTTGGCAACTCAATCCCAAGCTTTAGAATTGGAATTGAGAGCACATTATCAATTTCATAGAATTAAATTTAGTTTAAAGTTTGGACTCTTCCAAATCAAAGGCTTAGAATTAAGATGGTAAACATAAATCAGTTTAGAAAGAAAATTACTATACAAATGCTGCGCATGAAGGTTGGTACACTAAAGAGCAAAAAACAAAAGGATGGTCCACCAGCTTTCAAATATCCACTAACAAAAACAAAACAAAACAAAAAAAAGTTGTTTGCGCTGAAGATCTCCATTATATCTATTTCTGCCTAGTTCATTTATTTTTCATTTTAGTTCATGCCTTGAAATTAACCTTTACAGTATCATTGACGACTTTTTGCACGCACTGAAGGTCTATATTATATCTCTAGTTGTCAGATATGTCGTTGTCTCTAACCTATAAATTTGTTAAACCTTTTAATTTTCTTTAGTCGGTTAATTCAAATTCTTCCTTTTATCTGTACAACTTGCAACCAATCACAAGATTCTTCAATTATGGTCATGACTTATCTGACATTAATACATTGTTATATGATCTATTCATTAATCCTGATTCAAACAAAATTACTAAGACCTTGGATTTTCTCAAATTTGAAGCTCTTAATCTGCATTAACAAGTTCCAACTATTGTTGTAAATTTTTTATTTTACTAATTGACTTTAAGTATGAAGATTAATTGTCATTTTGTTCGTATATATCTTTTATTTTTGCCCTTTCTATCATTAGCCCATGGTTCATTATCTTTGAGTTTCATTGCAATGATTTTTGGTACTTACTTCGCCCCCATACTGGAGTAAAATGCTATATGACCAAAAGATGATTGTCTCGGTCATAGGTGAACTGTACACAGTTGTATGCAGTCCAACAGATACTAAATTAGTGGCAACTGGAGGTGGAGATGATAAGGGATTTCTTTGGAAGATTGGTCAAGGAGATTGGGCTTTTGAGTTACAAGGTATGTATTTAACCACTAAAGCATAATAATGTTCAGTATTGATTCCTTTAGAATGTTTTAATTTCAACTAAATCCTTTGTCTGTTCCAGTTACCATATTTATATAAATTAGATCTACGTTTTACTCATTTCTTTTATTGAGCTCGTAAATAATCTTTTGCAGGTCACAAGGATTCTGTGTCGAGTTTAGCCTTCAGTACTGATGGGCAGCTTCTCGCATCCGGAAGCCTTGACGGACTTATCCAAGTGTGGGACGTGTCAGCCGGAAATCTGAAGTGCACACTTGAAGGTCCTGGAGGTGGAATTGAGGTGAAAACTCTTTATTCCTTTGTATTGTCCTGTTCTTTATTAACAAAGATGATGTATGAACTATGAGACTGCTCAGTGGGTCAGGTGGCATCCAAGAGGACATTTGGTCTTGGCTGGCTCAGAGGATTCGACTGTTTGGTTGTGGAACGCTGACAAGAATGCCTATCTTAATATGTTTTCAGGTCATGCCAGTAGCGTGACCTGTGGGAAATTCACCCCTGATGGTACTTTCATTTTCTTGTTAATAAGATATTGGTTATTCTTTCCTTTACCAATACCCTTTTTTAAGTTCCTTGGACTTGTATGTTTAAGGTAAAACCATCTGTACTGGTTCTGATGATGCAACTCTGAGGATATGGAACCCAAAAAATGGGGAAAACATCCATGTTGTTAGTGGTGAGTGTTTGGATTCCTCTATTCAAATTGCTTTTCGTGATTTGCTTACATGCTAATGTACTTGAAGTTTCAGTCTACAGTAATGGGATTCTTGATTATCTAGTTGCCTGTTCTTCAAAACTGAAGCACTGAAAATAGAGAAATTTTTTGAAGAATTTTCATTACAACATTAAATTACTGCTGTTAATACTAGAATCCCTGGTTCCAGACATGAATGCAAATAATATTGTAGGAATTTATATTAGTTGATGGGTAAAACTGATGATCAAGATTTAAGGCCTTTTCTTTGTTCTGAATGAACTTTGTCATTTGAATGTTTGTATTTGGTGTTGTGGATTTTTTTGGAGTTATTGACACGGCGTTATATATCTTAAGGTCATCCATATCACACTGAAGGATTGACATGTTTGGCGATAAGCTCTGATTCAACTCTTGCTATTACTGGTTCAAAGGACAATTCAGTTCATGTTGTAAATATAACAACTGGGAAGGTCTGAAGTTTTGACTGTTTTTTCTTTCCTTTCACATCTCTGAATTTTTTTTCCCATTGCTGATATCAACACTACTTATGGGCAGGCTTTTTACATTTCATTTTGAATTTCTAACACCTTGGTAATAGAAATTTGCTTGTTCCCTTCCACAGGTTGTTAGCTCTTTGCTTGCTCACACAGATTCGATTGAGTGTGTTGCCTTTGCAGTAGGGTAAGTAATAATCCTGGATTATATCTCTTCCATTCTTTTGGTACAAACAGATGCATGCACTCGCACACACAGACACACACACACACACCCCCCAAAAAAGAAAAAGAAAAAAGAAAGATAAACAACTACATGAAAAACTGATTGTTATAGTCCTAAAATATTTTTGCTTCCTTTCTTTCTGTACAAGAACATGATCAGGCGCATCTACTAAAAAGATAACTCCATATAAAGCTGATTGTATACATGTGAATGTAATCATTAAACACAGTAAGGGAGGATCCAAGTAAGCGAGTTCATTGCAGCTGAGGTTGTCGGTGTGGTAAAACTATTAGCAGAACGAGAATACGCCAGAGATCCAAAATTTTCTACACAAAAACTGACTATAAACTTTTTAATATATTTCCCGCATTGCTTATTTATTCTTGGTAAATGATATTTGCTTATTATTGATGAGTGGTCAATTAATTATTTCTTGGTGTTCAAATTTTTTAAGGGTATCTGGATCTCTAGCATTATTCTACCGGAACTCATAGGCTTTGTTAGTACTAGCTAACTCTCTAGACATTGTCTATTGTCACAATTTATTTGGACTATCTTTATAATTACTCGATCAATGACTACCATAGTTGTCATGGCGTTGCCAAGGGCAAGGTAACGCCTTGGACGCCGAGACATCAAAGCTCACGCTTTGGTAGCTGGCTCAAGTTAAGTGATTAAGTCATTTTTTACTCATGACTCATCATAACCCATGGATTTGTTATGTCGTGTAATTATATTACTTGTTATACTATGGGTGATGGGCAAGTCTTCATTCTTTATTTTCTATGTGTTGTTTATTGACTTGTTCTACTAGTTTTCAATGTCAAGTGTTTTATTTTTTATAATTGTATTACATAGTATTAGTTATTATGATTTGGGTATTAATGTATATAAAATTTTATTGTTCAATATACTTTTGAAGTAAAATAATAATGTATAAATTGCACATTGTTAACGACTTGTTGCCATATGGACGCCATGGCGGGCGCCTTATCGCCTAGGTGTCCTGGCGGTCAACTACCGCCGTATCTCACCATGGCATCGTAACAACTATGATGACTACTCCATTAATGACTACTTAATTGTTAGTTTTTGCATTCGTGTATGGTGATGAATGCAATGTTGCTTTTAGCCAAGTATATGTTTCTCTCCCGTTTCACAAAAAGAGGTCCATTTGTCAGTTATTTTTGTTCCACAAAAGATTCCATTTATTAGTGAGAGTAATATAAAATGACCAAGTTTTCTATCGTAATTCCATTATTATACCACAATACTAAACTAACAACTTATTATTTTGAGGGATATACATGGAACAAAAATCTAACCTTAATCACATTTCCCAAATGGGATCCTTTCTGTGAGGAGGGAGAATCTTGTTTATGACACCTGACATAACTCTCATAGCTAAACTTGTGTGGCAGCACTCCTTGGGCCGCAACCGGAAGCATGGATCACAATCTCATTGTCTGGGATCTACAACATTCATTACCTCGATGCAAATGTGAACATGAGGTCTGTTGGAGTTTGATTATCTGTTAACTTAAACGTATTGGAATACTTCCCCTGTCCCAGTTTCAGAGCACTTTTTCCTTTTTGTGGTGTTCAAAAATGGGGATTTCATTTGGGGTTAAATATATCAATCTCATGATAATCTTATGTTACCCATGATTGAATTGAAGTTAAGAAACTAAACAAAAGAACAGCAACTAAACACCACATGCTGGTACCTTGTTAAATTTAAGAAATGCACGTTTTCCCTTTAAAGGTTTATCAGTGCATATACATAATTATGAGACGGATTATCTTTTTGGTTTTCTTTGTTTGTAGACTATGACTTTTGTTTCTATTGAGATGAATAACATACACTATTCTTGTTGGTAGGATGGTGTGACATGCTTGTCATGGCTAGGTGCATCAAGGTACATCGCCAGTGGTTGTGTTGATGGGAAAATTCGTGTATGGGACAGTCTCTCTGGGGATTGCGTGCGAATCTTTAGTGGGCACGCTGATGCTATCCAGTCCCTCGCAATATCTGCTGATGGGGAATTCCTTGTTTCAGTGTCTATTGATGGCACCGGCCGAGTATTTGAGACAGCAGAATTTAGGTAGACCAATTTTTTTTTGGGTAATTTATATTGTACCAAAATGAATTAGATTATTTTACTGGTGTGAACTCTTGTAATTATAAATTTGTAGTATGGAAACTGCAAGATTGCTCATTTTTCGCTTTGTTTGTCATGTTTGTGCTTTATGAAGGGAAGGGAAGGGAATATATTTTATTAAGTTTTCTTGTTTGTGAGTTTAGAGGGGATGGAAGAGATTTTAATTGTTTAAGTACATTATTATGTTTCCCTTTGTATAAAATAAATGTTGATTTGCAAAGGTTAATTCTGGCACTATGAAAATTTTATTTAAATGCATTTATACTTCCAATCCCTTTAAATCGTTCCACTTTTTGGGTGGAAAATTTTTGAGTAAAAAATAATACTCTTTTCTAAAATGTAAGATTATTATTGATTTTTAAAATAAATATAAGATATTTTTAAATTTAAAATTGATGTGAATTTTTAAGTATTTGATAATACAATAATAAAAATTATAAATTATATAAAAAGCATTTGCTTATTGTATGATTTATTATTTTATAATTTTTAATAAAATATCTAAATTTTGAGTTTGAAAATATTCTTATGGTCTTAAAAATTTAGAATGGAAAAAGATTCTCTGAATGAAATTCTGAAAAAGGGATTGTGGTGAAATAGAATAACTTTTCCTCCCTCTTTTCTTAAAATAAAACTAGCAAACATGGTGCAAAAACATTTTTGATAAGAAAATTGATATTTTTATACTCCTTCCATCCTAGGATAAAAGTCTTGGTTGACTTTTTGCGTAAATTAAGAAAGAGGATAAAATAACAAAATTATCCATATTTAAATTCTCATTTAATTGTATATTTTCTGCACATTACTAGTGATGTTTCATAAATATGCATAGAGAATAGAAATATAACAATTAATAATAAGGGTATTATAGGCAAATTATTATAAAAAATAGATCATTTAAGGTAAGTAGACATTTAACTTGAGACTACCTAAAATAGTACTACCTTCGTCCCATAATAAGTGTTTTTTTAGCTTAAATCACACATACCAATACACAAGCTAAAATGACAAAAATACCCTTAATATATTTTCTTTGAAGTTGAAGAGCTAATGAGTGTCATTTAATTGCAGTGATGGTAAGATGCAATAAATACCATTGAATGCATAAGGGCATATATGAGAAAATATTGCAAAAATTGTATTGGAGTTCTAACACATCACTTATTTTGGGAAAAAATATTAAGCCTAAAAAAGCACTTATTGTGGGACGGAGGTAGTAATAAAGATTTTTATCCTGGGACGGAGGGAGTAAAACTTTTTGATATTTTCACATGAAAAATATTGCTATAGATGTATAGCGACGGTGAAAACTGTCGCTATAGAATCTCTAACGACGATTTTCATATAAAAATATCATTTTATGTGTTTTAGATTTATCAGTTTCCTTTTGATAAAGTGTGTATTTATAGTTAGCTTTAGCCCATTTCATTGTTAGGTCATATTACCATCCGGTTTAGAAAATGCGCGGGAAACCAAAGAAATGAGCATATTACAATTGTTACAAGTTCGGTTAGGGAATGAAGATCTGAACTTCTAAGTTGGGGAAGAGGTTGTCTCTCTTCTGATTAAAAATTGTGATGTCTTACGGATCCTAGGGGGTGTTCATCGGTAAAAAACCGAACTGATACCGAAAAATCGAACCGGTACTTAACCGAAAAATCAAGAACCGTATGCAGAGTCTTGAATAACCAGTTTTGATGCAGTTCGGTCTAAAAAAATCGATGCTTGGTTTTTTTCGGTTCGGTTTTTGGTTATACCGCAATAATTAAATAAATTTTTTTATATTAACAAAATTTTTAAAACTAAGAAATGAGACTAATAAATTATATTCTTATAAATAGTAATTATAATTGTTGTTATAATAAATAGTAATTATAGTTTGAAAAGTTGTGGGGTGAGAAATAAGAGTGAAAGTCTGAGTTCATTACTTGACCAAACAACTCAGCACGTCCCAAATGAGTGTTTAGATGGTAGTGTTAAATACATTCGACTATAACTAGTACCAAATATGATTCATCCAGGAATTCTCTTATTAGAATGAATGATCATTAAGAAAATAGAAATAATGAATTTTTTACTGTGTTCAATTCATTGTTTGAGCTTGTACTTAGTTTTCTATTATTTATTTATTTTTTACCTTCTTTTGTCCTCGATTTCAATTTCGTTGTTTATTTTTATTATTATTTCAACTTCTTTAAAGAAAGAGTTAAATTCATGGAGATTAAGATGAAAATAGTCTTAAAATTTCAATTTTCAGTCAAGATAATTAAATTATTTGTTTTTAATTTTCATCACATAAATGGTAATTGTGCTCCCATACTGTGAGTGGAACCTAGTAAATTTAGAACATTTATTTTGTGAAAATAACATCTTTATTAACCACAAAGAAATGTATTTTTTAGAATTATCAGTACCCTTACATGGGCATATAGAACATTTCTTTGTGGTACCCGAAGTGTTCAAAAAATTCAATTTTTTGATTTTTTATCGAACCGGTTGAAACTGGTACCGGTGGTACCGGTTTTTTTCGGTATCGATTTTTTCGGTACCGGTTTTTTTATACTTTTTGATACCGGTATTGAAAATTTTGAATTTGGTAAATCACATTTTTCGAGTACAATCACCAGTTTGTAACTTTTTTTACTTCGGATACCAAATTGTAAGTCGTGTCCTAGTACAGGTACCAAAAGTTGATTTATTCCAAATATAAAACCGTTTATTCTTTTCCACATCCTCGTTCCTCCACCTTCCGAAACATAAGTAACTAACAAATACCAAAACAAGAGGAACATTTATACTAGGCTTAAATATGAATTAGTATCCTAAACTATAGGCCATATTCCACTTCGGTGATCCACCTTTCAATTTTGTCAATTAGATGATTAAACTATTAATTTTTTCCAATTGTAACAAATTGAACATGCCACGTCAAAAATTACTGACGTGGCTAATTGTGTGGGGCCTTAAGAAGCTGATGTGGCAAAAAAAAATAGTTTTTTAATCATAAAATAAACAAATCTGATTTAATAAAGGGCAAAATGGTCAAACAACAAATTAACCTTAACAAATTAACATAAAATATATCTAAACCAAAATAAATCAGTACCCTTACATTACATTCGATCGATCTAAACCCAGCTCGGCACCGCCCAACCTCCGACGCTCATCTGCCATTGCGGTTCTCTCGATCTCCAAGGTTTCTCCTCTCATTTTCTCTCTCCAAATTCGTAGTATATCTCCGTCTTGCCTTCTTTTAATTTCTAATTATCGATCTAGGGTTCAAATTTTTGGAGTTATTTTCTTGTCTTAGAAATGTGGATAATTTGGTTAGGGTTTTGAAATGATTGCTAATTGATAATTTTTTGATGGACTGTGAAGATGATGATGATGGAAATGAGGAGGTTTTGAGGCAATTTGATATGAATATGGCATATGGGCCTTGCGTTGGGATGACGGAATTGCTTTCATTGGGGGCGTGCGACAAGAACTGGTATGAACCCTCCTAGTGATGTGGGCGCCTCGAGAGAGGTGGCAAAGTTCGAGGTGATTCCTTGTGGGATGGTTGCGTTTAATTTGATTGAGCTCTTTGTTTTGATTTGGACTAGTTTGGTGCAATTTCTAATCTGTAATGTCTTATATGCCCATGTAAGGGTACTGATATATTTTAGGTTTAGATATATTTTATGTTAATTTGTTAATGTTAATTTGTTGTTTGATCATTTTTCCCCTTATTAAATCAGATTTGTTTATTTTATGATTAAAAAACTATTTTTTTTTGCCATACTAGCTTCTTAAGGCCCCACACAATTAGCCACGTCAGCAATTTCTGACGTGGCATGTTCAATTTGTTTCAATTGGAAAAAAGTAATAGTTTAATCATCTAATTGACAAAATTGAAAGGTGGATCACAGAAGTGGAATATGGCCTTAAAAAGTATATAGTCAATAAAGATTATCATTTTATTGTTTAAATACTAGGAGATAAAAGTACAAGAAGACGCAAAGATTCTACGGTGACACGACATTCTCTACAAGATATCACTGCAGTAGTGCATAAAGATTATTATTGATTCAATAATTTTACAAAGAAGTAATCGTGCATAATATTTCATATTATTGAACTCACTAATTGCCACAGTAGCAAA
The DNA here is from genome assembly GCA_020205605.1 of Panax ginseng. Taxonomy (NCBI): domain Eukaryota; kingdom Viridiplantae; phylum Streptophyta; class Magnoliopsida; order Apiales; family Araliaceae; genus Panax; species Panax ginseng. The sequence goes on along the minus strand of CM035146.1, from coordinate 85,709,037 downwards.
TTGACAGTATTTCATATTATTGGAATTGACACGACACAGTAACTCATTTTATCTTATATGATATTATTAAACTAAAAAATATTATTGACAATTTCTAGAAAGTTCTGTCAAGAAAAGGGTTTATTTAATTGTGCGTCGTTTATACGGAAGGCCCCCTCTTTTCTGGGAATGATCTGGTTGTCAATATTGTAAGTCTATAATAATTATACTCAGAAGAAATTAGTGAGCACTAGTCCACTATAGCAAGCACATGGATTTAGAGATGTCATAATAATTGTCACAATATCTTATATTATTAAACCAATAACTGACATCGTAGCAAGGGTAGTAATGGATAGTTGCATAAATGAAAGTCACGGGTTTTAAATAGTTAGGTCGACTCATTATTTGAAGAACGATAATATCCGTAATATTAATACATTAAGTCAATAATGTTGAAGATGGATAATATAATTAAAATTGAATAATCTTTTTGATAATGGATTTATCTTTTTGAATAAATAATATTAATAAAATAATCTTTTTAATAATAGATTTATCTTTTTGAATAAATAATGATAATGGAATAATCTTTTTGATAATGAATTTATCTTTTTAAATAAATAATTATAATAGAATAATCTTTTTGATAATGGATTTATCTTTTTGAATAAATATTGATAATGGATGAAAATGGGTAATTATTATGTTTAAAGTTAAGATAATGGATGAAAATGGGTAATCATTGTCGACGTCGGAATTTTTATTTGTCCCTGTTCGTTACTTGTTCTTTGGTGTTCTCATGTTAAGTAAGATTTGTTTGAAAAAACAAGTGAAAAAGGTCCGACATGTATTATGTCGACGATGGACTGTTAAGAGTCGCCAGTTGGTTTTTTTATATGGTTGTACCAACACAACCGATAAAAGGTTTTCACATTGACCCAGTGATGTGGCACTGCTAAACGGGTCAGTGAAACCGAGATTCATTAGGGTCCGGGGACTTGATTATGCAGAGGGACGGTGTTAGGCACCCCCCGACATCCGTGTTACCACGGTGACCGTCACTTTTCAAGAAACTGTTATATGAATATGTGTGTGTGTGTGGTGGAAATAATGTCTTTGTTATTTGGAAGTAAAAGCAGACCTCGTCGCACCTATATATACCAGTGGTTTGAATTTGTGTAAAAATTCAGTTTTAAACAAGATATGGCAGTGATGTTTTATAAAAGAGGTTTTTCAAACCCTTGTGCTCAATAGTAATTGAGACCTTTTACACTCCCATTTTTATAAAGTGTTCGGTTGGATTGTTTTTAATTTTCGAGATGCGAAGCATTTTTGAGAAAATAATGTACAAAGCAGTGCCAAACTTCTCGTGGGCATGAAAACCATCTGAGGAAATCCAAACACCGTGAATAAATTTACAAGCTGCTTACAGCTGAAAATATCCATCACGGGAATCGAATCTAGATCCAGTAGATTGAATCCGTGATCACATGATTCCTAAGCTCACATGATGCCGCAATTGATTAAAAAGCAGTAAACATATATATATATATACAGACATGATCAGCCACCACGAAGCACCTCCATGGGAGATCAAAATATAAATAAAGTTGTAAAAGCAATCAACCGCCACGAAGTGGACTCCAGGCGGGACGAAAAGTAAAGAAAGCTGTAAAGACGATCAACCGCCACGAAGTAAACTCAAAAATGAAGCAGGTCCAAGTGGCACTATTGCTCTTATTGATCAGGTAGAATCTGATAATGAAAGTAGTAGTTCTTCTAAGCAGGCTAATACTGTTTCTGACCTTAATGATTAGCTTAATAAATTAACTGTTAACAACACAAGTATTACCAGAAATTGGTACTCTAGACCAACTCCTCCGGATCTACAATTCGAAGAGAGAAATCTAGATAAACAATTCTTTGTTTTATCTAATAAAATATATGAATGGAATATTGATGGATTTAGTGAACAAGAAATTCTTAATAAACTAAATCATATGTCTATGGTAGCTAATAGCTATATTACAATATTCAACCATCTGTCTCAACCAGACATAGTTGAATTAATAGCTAGTGGATTTACTGGTATTCTTAGGTCTTGGTGGGAAAAACACCTCATAGAAGAATCTAAAATATCAATTATTCATGCTATCCAGATGGACGATGACGGCATCTTTGATGAAGATCTTTGGTATTGGTCCACTCGCCTTTTGTGAGTTAATACTTTAATTTTCACCATTATTAAACATTTTGTTGGAACTCCTAGTAACATCACTGAAAGAATTCATGATCAGCTTAGTAACCTCACTTGTCCCACCCTAAGTGATTTCATGTGGTATAAAGATGTATTTACTTCACAAGTTATGATGTGCACTGATAGTAATAAACCATTTTGGAAATAAAAATTTGTTAATGGTTTACCTTCTTTGTTTGCACATAAAGTTAGAGAAGAATTGAGTAAAAATTTAGGATATATTGATTATGATAATTTAACCTACGGTGATATTATAAGTTATATTCAAAAAACTATTTTTATTTAGTATATATATTAAAGTAATAAACGCTTTGGATGTAAAATCCAGGCTCATCGAACAGAGTTCGACACACAATATATATATATATATATATATATATATATATATATATACACACACAAACTGAAATGAAACCACTTGATCAAGTTTGGTGCATACACGCAACACGACTCTCAACGTGAAAAATGGTGTGCGCAAAGATGAAGAGAAAGGCTTTAAAGTGTGTGAGAAGGCTTACAATGAGTTGCCAAAGAAGACTTCTATATCTTTAAATGGATGAACACTCGGCTCCCACCGGTACAAATAGAAGCTATATGTGAGCTCCCAAGTGTTTAAAATGAGAAATCACTCAGTTTAGGGTGAGTACAGAGCAAATTTGACAGGGCTTTCTCGCCTTTTGTTTTCTTAAAATGTCCACCCCAAGCCCTCTATTTATAGAGGGGGAGCTGCAGGTGTACCTGCGGCTGCCCGAGGTGCCCCGAGCTTCGCGGGTCCCACCGTCTCGAAGTACGTGTATGCATACACTGTAATGTCCGTTCGAACTTTCAGAATTGCAATCCGGGCATCCGACTGAGGTATGTGAGACCTATTTCGGACCATCGTTGTCGAGAGTTGCGCAATGACATGGGATTAGAGGTTGTACGAAGTCAGGAAGATGGGACCATCCCCTCCGGTCTTCAAGCTTCAAATTCTATCCGTTATCCTGCGTAATAGTCACTTAGGATTGGACCTCCTTGGTTCTTGTGGGACATTGTTGTGTAGAAATGTATGTATGAAATGTTGAGACGGTGCGATGCAACGTCAAGGTGGCAAGATGACTTTTTCTCACCGGTTATCTCGGTTTGACAATGATAAAGTAGACGTTGCTCAGGGTTATCTCTGAGATTGGACTGCTGCAAGTGTTGAAGGTCCTCAGTGTCATCTTTGAGGTGTGCCTGTCTTCCCAGTGTTATCTCTGGGTCTTGCACTGAGTGCCTTGGTGTGAGTTCCGAGATTGAAGCTGATTGCATGCATTTGAAACAAGCATTTTCAAGGTTATCTCCGGAACTGCACTCCTTGGGGTTATCTCCAAGGTTGGTAACTGGTACTCCCAGTGTTGGGAATGAGACTGAATATCTCGGGGTTATCTCCGAGATGAATCGGCCTTCTCTGGTAGAATTTCCGGTATTGGAACTATATGCCTCGGGGTTATGTCCGAGGTTGGAACTGATACTCTCGGTGTGTGTTACGGGGTTGAGATTGAACTTCTATTAGTATCCGAACTGGATATGAGCTGTCTTCCAAGGTTATCTTTGAAAGACGAATCTGCCCTCCTGCAATGTTAGTAACTGGTGTGCAGAAAATTTAAAGTGTCTACAGATGCTCCTCTTTATCATATTCATGCAATGCAATGACATTGATAGGATAAAGAATCCTAGACACTTGAAAAACAACAAGATAAACATGATGCTATTTGTAGCAACATGATGCAAATCTATGATGCAAGTGTGTTTTTGGATTGTTGTCCAACATGCTGGGGATGATTACCGGCTCCCTGTTGCTTCTACCGGGGATTGGCAACGATGTCTTTTGTTGATGAATTTCGCAATCAATGAATACGTGCAAGTATACACGGTCAACAAGTAATAAAGTGATAAAGTAGAGTGTTGATCCCACAGAAAATTCTAATTAATAAATTCCAACTACTAGCACTATATCAACCCAATTTTATTTAAACAATGATAAATTATGATTTTCTGAAATATTGAAACTAAATTAAACAATTAAAGATATTACTCTAAAATAGACAAATAAATAAACTAAGGTTTGAATGAATGATTTCCGATAAATAAGGATTAAGACTTCAATATCCCCAATTATGAACTATAATTCAATTATCCAACTATCCCAATTATTATGTCTATTGAATTGCTAACAGGAATTCTCAAATGCCAAAAGTCCTTTTCCAAGTAATCAATTAACTTCTATTTAATCCAGATTAATCTTGCTATATTCCTATGCAAAACAAGTGAATTAAACTCCTTCAATTCCAATTCCTTATGTGTTACATGCGGTGAACATATATTTCCATTCAATTCACAAACTTAATTATTCACTGTGCAAATAACTAAGTCACACGTTATCAAGCCCAGTTCTAACCCTAGAATTCCACTTTCAATTCCTTCTAGGGTAACAAGGTAATTATTGGCCAAATAATTAATCAACACATGCAAGGCAAGATAAACAATTCACTTCAACATAAATAATTAGAATAAATTGAATAACTAATTTATAGCCATAAAAGGTTCAATTGAAATGGGCCACTGATAGTTGTTGGTGGCCATTGTCTCTAACAACTGATATGCCTCATCAAAACTCTTAGACATGATCGCACCCCCTGCTGCTGCATCAATACTAGACCTCGTGGATGCGTGCAAACCATCACAAAATATCCCTAATTGCATCAACTGCGGAATTCCATGATGAGGGCACTTACGGAGCATATCTTTAAACCTTTCCCACGCCTCATATAACGATTCTGAATTAAATTATGCGAACGTGTTAATATCGTTCCGTAATTTTGCCAACTTCGCTGGTGGGAAGAACTTAGCTAAATTTTTTTGAGCTAAGTCATCCCAAGTGGTGATTGAGCCAGGAGGCAAAGAGTGTAATCAACTTCGCGCTTTATCTTTCAAGGTAAACGGGAATATTCTCAACCTTGTAGCATCTTCCGATACATTGTTAAATATGAAGGTGTCACAAACTTCCAAGAAACTCAAGATATGCTCATTAGGATCATCTATCGAATTACCCCCAAACTGACATGTGATTCTCAGAGCATCCGAATTGTTCCGGTTTTATCTCGGCTATTCGCATTGATTGTCAGATCCTCTTAATACTCGACTACAAATCCGTGACATTGCATGGCGTAATCCCTAAGTGATTTCTATTCGTTCCCTGCCATGTTCACGGGTATTTCCTGGTCTGCCAGTTCTTCTTCCAAATGTATAACCTCACTAGTCAACCGCAATTTTCGGAACTTCATTTCGATTTCGTCTGTATACGAAAAATGTTCCTTTTTAGCTCTCGATCTAGTGTGCGTACACTCACAAGAATTCCTGCCAATCCAAGAAGAAAAATAAGTAACGTTTAAATTAAGACCGAATTGATTATAACTAATATGAAATTAATATTAAAAAAAATTCCCCGGCAACGGCGCCAAAAACTTGTTGATGAATTTCGCAATCAATGAATACGTGCAAGTATACACGGTCAACAAGTAATAAAGTGATAAAGTAGAGTGTTGATCCCACAGAAAATTCTTATTAATAAATTCCAACTACTAGCACTATATCAACCCAATTTTATTTAAACAATGATAAATTATGATTTTCTGAAATATTGAAACTAAATTAAACAATGAAAGATATTACTCTAAAATAGACAAATAAATAAACTAAGATTTGAATGGATGATTTTCGATAAATAAGGATTAAGACTTCAATATCCCCAATTATGAACTATAATTCAATTATCCAACTATCCCAATTATTATGTCTACTGAATTGCTAACAGGAATTCTCAAATGCCAAAAGTCATTTTCCAAGTAATCAATTGACTTCTATTTAATCCAGATTAATCTTGCTATATTCCTATGCAAAACAAGTGAATTAAACTCCTTCAATTCCAATTCCTTATGTGTTACATGCGGTGAGCATGATATTTCCATTCAATTCTAAACCTAATTATTCAACGTGCAAATAACTAAGTCACACGCTTATCAAGCCCGATTCTAACCCTAGAATTCCACTTTCAATTCCTTTTAGGGTAACAAGGTAATTATTGGCCAAATAATTAATCAACACATGCAAGGCAAGATAAACAATTCACTTCAACATAAATAATTAGAATAAATTGAATAACTAATTTATAGCCATAAAAGGTTCAATTGAAATGGCCATTGATAGTTGTTGGTGGCCATTGTCTCTAACAACCGATATGCCTCATCAAAACTCTTTGACATGATCGCTTCCCCGTCAACGCAGATATATACTAGACCTCGTGGACGTGCAAACCATCACAAAATATCCCTAATTGCATCCATCTGCGAATTCCATGATGAGGGCACTTACAGAGCATATACTTAAACCTTTCCCACGCCTCATATAACGATTCTGAATTAAATTGTGCGAAAGTGTGAATATCGTTAAAAGTAATTTTGCCGACTTCCATTGTGGGAAGAACTTAGCTAAATTTTTTGAGCTAAGTCATCCCAAGTGGTGATTGAGCCAGAGGCAAAGAGTGTAACCAACTTCGCGCTTTATCTTTCAAGGTAAACGGGAACATTCTCAACCTTGTAGCATCTTCCGATACATTGTTAAATTTGAAGGTGTCGCAAACTTCCAAGAATCTCAAGATATGCTCATTAGGATCATCTATCGAATACCGCCAAACTGACATGTATTCTGTAGCATCTGAATTGTTCCCGGTTTTATCTCGAAACTTTTCGCATTGATTGCCGTCCTCTTAATACTCGACTGCAAATTCGTGACATTCGGCATGGCGTAATCCCTAAGTGATTTCTGTTCGTTCCCTGCCATGTTCACGGGTATTTCCTGGTCTGCCAGTTCTTCTTCCAAATGTATAACCTCACTAGTCAACCGCAATTTCCGAAACTTCCTTTCGATGTCGTCTGTATACAAAAAATTTTCCTTTTTAGCTCTCGATCTAGTGTGCGTACACTCACAAGAATTCCTGCCAATCCAAGAAGAAAAATATGTAACGTTTAAATTAAGACCGAATTGATTATAACTAATATGAAATTAATATTAAAAAAAATTCCCAAGAATGGTGCCAAAAACTTGTTCATTGAATTTCACAATCAATGAATAAATGCAAGTATACACTCGCCAACAAGTAATAAAGTGATAAAGTAGAGTGTTGATCCCACAGAATTCTAATTAATAAATTCCAACTACTAGCACTATATCAACCCAATTTTATTTAAACAATGATAATTATGATTTTTTGAAATATTGAAACTAAATTAAACAATTAAAGATATTACTCTAAAATAGACAAATAAATAAACTAAGATTTGAATGAATGATTTAGATAAATAAGGATTAAGACTTCAATATCCCCAATTATGAACTATAATTCAATTATCCAACTATCCCAATTATTATGTTCATTGAATTGCTAATGAGAATTCTCAAATGCCAAAAGTCCTTTTCCAAGTAATCAATTGACTTCTATTTAATCCAGATTAATCTTGCTATATTCCTATTGAAAACAAGTGAATTAAACTCCTTCAATTCCAATTCTTTATGTGTTGTTACATGCACGGTGAACAAATATTTCCATTCAATTCACAAACCTAATTATTCACTTTGTGAAAATAACTAAGTCACACGTTATCAAGCCCAGTTCTAACCCTAGAATTCCACTTTCAATTCCTTCTAGGGTAACAAGGTAATTATTGGCCAAATAATTAATCAACACATGCAAGGCAAGATAAACAATTCACTTCAACATAAATAATTAGAATAAATTGAATAACTAATTTATAGCCATAAAGGTTCAATTGAAATGGGCCACTGATAGTTGTTGGTGGCCATTGTCTCTAACAACTGATATGCCTCATCAAAACTCTTTGACATGATCGCCCCCCTCGTTCTTTGCATCAATACTAGACCTCGTGGACGCGTGCAAACCATCACAAAATATCCCTAATTGCATCCACTGCGGAATTCCATGACGAGGGCACTTACAGAGCATATCCTTAAACCTTTCCCACGCCTCATATAACGATTCTGAATTAAATTGTGTGAAAGTGTGAATATCGTTCCGTAATTTTGCCGACTTAGCTGGTGGGAAGAACTTAGCTAAATTTTTTTGAGCTAGTCATCCCAAGTGGTGATTGAGCCAGGAGGCTAAGAGTGTAACCAACTTCACGCTTTATCTTTCAAGGTAAACAGTAACATTCTCAACCTTGTAGCATCTTTCGATACATTGTTAAATTTGAAGGTGCCACAAACTTCCAAGAAACTCAAGATATGCTTATTAGGATCATCTATCGAATTACCCCCAAACTGACATGTATTCTGTAGCATCTGAATTGTTCCCGGTTTTATTTCGAAACTGTTCGCATTGATTGCCGTCCTCTTAATACTCGACTACAAATCCGTGACATTCGGCATGGCGTAATCCCTAAGTGATTTCTGTTCGTTCCCTGCCATGTTCACGGGTATTTCCTGGTCTGCCAGTTCTTCCTCCAAATGTATAACCTCACTAGTCAACCGCAATTTTTGGAACTTCCTTTCGATTTCGTCTATCTACGAAAATTTTTCCTTTTTAGCTCTCGATCTAGTGTGCGTACACTCACAAGAATTCCTGCCAATCCAAGAAGAAAAATAAGTAACGTTTAAATTAAGACCGAATTGATTATAACTAATATGAAATTAATATTAAAAACAATTCCCTGGCAGCGGCGCCAAAAACTTGTTGATGAATTTCGCAATCAATGAATACGTGCAAGTATACACGGTCAACAAGTAATAAAGTGATAGAGTAGAGTGTTGATCCCACAGAAAATTCTAATTAATAAATTCCAACTACTAGCACTATATCAACCCAATTTTATTTAAACAATGATAAATTATGATTTTCTGAAATATTGAAACTAAATTAAACAATTAAAGATATTACTCTAAAATAGACAAATAAATAAACTAAGATTTGAATGAATGATTTCCGATAAATAAGGATTAAGACTTCAATATCCCCAATTATGAACTATAATTCAATTATCCAACTATCCCAATTATTATGTCTACTGAATTGCTAACAGGAATTCTCAAATGCCAAAAGTCCTTTTCCAAGTAATCAATTGACTTCTATTTAATCCAGATTAATCTTGCTATATTTCTATGCAAAACAAGGGAATTAAACTCCTTCAATTCCAATTCCTTATGTGTTACATGCGGTGAACATATATTTCCATTCAATTCACAAACCTAATTATTCACTGTGCAAATAACTAAGTCACACGTTATCAAGCCCAGTTCTAACCCTAGAATTCCACTTTCAATTCCTTCTAGGGTAACAAGGTAATTATTGGCCAAATAATTAATCAACACATGCAAGGCAAGATAAACAATTCACTTCAACATAAATAATTAGAATAAATTGAATAACTAATTTATAGCCATAAAAGGTTCAATTGAAATGGGCCACTGATAGTTGTTGGTGGCCATTGTCTCTAACAACTGATATGCCTCATGAAAACTCTTAGACATGATGGCTCCCCGCTTCTTTGCATCAATATTTAGACCTCGTGGACGCTGCAAACCATCACAAAATATCCCTAATTGCATCCATCGCGGAATTCCATGATGAGGGCACTTACTTGAGCATATCCTTAAACCTTTCCCACGCCTCATATAACGATTCTGAATTAAATTGTGCGAAAGTATTAATATCGTTCCGTAATTTTGCCGACTTCGCTGGTGGAAAGAACTTAGCTAAATTTTTTTGAGCTAAGTCATCCCAAGTGGTGATTGAGCCAGGAGGCAAAGAGTGTAACCAACTTCGCGCTTTATCTTTTTCAAGGTAAACGGAACATTCTCAACCAGTAGCATCTTCCGATACATTGTTAAATTTGAAGGTGTCATAAACTTCCAAGAATCTCAAGATATGCTCATTAGGATCATCTATCGAATACCCCAAACCGACATGTATTCTCAGTAGCATCCGAATTGTTCCGGTTTTATCTCTAAATCGTTTCGCATTGATTGTCATTCTCTTAATACTGATCGCTAATTCGTGACATTCGCATGGCGTAATCCCTAAGTGATTTCGCTCGTTCCTCGCCATGTTCACGGGTATTTTCAGTCCGCCGGTTCTTCTTCCAAATGTATAACCTCACTAGTCAACCGCAATTTCCGAAACTTCCTTTCGATGTCGTCTGTATACAAAAAATTTTCCTTTTTAGCTCTCGATCTAGTGTGCGTACACTCACAAGAATTCCTGCCAATCCAAGAAGAAAGATATGTAACGTTTAAATTAAGACCGAATTGATTATAACTAATATGAAATTAAAATTAAAAAAAATTCCCTGGCAGCGGCGCCAAAAACTTGTTGATGAATTTCGCAATCAATGAATACGTGCAAGTATACACGGTCAACAAGTAATAAAGTGATAAAGTAGAGTGTTGATCCCACAGAGAATTCTAATTAATAAATTCCAACTACTAGCACTATATCAACCCAATTTTATTTAAACAATGATAATTATGATTTTTTGAAATATTGAAACTAAATTAAACAATTAAAGATATTACTCTAAAATAGACAAATAAATAAACTAAGATTTGAATGAATGATTTCCGATAAATAAGGATTAAGACTTCAATATCCCCAATTATGAACTATAATTCAATTATCCAACTATCCCAATTATTATGTCTACTGAATTGCTAACAGGAATTCTCAAATGCCAAAAGTCCTTTTCCAAGTAATCAATTGACTTCTATTTAATCCAGATTAATCTTGCTATATTCCTATGCAAAACAAGTGAATTAAACTCCTTCAATTCCAATTCTTTATGTGTTACATGCGGTGAACAAATATTTCCATTCAATTCACAAACCTAATTATTCACTGTGAAAATAACTAAGTCACACGTTATCAAGCCCAGTTCTAACCTAGAATTCCACTTTCAATTCCTTCTAGGGTAACAAGGTAATTATTGGCCAAATAATTAATCAACACATGCAAGGCAAGATAAACAATTCACTTCAACATAAATAATTAGAATAAATTGAATAACTAATTTATAGCCATTAAAGGTTCAATTGAAATGGGCCACTGATAGTTGTTGGTGGCCATTGTCTCTAACAACTGATATGCCTCATCAAAACTCTTTGACATGATCGCTCCCCCTGCTGCTGCATCAATACTAGACCTCGTAGACGCGTGCAAACCATCACAAAATATCCCTAATTGCATCCACTGCGGAATTCCATGATGAGGGCACTTACAGAGCATATCCTTAAACCTTTCCCACGCCTCATATAACGATTCTGAATTAAATTGTGCGAAAGTGTGAATATCGTTCCGTAATTTTGCCGACTTAGCTGGTGGGAAGAACTTAGCTAAAAATTTTTGAGCTAAGTCATCCCAAGTGGTGATTGAGCCAGGAGGCTAAGAGTGTAACCAACTTCGCGCTTTATCTTTCAAGGTAAACGGGAACATTCTCAACCTTGTAGCATCTTCCGATACATTGTTAAATTTGAAGGTGCCACAAACTTCCAAGAAACTCAAGATATGCTCATTAGGATCATCTATCGAATTACCTCCAAACTGACATGTATTCTGTAGCATCTGAATTGTTCCTGGTTTTATCTCGAAACTGTTCGCATTGATTGCCGTCCTCTTAATACTCGACTGCAAATCCGTGACATTCGACATGGCGTAATCCCTAAGTGATTTCTGTTCGTTCCCTGCCATGTTCACGGGTATTTCCTGGTCTGCCAGTTCTTCCTCCAAATGTATAACCTCACTAGTCAACCGCAATTTTTGGAACTTCCTTTCGATTTCGTCTATCTACGAAAAATTTTCCTTTTTAGCTCTCGATCTAGTGTGCGTACACTCACAAGAATTCCTGCCAATCCAAGAAGAAAAATAAGTAACGTTTAAATTAAGACCGAATTGATTATAACTAATATGAAATTAATATTAAAACAATTCCTCGCAAACAAGGCCAAAAAACTTGTTGATGAATTTCATAATCAATGAATACGCAAGTATATACTACGATCAACAAGTAATAAAGTGATAGAGTAGAGTGTTGATCCCCAGAGAATTCTAATTAATAAATTCCAACTACTAGCACTATATCAACCCAATTTTATTTAAACAATGATAAATTATGATTTTCTGAAATATTGAAACTAAATTAAACAATTAAAGATATTACTCTAAAATAGACAAATAAATAAACTAAGATTTGAATGAATGATTTTCGATAAATAAGGATTAAGACTTCAATATCCCCAATTATGAACTATAATTCAATTATCCAATTATCCCAATTATTATGTCTACTGAATTGCTAACAAGAATTCTCAAATGCCAAAAGTCCTTTTCCAAGTAATCAATTGACTTCTATTTAATCCAGATTAATCTTGCTATATTCCTATGCAAAACAAGTGAATTAAACTCCTTCAATTCCAACTCCTTATGTGTTACATGCGGTGAACAGATATTTCCATTCAATTCACAAACCTAATTATTCACTGTGCAAATAACTAAGTCACACGTTATCAAGCCCAGTTCTAACCCTAGAATTCCACTTTCAATTCCTTCTAGGGTAACAAGGTAATTATTGGCCAAATAATTAATCAACACATGCAAGGCAAGATAAACAATTTACTTCAACATAAATAATTAGAATAAATTGAATAACTAATTTATAGCCATAAAAGGTTCAATTGAAATGGGCCACTGATAGTTGTTGGTGGCCATTGTCTCTAACAACTGATATGCCTCATCAAAACTCTTAGACATGATCGCTCCCCCTTCTGCTGCATCAATACTAGACCCGCGTGCAAACCATCACAAAATATCCCTAATTGCATCCACTACAGAATTCCATGATGAGGGCACTTACGGAGCATATCTTTAAACCTTTCCCACGCCTCATATAACGATTCTGAATTAAATTGTGTGAAAGTGTGAATATCGTTCCGTAATTTTGCCGATTTCGCTGGTGGGAAGAACTTAGCTAAATTTTTTTGAGCTAAGTCATCCCAAGTGGTGATTGAGCCAGGAGGCAAAGAGTGTAACCAACTTCGCGCTTTATCTTTCAAGGTAAACGGGAACATTCCCAACCTTGTAGCATCTTCCGATACATTGTTAAATTTGAAGGTGTCGCAAACTTCCAAAAAACTCAAGATATGCTCATTAGGATCATCTATCGAATTACCCCCAAATGACATGTATTCTCAGAAAGCATCCGAATTATTCGGTTTATCTCTCAAAGCTGTTTGTATTGATTCTTTGTCCTCTTAATACTTTCTGATTGAATCCGTGACATTCGGCATGGCGTAATCCATAAGTGATTTCTGTTCATTCCCTGCCATGTTCACGGGTATTTCCTGGTCTGCCAGTTCTTCTTCCAAATGTATAACCTCACTAGTCAACCGCAATTTTTGAACTTCTTTCGATTTAGCTCATTTTACAAAAATGTTCCTTTTTAGCTCCCGATCTAGTGTGCGTACACTCACAAGAATTCCTGCCAATCCAAGAAGAAAAATAAGTAACGTTTAAATTAAGACCGAATTGATTATAACTAATATGAAATTAATATTAAAAAAAATTCTCCGGCAGCGGCGCCAAAAACTTGTTGATGAATTTCGCAATCAATGAATACGCAAGTATACACTAATCAACAAGTAATAAAGTGATAAAGTAGAGTGTTGATCCCACAGAGAATTCTAATTAATAAATTCCAACTACTAGCACTATATCAACCCAATTTTATTTAAACAATGATAATTATGATTTTCTGAAATATTGAAACTAAATTAAACAATTAAAGATATTACTCTAAAATAGACAAATAAATGAACTAAGATTTGAATGAATGATTTCCGATAAATAAGGACTAAGACTTCAATATCCCCAATTATGAACTATAATTCAATTATCCAACTATCCCAATTATTATGTCTACTGAATTGATAACATGAATTCTCAAAAGCCAAAAGTCCTTTTCCAAGTAATCAATTGACTTCTATTTAATCCAGATTAATCTTGATATATTCCCTTGCAAAATAAGTGAATTAAACTCCTTCAATTCCAATTCTTTATGTGTTACATGCGGTGAACAAATATTTTCATTCAATTCACAAACCTAATTATTCACTGTGAAAATAACTAAGTTACACGTTATCAAGCCCGATTAACCCTAGATTCCCTTTCAATTCCTTCTAGGGTAACAAGGTAATTATTGGCCAAATAATTAATCAACACATGCAAGGCAAGATAAACAATTCACTTCAACATAAATAATTAGAATAAATTGAATAACTAATTTATAGCCATAAAAGGTTCAATTGAAATGGGCCACTGATAGTTGTTGGTGGCCATTGTCTCTAACAACTGATATGCCTCATCAAAACTCTTTGACATGCTCGCTCCCCCTGCTGCTGCATCAATACTAGACCTCGTGGACACGTGCAAACCATCACAAAATATCCCTAATTGCATCCACTGCGGAATTCCATGATGAGGGCACTTACGGAGCATATCCTTAAACCTTTCCCACGACTCATATAACGATTCTGAATTAAATTGTGTGAAAGTGTGAATATCATTCCGTAATTTTGCCGACTTCGCTGGTGGGAAGAACTTAGCTAAAATTTTTTTAGCTAAGTCATCCCAAGTGGTGATTGAGCCAGCAGGCAAAGAGTGTAACCAATTTCGCGCTTTATCTTTCAAGGTAAACGGGAACATTCTCAACCTTGTAGCATCTTCAGATACATTGTTAAATTTAAAGGTGTCGCAAACTTCCAAGAAACTCAAGATATGCTCATTAGGATCATCTATCGAATTACCCCCAAACTGACATGTATTCTATAGCATCTGAATTGTTCCCGGTTTTATCTCGAAACTGTTCGCATTGATTGCCGTCCTCTTAATACTCGACTGCAAATCCGTGATATTCAGCATGGCGTAATCTCTAAGTGATTTCTGTTCGTTCCCTGCCATGTTCACGGGTATTTCCTGGTTTGCCAGTTCTTCTTCCAAATGTATAACCTCACTAGTCAACCGCAATTTTCGGAACTTCATTTCGATTTCTTCTGTATACGAAAAATGTTCCTTTTTAGCTCTCGATCTAGTGTGCGTACACTCACAAGAATTCCTGCCAATCCAAGAAGAAAAATAAGTAACGTTTAAATTAAGACCGAATTGATTATAATTAATATGAAATTAATATTAAAAAAATTCACTAAATAAGCGCCAAAAAACTTGTTGATGAATTTATGTAATCAATGAATACGCAAGTATACACTATCAACAAGTAATAAAGTGATAAAGTAGAGTGTTGATCCCACGGAAAATTCTAATTAATAAATTCCAACTACTAGCACTATATCAACCCAATTTTATTTAAACAATGATAAATTATGATTTTCTAAAATATTGAAACTAAATTAAACAATTAAAGATATTACTCTAAAATAGACAAATAAATAAACTAAGATTTGAATGAATGATTTCTGATAAATAAGGATTAAGACTTCAATATCCCCAATTATGAACTATAATTCAATTATCCAACTATCCCAATTATTATGTCTACTGAATTGCTAACAGGAATTCTCAAAAGCCAAAAGTCCTTTTCCAAGTAATCAATTAACTTCTATTTAATCCAGATTAATCTTGCTATATTCCTATGCAAAATAAGTGAATTAAACTCCTTCAATTCCAATTCCTTATGTGTTACATGCGGTGAACAGATATTTCCATTCAATTCACAAACCTAATTATTCACTGTGCAAATAACTAAGTCACACGTTATCATGCCCAGTTCTAACCCTAGAATTCCACTTTCAATTCCTTCTAGGGTAACAAGGTAATTATTGGCCAAATAATTAATCAATACATGCAAGGCAAGATAAACAATTCACTTCAACATAAATAATTAGAATAAATTGAATAACTAATTTATAGCCATTAAAGGTTCAATTGAAATGGGCCACTGATAGTTATTGGTGGCCATTGTCTCTAACAACTGATATGCCTCATCAAAACTCTTAGACATGATGGCTCCCCCTGCTACTGCATCAATACTAGACCTCGTGGACGCGTGCAAACCATCACAAAATATCCCTAATTGCATCCATTGCGGAATTCCATGATGAGGGCACTTACGGAGCATATCCTTAAACCTTTCCCACGCCTCATATAACGATTCTGAATTAAATTGTGCGAAAGTGTTAATATCGTTCCGTAATTTTGCCGACTTCGCTGGTGGGAAGAACTTAGCTAAATTTTTTTGAGCTAAGTCATCCCAAGTGGTGATTGAGCCAGGAGGCAAAGAGTGTAACCAATTTCGCGCTTTATCTTTCAAGGTAAACGGGAACATTCCCAACCTTGTAGCATCTTCCGATACATTGTTAAATTTGAAGGTGTCGCAAACTTCTAAAAAACTCAAGATATGCTCATTAGGATCATCTATCGAATTACCCCCAAACTGACATGTATTCTGTAGCATTTGAATTGTTCCCGGTTTTATCTCGAAACTGTTTGCATTGATTGCCGTCCTCTTAATACTCGATTACAAATCCGTGACATTCGGCATGGCGTAATCCATAAGTGATTTCTGTTCATTCCCTGCCATGTTCACGGGTATTTCCTGGTCTGCCAGTTCTTCTTCCAAATGTATAACCTCACTAGTCAACCGCAATTTTCGGAACTTCCTTTCGATTTCGTATGTTTACAAAAAATGTTCCTTTTTAGCTCTCGATCTAGTGTGCGTACACTCACAAGAATTCCTGCCAATCCAAGAAGAAAATCAGTAACGTTTAAATTAAGACCGAATTGATTATAACTAATATGAAATTAATATTAAAAAAAATTCCCCGGCAGCGGCGCCAAAAACTTGTTGATGAATTTCGCAATCAATGAATACGTGCAAGTATACACGGTCAACAAGTAATAAAGTGATAAAAAGAGAGTGTTGATCCCCATGAAAATTCTAATTAATAAATTCCAACTACTAGCACTATATCAACCCAATTTTATTTAAACAATGATAAATTATGATTTTCTGAAATATTGAAACTAAATTAAACAATTAAAGATATTACTCTAAAATAGACAAATAAATAAACTAAGGTTTGAATGAATGATTTCGATAAATAAGGATTAAGACTTCAATATCCCCAATTATGAACTATAATTCAATTATCCAACTATCCCAATTATTATGTCTATTGAATTGCTAACAGGAATTCTCAAATGCCAAAAGTCCTTTTCCAAGTAATCAATTAACTTCTATTTAATCCAGATTAATCTTGCTATATTCCTATGCAAAACAAGTGAATTAAACTCCTTCAATTCCAATTCCTTATGTGTTACATGCGGTGAACATATATTTCCATTCAATTCACAAACTTAATTATTCACTGTGCAAATAACTAAGTCACACGTTATCAAGCTCAGCTTCTAACCCTAGAATTCCACTTTCAATTCCTTCAGGTAACAAGGTAATTATTGGCCAAATAATTAATCAACACATGCAAGGCAAGATAAACAATTCACTTCAACATAAATAATTAGAATAAATTGAATAACTAATTTATAGCCATAAAAGGTTCAATTGAAATGGGCCGGCGATAGTTGTTGGTGGCCATTGTCTCTAACAACCGATATGCCTCATCAAAACTCTTAGACATGATCGCACTTCTAACTGCTTTGCATCAATACTAGACCTCGTGGATGCGTGCAAACCATCACAAAATATCCCTAATTGCATCAACTGCGGAATTCCATGATGAGGGCACTTACGGAGCATATCTTTAAACCTTTCCCACGCCTCATATAACGATTCTGAATTAAATTGTGCGAACGTGTTAATATCGTTCCGTAATTTTGCCAACTTCGCTGGTGGGAAGAACTTAGCTAAATTTTTTTGAGCTAAGTCATCCCAAGTGGTGATTGAGCCAGGAGGCAAAGAGTGTAACCAACTTTGCGCTTTATCTTTCAAGGTAAACGAGAGCATTCTCAACCTTGTAGCATCTTCAGATACATTATTAAATTTGAAGGTGTCGCAAACTTCCAAGAAACTCAAGATATGCTCATTATGATCATCTATCGAATTACCCCCAAACTGACATGTATTTAGTAGCATCTGAATTGTTCTAGGTTTTATCTCTAAACTGTTCGCATTGATTGCCGTCCTCTTAATACTCGACTGCAAATTCGTGACATTCGGCATTGCGTAATCCCTAAGTGATTTCTGTTCGTTCCTTGCCATGTTCACGGGTATTTCCTGGTCTGCCAGTTCTTCTTCCAAATGTATAACCTCACTAGTCAACCGCAATTTCCGGAACTTCCTTTCGATGTCGTCTGTATACAAAAAATTTTCCTTTTTAGCTCTCGATCTAGTGTGCGTACACTCACAAGAATTCCTGCCAATCCAAGAAGAAAAATATGTAACGTTTAAATTAAGACCGAATTAATTATAACTAATATGAAATTAATATTAAAAAAAATTCCCGGTAATGCGCGTAAAAACTTGTTGATGAATTTCGCAATCAATGAATACGTGTAAGTATACACGGTCAACAAGTAATAAAGTGATAAAGTAGAGTGTTGATCCCACAGAGAATTCTAATTAATAAATTCCAACTACTAGCACTATATCAACCCAATTTTATTTAAACAATGATAATTATGATTTTCTGAAATATTGAAACTAAATTAAACAATTAAAGATATTACTCTAAAATAGACAAATAAATAAACTAAGATTTGAATGAATGATTTCCGATAAATAAGGATTAAGACTTCAATATCCCCAATTATGAACTATAATTCAATTATCCAACTATCCCAATTATTATGTCTACTGAATTGCTAACAGGAATTCTCAAAAGCCAAAAGTCCTTTTCCAAGTAATCAATTGACTTCTATTTAATCCAGATTAATCTTGATATATTCCCTTGAAAACAAGTGAATTAAACTCCTTCAATTCCAATTCTTTATGTGTTACATGCGGTGAACAAATATTTTCATTCAATTCACAAACCTAATTATTCACTGTGAAAATAACTAAGTTACACGTTATCAAGCCCAGTTCTAACCCTAGGATTCCACTTTCAATTCCTTCTAGGGTAACAAGGTAATTATTGGCCAAATAATTAATCAACACATGCAAGGCAAGATAAACAATTCACTTCAACATAAATAATTAGAATAAATTGAATAACTAATTTATAGCCATAAAAGGTTCAATTGAAATGGGCCACTGATAGTTGTTGGTGGCCATTGTCTCTAACAACTGATATGCCTCATCAAAACTCTTTGACATGATCGCTCCCCTCTCACAAGATCAATACTAGACCTCGTGGACACGCAAACCATCACAAAATATCCCTAATTGCATCCATCATGCGAATTCCATGATGAGGGCACTTTACGGAGTATATCCTTAAACCTTTCCCACGACTCATATAACGATTCTGAATTAAATTGTGTGAAAGTGTGAATATCATTCCAGATTTTGCCGACTTCATTTGATGCGAAGAACTTAGCTAAAATTTTTTAGCTAAGTCATCCCAAGTGGTGATTGAGCGGTGAGCAAAGAGTGTAACCAACTTCACGCTTTATCTTTCAAGGTAAACGGAACATTCTCAACCTCAGAAAGCATCTTCAGATACATTGTTAAATTTAAAGGTGTCATAAACTTCCAAGAAACTCAAGATATGCTCATTAGGATCATCTATCGAATTACCCCAAACCGACATGTATTCTATAGCATCTGAATTGTTCCCGGTTTTATCTCGAAACTGTTCGCATTGATTCGATCCTCTTAATACTCATCGCAAATCCGTGATATTCATGCGTGGCGTAATCTCTAAGTGATTTTACATTCGTTCCTCGCCATGTTCACGGGTATTTCTGGTTTGCCAGTTCTTCTTCCAAATGTATAACCTCACTAGTCAACCGCAATTTTCGGAACTTCATTTCGATTTCGTCTGTATACGAAAAATGTTCCTTTTTAGCTCTCGATCTAGTGTACGTACACTCACAAGAATTCCTGCCAATCCAAGAAGAAAAATAAGTAACGTTTAAATTAAGACCGAATTGATTATAATTAATATGAAATTAATATTAAAAAAAATTCCCCGGCAACGGCGCCAAAAACTTGTTGATGAATTTCGCAATCAATGAATACGTGCAAGTATACACGGTCAACAAGTAATAAAGTGATAAAGTAGAGTGTTGATCCCACAGAAAATTCTAATTAATAAATTCCAACTACTAGCACTATATCAACCCAATTTTATTTAAACAATGATAAATTATGATTTTCTAAAATATTGAAACTAAATTAAACAATTAAAGATATTACTCTAAAATAGACAAATAAATAAACTAAGATTTGAATGAATGATTTCCGATAAATAAGGATTAAGACTTCAATATCCCCAATTATGAACTATAATTCAATTATCCAACTATCCCAATTATTATGTCTACTGAATTGCTAACAGGAATTCTCAAATGCCAAAAGTCCTTTTCCAAGTAATCAATTGACTTCTATTTAATCCCATTAATCTTGCTATATTCTATGCAAAATAAGTGAATTAAACTCCTTCAATTCCAATTCCTTATGTGTTACATGCGGTGAATGATATTTCCATTCAATTCACAAACCTAATTATTCACTGTGCAAATAACTAAGTCACACGTTATCATGCCCAGTTCTAACCCTAGAATTCCACTTTCAATTCCTTCTAGGGTAACAAGGTAATTATTGGCCAAATAATTAATCAATACATGCAAGGCAAGATAAACAATTCACTTCAACATAAATAATTAGAATAAATTGAATAACTAATTTATAGCCATTAAAGGTTCAATTGAAATGGGCCACTGATAGTTATTGGTGGCCATTGTCTCTAACAACTGATATGCCTCATCAAAACTCTTAGACATGATCGCACCCCCTGCTGCTGCATCAATACTAGACCTCGTGGACGCGTGCAAACCATCACAAAATATCCCTAATTGCATCCATTGCGGAATTCCATGATGAGGGCACTTACGGAGCATATCCTTAAACCTTTCCCACGCCTCATATAACGATTCTGAATTAAATTGTGCGAAAGTGTTAATATCGTTCCGTAATTTTCCCGACTTCGCTGGTGGGAAGAACTTAGCTAAATTTTTTTGATCTAAGTCATCCCAAGTGGTGATTGAGCCAGGAGGCAAAGAGTGTAACCAATTTCGCGCTTTATCTTTCAAGGTAAACCGGAACATTCTTAACCTTGTAGCATCTTCCGATACATTGTTAAATTTGAAGGTGTCGCAAACTTCCAAGAAACTCAAGATATGGTCATTAGGATAATCTATCGAATTACCCCCAAACTGACATGTATTCTGTAGCATCTGAATTGTTCCCGGTTTTATCTCGAAACTGTTCGCATTGATTGTCGTCCTCTTAATACTCGACTTAATAATACTGATCGCAAATCCGTGACATTCGGCATGGCGTAATCCCTAAGTGATTTCTGTTCGTTCCCTGCCATGTTCACGGGTATTTCCTGGTCTGCCAGTTCTGCTTCCAAATGTATAACCTCACTAGTTAACTGCAATTTTCTGAACTTCCTTTCGATGTCGCTCAGATATCACGGAAAATATTCCTTTTTAGCTCTCGATCTAGTGTGCGTACACTCACAAGAATTCCTGCCAATCCAAGAAGAAAAATATGTAACGTTTAAATTAAGACCGAATTGATTATAACTAATATGAAATTAATATTAAAAAAAATTCCCCGACAGCGGCGCCAAAAACTTGTTGATGAATTTCACAATCAATGAATACGTGCAAGTATACACGGTCAACAAGTAATAAAGTGATAAAGTAGAGTGTTGATCCCACAGAGAATTCTAATTAATAAATTCCAACTACTAGCACTATATCAACCCAATTTTATTTAAACAATGATAAATTATGATTTTCTGAAATATTGAAACTAAATTAAACAATTAAAGATATTACTCTAAAATAGACAAATAAATAAACTAAGATTTGAATGAATGATTTCTGATAAATAAGGATTAAGACTTCAATATCCCCAATTATGAACTATAATTCAATTATCCAACTATCCCAATTATTATGTCTACTGAATTACTAATAGGAATTCTCAAATGCCAAAAGTCCTTTTCCAAGTAATCAATTGACTTCTATTTAATCCAGATTAATCTTGCTATATTCCTATGCAAAACAAGTGAATTAAACTCCTTCAATTCTAATTCTTTATGTGTTACATGCGGTGAACAAATATTTCCATTCAATTCACAAACCTAATTATTCACTGTGCAAATAACTAAGTCACACGTTATCAAGCCCAGTTCTAACCCTAGAATTCCACTTTCAATTCCTTCTAGGGTAACAAGGTAATTATTGGCCAAATAATTAATCAACACATGCAAGGCAAGATAAACAATTCACTTCAACATAAATAATTAGAATAAATTGAATAACTAATTTATAGCCATAAAAGGTTCAATTGAAATGGGCCACTGATAGTTGTTGGTGGCCATTGACTCTAACAACTGATATGCCTCATCAAAACTCTTAGACATGATGGCTCCCCCTGCTGCTACATCAATATTAGACCTCGTGGACGCGTGCAAACCATCACAAAATATCCCTAATTGCATCCACTGCGGAATTCCATGATGAGGGCACTTACGGAGCATATCCTAAAACGTTTCCCACGCCTCATATAACGATTCTGAATTAAATTGTTTGAAAGTGTGAATATCGTTCCGTAATTTTGCCGACCTAGCTGGTGGGAAGAACTTAGCTAAAAATTTTTGAGCTAAGTCATCCCAGTGGTGATTGAGCCAGGAGGCTAAGAGTGTAACCAACTTCGCGCTTTATCTTTCAAGGTAAACGGGAACATTCTCAACCTTGTAGCATCTTCCGATACATTGTTAAATTTGAAGGTGCCGCAAACTTCCAAGAAACTCAATATGCTCATTAGGATCATCTATCGAATTACCCCCAAACTGACATGTATTCTGTAGCATCTGAATTGTTCCCGGTTTTATCTCGAAACTGTTCGCATTGATTGTCGTCCTCTTAATACTCGACTTAATACTCGACTGCAAATCCGTGACATTCGGCATGGCGTAATCCCTAAGTGATTTCTGTTCGTTCCCTGCCATGTTCACGGGTATTTCCTGGTCTGCCAGTTCTGCTTCCAAATGTATAACCTCACTAGTTAACTGCAATTTTCGGAACTTCCTTTCGATGTCGTCTGTATACGGAAAATATTCCTTTTTAGCTCTCGATC
Organism: Panax ginseng; assembly: GCA_020205605.1. NCBI lineage: Eukaryota > Viridiplantae > Streptophyta > Magnoliopsida > Apiales > Araliaceae > Panax > Panax ginseng. The sequence goes on along the minus strand of CM035146.1, from coordinate 85,685,430 downwards.
TAGTGTGCGTACACTCACAAGAATTCCTGCCAATCCAAGAAGAAAAATATGTAATGTTTAAATTAAGACCGAATTGATTATAACTAATATGAAATTAATATTAAAAAAAATTCCCCGACAGCGGCGCCAAAAACTTGTTGATGAATTTCACAATCAATGAATACGTGCAAGTATACACGGTCAACAAGTAATAAAGTGATAAAGTAGAGTGTTGATCCCACAGAGAATTCTAATTAATAAATTCCAACTACTAGCACTATATCAACCCAATTTTATTTAAACAATGATAAATTATGATTTTCTGAAATATTGAAACTAAATTAAACAATTAAAGATATTACTCTAAAATAGACAAATAAATAAACTAAGATTTGAATGAATGATTTCTGATAAATAAGGATTAAGACTTCAATATCCCCAATTATGAACTATAATTCAATTATCCAACTATCCCAATTATTATGTCTATTGAATTACTAATAGGAATTCTCAAATGCCAAAAGTCCTTTTCAAGTAATCAATTGACTTCTATTTAATCCAGATTAATCTTGCTATATTCCTATGCAAAACAAGTGAATTAAACTCCTTTAATTCTAATTCTTTATGTGTTACATGCGGTGAACAAATATTTCCATTCAATTCACAAACCTAATTATTCACTGTGCAAATAACTAAGTCACACGTTATCAAGCCCAGTTCTAACCCTAGAATTCCACTTTCAATTCTTTCTGGGTAACAAGGTAATTATTGGCCAAATAATTAATCAACACATGCAAGGCAAGATAAACAATTCACTTCAACATAAATAATTAGAATAAATTGAATAACTAATTTATAGCCATAAAAGGTTCAATTGAAATGGGCCACCGATGAGTTGTTGGTGGCCATTGACTCTAACAACCGATATGCCTCATCAAAACTCTTAGACATGATGGCTCCCCCTGCTTGCTACATCAATATTAGACCTCGTGGACGCGTGCAAACCATCACAAAATATCCCTAATTGCATCCATCATGAATTCCATGATGAGGGCACTTACGGAGCATATCCTAAAAACGTTTCCCACGCCTCATATAGCGATTCGAATTAAATTGTTTGAAAGTGTGAATATCGTTCAAAGTAATTTTGCCGACCTAGGTGGTGGGAAGAACTTAGCTAAAATTTTGAGCTAAGTCATCCAGTGGTGATTGAGCGAGCCAGAGGCTAAGAGTGTAACCAAACCGGCGCTTTATCTTTCAAGGTAAACGGGAACATTCTCAACCTTGTAGCATCTTCCGATACATTGTTAAATTTGAAGGTGCCGCAAACTTCCAAGAAACTCAATATGCTCATTAGGATCATCTATCGAATTACCCCCAAACTGACATGTATTCTGTAGCATCTAAATTGTTCCCGGTTTTATCTCGAAACTGTTCGCATTGATTGTCGTCCTCTTAATACTCGACTGCAAATCCGTGACATTCGGCATGGCGTAATCCCTAAGTGATTTCTGTTCGTTCCCTGCCATGTTCACGGGTATTTCCTGGTCTGCCAGTTCTTCTTCCAAATGTATAACCTCACTAGTCAACCGCAATTTCCGGAACTTCCTTTCGATGTCGTCTGTATACGGAAAATATTCCTTTTTAGCTCTCGATCTAGTGTGCGTACACTCACAAGAATTCCTGCCAATCCAAGAAGAAAAATAAGTAACGTTTAAATTAAGACCGAATTAATTATAACTAATATGAAATTAATATTTAAAAAAATTCCCCGATAGCGGCGCCAAAAACTTGTTGATGAATTTCATGAATCAATGAATACGCATGCAAAGTATACACTATTCAACAAGTAATAAAGTGATAAAGTAGAGTGTTGATCCCACAGAGAATTCTAATTAATAAATTCCAACTACTAGCACTATATCAACCCAATTTTATTTAAAAAATGATAAATTATGATTTTCTGAAATATTGAAACTAAATTAAATAATTAAAGATATTACACTAAAATAGACAAATAAATAAACTAAGATTTGAATGAATGATTTCCGATAAATAAGGATTAAGACTTCAATATCCCCAATTATGAACTATAATTCAATTATTCAACTATCTCAATTATTATGTCTACTGAATTGCTAACATGAATTCTCAAATGCCAAAAGTCCTTTTCCAAGTAATCAATTAACTTCTATTTAATCCAGATTAATCTTGCTATATTCCTATGCAAAACAAGTGAATTAAACTCCTTCAATTCCAATTCCTTATGTGTTACATGCGGTGAACAGATATTTCCATTCAATTCATTAAACCTAATTATTCCTTTCATGCAAATAACTAAGTCACACGTTATCAAGCCCGATTCTAACCCTAGAATTCCTCTTTCAATTCCTTCTAGGGTAACAAGGTAATTATTGGCCAAATAATTAATCAACACATGCAAGGCAAGATAAACAATTTACTTCAACATAAATAATTAGAATAAATTGAATAACTAATTTATAGCCATAAAAGGTTCAATTGAAATCTTAATTAAAGAATTAGTTCATAACGGAAATAAAACCCAATAATCGTTTGCAAATAATCCTTAAAGAATTACAAATTGAACATAAGGAGAAGAAGAAGAAACTCTTGAGCCAATCCTTAGTCTTCAAAATAATCCTTTGTGTAGCCTCCAATGATGAATGATAATCCTCCTTAGAATTCAGCAACATAAGCCTTATATAACCTCCACCAAATCCTAGTCCAAATCAACTTCTCTAATCTTCAATTGAGCAGTCAAACCCTTGGTCAACGCGCGTCTTCGGTCAATAGAAATCATGACCCGGTACTTCCATTACTGGATTAATATTGAATTCGGTAGCCGCTAGAGGCAAAAAATGTCAATCATGCCCTGTTTTAGCCCAAATGCTCCCAAATGTTCCTACAGCTCCCAAACCTACTATAGGACACTAAACACAATAAAAACGCTATGAAAAGACTCGAGAATACACAAATCTAAGCCCAAGTATACCCAAGTCATGGGTATATTACCCAATCGTCAAATACCCCCAAACTTAAATCGTTGCGTGTCCTCAAGCAACAAAACACTAACAACACAAAGTAATATGAAAACGACAAACCATGCAAATGTAAACTAACTAAATGATCTTAATTCCAGCAATCCAATAACTCACGTATATCCATAGGCCTCAGAAAAATCACAAAAACATGCTAATACAACATGTTAAAGCAGATTAATAATATTCCAACAATCAATGAATCTAAATCTGTTATTACTGATATTGTGAGTGTGTGTTCAATAACCATGCTATCCAATGAACAACAAAATATGAAAGATAAAAGCTTTCTTAATAGGCATCATACAGTTTCAACTCAAGAACTCGTCAAATAAACTTGCTTCAACTGAAATTAAACAATTACCAAAATTCAAGAGTCAAAATGGAATACTTATGCTTTTCTTTTTTCTTTTTTTTATAACGGGGGCTTTTTGCACTTTTCCCGCTTTATTTGTATTTTTTATTTATATATATTTTTTGTCATGACTATGCATTGTCTTATTCCCTTAGGCTTTTCAGTGCTACCTTAACGAGCTTTCGACCAACGACTCCCAAGCCATTAAGACCTTAGGGCGCTAGGTGTAAAGACAATCCCCTCGGGCTTACTTACTCAAGTAACAAAGGCCACAAAACTAGACAAGCATACCACGGTATTTTTTTTAGCTTATGTATTCCAAATATTTTTCCCCCAAACTTGAGTTTATGTCTAAATTCAGTCTTCTCTAGCTATTCAAATTGTCCCTTTATTTCACTAGCAATCATCCTTTAGAACTCTATTATCTATCCATTTAAACTATCATAGCCAACATGGTCATTTTTCAAAACGTGCTATCCTTATAATATCAGTGTCAAACATATAAAGATTTAAATCATGTCAAGAAAATCATCTCACTAGCTCAACAATCCTTACTAGACTTGTTCATGCAAATTTAAATTCCTCATTGGCCCCCAAACATACATGCTATCAAACGCTGGAATTATCATGCAATCCTAAATGCAATGTTTAACTAACAATAACAATCCAAATCCACAAACTAATAACAAACTACAACTTAGAAATAAAAATTAACTACCCCCAAACTAATCTAGAGCAATGTCCTCATGCGAAAAATATAACAAAATAAAATAGAGGACTTCCCTGATAAGCTTATTCCTCGGGTGGGGCATCCTCATCCTCGCTCATCTCTTGATCGGAAGGGGGAAACACTGGCAGAATAGGAGCAGTAGGGAAGTGGCTAAGGTGAACGCCCGAATGTAATTGGACGGTCAGTGCATTCTGTGCAACAAATTGGTCAACTAAGAATTTTTAAATCACGTCTTGACGTTCAGACAAGTGTACATTCTTGGACTCCATGTTGTAAAACCAGCTGTCTATTTCCCGCTGGACAGCTTCGGGAACCACACCATGATGAGCGGCTGACGAAGGACCATAAGTAGGTGGAGCCTGCGGTGGTGGAGCTTGAGAAGCTTCAACTTGGGGAATTATGAAACCCAGTCCCCTAGGGTAATTTGCCCCACCTGTCCACACTTTATACCTGCTGATCAACTTGTGGTCCAACACGGGCATAGGCGTTTGAATCATCTCATCCGATTTCCATTTCACCCCAAACTTGGCACATAGAACACAAATTAACGATGGATGGGGTAAACCTCCTGTGGTTCCTCCTCGAGATGCTCGAAGAATGGACTGCTAGATCACGTGACCGACATCTATTTGCAAGCCTTGAATAATGGAATATAGCAGTACCGCCCTCTCTTTGGTGACATGACTCACATGTGTGCATGGCATAAGTTTGGCGCAAATAAAGGCATACCACGCCTTCCCATATAAACTGAGGTGATAATGTGGGAAGGTCATGCTGCCACGTTCATGCACTGTCCATGTGGTGCCCGGTTGGCAAAGCTCACATATTATTTTCTCATAGTTTGGACCTTGACTTAGAAGACCGGCATACTCATCGTTAAGCTCCTCCAAATCCATGTGATAGCACCCATTTATGTCCTCTTCTCCGATTGCCATGGTTTTTCCCCTCATAAATACTTCATAGTGATTATGTTCTGAAAAGTTGGCATAAAATTCTTTCACGACTACAATCACTGCCGGGTCAGGTTGTTCGGTTAAGGAAAACCAATTTCTCTCAGCAATCATTACCGCTATTTCCCCATCCTTTGATTGATTGGATCTTAAACCACGTTCGAGGATGAGAGAGCGGGTTGCCATCTTATTGTAGCGATCTTGAGTACGGCACTCACAAACCGATTTGCTATCGAATTTCTACGTAATGAGGCGGAACTGACTTTTCACAAGCGTTGACGCTTTGATGCCATTATCAAATTCTGCAAAATTTTGCATTACTAAGTATTAGAATTGGGCATAACGCACAGGTGAACATATGGCCCAATAGCACTACCCCCAAACTCTTCAATTGATTGCATGCTATGTGTAAGGGATGGGGGTGTGGGGAAACACATAAGTTCATGGGTAGTGAAAGAGTGATCAAGCATATGTATTCTCCATTTGATGAACAACATTGAGTAAATCCACACAAGTTACACCCAAGAAAGACGTTATGTAAAGCAGTATGACACATCAAAATCGTTTTCACCCCCCACAATAGTGATATATATGTGTGACTCAGGCATATGTGTGAGCAGGGGGTTATGTGTGAATTGGACCATAATTATTGACTCAGGCAAATTATCAAACACCTTATGGGTAATTGACAAATTGCTTAGGTTCACCACTAAGTTTCTATCAATTCAAAACCTTTAGCATGCACTTCTCATATAGGCATGATATCTCAATCCAAAGTGGAACACCATCGAACATGATTCACACACATGCCATATTCGACATTCCAAATCATAATCAAAATTTGCACCATGGATGTAAGAGAAAGTGGTTTAAGATGAAGATTGATACCATTCTCGCAATATGGATCCACACAAAATTGAATGTAATATGGTACATACCTTTGAATTAGAGACAGAAGACTACAAGTTTTTTACAAGTTGAAGATCGAAATTGGAGATGTAGACCAGCGTTAGATAGGAATGAGTAGTATATAAAACAAACCTAATGGACAGTTACCATCTGCACATAGTGCGTGTGAAGTGGTGGAAATGTGGGGGCAAAGTTGAAAGGAGAGTTATTAAACAACAAAATATGTAACCGCTCAGCATTTAAGCCCCTGAAGGAATCTCGACTTAACCTCTCGCCACGGGTATTGAGTTTTATCTCGTGTATATGGCCACGGGCGCCTGGTCCAAGATTTCACGTTACGCCTCCAGCCGCCGGGCTGGTTTTTGTTTATTGCTTGTTGGCACGGGCGCTGAGTTGGAGCTATGGACTCTGCCTTGCAGAGCCGAGGCGTTGGGATCCTATGTTAATGGGCGTAGGGGCTTATACTGTAAGTTGGTTTCGCCTTGGCAAGGCAAGTCTTGAACTTCGGCATGAATGGTCGCACTCTCATCGTGTTCAAAGCTTTGGACATCCTTCCTAAAAGCAAGAATTACCTGAAGACTGTTATGCTCAAATATATGCTAGCAACTCCAATAAAAATGAAATACAATATAAGAACAAAAATTTGGAATGAATAAAAATAAAATAAAATAAAATAGAATAAAATTTGGGTTGCCTCCCTATAGCGCTTGGTTTATAGTTGGCAGCCCGACTTTTCGGTGTTGCTCAGTCGGTTGTTGGATCGGAGAGGTACATGACCGTAGCTTGACGTTCGATGGGTCCACTCCAGTAATGTTTAAGTCATTGACCATTTACCTTAATTTTTTATTTTGAACTCGGTTCTTCGACCTCAATGTTTTCGTGTGAAGCGACATATATAATCACGAATGGCCCGGACCACCGGGATTCTAGTTTCCCAGGAAATAAATCCAAGCGTGAGTTGAACAGTAAAACTTGTTGGCCCGGTGCAAATGTTCGATCAAGAATTTTTTTATCGTGCCATGCTTTGACTTTCTCCTTGTAGAGTTTTGCGTTTTCATACGCATTGAACCAGAATTCGTCCATCTCGTTCAACTGAAGTAACCTTTTCTCACCGACTGCTTATAGATCGAAGTTAAGTTTCCGTATGGCCCAGTGTGCACTGTGTTCTAATTCAACCGGGAGGTGACACGCTTTTTTGTAAACCATTCGATAAGGTGACATGCCTATCGAATTCTTGTATGCTGTTCGATATGCCCATAGAGCATCGTCAAGACGCAAGGACCAATCTTTTCGTGACGGATTGACCACTTTTTCCAAAATTTGATTTACCTTCCTATTCGAGACCTTCGCTTGACCATTGGTTTGGGGATGATACGCGACTGCTATTTAATGACGAACCCCATACTTTACAAGCAATTTAGTGAACTGCTTATTACATAAATGAGTCCCCTCATCACTTATTATCGCCCTTGGAGTCCCAAATCGGGTGAAGATATTTTTCTTCAAAAATTGGAGGACAACGTTGGCATCATTCGTGGGTAATGTTGCAGCTTCTACCCATTTAGAAACATAATCAACCGCCAACAAAATGTACTGATTATTGAAAGATGATGGGAAAGGTCCCATAAAATCGATTCCCCATACGTCGAACAGTTCTACCTCCAAAATTGAGTTGAGTGGCATTTCATTGCGCTTGGAGATATTACCTACACGTTGGCACCGATCACATTTCAGCACATAGAGGTAAGCATCTTTGAATAGAGAGGGCCAGAAAAATCCCGATTGTAGCACTTTTGTTGCTGTTCGATCGCCGGAATAATGACCTCCGTAATCTGAGGAGTGGCAATGGCCTAATATGCTGTCCATTTCTTCATGAGGCACACAACGTCTTATCATTTGATCTCGCATAAAGATCTCCTTTAGATTCTCCCAAAGATACTAACCTTTGTCGTGATCTAGCATTCAAGACAAGATTACTTGAGCGAGTCTTCATCTGATGACCTTCGAGAGAGATTAGGCTAAAGCCTTGATGTTGATTGCTCTTGATGGGAGAGACGCAACTTTGTCAGAGAGAGATGAGGCATTAGCTCGTAGAGATGCTGCTGTTGTTGAGAGGGATAGTGTCATATATGCCCGGGATGTAGCCATCACAGATAGTACTATAGTGAGGTCTCTTACCACTGGCATGATTGCAGAGATGAGCACATACATTGATGAGCATTGAGTCACCATGCAGATGGTTGCAGATCTATTGGATCGCGTGGATACCCATGTACAGGAGACCATAACTTTACCTCCTTCTTCTTAGAGGGATGCCATGTTGGGCTTGATAGCTCGTATATACACCGATTTGTAGATGGGCTTGTATTTTCCTGCACATACTAGCTTAGCCATTTTGTCATGTATAGTTTACATTGTGTATATTAAATAACATTATATATAGCAGGGAAATATATTTTTAATCACTTCCCTTTTAGATATGTCTGGATACTTGCTTGATATTTTGCCTGCTTCTTCAGGGCTTGTGATCTTGATGTATTCTGAATTCCTCCTTGATGGATGGACATTGAGTTGCCTCTGGACAGTTCAGAATGGATCATTGATCTGTGTGTATCCCTACCATCTTTAGCGTCTTGAGACTAGTTTCTGTATAGAAATGTGGAGAGGAGTGTGGCTTTCCTCTCTGAGATTGACTGTACCATAAATGGTCGCCAGTACTCCTATTTAGGAGGAGCCTAGTTAATTCCATCTCTTATAGATTAGTGTTGCTCTTCGAGGCACAACCGCAGCTTAGATGGTCGTCGAATCTTCTATTTAAGAGGAGTTCAGGTAATTCCATCCCTTTGGTCTGAAGCCGAATGAAATGTGATGGATTTGAAGTTTGATCATAGTACCAGATGACAAGTGTTTGTGTTTTGGTAGGGGGTGAGACCGAACCATAAATGGCTGCATATGTACTCCTATTGAAGAGGAGATCAGGTCTGTGTAGTTTGAACCTGGTATAAGTGGTTCAACGCTGTATGTGGTAGAAAGGGTGTAAGAATGTTTTTGTAATGAGAATGGTGTAGAAATGTTTTTGTTGTTTTTGTTTTATTGCGACCGAGCCATATAAAATGGTTGCATACGTACTCCCGTGTATCAAGGAGATCAGGTCGATGTAGTTCGCCCCTCAGGACGATTTGTAGCCGAAAAACTTGATCCCATGTGCAGGTCATACTGCGAGGAAAAAGAAAATTTGATCCTAAGTTCAGGATAAACTGCAGGTGTGAAAAGTTTGATCCCATGTTTGGGACAAACTGCAAGTGTGAAAGGTTCAATCCCTAGTGGGATAACCGAAGTTGTATGAACAAAGTGAAGCCAGGCTGCTGGCTTAAAGAGTATATTTCCCTGAGGGGCAAAGTGTGGCGAAGAGTTGTATGTAGTGAAGGGTTAAAGAACTGGAATGACTGCTGATCTGACGATCCAACACCATGATGTTTGCTTGATGGGAACTTTAGACATAGTACCATTTCACGGTGTCCGAGTTGATGAGTTGTGGAAATTCATCGCCGTCCATTTCCTGCAATCTGAGAGCGCCTCATGTCAATACCTCCTTGACAACAAATAGGCCTTCCCAGTTAGGGGAGAATTTTCCCTTGGACTGATCTTGTTTGTCAAGGATCTTCTTAAAAACTAAGTCATGTTGCTTAAACTGCCATAGCAGGACTTTCCTGTTGTAGGATCTGGCGATCCTTTGTTGATATAACTGACCATGGAAGATAGTCGCAGTTCTCCTTTTGTCTATTAGAGACAATTGGTGATACTTGTCTTGTACCCATTGGTCTTAATCCAGCTGAGCGTCTATCAACACTCTGAGGGATTCCATTTCCACTTTTACGGGGAGCACTGCTTCCATCCCATAGGTTAATGCGTAGGGGGTTACCCTAGTGGAAGTGTGCATTGATGTTCTGTAGGCTAACAGAGTAAGAGGCAACAAGTCAGACCATTCTTTGTGGTTGGCGAACATCTTTTGCATGATCTTCTTGATGTTTTTGTTAGCCACTTCAACAACACCATTCATCTTTGGACGATAGATGACGGAGTTTAGATGTTTGATATGGAATTTACTGCATAACTCCTCCATCATTTTGTTGTTGAGGTTCTTAGCATTGTCTGACACAATTACCTCTGGTTGTCCATATCGACAAATGACATTGTTTCTGATGAAAGTAATAATGACTTCTATGGTAACCCTGGGGAAGGAGGCTACCTCGATCATGGTGAAGATAAAACAAAGCCCATTGCTGGCTTTGGGATCGATGGGCCCGATCACGTCCATTCCCCACATTGAGAAGGGCCAAGGTGAACTCATATTTTGGAGCTCCCTCAGAGTGGTGTGGATAGCATTCCCATGAATTTGTCATTTATAGCACCTCTTGACGTGATTATCACAGTCAGCTTTGAGGGTAAGCCAGTAATCTCTTTTGTAGATTGCATCCCCGCTCAGGTAGAATTTCATAGCAAGTCGATGGATCCGTTTTTTCTCAGTCGGGCTCGCCTCAGCGGGTGTAGATCCATCTCGTAGCTATTCCTTGATATGCTAATACCAAGGGTGTTGGATGGGAGGTAGCTCATCCGATACTTCTCCAACATAGTTTCCATAGGCTGGTGCCTTGTGCAGGGCAAATATGATGCTTAGCATGTGTTCCTTGTCCGGCATGTGAATCAAGGAGGCCAAAGTTGCTAACGCGTCTGCAAAGTCATTCCTATTACGTGGAATGTGTAGAAAGGAGATCTCTTCGAACTCCAAAGCCATCCGTAAAACTTGCCGATTGTAAGGCAGCAAATGTAGCTCTTTGGTTTGATAGATTCCTGTGGATTGTTTGATTACCAACTCTGAATCCCCAAAGATAGTTAACCGCCTGATGCCCATTGAACGGGTAAGTTTTAGGCCCATGAGACGACCTTCATATACTCAATTTGTGTTGTTGGTGCCGATAAACCTGAATTTGAATGACGAGATATCTGTTTCCCGCATGGGATACTAGAACTGCTCCAGCTCTAGAACCTTCCATATTAACAGTTCTATCGAAATATATTTTCCATATATGGTATGTATCATACTGATTGTGTTGCTGAATTGCCATTACCCCTTCATCGGGGAAGTATGTTTCCAAGGGTTTGAAGTCCCCTGAAAGTGCGGCGGCCAGTTGATCCGCAATTCCTTGACCTTTAATAGACTTTTGCGTCACGTAGACGATGTCAAATTATTGTAGGATCAACTGCCATCTAGACAGCCGACAATTTAACATGGGTTTATTGAACACGTACTTGAGAGGATCCACACGAGATACGAGATGGGTTGTATGACCATGGAGGTAATGTTATAACCTCATGGAAGGCCATGCTAAAGCACAACAAGTCTTCTCAATTAGAGTGTACTTGTGTTCACTGCTTCTCAATCTTTTGCTGAGGTAATAAATAGCTCATTCTTGGCCTCTATCGTTTCTTTTCGTCCCAAAGATGCATTTATGGCATTCTCACTTATGGATGTGTACATGAGCAGGGGAACATAATCCTGGGTGGTACCAAAACGGGAGCTTTGACTAGCTGCTCTTTGATTGTAAGGAAGGCCTTCTGGCACTCGTCATTCCATTTCATGGAGGAGTTCTTCCTTAACAGTCTGAAGATAGGCTTACAGGTTGCTATGAGTTGAGAAATAAACCTGCTAATAAAGTTGATTCTTCTCAAAAATCCCCGTATTTCCTTCTTTGTCTGAGGAATGGGCATTTCAATGATGGCCTGGATTTTGGTGGGATCCTGCTCAATCCCCTTGTGGCTGACTAGGAATCCTAACAACTTGCACGACGAACGTCAAAGCGCGACTTCATTTGGATTCAACTTCAAGTTGTACTTATGCAACCTGTTGAAGAGCTTTTTGAGATGGTCTAAGTGGTCTTCCTCCCTTCGGGACTTGATAATGATGTCATCCACGTAGATCTCTATCTCTTTGAGCATTAAGTCGTGGAAAAGAGCAATCATAGCTCGCTGATAGGTGGCTCCGGCATTGATGAGGCCGAATGACAACTATCTATAGCAAAATGTTCCCCAAGGCATGATGAAAGTAGTTTTCTCACGATCCTCCTTGGCAACCATAATTTTATGATACCCTGCGAAGCAATCCGAAAAGGAGTACATGTCGTATTGAGCAGTATTTTCAATGAGAATGTGGATAAATGGCATGGGAAAGCTATCTTTAAGGCAAGCTTTGTTCAGATCCCGGTAATCCACGCAAACTCGCATCTTTCCTCCAGGTTTAGGCACAGGAACTATGTTGGATATCCATTCAGGATATGTGGACACTATGATAATACCAGCTTGAAATTGTTTCACAATTTCTTCTTTCACCTTTAAACTCCACTCAGGTTTCAATCGCCTGAGCTTTTACTTGACTGGCTTGAATCCCTCTTTAATGGGAAGGCGATGAAGAACAATGTCAGTGGCAAACCCACCATATCTTTGTGAGACCATGCAAACACATCCTGGAATTGGGTTAGTAGCGTAACCATGTCATTCCTCTGGTTTGGAGTAAGGTCTGAACCAATCTGGATTAACTTAGGGCTTTCTAAGGTTCCGAGATTGAAGAAAGTGGTTTGATCAAGGTTGGGTTTAGGTTTATCTTCGACCCATTCTTTGATCTCCTGAGGCACCTCAATGTCCTCGCGTATTTCCATCAAGGCTGAATCCAACTTTTCATCAAAGTTAGAATCCTTGTGGAGAAGAGGCATCTTATCAGCAAGTACATGCACATCTAAATTCAAAGTCCTAAAACAAAATATGCTTTCACTTAGTATATATGAAATGGTTTAATCATACAAAGTGTTAGCATGTATTGACAAAATAACTGCTAATACTGTACAGAAAAGTAAGCAGTTATGATATCTACATGGCAGAAAGAGTTCCTGCCCGCTTTACCCTCGTTGACCAATGCAAGGAGTGTTGTTCCAATTATCGAGGGCAAAGTCCTGGTGGACTGCAGTGATGGAGGGGCTGTCATCGTCCTCTTTCTCCCGAATGATGACCATTACGTCTGGGCAATCATCGTCTGGGTGTATTTATTTGTATGTTCATCATGGACAATGATGCGTATGCCTGACATCATTCTGACGATGTCTTGCTTAATTCTTCATTCCTCTTCTTCCACTTTAGGATCTAGAACAAAGACTTTCTTTCTCCTTTACCGGTATCGACTTGGGAAATAACATAGCCATTACATTGGCTGGCACCTTTACAGGAGGTTGTGTGGACTCAGGATTTGTAGGTGGAGACAATCGTCATGTAATTGACGCTGAAGGAATCTATTGATGCTTATGTGGATTCGTGGATCGAACCGATGAATAGCCCCCACCGATTGTCCGGATTTGACTGATCACTTGAATCAGGTGCTTAATACCCTGATGGCTTTTACCCAGCCCTTGTCCCAGCTGATGACCTAAAGATATCATTTCTTGAGTAGCTGCCATCACTTCAGCAGAAATCTTGGGTGTAAGAGGTGGCACCCCAATAGGGTGGTAGTGCGTGTTGCTCACTTCCAAGGCATAAACACTGACTGGCTTAACTTCTGAATTGAAGCTGATGAGTGGTATGTCACTCTATTTAGGACATTCCGACTCAGCATTGACTGTGACTAGACTTTCATTAATGATGTATTTCAGTTACTGATGAAGAGTGGAGGGGACGACTCAAGCCATATGAATCCACGGTCTTCCCAATAGCAGGTTGTATCCTGAATATATTTTGAGCACGTGATAAGATACACAGAATGTATGGGGACCAATCTCGATTGGCAGCTCAGTCTCTTCGACTAAATTTTGGCTGGATCCGTCGAACGCTTTAATGATCGTATGGCTACTTCGGATCTGTCTGAAATTGACGTTCATCTTCAGTAAAGTAGCACAAGGACAGATATTCAGAGACGACCGTCCATCTATCAAAACTCCAGCTAACATTGTAAGACCCCAAATTATTATAATTAAATCGAATTTCCTCTAATTATTATTGTGAATAATAAGGTGTTAAATTGATATAATATTTTGGTTATGGGTGAAATGTGCAAATTTTGCAAAATAAGCAAGTGGTTATAAAATAATCATTGTTGTCGGGGAATATTCGTTTGGTCGTGGAATATTCTTGTTGTTGGGGAATATTTGTATGATTTGCAGCATAGATCATTTGTGGGCCCCATAATGTAATAAGCGCCGGATGAAGAAAATGACAAGTTTGAGTTTTTATAAATAACGGCGTAGTTGTTAACGTTAACACTGTTGCAATACCCGGTGGTTAAAATATAGTAATACGCGTGGATGTATAGTATTTTTGAATTATTGATTCTTACGTAAGAAAGCACTACTCAATAATTATTACGATAATTATTATTCAATATTTTATTTTGTTGATTCAATAATTCTTTGCGTTGATATTTTATATTATTGTTGTTTCAATAATTATCACCGCATGATGATTTCCCATTATCGGATCAATAATTCATATTATTTGAATAATATTATTAGATAACATTATTGGCAATGTCTAGAAATTTCTGTCAAGGAGAGGTTTGGTCACCTAATTGCGCGCCAGTAAGGAGAAATTCTAATTGGAAAGCCCTCTCTTTCCTGGGAACGGCCTGGTTGTCATAATTATGATTTTGTAATATTATTTGTGAATAATTAATTATTGATTTATATGATAAGAAAATATTTATTTGATGTGGATATAAATGATGGATATATTTATTTTTATGTGGATAAAATGAAGGAATTAATCCGAGGTGTTTTATCAATTATTTTATCGATTGTAGAGGTATTAAAATCATCCGTTTGTGGATTTTGGATATTTTATGTTTGGAATTTGGAAAAACTCAAAGCTACAAAGTTGTAGAGAATTCGATTTCAGGCAGAATGGACATAAAATTCGTATTTTTCTGATAAACGGACTATTTTCTATGAATTGTTGAAGTTTCAGAAAATAAAATAATTTTTATTAAATTATGGGTGGGACCCACTCTTGTTTGACAATATGTGGGCTGCTGAAAATTGTTCAAAGATGGCGGGTATCATTTGTCAACAAAGCATGCATAGAAGTTGGTGTAAATAATAATATTATTTTATTATTTTAGTCTCCTTTGGCGTTCTAGTATTTTTCTATAAATAGACGCTTAGGTTAGAATTGAAAATCACACCAGAAACAAGTTTTCTTTCACTCTAGATTATCGAGCGTATTTTTGTGAGTATTATTAATACTTTAAGAGTTGCTATTCAGTACAAGTTCTGTCAGCACTATATCCGAAATTCAGTCAGAAGTACGATTATTTTGAGGTAAGGGATGTTATTTTCTTCATAAATGATATTATTTCTTTCGATATCATTATGCCAAAATATTGGTTTGAACTTTTATCAAATTTGGAACTTTTTGTGTTGGGGTTACTATTCACGTATACAGCACTATTCACATATACAACACTATTCACGGATATGGCACTATTCACCGAAAAATAAATTTTTCTTCTTTTTGTTCAAGATATCTATTATGGTTACTATCTTTGATTGTATCCATGTTTTGATCTTTATTTTTGAATTTTGCTACAAAATTGGTTATTATGGAGTATTATTGATCTTGGATAAACTGTTATACGAATCCCTACTATTTGTCCTTCTGTCTCACTGGATTCATTTTCTTTAAAATATTTTTCATCATCCTCAGTCCTAAATGATGATATTACTGAATATCTTTGGCCCATAGTGCAAAGATGAATGATTAACTGATGAATATCTTTGGCCCGTAGTGCAAAGATGAACAGGTGTTGAGATGAACATGACCAACTGGTAATACAAATGAATATCTTTAGCCTGTAGTGCAAAGATGAATATTTGATTAAAGATGTATATTGATTGTTGTTACAGGGATAAAATATTGATGATGGACTTTTAAATCTTAGAAGATAGTAGAACTCATTCTCTATTTGACTCTTCTAATAGATTGTTGTTTTTCATTGCGATTGTTGATCTAAAACTTGTTGTCTATTATATTTTATCGATTTTTTCCTCGTTGAAGACTAATGATAATTTGTTGTATATTATCTTAGTCATAATATTCTTTATTGGGCTAGTTGAGCTCACTCTTTTCCTTTTTGTTCCATTTTCTTCTCGAGAGGTGAGAACATAGCAGGATCTAATGAGGTATGGAGTGATGGTTCTAGAAAGATGTTTTTAGCGATCCTCACTATTTTTGTAAAATAGTGTTTGAATAATTGTAATGAGGACTTATTTGAGTGTGGATATTGTCTAGGAGACAATATTTGTATTTAAACTCACAATATGTGTTGTCGTATTTTGCACGACAATTGTATTATTGAAGTTGTAGTTTGCTTTCTGTACCATGTATTTGGCGACTCAGAATAGGTGTTGTATACCTATTTTGGGGGCGTTATAGTTGCTATCAAAGCTTAGGGATATGGTCTCTGGCGGAGATCGGGGAATAGAACTAGGAGGGGAGAGATGAGTAAATCCTTCGCTAGTGTGTCCTATCTAAGCTTATTTGTTGGTCAGTCATAATATAGGGATATTATGTGATATGTTAATTTGTTTAATTAACCCTTGTTTTATGGCAGTATTTAAGAATGGCTGTTGAGAATGATAATAATGGAATGTATAAGACTGTGGAACAACCTTTAGTTACAAACCAGGAGAACGTTCAACAGGAAGGCAATATTCCTCCTGTAAACAACACTACCGAGCAAATGATGAATGATGGAATGTTTAGGAGCTTTTTGCAGTTTATGCAAAATCAGACGAGGGAGACTCGTGTACAAAATAAGGGTGGAAGTGATACCAACGTGCGGTTTGTCACAGCCAAACAGATCAAGGAGTTGGGACCACCAGAATTTATTGGAAAGCCGGATCCGATCAAGGCGGAAACATGGGTTAAGCAAATTACCAAGATATTTGATGTCTTGGGATGTACGGAGGAACAGAAGGTTCCATTCGCCACCTTTATGTTCCGCTACGAGGAGGCAAACCATGGTGGGAGTCGTGAACCGCAGAGTACTCGACTGCCGCACTCAACATTTCTTGGGAAGCGTTTGAAACTATTCAATGATAAGTACTTTCACGAAAGTATTCGGTATATGAAGGAGGTAGAGTTTATCGATCGAATAAAACAAATGATGGCGGTGTCCCGAAGACGAGGCGAAGTTTCTTTGAGTTATCCAGTTTGCACCTCATTTGGTAGAGAATGAGGAACGAATGACAAAGATGTTTTCGAGAGGTCTAAAACCCGAGATTAAGTCAATACCTTATCTCTCATAAATTTTTCTCAGTATTCAGGATGTTGTCAACTGTGGCTCAATTATTAGAGCGAGATAGTGAGTATGTTCAATCGAGGGACCACAACTGTGGTCATACCGGGATGGCCAGATCATCGAGAGCGATGATAACCAATGAGGAGGGAAAAATCTGAACAAAAGCGGTAACCACTCGGGTGGTCATCGTGGGCCATGATAATAGGAGAGGTGAGTCAAGTGGAAATTTCGTAAAGAGGAGATTCAATAATGATGGGAAGACATCAATGAAAGAAGACCAAAGACCAACAACAAATTCTAGGGGGGAGGAGAGCAACCGTCGGTTAGATGTTACAAATGCGGAAAGAGGGACATATCATTAAACCGTCCATAACAATCCAAGGTATGTTACAACCTGTGGAAAGGAAGGCCACATAGCTCGGGATTGTTCTCAGTAGCAAAACCAAGTTCAACGGGGATGGTGACTCAAGGGTACATCTGGATAAGTCAAAATCGGCCGGTTCTGGAAGAAGCGTTTGTCGTGATCGGCCAAAAGCGTGAGGAACCGAGCGAGGTGATCACGGGTAAGCTAATCTTGAACTCTTGCGAAGTTTATACCTTACTAGATACCGGTTCTACCCATTCTTTTATCTCTCCTGCTTGTGCTCAACGTTTAAACTTGACTCCGGAGAAATTAGACTTTGATTTATCAGTGGAGACTCCGTTAGGAGAAACTTTCGTTACGTCCACTGTTTATAAATCTTGCTTAATCCAAGTTGGCACTATCACATTACTTGTTAATCTTATCTCTTTAAAGATACTTGCTTTTGATGTGATTTTAGGAATTGATTGGTTAACCACTCATCATGCCAAAATTGATTGTTTTCGTAAGGTTGTTAGTTTTCATATTCCTAACCAACCTGTCATACGAATTCGAACAACTAAACCACTAAAATCAGTCACTGTCATATCAAGCCATAAAGCTATTCTTTTATTGAAAAATGGATGTCAAGCTTTCTTAGCCCATGTTATGGATTTGAACAAAGACAAGTCAGATTTGAATAATATTTCTATTGTTAGAGAATTTCCTGATGTATTTCCTGAAGAACTTCCCGGTCTACCCCTAGAACGTGATGTTGAATTCTTTATTGACCTTGAACCGGGTACAAATCCCATTTCTAAAACCCCATATCGAATGGCTCCTATTGAACTTCAAGAGTTGAAAGTCCAACTATAGGAATTGTTAGACATCAGTTTCATTCGTCCTAGTTCATCTCCTTGGGGTGTTCCTGTTTAATTCGTAAAGAAGAAAGACGGGAGTATGCGACTTTGTATTGACTACCGAGAATTGAAACATGTCACCATCAAGAATAGGTATCCGCTACCTCGCATTGATGACTTGTTCGACCAGTTGCAAGGAGCACAATTCTTTTCAAAGATTGACCTTCGTTCTGGATATCATTAGCTGAAGATTAAAACTGAGGATATTCCAAAGACTGCCTTCAGAACTCGGTACGGGCATTATGAATTCTTAGTCATGTCTTTTGGATTGATTAATGCTCCTGCTGCTTTCATGGAAATGATGAACCGAGTATTTAAGGAATATTTGGATCAGTTCGTTGTTGTCTTTATTGATGACATCCTCATCTATTCCAAAAGCCGTGAAGATCATGAGCACCATTTGAAGCTGATACTTGAAAGGCTTCGTGAAAACAAGCTTTATGCCAAGCTGAAGAAATGCGAGTTCTAGCTTGAGGAAGTAGCATTCCTTGGGCACGTGGTGTCAAAACATGGAGTATCTGTTGACCCGACGAAGATTGAAGCAGTACAAAGTTGGGAGCAACCGAAGTCGGTGACCGAAGTGCGTAGCTTTCTGGGCTTAGCTGGTTATTATCGTAGATTCGTGGAAGGATTTTCTCGAATCGCTACTCCATTAACTTAGTTGACTTGGAAAGATACAAAATTTGTATGGAGCGAGGAATGTGAGAAGAGTTTCCAAGAGCTCAAGAGGAGACTCATTTCGGCACCTATTCTAGCAATACCATCTGGTTCGGATGGATTTGTTATCTACAGCGATGCTTCAAGTAAAGGGTTAGGATGTGTTCTCATGCAACATAGAAAAGTCATAGCCTATGCCTCACGACAACTCAAAGAATATGAGAGGAATTATCCTACTCATGATCTAGAGTTGGCAGCAGTCATTTTCGCGTTGAAAATCTGGAGACACTACCTGTATGGGGAGAAAGTGGAGATCTATACCGATCATAAAAGCCTCAAATATTTCTTCACCCAAAAGGAACTTAACATGCGGCAACGACCTTGGCTCGAGCTATTGAAAGATTACGATCATACCATTCAATACCATCCTGGAAAATCGAACGTAGTAGCTGACGCATTGAGTAGAAGATCATATGCGAGTACGAGTGCGATATTGTCAATACAAAGGCCCATTCTGTATGACTTGCAAAGGATGGAGGTAGAATTAAAGACTCCAGGGGCCCACATGATGATGGCGAATATACGAGTAGAACCGACTTTAATCGATAAAGTTAAAGATGCTCAAGCTACGGACCTGGGGCTGATACGTATGAAGAAGAAAGTGCAAGAAAGAGCTATTCCAGAAGCGAGAATCGATAAAGAAGGAATACTTAGGTTCAACTCCAGACTTTGTGTTCCTAACGATTCTGATTTGAAGCATAGAATTATGATGGAGGCACACAACACCCCATTTGCAATCCATCCTGGGAGTACCAAAATGTATCATGATATTCGACATACATTTTGGTGGAACAATATAAAGAGAGAGATCGCGGAGTTTATGTGACGCCCCCAAATCCAGGTTCCTTCAAACCTCGGATCCGGTCTGCCACGATACTACTATCATCAAACTATTTATATTTTTCATTCATAACTTCATGAATAAAACTTTACTTATTACAATTTAGAATATAAATTCGCTCCATTTCCAAGATCTTTATAATGACCCCAAACTTTTATAAGTTTCACAACTTGGTCATTTACTATTCCTGTTTTACATTACATTTGATATAATATAAATATGCAGAATAATTTAAACTTTTTCAATCTCCTTTGAAAATAAATCTTCTATTGATTTCTTAACTTGAATCGATTACATATCCTTGAATCAAATTATGTTATGATTCATTCTATTCGAATTACTGTATAAGATTTTACGTCCTGATTCGATATCCTCTATGTATTAACTAATACATCCTTACAATACAACAAGTATTAAACATCGGAAGTATATATCAAGTACACTCCTAGAACCTAAACATGGTTCAAGTAATAATCTAAATAGTATCCTTCATTGTGAAACTATCAACTTTGTCAATCAAGTAGCACGAAATCTGTACCGTGAGTCCTTAACCTGCAAAAGTGGTTATTTGCAAGGGTGAGCTCGACAGACCAACAATTCTAACAGTTTTCATGCAGCACATAGCATATAATAGCATATTCAGTTCATGCATTCATAATAAATTAATATTTACTACACATATTACTTGTGAAACCCCAGATTTTATGAATAAAGAATTAATTTTCTCGAAATAATTTTTTTTTATATGGTGTGAATTTGAGATAATGTTATAGTTGTGGATAATATTTATAAATTTTGCAAAAGTATGCAAGTTGTCATATTATATTCGATTGGTCTGAGAATATTCGTTTTAAACAGAAATATTAGATGACTCAAGACAATCATTAGTGGACCCTATTAGCGGAATTATTATTTGATTGAGAAAACGACAAAAATATTTTATTGAAAATAACGGCGGAAGTTTTACCGTTGATACTGTTGAACTACTCGGTAGTAAAAGTATAGTAATGCGCGTTGTTGCATAATAGCACACCAGTATTGATTATTGATATTTATGTGAGAAGTCACCCGGTTTTGTTCAATTATTGGTACAATAGTTTTACGATATAGTATCTCACATTATTTGATTCAATTATTGTTGATTTAGAAGTTTTGTTTTATCGACGTAATAAAATAGAAATATCTTTTTATATAAAATGTAATACTTTATTAAAGTTATTCTATAAATAGAATATATTATATTCTATTATGCATAGTATTTTGCATAGTAAAATCTTTTTTATATAAAATAGAATACTTTATTAAAGTTATTCTATAAATAGAATATATTATATTTTATTATGCATAGTGTTTGCATAGTGCCGTGATATAGCTTTTGCATAGTAAAAATCTTTTTATATAAATAGAATATATTATATTTTATTTAAAAGATTTTTTCTTTAAATATGGACCGTCCGATTAAAGTAAATCAATCTGGACCGTTCATGGATTAGTTACTATGCATTCCATTTTCCTATAAATAGAAGCTCATTCCTTCATTATTTTCTTATGAATTCACTGAACTATAGAGAGAGAGACTATAGAGAGATAGAAGAAAAGTTTTCTGCTACTTCACTACTCTTATATCAAGTATTTTTTAACTAGAAGGGATATTATTCTTTGTATTCAAGAAGAGAACTTACATTATTCCATTTCTTTATTGTTACGTTGGAATAACTCAGATATCTGCTGAGCTACCCTATACTTGGTGACATTCTTCTATTATTACATCTTTATTATTCTCAGCGGAATATCCCATCTCGTGCTATCACGGACTTGGTTCCATTTTTATTATTATTCGCCGGAATATCATGTTCCGCATCTATATCTTGGGACTGGTTCCATCATTTATTATTCCGCATTTATTATTCTGTTGGAATATCCGCAAGGTGTAATTTCACGACTTTGGTTTCGTTATTATTATTACATTGAAATAATCGCTCATGCGAAGTACCACATGCATGGTGATATCTTCTCGTTATTCCATTCGGTATTATACTCAGTTGATTAAAATTTTGACTTCTATACTCCATGAAATTAGTGGAATATCCTTGATATTTGCGCTTCATCTAGTATCTTTTCGTGGAAATATTCTTCTGAGCATTCTTGAATTTTACTCTACAAAGCAGTATCATGTTGACAATTTGGACGTTATTGGTTCCTGGACAAATTAATTCTTGAACTTGTTTAATTGAATTCTTATATCATTGTCATTATCCTCATGTTTATGTTATGTTGAAAGTCATATGTGGCCTGTAGTGCATAGATGGACTTGGTATGATTATGACCAGGGATTATTCGGTATAATCATGACCGTAATGTTACAAATGATGTGAAAATTAAAAGTCCTCATTGGCCGTAGTGCATTGATGGACAATTTTTGGTATGATTATGGCTATGGATTCTCTTCGGCCAAGGGAGCAAAGATGAATTGTTTTATGGCATGATCAAGACCGTTGATGAAAACACGATTATTTTTGGCCCGTAGTGCATGGATAATTCGTGGTCGTGATACTAAAGAATATCCTTGGCCTGTAGTGCAGGGATGATTTAATGATGTGGATTATTTATTGAGCTGAGTCTCAGCGATAAAAGTGATGAAAAACTTTTTAAATCATAAAAGATAGTAGATTCTATTCTCTACTTGACTCTTTTAATGGATTGCTTGTTCCGCTGCAGTTAAACTTGATGTCTATTGTATTTTATCAGTTTAACATTGTTGGAGGCTAATGATAATTTATTCTGCATTATCTTAGTCATAATATTTCTTACTGGGCTAGTTGAGCTCACCCTTTCTTTCACTGTTCTCTTCAGGAAATGAGAATATAGCTGGGACGAGTCGGGGAACGGAGTGATGGTCCAGAGGATAACATTAGTAGTCCTCACTATTTTGTGAAATAGTGTAATAATAATTGTAATGAGGACTCCTTTTGAGTTTGTATAATCTCTAGTAGACAATAATTGTATTCAAACTCACAGTTTATGTTTTGTCGTATTGTACACGACAGTTGGATTAGTAAGTTGTATTTGATTTATATACCATGTAAGCGGCGACCCAAGATGGGTGAAGTATACCTAATTTTGGGGGCGTCACATTACTTCTCACATAACAAGAATAGAGGTTTATATCACAAGCATATCATCAAAGATCAACTTTCACATTTCATACATATCTCATATGCATTTCATATATATACATCAACATTTGCATCGTATAATATAGCTCAACTAACAGTTATCAAATTCATATAACAAATAGGAACTGAAAGACTTGCCTGATTCGTAGTTTATGAACTACGACTTACTGCTTAATGCTTAACTGCACTTCGTGTATTCCTACACAGTTATATAATCATGGAGTCATATCCATCAGTAACATATTTCATGCATTCTCAATGTAATAACAATGTTACATTATTTTCTAACTAGGTTCGTAAAACCTTCATTTCACTTTCTTATCGTACTTTTAGAATTGCTATATATGTATAGGTATTCCTTAACAATCCGTACTTGACATCAACTTCACATACATTTATCACACACTTGACTCGCTATGTGTTCGACATATATTTAAAGTTTATAGATACGTGATCTACGTCGTTCATATTCAAACTACTTAGTTCCATAATGATTTATTTCAATCAATAAAGCTTAACAACTTATTTTAACAAGATTCGATGATATAAGCTTTTAAACCATATATTGGTACTAATAAGCCTCTACTAGTATGCTTCACATAGACATAGCATAGTTCATTATTTAAAAATGTATTTTAAACCACACTTGAAACGTCCAATTCATGCTTAGCAAAAAGTTGAACATAATCGTCATGTCT
This sequence comes from Panax ginseng, assembly GCA_020205605.1. Lineage (NCBI taxonomy): Eukaryota > Viridiplantae > Streptophyta > Magnoliopsida > Apiales > Araliaceae > Panax > Panax ginseng. Next base: position 85,661,421 of record CM035146.1, on the reverse strand, counting down.
AGGGGCATAAGGCATTCATGTTCACTTTTAAAAGTTATTCTAGGCCAAGGTAAAGCAACTAGGAGCAACTTTTAATCTCATTTCATAGATAACTAATCCATGAATATATGTCATCATGTTTAGAACTTTAAGTACACAAGTTACTTTAAGTTCGTTCTTAAAGTTTCAAGTTTTCTTTAGAAATCATTTTATCATGTGATGTAGTATAGCACATATAAGACAACTTTTAAAACTCTTATCATAAGTAACTAAGTCATGTTAATATCTTCTCAAGTTCAGAACCTACCTCATGTAGCATTCATGCACCATAGTTCTAATATATCAAGTTTTTCTTAAAAACTTCTCTAATACAAGGTCTAACAATTTTGATCATGAACAAGGACACTATAAACATCATATCATGCTCATTTATATTTGAACTCATTCATGTATATAAACCACTAAGTTCAGAACTTGTAGAACGTAAGTTTCCACAAGGTTTGTTTTCAAAATCTTTAAGTTTCTTTTGAAAACACATATGAAGTCATGATAAAGCATTCCACTATAGGTAAGGTAATCTTATATGTCATGTCTAATATCATACATTTTTATGTTACATCACTTAGAATAACATATTCCATCGTCGGGAGCACTATACTTGCGTATGTGCTCGCTCAACGCCCTCCGAAGGCCTTCGATTACGTAACAGTCACTAAAATGACTATTTTGACCCTTTCTAATGACCTCAAATTGAAACACTTAAAGAACAAAAGTTGTAGGTCTATTCGTTCTCGTTCCGGATCATCTTGAATTTCCTCAATCGGAGTTCGTATGAAAACGTTATGGCCGTTTTAGTAAAGCATGTTCTGTCAGATTTTTCTCAGCAGTTGCAAGTCAGACCACCCCCACCGGGGCGGGGGTCTTGCCCTATAAATAGCCCGCCGGGGCGGGCATAGCTACTGTTAACTCACGGATTCATGCTCTGCTACAAAATAACAAGCCAAAAATCCTTTCTACCTTCATAATTTGAGTTATACATGTCCAAATTAGTCCGTTTTCGATTCTATGGATTCATAATTCATAGAACTACAACATATCATAATACCCATCAACTAACATAAACATTAACTAACCCAAAAATGAATCTATAACTCATGTTCATGTAAATATTCATGTTTTGGACAATTTAGTGAATCATTCACTACGAATTCGTTTCTAAACCAAATTGGTTCGTTTAACTTCCGTTGATTTCGTATCCAACCATATTAACGATGTCTAGCATCAATTCATGTATTATAACAGCCCTTTGCCATCAATTTTATGACTCAAAAGCTATTTTTTCTAAGAACTTGCAAAGAACTTGAATTTAAGAACATAGTTTAAGAGTTATACCTCTTGAAGCTAAAAGGACAATCCTTGAATCTTAACTTCTGACTTCTCCTAACTTCTCTACCACTCACTTACTAGAATTCTCAAAATTTCAAATGTGAAGAATGAAGAAGGGGGTCTCTATTTATAGAAGAGTCATGGACCAATGTTGGATTTTACTCCATGAATCAAACCAAAGAAAGAAAGAAGAAGCTATTGGGTATAGAGGAGTTGGTAATTGGTTGGTAATTTGCATCATTGTGCTCACTCCCTCCATGATCATTGCCTAGCAAAGCTTGGAAGAAAAAGGAGGAACATAGGCTTTAGCCTTTGTTCTACACGTGACTGAGGTTTAGGAGTAAATGTGACACTCAATTTGGGACACTCCAATATAACTCAACATTTCATATTATTATTAACATACTTAGGTTTATATGATATTTTTCCCCAAAGGTGCATACATATACACCCACTCACATAGAATTATGTAATCCATGTACATTGGTTTATTCCAATTAATATTTTAATTAGGCTAATTATAAAATAGTTGGATATTCTCAAGTTATCACCTCAAATACACTCAATTATTACAATGATGATTAATATCAATTATTTATTAACTCCTCATTTATTTTCTCTTAATACTTCCCATTAAATCTCCTTTTAATTTAACTTCACTAGTTATGCCACACAAGACATAATTATATGAACTTAGTAATTAATAGTCCACAAGCTTATAATAATATAATCTCACAAAATAATATTATTCTTAACTTTACATCATATAATATGGTCATGGAAGTGGTCCATTGCACCATGTTACATTTTATTATCTCACTTGTACATAATGCTAGCATACAAGCCTTTATATGTATGTATTCATATACTTCCTATATTATATAGTTACCATTGAAGTGTTCCACTTCATTTCATATCATATAGATGTAGCTACTATATAATATAAAACCATTGCACATACAATTTAATTCCTTCAATTAAATTATTTGATGAATGCTTATTCCTTCACTTTGCCACACTTAGGCATATCTCACAAGCTTACATTACCCTTATTCTCATTCTCATTACTTATTCATTTCCCACCATATTACTATAATCAAAACTTACGTATTTCATTCATAACATAACATAAGATGTTTTATCATGTTTTCTTTAAATATATGAACTAATCATAATAAAACGATTTACTCATTTTCTCAAGATATTACTCTTAATATAATATCTATGTATTATTAAAATATTTATACGCATTTACACACGTACACATTACATTATATATAGAAAATAAGTTTATTTTCTATTATGTAAATTGTTTCCATCAACTTATATAGCAATATGTTTTAATATATTTAACATATTACTTACTCGTTTTACATTACCTCGTACTCAAGCTATATAAGGTAATATCAAAATAATATTCCCCTTTTATTAAAATAATCGAATGCTAGAATTTATTTTAATATCCTTTATAAGAAATATACTATAATTATTTCTCTTCCACCAAATCACATAATTCAAGGTATATATATAACACATACATGCATTCCTTTAATCTTCATTTCTCGCTGTGTATCAAATTACTCAATGATTCTCTAACCACTTTAAAGGTATATCGATTTTCTTCTCTCGTCAACAACGAACATATATACAAGTCTAAACCTAGCACTCATCGAGTCTTTAATAGTATTCAATATAGTACCTTCGAGTGGTTTCCCACAAACAACCAACAAATTTGTTTTAAAGTCTCGCCTACACACTTTTTTTCACGATGAGTTAGATCGATTACTAATTCAGATATACCTCCGCTCTCACGAAGGAATAGTTTAGCCCAAACTCCTATACATCCACCATTAAAGAGTACAAACAAGACCGCCATAGACTTGATACTTACTCGTAAAAATACTCAAGAAATTGGTAATTATCAAAGATATTTAATGTCACTAACTTACTATGATAAAATAATTTCGCATAAATTATTTAATATCAATAGATAGATTTCTATCCATTTTCTTTACTTCAAATAACTCGCCTCTTCAATAAACAACAAATATATATTAATAATATGTTTATTAAACACAGAAATCACTTATTGCATAGTTTATATTATCTCATGCAACACCATTCCACATACCTCACAACATATACATATATTCTTATTCGAACCCTTCTCATGCCTTAAGAATTTTATTTACTAAATTCTTATTTTAATAATTTCTAAATATTCGGGTTCTTACAGTTTATCTCGAGGTGTTTAACCTGTCAACGTGTAAAGGCGGAGCATCAAGTGCCAAAGGGTCCATTGCAACCACTTGAGATTCCGGAATGGAAGTGGGAACACATTACCATGGATTTCGTTACAGGTCTTCCCAAAGTTTCTCAAGGCATAGATGCGATTTGGGTTATTGTTGATAGATTAACCAAGTCTGCCCATTTCTTGCCTATACAGGAGACTTATTCCCTTGAACGTCTTGCTAGTATGTACGTGAATGAGATTGTGAGATTGTATGGCATGCAAGTATCCATAGTTTCGGATCGTGACCCAAGATTCACTTCACGATTTTGGGTTAGCTTGCAGAAAGCTATGGGCACAAATTTGATTCGATTGGCTAATATCATCCTCCTCAAACGATGTACCAATCGAGAGGACTATTCAAACTCTTGAAGATCTATTAAGACTTTGTGTCCTAGATTTCAAAGGGAGTTGGGATAAGTACTTACCATTGGTAGAATTCTCCTACAACAACAGTTATCAAGCAAGTATAGGCATGGCTCCATTTGAGGCGTTATATGGACGAAAGTGTCGTTCTCCAGTATGCTAGGATGAGGTGGGAGAAGCAACGTTGTTGGGACCAGAATTAGTATGTATGACTACAGAAAAGATCCAAATGATTCGACAACGTATTCAAACCTCACAAGATCGACAAAAGAGTTATGTTGATCTTCATAGAAAGGACGTGGAGTTTAATATTGGAGATCATGAACTGTTACGTGTTGGTCCATGGAAGGGAGTTACAAGATTTGGAAAGAGAGGAAAGCTCAATTCAAGATTTGTTGGTCCATTCGAGATTCTTGACCGAATAGGAAATGTGGCCTATAGACTCGCATTACCCCCAAGTATATCTCGTGTTCATAATATTTTTCACATATCTATGCTTCGTAAATATGTGAAAGACCCGAACCATATTATTGCTTTAGAACCAGACGAGATAGCCAAAGATTTAACGTACGAAGAAGTACCTGTTAAGATCTTGGATAGGAAAGAGCATGTCCTACGCATAAAGGTTATACCACAAGTTAAGATTTTGTGGAGAAACCATGCTATTGAAGAAATGACCTGGGAGTTGGAGTCTGAAATGAAAGCGAGGTATCCTCACCTTTTTGAAACACTAGGTACGTACGTCAATTTCGAGGACGAAATTTCATAAGGAGGGGAGGTTGTAAGACCCCGACTTATTATAAATAAAATCGAATTTCCTCTAATTATTATTGTGATTAATAAGGTGTTAAATTGATATAATATTTTGGTTATGGGTGAAATGTGCAAATTTTACAAAATAAGCAAGTGGTTATAAAATAATCATTGTTGTCGGGGAATATTCGTTTGGTCGTGGAATATTCTTGTTGTCGGGGAATATTCGTATGATTTGCCAGTAGATCATTTATGGGCCCCATAATGTAATAACTTTCGGATGAAGAAAACGACAAGTTTGAGTTTTTATAAATAACGGCGTAGTTGTTACCGTTAACACTGTTGGAATACCCGGTGGTTAAAATACAATAATACGTGTGGATGCACAGTATTTTTGAATTATTGATTCTTACGTAAGAAGGCACTACTCAATAATTGTTACAGTAATTACTATTCAATATTTTATTTTATTGATTCAATAATTGTTGTGTTGATATTTATATTATTGTTGTTTCAATAATTATCACTGCACAGTATTTCCCATTATCAGATCAATAATTCATATTATTTGAATAATATTATTAGATAACATTATTGGCAATGTCTAGAAATTTCTGTCAAGGAGAGGTTTGGTCACCTAATTGCGCGCCAGTAAGGAGAAATTCTTATTGGAAAGTCCTCTCTTTCCTGAGAACGGCCTGGTTGTCATAATTGTGATTCTGTAATATTATTTACGAATAATTAATTATTGATTTATATGATAAGAAAATATTTATTTGATGTGGATATAAATGATGGATATATTTATTTTTATGTGGATAAAAATGAAGGAATTAATGTTGAGGTATTTTATCAGTATTTTGTCGGTGTAGAGGTATTAAAAATCATCCGTTTGTGGATTTTGGATATTTTATGTTTGGAATTTGGAAAAACTCAAAGCTACAAAGTTGTAGAGAATTCGATTTCAGGCAAAATGGATATAAAATTCGTATTTTTATGATAAACGGGCTATTTTCTATGAATTGTTGAAGTTTCAGAAAATAAAATGATTTTTATTAAATTATGGGTGGGACCCACTCTTGTTTGACAACATGTGGGCTGCTGAAAATTGTTCAAAGATGGCTGGTATTATTTGTCAACAAAGCATGCGTAGAAGTTGGTGTAAATAATAATATTATTTTATTATTTTAGTCTCCTTTGGCGTTCTAGCATTTTCCTATAAATAGACGCTTAGGTTAGAATTGAAAATCACACCAGAAACAAGTTTTCTTTCACTCTAGATTATCGAGCGTATTTTTATGAGTATTATTAATACTTTAAGAGTTACTATTCAGTACAAGTTATATCAGCACTATATCCGAAATTCAGTCAGAAGTACGATTATTTTGAGGTAAGGGATGTTATTTTCTTCATAAATGATATTATTTTTTTCGATATCATTATGCCAAAATATTGGTTTGAACTTTTATCAAATTTGGAACTTTTTGTGTTGGGGTTACTATTCACGTATACAGCACTATTCACATATACAAAGACTATTCACTTGATATTTAAGATTATTCAATAGAAAAATAAATTTTTCTTCTTTTTGTTCAAGATATCTATTATGGTTACTATCTTTGATTGTATCCATGTTTTGATCTTTATTTTTGAATTCTGCTACAAAATTGGTTATTATGGAGTATTATTGATCTTGGATAAACTGTTATACGAATCCCTACTATTTGTCCTTCTGTCTCACTGGATTCATTTTCTTTAAAATATTTTTCATCATCCTCAGTCCTAAATGATGATATTACTGAATATCTTTGGCCCATAGTGCAAAGATGAATGATTAATCGATGAATATCTTTGCCCGTAGTGCAAAAGAAGATGAGCAGTGTTGAGATGAACATGACCAACCGGTAATACAAATGAATATCTTTAGCTTCAGAAGTGCAAAGATGAATATTTGATTAAAGATGTATATTGATTGTTGTTACAGGGATAAAATATTGATGATGGACTTTTAAATCTTAGAAGATAGTAGAACTCATTCTCTATTTGACTCTTCTAATAGATTGTTGTTTTCACTGCAGTTGTTGATCTAAAACTTGTTGTCTATTATATTTTATCAGATTTTTCCCTGTTGAAGACTAATGATAATTTGTTGTATATTATCTTAGTCATAATATTCTTTACTGGGCTAGTTGAGCTCACTCTTTTCCTTTTTGTTCCATTTTCTTCTCGTGAGGTGAGAACATAGCGAGGATCTAGTGGGGGTATGAGTGATGGTTCTAGAAAGATGTTTTTAGCGATCCTCACTATTTTTGTAAAATAGTGTTTGAATAATTGTAATGAGGACTTATTTGAGTGTGGATATTGTCTAGGAGACAATATTTGTATTTAAACTCACAATATGTGTTGTCGTATTTTGCACGACAATTGTATTATTGAAGTTGTAGTTTGCTTTCTGTACCATGTATTTGGTGACTCAGAGTGGGTGTTGTATACCTATTTTGGGGGCGTCATAAACATGTATCCAGAGGACAAAACCGAAATGTGTAACGTCTTGCAATGACCGATCCCTTCGGGCGGTATGTCATCATCAGTGAAGGATATCACATTGTTGTTAAAAATGTAATCAACCAAATGTTGAAATTTTTCCACATCCATCGATTTCGGCAAGTAGGCTTCTTCTAAAACCTTCAGTAAGATCTTCCTGTGATCCTCGGAAGTTAAAACCAAGTCCAGTATTGAAATTTGACATGGAGCTTCTCTTAAGCTTAAAACCACCTTGGCTTCATTATGACCCATAGTGCGGAGGAAATTTTCAATTTTCTCCATGGGTATTTTCCCCTTTGATTTGATGGCAGGCTTCATCATCCATTGGGGAAGATACAGTGGATTCTCCTTCGACACTGCAGCAATTGTATGCGAGGTGGATCCTTCAACATCTCCATAATTCCATTGAACTTTTTGTAAGCTGATAATAGGATGTTGTGGTCTGAATGGCAAGTTTATTGGCTCTAGAGCAGCCACTTTCAGAGGATTGTCAATTCCTTTGAGTTGAATTGCTTGTATTATGAAAGGTTTGACAGTCCCATCAGCCTCAGCGGATATAACTGCTACCAGTCCCTTCTATTTAGTAGGACAAGTATCCTCACTCTCAAATAGCATAGTATCGTCGTCTGCCAGTTGCAGGACACCGCTGTCAATTAGATTTTGAATAAGGTGGCGGAGTGCCCAACATTTTTCTGTGCCGTGACCGCGAGAATGGGAGTGATATTGACATACTCCATCAGAATTAAACCGTCCTGAATGGGGATTAATTAGAGGAAGAAGGGAAGTGATCCTTCCTTTATTGATCAACATCTAAAGTATCTCCTCCATAGGTTGGCCCGGGTATGTAAATTCCTTTCTATTGGCAAAATCCTGATGGGCTTTGGCACTTGCTCTTTTCATCACCTTGTCTTCCAGTGTTTCGTTCTCTGAAGATGACGATGGAGTATTCATAACAAAAGGGAGGAGACTAGCATGCTCCTGGCTGACTAATTGGCGCGTGACTTGATGCTGATAGGTCACCAGTTCTGCCAATTGCTCAATCTGCTTACACAAAGTTTTCATCTTTCATTCTATAACAAACTGGAACTTGGCATAATCCCATTTGTCAACACCGTCTTTGATGGTCTGGGACAATTCACCTTTAAAATTGTAACTCTGTCTACTGCTCCAATTAATCATGTTGACCTCTTCCTCTTTGTGTTGACGAAGAGGGTTGTCTTATACGTGAGGTTGATCTGGTTTGGTGACCACAATCTCACCGTTGTCTATTAAATCTTGGATCTTGTGTTTCAAGACCCAACAATCTTGAGTATTATGTCCAGGTGCTTCGGCATGATAAACACATTTCCGAGCAGCATTGAAACCCCTCCCATTAGGGTTGGCTGGTGGAAGAAGATGCGTGATTTTCTTCTGAGTTATCAGAAGAGTGAGAATGTTCTCAAGTAAGTCCCCTAAGGGTGTGAACACTCGAGGGCGTTTGACTTCTCCACCTTTTGGCAATGGAGGGTTTGAAGACTGCTCTTGAAAGGGAGTATAATTTCTCCTTTGGATAGGCAGGTTTTGATTGCCTTTCTGACCTTGTAGTATCAAGGAAACTTCCTCCTCTTTCTTTTTATGGACCCTTCGGGGGTTGTTTCCATAATTTCTGGACTTGATGTGCTCAGCAACAGCTTTAAGGGTAGCTAGGTCTTGAATCTTTCCTGACTTCAATCCCATCTCAACCATCTCCCCATGTTTAATCATTTTAGAAAATGGTTTACCAATGTCAGCTAAGACCCTTTCATAGAAAGGAGCTTCTTATATGTTTATGAAGGTCATTACCATTTCTGACTTCGTCATGGAATGAATAACTTGAGCAGCAAGGCGCCTCCACCTTTGAGCATACTCTGTGAAAGACTCATTGGATTGTTTCATGACCTTGGTAACTGCACCGGCCAGAGCCATCCGAGACCGGAAGTCGATTGAGTGAGGAAGGCGTGAGCTAGCTCCTCCCAACTATGGATCTTTGAGTTGTCTAATCTGGTATACCACGAGCGGGCTTCTCCAGTCAAACTCTTCTGGAATAGCTGCATCCTGAGCTTCTCGTCCTCTGCAAAAGATCCAAGTTCTCCAATGAACACCTTTAAATGTGTATAAGGATCTCCTAACCCATCATATTTTTCGAAGTCAGGGGTTTTGAACTTTTTCTAATAATGAACATCAATGAATATACAAAGGTCAACATATGAGACACTTCTGTGTGCTCCAATTCCTTTGATCGCACGAAGGGTTTCTTCCATTTGAAGAACTTTCTTCCTGATGTCACCGGTGTCTGGATCTCCTCTGAGATGGGTGGTATCATGAATTTTGTTGGTCGTATCCAACTGAAGTTTAGGTACTGTAATGGCTTTATCAGGACCTTGGGTTCCTCCTTGTGTGGAGGATTCAACATGTACGGGTATCTTTGTACCCTGAGTAGACTGGTGTAGTTCTTTAAGCAGAACATCCAAATCTGTGATTTATTTACTTAATCTGTCAAATTCTTTGCGAGAAATCGGATTAAGGTCAGTCTGGTCTGATGATGACATAATTGACTGCAGGCTCGTGGCCTTTTTGGATTTTGATCGGGTAATAGGTCTGATTGCTTCCCTGCAAAAGACTTGCGTAGTTTAGTCTTTAGGGAATGTGTAAATGTTTATATGCTATGTGATGTATCTGTTCTAGGAATATTATCCGCAAGCGGATGTTAGCTATTTTGTCTATGTGATAACATGTTAATTTATGTATGTACACATATTTCTTCATATTTCTCATTACATGGAGATGAATATGGAATGAAATTACAAGTACTTGACTTTATGAGTAATTTGAAATGAGAAAGCATGAAGAGACTTTCCTCCATATTTGGTTTATCAGAGGCTGACCTATCTTAGGTTACTCTCGCGACTTTTTGGCATGAAGGTTCCCAAATCATCGCAATTTACTCGATGGGAGGTTAATCCGGTCTTTCAACTGGAGCGAATTTGGGTGGTACCTTTCCTGAGCCTCGTTGGAATTAGTCTTCCTACGAGTCCAGTAATCAAACACCGACATGATAGCCTCCTGATGGAGGAACCACACAACATACATTCACATACAACGTGTCTCACCGTTTATGAAAATGATGACATGTGTGAAGCACTAATATCACAAACATATAGAGTGTAAAGCATTAAGCGCAGTAAAATATATGTATTCGTACACATTCATCATAAATGTAAATGCAACATTCACACACACAAGCATACAACCGTTTTTTAAAAAATTGTAATAGCGACTTAAGTCCTCTTACTGGTGTCCCCATCAGAGTCGCCACCTGTCGACGTCGGGATTTTCATTTGTCCCTTTTCGTTACTTGTTCTTTGGTGTTCTCATGTTAGCTGAGATTTATTTGAAAAAACAAGTGAAAAAAGGTCCGACATGTATTATGTCGATGATGAACTGTTAAGAGTCGCCAGTTGGTTTTTTATATGGTTGTACCAACACAACCTAGAAAAGGTTTGCACATTAACCCAGTGATGTGGCACTACTAAACGGGTCAGTGAAATCGAGATTCATTAGGGTCCGGGGACTTGATTATGCAGAGGGAATGTGTTAGGCACCCCCCGACATCCGTGTTACCACGGTGACAGCCACTTTTCAAGAAACTGTTATATGAATATATATGTGTGTGTGGGTCAATGTGTTGTTATTTGGAAGTAGTGCAAGGCCTCGTTCGCACCTATATTCACAGGGTTTGAATTTGTGTAAAAATTCAGTTTTAAACAAGATATGGCAGTGATGCTTTATAAAAGAGGTTTTTCAAACCCTTGTGCTCAATAGTAATTGAGACCTTTTACACTCCCATTTTTATAAAGTGTTCGGTTGGATTGTTTTTAATTTTCGAGATGCGAAGCATTTTTGAGAAAATAATGTACAAAGCAGTGCCGAACTCTTTGTGGGCATGAAAACCATATGAGGAAATCCAAACACCGTGAATAAATTTACAAGCTGCTTACAGCTGAAAATGTCCATCACGGGAACCGAATCTAGATCCAGTAGACTGAATTTGTGATCACATGATTTAGGCTCACATGATGCTGCAATTGATTAAAAATAGTAAGTAGATATATATATATATATATATATATATATATATATATATATATATATATATATCAGTAAATATATATATACAGACATGATCATCCACCACGAAGCACCTCCATGGGAGATCAGAAATATAAATAAGGTTGTAAAAGAAATCAACCGCCACGAAGTGGACTCTAGGCGGGACGAAAAAGTAAAGAAAGCTGTAAAGACGATCAACCGTCACGAAGTAAAATCCAAGCGAGATTAAATGTAAATATATATATATATAAGCGGTAAACGCACCGGATGTAAAATCCAGGCTCAACGAACAAAGTTCGACAACAATTGATATATATATATATATATATATATATATATATATATATATATATATATATATATATTAAAGCAATAAACGCTCTGGATGTAAAATCCAGGCTCATCGAACAGAGTTTGACACATAATTTATATATATATGAAAGCAAATAAACGCTCCAGACATAAGTCTAGGCTCAATCGAGGCATAACTCTATAATGTTAGTCCATATATAAAAATATATATATAAGTATATATATAAGTATATATATATATATATATAGATTAAAATGAAACCACTGACCAAAGTCCTGGCATACACACGCAACACGACTCTCAACGTGAAGAATGGTGTGTGCAAAGATGAAGAGAAAGGCTTTAAAATGTGTGAGAAGGCTTATAGTGGGCTGCTAAAGAAGACTTCTATATCTTTAAATGGATGAACACTCGGCTCCCGTCGGTACAAATAGAAGCTATATGTGAGCTCACAAGTGTTTAAAATGAGAAAGCACTCAGTTTAGGGTGAGTACAAAGAAAATTTGACAGGGCTTTCTCGCCTTTTCTTTTCTTAAAATGGCCACCCCAAGCCCTCTATTTATAGAGGGGGTAGCCGCAGGTCGCAGATGTACCTGCGGCTGCCCGGGGTGCCCCAGGCTTCGTAGGTCCCACTGTCTCAAAGTACGTGCATGCATGCACTGTAATGTCTCCATTCAAACTTTCAGAATTGCAATTCGGGCATCCGACTGAGGCATGTGAGACCTATTTTGGACCACCGTTGTCGAGAGTTATGCAATGACATGGGATTAGAGGTTGTACGAAGTCAGGAAGATGGGACCATGCCTTCTGGTCTTCAAGCTTCAAATTCCATCTGTAATCCTGCATAATAGTCACTCGGGATTGGACCTCCTTGGTTCTTGTGGGACATTGCTGTGTAGAAATATATGTATAAAATGTTGAGACGGTGCGATGCGACGTCAAGGTGGCAAGATGACAACTTTGTCCCTCACTGGGGTTATCTCCGGTTTGGGCTGATAAAGTAGATGTTGTTCAGGGTTATCTTTGAGATTGGACTGCTGTAAGTGTTGAAGGTCCTCAATGTCATATCTGAGGTATGCCTGTCTTCCCGGTGTTATCTCTGGGTCTTGTACTGAGTGCCTCAGTGTGAGTGTCGAGGTTGAAGCTGATTGCATGCATTTGAAACAAGCATTTTCGGGGTTATCTTCGGAACTGCACTCCTTGGGGTTATCTCCAAGGTTGGTAACTGGTACTCCCAGTGTTGGTACTGAGACTGAATATCTCGGGGTTATCTCTGAGATGAATTGGCCTTCTCCGGTGGAATTTTCGGTATTGGAATTGCATGCCTCAGGGTTATCTCTGAGGTTGGAACTGATACTCCCGGTGTGTGTTCCGGGGTTGATATTAAACTTTCGGTAGTATCCGAACTGGATATGAGCTGTCTTCCAGGGTTATCTCTGAAAGACGAATCTGCCCTCCTGCAATGTCAGTAATAGGTGTGCAGAAAATTTTGAGTGTCTACAATCAATATGTTTAATGATAATGATAATGGATGAATAATATATTTATAAAATGTGGGATATTTTGGCTATAAATAAGAAGGCTTAACATAAGGAAATTCATAACTTCCTTGCTTATACTTCCTTTCACTCTCTAAAAATTTCTTATTGTAAGTTCTCTCTAAGTGTGTTAACCTATCTTGAGTATTTGTAAAGATCAGTAAGGGTACGAGTATTGTTCAAGTAAGTATATTCTATAAAAGTTGGACAAATACTCACACACATCACACGGTGTTTAATTCTTCCTTTAGAAGAGTTATTTTGAAAAACTTCCTTTGGAAGATTTTATTTTGAAATATTATTTTGAAGCTTATTTTGTACACTACACAAATTTATACTATATAGTCACTTTTGATAATTTCATAATATACGAGTTAGTGTACACCATATCTGATAGTTACTAATTAAAGTATAAATATATTTAGGTTGTAAACTTCATAGAAAGCAACATACAATCACTTGTTAAATAAGGTAAAGGATATACTTTTCTTTGATACTCCATATTATGGTAAGAAATTGTTATTTGTTTCGATAACTTTTTCATTCAACTGTGAAAAGTACTAAACTATTTAGAAGTTCCTTAATAGTTTGTGCTTCATCTAATATCTTTTCACCTGAATTTTCTTATTGCACTTTACACGTGCTTTATCTAATATCTTTTCACCTGAATTTCCTATTTCGTTTTACACGTGATAGTTGAATTATGAATCTTATTTATCCTATTCTTGAACTCTAATTGAAATTCTGGATATCATTATTGAACTCTGGATAAATTAAACGTCAAATCTCGGATATTGATTCTTTTATTTTATAATTCCTACAACTTCCGTTCATTCTTTATATCACTGTTAATTGTACTAATCATCAAAGAAATAAGTTGTGGTGAATGTCTTTGGCCTGGGTGAAAAGACGATATGATCGTTGAGTGTCTTTGGTCGGTATGGCAAGGACACGTGGTGAAAAGTTCTCTTTGGCCCGTAATGCAAAGATGGAGTGTCGATTGGCATGATCATGACCATTGGTGTTACAATTGAATATATTTGGCCCATAGTGCAAAGATGAACTGTTGATTTATATGATTATGATCATAAAATATTGATTGGTATTATATGGATAAAATATTAATCGTGAACTTTTAATTTGGAGAAGATTGTGTACATCATGATCTATTTTACTCTCCTAATTAATTGATTGATATTTCTGTTGCAGTTGTTGATCTAAAACTTGTTATCTATTATATTATATTAGATTTTTCAATGTTAAAGGCTAAGGATAATATATTCTTCATTATCTTAGTCATGATATTCTTTACTGGGCTATTTGAGCTCACCTTTTTCCTTTTTGTTCCATTATTTTTCTCAGGAAATGAGAGTGTAGCTGGGACTAGCCAGAGTGTGGAATGATGATCCGAGATAGTTTCTATAGTTGTCTTCACCATGTTGTTATATAGTGTGGCAATAATCATGTTGAAGACTTTTAATATGTGTTGTCGTATCTTTTACGGCATTGTATTTTGAGTGTGGATATTATCGTATTATCTACGATACTGTATTAAGAGAACGTATGGTTATAGTATGTATTTTGGCGATCCAAATTAGGTTGTATGGACTCTATTTTGGGGGTATCACATATGTCGATCCTTTCCAAAAATCTCACCCTTTAAACAAATAATCGACAAAACGAGATATAAAGGGTGAGAAAAATTTAGGAAGAGAATTTTCCCGGCGTCAACACCAAAAAAACAAAACCGCATCATTGTACTGGTTCCGAATAAACAATATATACTGATTTACACGTACCGATGCCGAACTGGTTCCCATTTATTTCGAACCATCCGGTTTGAACCGATTCAGTTAAGATAACTACCAAAAAAAATGTCCACCCCTACATACCGCCACCCACAACAAAACAATACCGTCCTTAGTCAACAAAGGAAAAAAATAGAATCTCCAAGAGAAAGGGGGAGAAGAGACAAGAGAGTGAAGGAAGAGAAATAAAGACGAAGAGAGAAAGGAGTTAGTCTGAAAGTTATATTTGATATATATGTGGAGAAAGATAATTTAAGGTATGCCTTAGCCAAGTTTAGCTAAGACTACTTAATAAAATAATGTAAATTTGTATAAAAATTATAATTAAAAGTTTTTTCTAATATAAATTCCAAAACTAGAAAATAAGGGATAAAACTATGTCGTTTTATTAAGTAGTCTTAGGTGATGTTTGATAAACTGTGTAATTAAAATCTGAATGGTTTGTACATCTTAATAAATTAGATATGTGAGTGAAATAACATCTAAACTTAAAAAGTTGTTTGGTAACTAAAAAGTATAAACATCTGAATGACTTTTAAATTTAAAAATATCTCAAATTGTCTTTTCAAAAATCAATAATGATTTTTAAATTTAAAATAGAGGGAGTACAATATTTATAGAGACTCCATATATTTAAATTTTTCATTAAGAGACACTCTTAATAAATTTGATTTATATTTTTCTCTTACCGATTAAGAGAAACAAAATTTTAACAAACAACTTTATCCTTTTATCAAATCAAATGTAGAGTTGTTAAGAGGTATTAAGAAGTAAACAAATACTACCTTAGACTGTGTTTGATTAGGTCTGAATGCCTTTTAATAGGTGTGCCTCTGATTGGATCAGAGACTAAACATGTTTGGTAAAAAAAATTGTCTCTTACGCTCTGTTTCTGAGTTTTAAAATGGACAGAAAAGAAAAGAAATGGGCGGAAAATTTAAGTTTTCTTTTTAATTCTTATGTTTCTGAATTTTTTAATGAACGGAAAAGAAAAGAAATGGACAGAAAACTTGGCCACTTTTTCTGCCAAAGTTTTCCGTCCAAAATTGGCCAGATTTGGACGGAAAAGAAATTGGAATAAGTAATATTTTTATAATTCCTATATTATCCTTAACTTTTAATATAATAAAATTTAAATTACAACTCATATCCTGAATTTGTTTTTATCTACTAAACCTAATCTGATAAAAGAAAAATATAGGCGCGAAACTACCTGCAACTTTAACCTTTTGCCGCGAACAAGTTCATCAGCCTTTGCCTTTCCGTGGCAATGCCTTGTATCCCGGAGGTATCAAATTTATTTATTTTAATGTTTATTGGTGGAGTAATTTGTGTTTTAAATTCAGATCTGAATTGATTGATCTTTGTTTGTTTTGAATTGCTGCGAATATTTGGGGATAAGATTCTTATCTGTTGTATGAATACTCAACGACCAGTTTTATATTTTGATGTAAATATATATGTTAGGACTATCTTTTGATCTGTATTGGCATAAGAGATTCAGTCGTTCTATGGTTTTAGTAGGGCTAGAGATTTTGTATGCTATTAATATGATTTAGTTTGGTGTTTTGTATATAAGTTTTAGATTAGTTTCCTAGATAATTATATGATGTTAGTTTCAGAGTTTTTGTTTGGTGTTTTGGTCTTACCTCTTCTACCTTTTAGTTCATTTGGCACATTGACTTACAAGAGACAAATTATATGGCTCAAACATCACTGAATGGGCCCATTTTCTTTCATCAGTTAGAGTTTTGGGCAGTTCTTCGTTTCTCTATTTCCTGCAGATGTCCCAATTATACCACTATTACAATAAAACAACAAAGTTACCTCTCATTTCTAATACAGAGGGTGTAATAATTATTGGAGAGTAAAAAGTTCAAAACGCATATGTAAAAATCGATGAAGCCTATTTATGGCTACTAGAAAATCAAGACAAGACACGAGCAGTGTTTGGGTTACCATTAGAAAGGAGATTTAATTTCTTGAAGAATTTGATGAATAATCTCCGTTAGTATAAATAATACAGATTATGTTTGATGACTTTTGGGTATGGTATGATAATGATTTTGTAGAAGTTATTTTTGTTTAACATTTATTTGGATATTTGTATTTAATTATGGAATTTTTTTCTTTGATTAATTTATCTTGCATATTTTTATTCATGGTTCAATGGTTATAATTAATATAAGGGTAAATTTGTAAAAGTGATATTTTTCTTTTCTTTTCATTAGAACTCAAAAACGCAAGAAAATAAAATTTTAAATTTCCTATTCTTTTCTATTAAAAACTCAGAAACAACACAGAGAAAAATTTCAAGTTTTCTCTTCTTTTCTTTTCTGTTCTAATTTAAGTTTTCTATTCTTTTCTTTTCTCTTCAAAACTCAGAAATAGAGTGTTAACTAGATACAAACCCGCGCTTTGCGGTGGAATTATTCATTTGTTAATAATAAATTTATACATGCAATTAATAAATTAAAATATTATAAAAAGATGGTAGATTGTTGTGCGATTATCAAATTTTAATAGCATATGTTATACAGTGTTGCATAAAAATTTTATGTGCAAATACATATCCAAGTATATAATTAATCTGATCACTAAATTCCAAAACATTACATAACAGTTGTGTGTGTGTGTGTGTGTGTATATATATATATATATATATATATATATTAATGTCTTGATAAAAATGTTTATAATGTAACCAATATGGTTAAAAATTGGTAACTCTTTCATTCTAAAGCACTAACAAATATTTAGAAAGTGTCATGCATAATGCCATCGAATTGTTATATTGATATGATTGCTAGTGGTATATTTGAAGTCTGTTACACATTACACAAACTTCACCAGGCCTCAAATATCTGACATGTGTACTTGGTGTATTTTGAAGACTCCATGTGTCATATACGCTTACTTGAACCAGAATTCTAACATCCAAATGAAAGGGAAAACAACGAAAGAATGTCTCAGTTTCGGTTCTCACACATAAAGGGAAAGCACATGTTACATGCGAAAACCGAAAATCACGAGAATTAATAATTATGTTGGATCTTCATGTCAAACAAACACCATATCCAAAAACATAGAAGTATAGCACCGTGTCATACATAACACAATGTTATAGTTAAAGAACGAATACATTACCTCATTAGTTTTTTTTATATCAACTTTTGATAATTGTATAGGCACTCACAGTATATTACCATAATGCAAAAAATATATATTAATGATGATGAAAATGATTTACCGGATGCTAGTACTTAACAAATCATGAAAAGACACAATCCATATAATAGAATGCAATAAATAAAGAAGCCATAAATATAAACACCGTGGGATATAGTCCACAAAATGAAGCCATAGCCCCTCTCATTAAAGGCACTGTCCCATAATCTGAAGGTCTTCATATAACTCCTTTGCACTTTCAACATTATTTAGAATTGTAGGGCGCAAAATTTTGTTGTGCTAAACAGAATAAAATCCATGATGCACCTGAAATAATGCAAGAAGCATGCCAACAAAAAATTAACTCTGCCAAGAACTGCATACACCAAATTCATTGTCACATTACCATTGAACCATAGGTACCAGGATTATCACATTTAAGCTTCTTCTAGTTTAGGTCTTCAATGCAGTTATATTTATTGAATGTGCAATATATTCACACAAACAAAAATTAGCACTTAAATGATCTTTTTAACAATCGTTGTAATCTTATAAATATTTATGATGTGAATCGGACAATAGTGAAATATAAGAATTTAGACATACTTAATAGTTGATTTCAACATTGCATAAACTATCAACCAAATAAATAATTATCTTTCCACAACTCTTTTATAGAAAATAGTATTGCCCGAGATAAAAAAAGTTTCACACTTAGCTAAAAATTCATGTGTTTGTCGGATTGAAAACTAACAGAACATAAAGGAATTTAGCTCCTATATTAAATACAAATGAAAAGAATTAGAGTAAAATACATATGAAATGGACTTACATAGAATTTCAAATACTGTCATCCAAAAAGTAAAAGACAAACCTATTATACTCTTATTTAAAATTTTTCAATGGTTATACATGAATATATATACACAGACAAAAAAATGAATATACATAAAAACTAAACAATTTTATTGGGGGTAGTGTTGAGAGTTTGTCGGTTTATTTTTGTCTTTGCAACTGGAATTTGGCTCGATCGAGATAGCTTTGTAAATGTAAATCATAGATTTACCTAAAAGATTCAAATAGATTATAGTAAAATTTCATGAGATATAATAATAAAATAATCGTGGTTTACACTAATAATGAGCAAAGACAAAAGATAATAGTCGAAGCAAATAAAACTTTATACATTAAATTGTGAAAAACTTTACGAAAACTACATTCTTTGTAGTATTGTATGTTTGTCCATATTTATCACAAATTAGTATTTTTACTCCACTCTTGCTTGTAACTCTTGATATCGCTACATACAATTGGTCATGGCTAAAAAAGCTGGACGTGATGATACAAACCCAACATGTGAGAGAGATTGCCCTCGACTCTTATTAATTGTCATGAAAAACAAACAACCAAAGGAAATTGTCTTTGTTGGAATTTAAAAGGTAATCTAATGTTTGGACGATTGTTAAGACCAAGCGAGGTATGAAAACTTTGTGCCCAAAATTGTCGGAATTGAAATTACTTTTTGCTTCTATCGATATTTTCCCAATTGAGTTACTATTAATCTCGTGACATTGCACAAACCAAATCACTAATCTATATTTCGGAGCAATATTACAGGAACCTCAATCTTCAACGTTATCATGTGGTTTGACATTCCAGAAGATGTAATGCTATTCAAAAATTATAGGGTATAAATGTCTTCATAGCTGTTTGAGTTTTCATCAACCTTACATAGGACATCTTAGATATGGTATTTCATTATATGGCCATAAATACATCACATATTCGTTCACTTTATTTATAGCATCAAGTGTAGGAGCAAGGATGACTTGATCTTGAAAATAAAAGCCATTGTCAATTTTTTTCAATAAATTAGAATATGTGATATCAACAATTGCTGCAAGAGGATTGATCAGATATTTGATAAGAAAAATTGGATAAATAACGGAGAGTAATGATAATAGCTCAATAACAATAATATCATAAAATAGTAATTTTAGGAGATAATAATTAAATTAAAAAGTATAATATTATAACGGTTTACATTACCAAAATAGTTGAGATTTGTAGTGATTTAGAGGGTTATACATTTAAAATATTAATTTGGGATTAAAAAAGTAGTGATTTTAGTAGATAATAATTAATTTAGTAATAATAATATTAGAATAGTTAACATTATTAGAACAGTTTAGATGTATAGTGATTGAGGGGATTATAAAATCAAAATAATAATGTAGGATTAAAAAGTAGTGATTTTAGTAGATAATAATTAATTTTAGTAATGATAATATCCCATGCAGTTTAGATAGGTAGTTATTTTGGTATATACGTGTATTATAATATTATACCATACATGTATGTTATAATGTATGGTATAATTATGAATATTATAATATTAGAAAAGTAGTAATTTTAGGATATAATTATTTTAAATGTTTTAAACAATATAATATTATGTTGTAATATAATTATAAATGGTATAATATTATGTTGTAATATAATTAAATTAGTGTGGGATGCACATTAATTATATAGAACATGTGTTACAATGTGGGAAAGACACATGTCATTCAATGGTGCTATGTAGATAACAGATAATAGATAATAAATAATAGAAAGATTCCACAACCTTATATGAACTCATAATTAAACCAATTTCAAGTTTCATGACAAAATTAATTATACTTCCAGTATCCCATAAAAAAACCCAGTTTAGAATCTTTTACTAATCAATTAGTGAAAATAATTTCAATTCATGTAAATTAATTTGATAATGTAATAGTTGATTTCTTGAACTACTTTAAAAAATATCAATTACTACAAAATTATTATTTTAAAGATAAAAATAAATATTCACATGAATTTTAAATTGATTGAGTTTTCTATAAATTGGTTAAGCAAATAAATTTTCATACCTTTAGAATCAATTAGCGTGGTTCAAATAATTGGAAGAATTTTTGAAAACTAATAGATTGAAGTTTTAAAATGAATATGGAAATAATTTTTAATTGCATGGAACTATGAAAAGTAGGTAAAATAAATAAGAGTCTAATATTAAAGGCAATTTACTTTTCAAATAATTAAAACTAATTTTTCATAAAAAGCAAGTTGGCCTTAAATTGATCTAATCTAGTTGTTGCCTAAGAGAGTTATCTAATTAATTAATGAATTCTAAAATAACGTGGTTATTGAATGATAATATCCATAAAATAAGGTGATCAATATATATATATATCAAAGTAATTGTTAAGGGTATTTTTGTCAAGGACAATAAAAAGCATTAATTAGGATGGACATGTGTCAATTTTGTAGAATAATATATATCAATTTATTGTGTGTCATGTACTGTGATTTAGTATAAATAATAATAGATGTCTTCTAATAAGTAAGATTCAAATATGATTCTATACGATCCAGAGGAAAGTTTATTTTATTTTTTTTGGACAAAAATAACATTTTCAATATTACAAAATAAATCTTTTATCCCTAATAACCCTAATCAATCTGCATCTCAGGCCGCCACCCTCTCCTCCCAGCTCCGGCAGCGGCGGTACCAACGTTGCTCTCTCTCCTCTCCATAAATAAAGAGTTGTAAAGAAAAGAAAGAAAAATCGTCTGCGTTTTTGTAGATCAATCGGCGATTTGTTGAAAAATCTTTAAAGCAGATCTAGTATAAGCAATAATTTCCAATTAATCCAAGCACATACTCCATTACATCACAAAAGGGAAGCATATTGAATATATTCAGATTAGCTGGGGACAAGACCCATCTCGTTTAATTTTGTTGGGTTTGTGAAACGGAAGAGAAAGAAAGAAAAAATTAAAAAGGATATAGCAGCAGCAGAAGAAAAACCTCAATTTGAAAGGAAAAATTGGATTGAATGAGAATGAGGAAGTTGAATTGAAGAGAGAGAATGAGGAAGAAAATGAAATTTAAGGAGAGAAATAAAGAAGAAGGTGAATAATGTGAGTGAAAAGAATTTGTCTGAACCAACTATGAGAGTCATTAAAGAAATGGGCTTTCCAATATACTACTGAGGTATTAAATATAGATTTTTTTTAATATGAGAGTGGAAGTGTATTTGAATTATTATATTATGTTGATGTTTTTTATTGAATTTGATACATTTTGTTTTATTATATGTGGTCAAAATATTATAAATATGTATTTAAAATTATATTCCGACCTTTTTGATTATCAAACAGGTTTTGTTTAAATTATTTAGAGGGTTAAAACGGTAAAATATTGTTATTCAGATATTTTGAAAAAAATTATTATCAAACAACATTTTTTCATTCAGACACATTTCCGGACAAAGACTATTATTCAGATGTCTAAACTGTTTAAATCTTAATATTCAATTGAAATGCACATTGAAATGCAGAGACCCGCATATACCTTAATCACAATAGTTCCACGCATATTGAAATGCAGGGACCCGCATATACCTTAATCACAAGAAATGATTAGCATGAAGTGAATTTTATGATAAGTTCATTTTATGATCAATACAATATTGACACGCATACAAAGAGATTAACCTCCCGCCTATATGTCAGTACTATATTGAGAACTTATCATAAAATTCATTTCATGCTAATCGGATCCTTAATCACAATAGTAAATTATAAAAGATAGTCTATTATTTAGTTTTCCGTCCACTTTTTAACAAAAGACTGGGGCAATAAGAATTGTCAAATTTGCAGTCCGCTTCTTTTCTATTTTGTCCACTAAAAAACATGGTAACGAAAGAATTGGACCAAAAATTTAAATTTTCTTCCCTTTTTTTTCTTTTTTTAGCAAGGTGAGACAAAAAAAGTAATATATCTATATTTCATAGAAATGTAGAAACACTGCATAAAATAGTAACTAAAACTTTTCTCATTGATCATAACAAAGTCATGTCACAAAGAATATTTCGGTTGTACTGCATATTCTGGTGTTTCATCATAATATCCTTGCAGTCCCCTAATATAAGTAAACAGTGAGAGGCAAAAGAAGAAAAACAAAGGCGATAACTGTGGGAAAAAGGTATCCTACAGGACAAAAAAAGATCACTACTACGATTGTAGTTGTTGACAAAGAAATTCCGTAAGACTGAAACTGTAATTGGGTTAGATAAGGAGGCTTCGCCTGTTTATTCTTCGCTGATTCCACTGCTACGAGTCTGTGGCCACAGCTCCTTGGAGCGGAAGGATTTTGATGGGTGACATGTGGGATTTGAGTGGCATGTGCGATGGTCCAATCAACTTCCTCTCCTTGGGTTTCTCTATACCCGCGATTCCAAGGACTTTCCTCACTTCCAAGGACTTTGACCTCACTTCATTGATAATACATTCTATGAAAAATGTTTCATCTTCATGAAAGGGTAATACATTCAAACACATCAAAAGGTTTACACACGTTCCTTTCTAATTAAGGTTTTAGAAGAAACACAAAGATTAAGAAATTTAACTGATGCTTTGGTTGATCAAATTGGATATAAAATTTCAATATTACCCTTTTGCATCGAAAAGATAAAAGAAATAAATTAGTATTTAATGTAGGATAATATGGTAAAGCAAGTCATTAAGGCTTTCTTGAAATTTACGAAACACAGATAAAAAGGAACGCAGGGTGTTTGTTTTCAAACAGATAGCGAGAATAATTACCAATATCAAACATGGCTTTCTCCAACAAAAAAAGATAATCTCGGTTGTTACCACATGGACCGAACGCAGTTGCAATTTGCCTGAAAATGTTAATGAGAAAACAGAATATAAAATAAGTGCGAGTTTTAAGTGAAAAATGAATAAAGAGGACTTAAAGAGCGAAAAAGGCCAAGTGAATCAAATTACCTGGCCATATCCTCCAATGGGGCAGGTCCTAGGTAGTAAATATTTGATTCTTTGTCCGGAGTAGATGTAAAACTGCAAATATTCAAAATAAAATTAAGTTTTTAATATTATTCTTTAATTTCATATAAAATTAAGTACTTAGGAGAGGGAGAGGGAGAGGGAGAGGGAGAGGGAGGGGAAGAGCAAAAGAGATGCATTGTGATATCTTACACTATCATTCCAGTGATAGCAGGCTGTACGGTATCTCCTTCCTGAATTAAACAAGACACGTTAATTGTTAATAAGAACAAGATTTTCATTCAGGAGGAAATAACCACTGAATCTTTAAAAGGCAGCTCAAATGTAGAATATATGCCTCTTCGGGTAAGTTGAATAAAGAACAAGATTTTCTTTAAACGGCAGCTCAAATGTAGAAAATTATGCCACCTCAGGTAAGTTGAATAATAAGAACAAGATTTTCATTCAGGAAATAACCGCTAAATCTTCAAAAGGCAGCTCAAATGTAGAATAACCGGACAGTTATTACCTTGAAGAAGTCCACTATTGTCTTTTCATCATACTCACATTCTCTACGCTCCAAATACTGAAGACAAAAACAATTATCAGTCCCACTGTCTGTACAAGAGAATTTAATACCAAAGTAAAAATATAAATGACAATATCTGGCCATACAAGTAGAGAGGGCAGATCATTTAGCAGACCATGTTAAAGGAGACGCTTACAGTCTTTGCCAAAACACAAGATATACTGACAGAACAAAAGTGCACAACATGAATGGGACATACCTCCATCGCTGCTTTTTCCTTCTCTGGACCTCCTCGGACACAATAAGCAACCCCCCACTGACAGAAAATGGGAATGTCAGAAACAACAGTACAAATATTTGATTAAAAATTTGGAATATGTTGTAATGTCATGGCATTGCAACTTGGGGAAGCCAATGGTTTAAACTTTGTGGCTCTGATTTATCAGAAAAAAGCCAGTGGCCATCCAAGCCTACCCCAAGACCAAACAAAGTAAAAGAAATAAAGGGTTAAAAAGAAAGAGCACAGTTAAGCCTGCCAGTGAGATTATATCTGACAAAGGTATTTAGAATGTAATATCAGTAACAGTTATATGGGATATTCACTTACGCAGATGACTCCTTCAGCTTGTTCCAGCGTGCAAGTTCTTGCAGGGTGTTCGGGCGTACCTCTGTGGTCGATGCATGCTGACACATAGGTTATAAGATAAGAACTATACAAGCGTAAATCACATCAATCATGATTCATGACACGTTTTAACTTCCATCATGCGAGAAACTTACCAACATCAAAAACACGCCTGTAATCCTTGATAAAGCCTATTACTTTCTCATCATATTCAAAACCAGGGTTCCACGCCAAGGAGCCATAGCCAAAAACCCAGAACACCATGGTTGTGAAACTATCAAAAATTAAAAACTGTTAAATCCTGCTACATAGTTTTTCACAAATCAGGAAAAGAAGGTAATAAATAAAAACAACAAATTGTATTAAATATTATTTCCCAATAATACAACAGGTTTATTTTTAGCTCGATGCAACATAAAGAAGGTCATTAAGGGTTTTGAACAAATAATTCATCTAGCGTAAAAACCAATTATTGAAAAGGACAATACAACGAGAATAGACCAAACAACTCGCATTGCAATCAAATGAGATTATTATGAAAAACTAACAAAGTATAGCATACTTTAAATTAAATCATTTTACTCCCAAAAACACACAACAAAAAGTCAATAGTTGATGCTATAATTAAATAGTAGGTTTGGAACATCTACAATTAAAGCCCGGAAACTGTTCGAGATTTTCATTACTTAAGTGAGAACCTCCTAACTCCAAGATCCAGACAAGGCTCACACTTAACTATATATTCAAATTCTTTTAAATGCTTGCTTTCTATCATTTACTCCTATAGTCTTCCAAAAGAAGATGTTTTTCACATGGATAACATCTATCACTTCCTAGGTATATGTGGCTTAGAAAATTACCCCACACAATAAATACTCCCTCAGCTCCAAAATATAGGACCAATTTTGATCTCTTGAAGCCAAACTTACTTTTTTTCTTTTTTCCATTTCTAACCTACGATCTAAATGTATAAATATATACCCGGTGTTGATCATAATGGCAGATACCCAAATCAAACAACATCGAAATAAAGAGGGAGATAGAAATATGATCACTTTCTCAATATAAAAAAGAACCAAACCCATGTTAGCTACTGGGAAATATCAGTTTCACAAACCTCATGAAGTAAAACAGCCCAATTAAGTTCCACAATTTATATTTTTTATTTTTAGAAAATCCTCCCAAAACAGATGCTCCCCCGTCTCACAAAAGAGTCACATTTGCAAAAAAATTAAATATTATGGATGTATTTTAGTTTTTATCACTTAAAATAACAAATAGTCAATAAAATAGTGGTGGTGTGATAATAAAATTATGATGACAAGTACTATAATTAAATTCAAAAGAATTTGAACTCAATTTATGGTAAAAGAAAAAAGAAAAAAGAAAAAAAAAATGACAAATCCAACTTTTTATGTGGGGGCAGAGGGTTTAATATAGGAATAAAACATACAGATTCAAATACATATTTATACACCCACAATTCATCAATTCATTCATTACAATTACAGATTCCGAACAACATTCCAACAAAATTTTGACCCAAATTATAAAAATTAATAAACAAAGTACCCAAAAAAAAATTCCAAGAAAAATAAAATAATACTTACAATTCGATGAAACTACACGCAATGTGGGTCGAGGAGAACTGGGTATAAAATCTGTAAAAATGCGAGATAAACAGGAGAGAGATTGGGCTTAAATTTCTCTCTCCTCTCTCTCTTTCTTTCTGCTTGGGGTTTACAAGGGTAAAAAGGGGGGAGAAAGGGTCTATTTATATGGGACAAAAGAAAATTGAAAACCAGAAAGCAATAAGGGGATCTAACTAATGCCACCCGTTCTCACCGTGTAAGGAAATGAATGAGGCCGTGATTAGGTGCTTATACATGATTTAGAGGAATGGCATGCCCAAGTCATGTGTTGTCAAAATCATAAAGGTTGTACTGAATTTTGACCAGGACAGACACAATGACAGTCTCTAAATAATTATTGCGTTTATATTAATAATATTTTATTTTATTTTTTAAACTAAGTTAGTATAAATAATTTTAAAATTATTTTTTGTGACTTAATTTGATTTTGATTATCAGAAATTATTCAAAGAAAATAATAAAAATTATAATTTTATTATTGTATAATATTAGTAAAATTAAGGTATCTGAAATATAATTTTTAAATATAAATTCGACTTGTAGTAGATATTTGATTACACGGTATTCTTGTTTTCTATTTTGTAAGTTCAAAAATATAAGAATATTCTTATTTGTAATTTTTGTAAAAATTGGTCTCTTTCATTAACTTGTATTATAAATTTCAGTAAATACTAATGTCTTCTACATAAAATAATTTTGAATTTGATGTAGAATACATTCAATTTTTTATATATATAAAAACCCCTTCATTTTTGAGTCATACAATAACAAATATACTTCATGTGAATCGGGGACTCATGCATCAGCCTCATATCAGGAAGAAGAAAAAAATCATGTAAAAGGTAAATACCAAATCACATAATAACAATGAAAATTATGTGGTTATAGGTTTCAGTGCTTAAACCATGAGAATAAGAGTTAATAAAGTAGAAAAGATAAAAAAAGAAATTTGTCCAAGAATATATTTGTCAAAATATTCTTTATCCTTAGAGAATAGTTTTAACTTTTTCCGAAAGATGCTAATGCTATCCGGATAATGTAGTAATGTTAGTATCTTAAATGATATCGCATTAAATATTTTAATGATAATTTATAGTATAATCAATCACATGAGATTTACCCAATTAATATTATTGCGGCATATCATTTGAGACATAAAATTTAAGATCCTAGCCGCATAACATCACCCAAAAAATAATGTTATCTAGATAATGTGGTACATGTAATATGTCACCTGAGCCGGCCCTGGGCAAGGGCCAATAGGGCAACCGTCCAGGGCCCACAGTTGAGGGAGGCCCAAATTTTTTTATAAACTTATATATTTATGTGTATAAAAAAATAAAATAATAAAAAGATTAGCGATGTAAGACCCCAACTTTCATAAATAAAGATTATTTTTTTCTAAATATCATTTTGAATATTATGGTGTGGATTTGATATAATGTTGTAGTTGTGGGTAATATTTATAAATTTTGCTAAGTTCTTAAGTTGTTATAAAATATTTGTTTGGTCGAAAAATATTCTTTTTGTCGGAGAATATTCGTACGATAGCACAATCATTGGTGGACCCCACAACAGAATTATTGTCGGAGTTAGAAAACGACAGAAATATCTTTTAATAAAAATAACGACGAAAGTTTTACCGTTAACTGTTGAAATACCCGGTGGTAAAAGTACAGTCGTGTGGTCTCATAGTAACACACGGTATTGATTATTGATACTTACGTAAGAAACCACTCAATTATACTCAATAATTGCTACAGTAATTGTTGCATAGTATCTCATATTATTGATTCAATTATTATCACAGTATCATCTGCATAATATTTTATATTATTAAATCAATAATTGAGACGACAAAGTTATTCATATTAATATTTGCAATATTGACGATGTCTAGAAAGTTACGTCGAGGAGAGGTTTGGTCACCTAATTGGCGCTTGATAGGGAGAAATCCTTATCGGAAAGCCCCCTCTTTCCTGGGAATGATCTGGTTGTTAAATATTGTGAGTTATAATATTAATGATGAATAATTGTTGAAAGATTAAATATGTGTTGATTAAAGATAAAATAATTTGTGGTAATATTTAATCAATCTTTGATATAAATAAGAAGTTTGTTATGAGACGTTTGTGGTAAGTTTGGTTTATTCTATGGGGGCCCATATGTCATCATCTAAGAGTCACTTTCGCTAATAGTAATTGCCTTTACCAGATGTCAAATCACTTGCCGTTTCATATTATAGGCGTCGAACCAATTGTCGTTTCACATTACAGGCGTCAAACCAATTGTCGTTTCACATTACAGGCGTCGAACTAATTGTCGTTTCACATTATAGGCGTCAAACCACTTGTTGTTTCACATTACAGACGTCAAACCACTTTTCTTTTCACATCACCAGTTATCAAGCCACTTGCCTTTTCACATTGCAAGGGCTAAGCTAGAAATCTTATATAAATAGAAGCTTATTTCTTCTTTCATTCTCACCAATTCACTACGACTCACAAGAGAATTTTATAGAGAGAGAATCAGAGAGAAAGAATAAGAGTATTCTGTTACTACACTAATTCAGTATCCAATCTCCTACTAAGGTAAGGGGTATTATTTCTTTCATATTCATATAGGGATATTATTTTTGTTCAATATTCGTATGAAATAATATTTTCTTCCATATTATGTAGTATGTAAGTAATATTATTTCGTTTCAGATTCTGAATTCTACACTCATGTTGTTAAGTATTGCTTCTATACTCCTTGAAATTAGTAGAATATCCTTGAAATTTGCGCTTCATCTAGTATCGTTTCACAAGAATATTTTTCTGAACATTCTTATTAAAGTTTAATCTTTTCATGCCGGAGTATTATTCACGGAGTACTATTTATGAAGTACTATTCACGGGGTACTATTCATGACAAAAATTAATTTATTTTCTGTCCAAATTATTTTTGATACAATATTATTCTTGAATTTTACTCCACAAAGCAGTATCATGTTGACAATTTGGACATGATTGAATCTTGGATAAATTGAATTAAAAATATAAAATTTATCCTTGCTCTCATTTAATTGAATTCTTATATCATTATCATCCTCATGCTTATATTATGATGAAAGTCATCTTTGGCCGTAGTGCATAGATGGACTATTGATTGGTATGATTATAACCAGGGATCATTCGCTATAATCATGACCCAAAATGTTACAAATGATGTGGTAAAAGTCATCATTGGCCCGTAGTGCATTGATGGACAGTTGTTGGTATGATCATGACCATTGGTGATAAAAATGAATATCCTTGGCCCGTAGTGCATTGATAATTCAGTGATGTGGATTATTTATTTAGCTGAGTCCTAGCAATAAAATTGATGATAAACTTTTAAATCATAGAAGATAGTATATATCTTGTTCTACTTGACTCTTCTAATGGATTGCTTGTTCCGGTGCCGTTAAACTTGGTGTTTATTGTATTTTATCAGTTTAACACTGTTGAAGGCTAATGATAATTTATTCTGCATTATCTTAGTCATAATATTTCTTAATGGGCTAGTTGAGCTCACCCTTTTGCTTTCATTGTTCTCTTCAGGAAATGAGAATATAGCTGGAACGAGTCGGGAAATGGAGTGACGGTCCAGATAGGTGGCTATAGTAGTCCTCACTATTATGTGAAATAGTGTGATAATAATTGTAATGAGGACTTTATTTGAGTTTGGATACTCTCTACGAGACATTATCCGTGTTGAAACTCTCAGCTACGTTTGTCGTACTGTATAAAAGAAGTTTGTATTTAAATTTAGTACCATGTATTTGGTGACTTAAGATGGGTGATGTATACCTATTTTGGGGGCGTCACAGTTGGTATCAAAGCTTAGGGATATGATCCCTGACTGAGATGTGAGACTAGAACTAGGAGGGGAGAGACGTGTAATTCCTTCGCTAGTATGACCTACCTAAGTTTAATTGTTATTTAATTGGTCGATCTGAATATAGGGATAATATGTGGCATGTCAATTAACCCTTATTTTGTGGCAGTGTTTGAAAATGACATCCAAGAATGTTGAGATTAGCAATGAAGCACAGGAGGCCGTTGAGTCACCACAGATCAATACCCAGGATAATGTTCATCAGGAAGGAAATAATCCTCAGGTAAACAACAACACCGACCAAATGATGAACGGCGGAATGTTCAGAGGCTTTCTGCAATTCATGCAACATCAGGCGAGAAAGACTTCTGTCCAAAATGCAGGTAGAAACACTGGCAACTCACGGATGGTCACCGCTAAGCAGTTCAAGGAACTCGGACCACCGGAGTTTTTGATAGAGCCAAAACCACTTAAGGTGGAGACGTGGATAAAGCAGATCACCAAGATATTTGATGTCTTGGGATGCTCCGAGGAACAAATGGTTCCATTTACCACCTTCATGTTACGAGGAGAGGCAGATTACTGGTGGGAATCTGTAAAACGTACCCAATGTAAGACCCCAACTTATTATAAATAAAATTTAATTTTCCTTTATTCATTATTCTAAATTAATAAGGGTTAATTTGATATAATTCTTTGGTTATGGGTGAAAATGCAAAGTTTATAAAATAAGCAAGTGGTTATAAAATATTCATTATTATTCGGGGAATATTCGTTTGGTCGTGGAATATTCTTTTTTTTCGGGAATCTCCGCATTTACGGCAGTAGCATCATTGATGGGCCCCATAGCGGAAAAACGGTTGGAAAACGCATAAAGATTGAGTTTTATAAATAACGACGTAAATTGTTACCGCTAACATTTGTTGGGTTACCCGGTGGTTAAAATACGTGAATGTCGCGTGGTTGCACAAAGAAGTATTACCAGTATTGCATAAAGATTATTGAATTATTGATCCTTACGTAAGAAGGCACTACTCAATAATTGTTACGATGAAGTTACCGCTCAATATTATATTTTATTGATTCAATAATTCTGTTGCGTTGATATTTTGTATTCCCGTTGTTTCAATAATTGTCATTATACAAGATTTTCCATTATCAAATCAATAATTCATATTATTTGAATAATATTATCGATAACATTATTGGCAATGTCTAGAAAGTTACATTTAAGGAGAGGTTTGGTCACCTAATCAAGGCCGCCCAAGAAGGAGAAATCCTTATTGGAAAGCCCCTCTTCCTCGAGAAGCGGCACGGTCACAAGATCTGTGATTCTCAGTAATATTATTTTTGAATAATTAATTATTGATTATTATGATAAAGAAAATATTTATTTTATGTGGATATAGATGGAGAAAATTTTAATGTGACAATGGTTGAAAATTAATATTTTATCTTTTTCCGATAAAATAATTCATTTAAATATATTATTTTAATAATATATTAACGGTGATATTTTATAATGAATGTGGGATATATTAGTATATGAGGAGGTAGAGTATTTTATGGCATTAAATGTTTAATATATGTTTTTGTGTCGGTGGACACAATTCTTGATCGAAAATTGATTATAGATCGTAAAATCGCTTGCTTGTGGATTTTTGGCCAATTTTCGCTTGGAATTTGGAAACATTTTCTTTCGCAAAGTTGTAGAGAATGGAATTTCCCATGGAAATTCGTGAGTTTCAATTTTTCGATAAACGAGCTATTTTCACTTAATTATTGAAGTTTCGGAAGATAAAATAATTTTTATTAAATAATGGGTGGGACCCACTCTTGTTTGAACATGAGGGTCATTGATTTTTGGTTCAAAGGTGGCTGGTTTGATTGTCAACAATGATGGCATGCGTAGGGAATTATTATAAATATTAATATTTTATTAATTTAGTCTCCTTTCATGCTCTAACATTTTCCTATAAATAGAGGGCTAAGTTAGAATTGAAAATCACACGTAAACTAAGTTTTCTTTTTCTCTCTATATTGTCTAGCGTATTCTTGTGAGTATACTTTGAGTGTTGCTATACGGTATGAAGTTTTCACAAAGACTATACCGAAATTCAAATGTAAATACGGTTATTTTGAGGTAAGTGGGTATTATTTTCTTCTTAAATGATATTTTTTCTTCAATATCATTATGTCAAGTATTGGTGAATTTTTATCAAATTTGGAACTTGTTGTATCCGAATTACTATTCACGATATCTACCACTATTCACGATATTTATGATAATTATTCATGAATACTAAGACTATTCAAGAAAATAAAAATTTTTCTTTTTGTCCAAAATATCTATTCGGATACTAGCTTTGATTGTATCTATGTTTTGATCATTCTTGAATTTTACACCAATATGATTATTTTCAAGTATTTTGGACATGGGTAAAATAAAGTACTAATCCTTAATCCTTAATCCTTGTCATTTTGTTTCAATTGGATTCGTTTCTTTAAAAATGTTTTCATCATCCTCACCCTAAATGGTGATATTAATGAATATCTTTTGGCACTGTAGTGCAAAGATGAATGATTAATCGATGAATATCTTTGGGCAGTAGTGCAAAGATGAACAGTGTTGAGATGAACATGACTAATGGTGATACATCTTTGGCCTGTAGTGCAAAGATGATTAAAAATGTATATTGATTGTTATTACGAGGATAAACTATTGATGATGGACTTTTAAACCTTAGAAGATAGTAGAATTCTTTCTCTACGTGACTCTTCTAATGGATTGTCAATTTCAATTTGCATTTGTTGATCTAAAACTTGTTATCTATTGTATTCTATTAGATTTTTCCCCGTTGAAGACTAACGATAATTTGTTGTATATTATCTTAGTCATAATATTCTTTATTGGGCTAGTTGAGCTCACCCTTTCCTTTTTGTTCCATTTTCTTCTCGTGAGGTGAGAACATAGCAGGATCGAGCTCGGGGTATGGAGTGATGGTTCTAGGAAGATGTTTTTAGCGATTCCTCACTATTTCTATAAAATAGTGTTTGAATAATTGTAATGAGGACTTATTTGCGTGTGGATATTGTATTTAAACTCACAAGTATGTATTGTTCGTATTTCACACGACACTTGTATTATTGAAGTTGTAGTTTGCTTTCTATACCATGTATATTGGCTGACTCAGAATGGGTGTCAGATAATTGTTTTGGGGGCGCCACACCCAATCAACAGACCTTGAAGATGTCTTGGGAGAAGTTCCAAGAACCTGCTCAACGACAAGTAATTTCCGAAAGTATTCGTCACATGAAGGAGGTGGAGTTTATCGTCAAGCAAAACAATATGACCGTGTCACAATACGAAGCTAAGTTTGCCGAGTTATCCCGGTTTGCGTCCCACTTGGTTGATAAAGAGGAGAGAATGACGCGGATGTTTCTAAGATGTTTGAAACCTGAGATACGTCAATACCTAATTTCTCACAAACTGTGTTTGTATTCAGATGTTGTAAATAGGGCTCAATTATTGGAGCGCGATAATGAGTTAACTCAACCAAGAGAAAGCAGCCGGCAAATCGATAATACCAGTGGTAGTAGCCATCGAAGCGGTGACAACAAACGTGGAGGGAATCATTGTTGATCGATTTCGCAATCAATGAATACGTGCAAGTATACACAGTCAACAAGTAATAAAGTTAAAGTAAAGTATCGTTCCCACGAGAAATTATTTAATAAAAATTACCAAATACTAACTCTTAACCAAACTAATTTTATTTAAACAACCATATAATGTGATTTTTATAATTAAGAAAATTAAATTAAATAATTAAAAGAGATTATTCTAAAATAAAATAAATAAACAAAACTAAGATTTTAACGAATGAATTCAGATAAATAAGGATTAAGACTCCAATATCCCCAATTATGAACTGTAAATCAATTATCCAATTATCCCAATTATTATGCCTACTGAATTGTTAACAGGAATTCTCAAATGCCAAAAGTCCTTTTCCAAGTGATCAATTGCCTTCTATTTAATCCAGATTAATCTTGCTATATTCCTATGCAAAACAATTGAATTAAACTCTTTTCAATCCCAATTCCTTATGTGTTACATGCGGCGAACATATATTTTCATTCTATTCACAAACCTAATTATTCACTGTGTAAATAACTAAGTCACATGTTATCATGCCCAGTTCTAACCCTAGAATTCCTCTTTCAATTCCTTCTAGAGTAACAAAGTAATTACTGATCAGATAATTAATCAATAAGCTCAAGATAAGATAAACAATTCACTTTGACATAAATAATTGGAATAAATTGAATAACTAATTTATAGACATAAAAGGTTCAATTGAAATCTTAATAAAAGAGTTAGTTCATAATTAATGAATTGAAATCAAGAATCCACAACTGAATAGACATTAAAAGATAAAAGTATGATAAAAGAAGAGAATAGAATCTGTTGTCAGCAAATCTGATGCTCCCCTCTTGCTCCTGCTCTTGATCTTCAATGATCTCCAAGTTGCTTCAATCTCCAAAACTAATAAGAACTAGGGTTATGTTATAAACTAATGGAGTGTATCTCTAATCTAATCTATGTAATCTCCCTTTATTTTATGTCTTACATCATGTATTTATAGGTTACAAGTCCAATTTTTAGCTTAGGAACAAACTCAATCCAATTTGGAGTCAAAAAGGTGTCAAAATTCGCCCCAAAACAGCGCCCAAGCTCGACCAAACTCTTCTCAGCGCCCAGGCGCTGCTCACTAAGATCGATTCTGCCCCTAGCGCCCCAAGCGCTGCAAATAACTTGGTTTGGGCGCCAAGGCCTGGGCCACTTTTCTAGAAATTTTCTGCTCCGACGTCCTTTGGGAAAATGGCCATAACTTCTTTGTCTGAACTCCGATTTCGATGATTCAAGATGTTCCGGAAAGAGGAGACGTAGATCTACAACTTTCATTCTTTAAGTATTTCGAAAATAGGTCCCTAGAAATACTTAAATTGGCTCTGAAGTGACTGCTGTGTAAATGGCAAGCCGAAAACGCGCATCTAGCCACCCCAAACGTCGATCCAAGTAACTTTTGTCCCAATTCCTACAAAACAACATAAAACATGCATGAATAGATACAAACACTTAAAAACATCCAAAAGATTAAGCTCAAATGCACTCAATTCATGTGTATAAAACTCACTCATCAATCATCATGCCAGAAATGGTAACCACTTCGGTGGTAATCATGGCCAAGATAATAGAAGTGGAAATTTCAAGAAGAGAAAATTCAATAATGATGAAAAGATGTCAGCACCAGCACTTGTTTTTAAGGAAGGAGAACGACCGCCGGTCGTATGTTACAAATGCGGAGGGGAGGGACACATCAGTCCAAACTGTACGCAGCAGTCCAAATCATGTTATAATTGTGGAAGAGAAGGTCACCTAGCCCGATTTTATCGTGCCCAAAAGTCAAGTCCAGATGGGATGGAGGCATCAAAGGCCGTCCCAAACAAGATAAAATCGGTAGTTCAAGGGATAGCGTTTATCGTAACCTCCCAAAAAGCGAGGAATCCGAACGAGGTGATCACGGGTAAGCTAATCATACCTTATTTGATACCGGTTCTACCCATTCTTTTATTTCTCCTACTTGCGCTCAACGTTTAAATTTAACTATGGAGAAATTAGACTTTGATTTATCTGTTGAAACTCCGTTGGGAGAAACCTTCATTACATCCACTATTTATAAGTCTTGTTTGATTCAAATCGGTAACCGCATGTTACCTGTCGATCTTATCTCTTTGAAAATACTTGCATTTGATGTGATTTTAGGGATTGATTGGTTAACTACTCATCATGCTAAAATCGATTGTTTTCATAAGGTTGTTAGCTTTCATATTCCTAACCAATCTATTATGCGAATTCAAGCAACCAAACCACTAAAGTCAATCACGGTCATACCAAGCCATAAAGCTATTCGTTTATTAAAAAATGGATGTCAAGCTTTCTTAGCCCATGTCACGGATTTAAACAAAAATACGTCAAATTTGAATGATATTTCTATTGTTAATAAATTTCCTGACGTATTTCCTGAAGAACTTCATAGAGTGGGAAATCGAATTTTGTATCGACCTTGAACCCGGTACAAAATCCATTTCCAAAGCCCCATATCGAATGGCTCATATTGAACTTCAGGAGTTAAAAACTCAACTACAGGAATTGTTAGACATCGGTTTCATTCGTCCTAGTACGTCTCCTTGGGGTGCTCCTGTTCTATTCGTAAAGAAGAAAGATGGAAGTATGCGACTTTGTATTGACTATCGGGAGTTGAATCATGTCACCGTCAAAAATAGGTACCTGTTACCTCGAATTGATGACCTGTTTGACCAGTTGCAAGGTGCTAAATTCTTTTCAAAGATCGATTTTCGTTCCGGATATCATCAATTAAAACTGATGACATTCCAAAGACTGCTTTCAGAACTCGGTACGGGCACTACGAATTCCTAGTCATGTCTTTTGGATTGACTAATGCGGCCTTCATGGATATGATGAACCGAGTATTCAAGGAATATTTGGATCATTTTGTTGTTATCTTTATTGATGACATCCTCATATACTTCAAAAGCCGTGAAGATCATGAGAAACACTTGAGGCTAATACTCCAAAAGCTTCGTGAAAACAAGCTATATGCCAAGTTAAAGAAATGCGAGTTCTGGCTTGAGAAAATAGCATTCCTTGGGCACGTGATATCATATCATGGAATATCTGTTGACCTGGCAAAGATTGAAGCAATTCAAAGCTGGGAGTAACCTAAGTCAGTGACCGAAGTACGTAGCTTTCTCGGCTTAGCTGGTTATTATCGGAGATTCGTGGAAGGATTTTCTCGAATCGCTACTCCATTAACTTAGCTGACTCGAAAAGATACAAAATTCGGTTGGAGCGAGAAATGTGAGAAGAGTTTTGAAGAACTCAAGAGGAGACTCATTTCAGCACCTGTTCTAACAATACCATCTGGTACGGAGGGAAATGTCATCTATAACGATGCTTCAGACAGAGGTTTAGGATGTGTTCTCATGCAACATGGGAAAGTCATAGCCAATGCCTCGCGACAACTCAAAGAATAAGAGAGGAATTATCCTACTCATGAACTAGAGTTAGCAACTGTCGTTTTCTCACTTAAAATCTGGAGGCATTACCTGTATGGGGAGAAGGTGGAGATCTTTACGGACCATAAAAGCCTCAAATATTTCTTCACTCAAAAGGAACTCAACATGCGGCAACAACGTTGGCTTGAACTGTTGAAAGATTATGATCATACTATTCAATACCATCCTGGAAAAACGAACGTGGTAGCTGACGCATTGAGTATAAGATCATATGCGGGTACGAGTGTGATATTGTCAACGTAAAGGCCCATTTTGTATGACTTGCAAAGGGTGGAGATAGAGATAAAGACTCCAGGGACCCACATGATGATGGAAAATATACGAGTAGAACCGACTTTAATCGATAAATTTAAAGTTTCTCAAACTACAGACCTGGAGCTGATGCGTATGAAGAAGAAAGTGCAAGAAGGTGCTATTCCGGAAGCAAGAATCGATGAAGAAGGAATACTTAGAGTCAACTCCAGACTTTGTGTTCCTAACGACTCTGATTTGAAGTATAAGATCATGATGGAGGCGCACAACACACCATTTGCAATCCATCCTGGGAGTACCAAAATGTATCGTGATCTTCGACATACATTTTGGTGGAGCAATATGAAAAGAGATCGCGGAGTTTATCTCAAGGTGTTTAACTTGTCAACGAGTCAAGGCGGAGCATCAAGTCCAAAAGATCCATTGCAACCACTTAAAATTCTAGAATGGAAGTGGGAGCACATTACCATGGGTTTTGTTACCGGTCTTCCCAAGGTTTCTCAAGACATAGATACAATTTGGGTCATTGTTGATAGATTGACCAAGTCTGCTCATTTCTTACCTATACGAGAAACTTATACACTTGAACGTCTTGCTCGTATATGCATAAATGATATTGTAAGACTGCATGGTATGCCAGTATCTAGGGGTGTTCATCGGTAAAAAACCGCACCGGACGGGCCCGAACCGAACAGAACTGAACACCGAAAGTAGTTAATTTCATAAATCGAAATACGGCATCGATTAAACCAGTATACCAAACCGTTACGGTTCTTGCATCGATTTATACATGGTTTGTACTGGTTTTATGTAAAAAAAAATAACACATTCATGTATAAACACCCTCAAACTCAATTGACCCATTCATGATTCATGTACTGTTATGTTCATGTATAAAACACACTTACTTCTGTTTCATGTACCGGGCAAAGTTGAATAATGGACCCATGCATTCATGACACCATAGTGATTAAAAATAAAGTGATCATGTTGTAACTTGCATTCTTGCAACAATATAATAGGACATAACAGGACATAACATCAATACAACTAGACTTCTCCAAAATAAGACATAACATAAATATTATACAATATAATACTTCTCCAAAATAGGACATAACATCAAAACAATAAAACATCAATATTGTAGTAGTAATAAACGACTGACAATGAATCAAAGACTCAAAGAATTCA
Source organism: Panax ginseng (assembly GCA_020205605.1). Taxonomy (NCBI): domain Eukaryota; kingdom Viridiplantae; phylum Streptophyta; class Magnoliopsida; order Apiales; family Araliaceae; genus Panax; species Panax ginseng. The sequence goes on along the minus strand of CM035146.1, from coordinate 85,622,036 downwards.
AAGAAGAGTCCAAGACTCAAAGAAAGAAAAAAAAAACAAAAAGAGCCCGAATTTGAAGTGGCAGAGCATTGTTAAGAAAACTTGAGCTATAATAAAAGTGAAAACCATGTTTACAGAAACATTGATACTCTGAGCAGCAGAACGAATTTCTAGTGGGAAAATTTTGCTAGGCACCAACCAGCCTAGAGGGCCCCAAGACCAAGCAAATCCAGCAACATATAAACATATGAACATCACCACCACAATAGCATTAGCATACCACTTTGGTAACTCACCAGGCTCCCCATCTGTTCCAAATTTCACCCCTATGCAAATTGCAACAATAATCTGTACCAAAAAAAACAAACAGTGACAGAAGTTTAATTCCCATACATTGTAAGTCAGGAAGAGCTATGCATTTGAAAATAAAAATCTGCCAACAGAACTTCAGAGATTTCATTACAAATAAACAATTTTTTTATGTGAAATTTAATGCAATCAGTCATCCATATTCTTACCCGTGCCAACTGCCATATCTCGATTAAATTCCACCATCCATATCTAAAACTTCCGCAAATTCTAAGAAGATCAAAATAAAATAAAATTAGTTAAAGAAAGTCATTAATATATAAACATTATAGATGAAAGCTATATAATTTAAAATTAAGGATCACCTTTCTCAATTGTTTCAAGTGAATCTAAGTTCTCCTCTACGGATATTGGTTGTTTGTTTGAACGAAGCCAATCTTGAGCACAAATAAGAGCTTGTACCATTCTAGGAGTTAAAGAGCTCCTAAATGGATCAGGTACACGACCACCGGTGCTAAATATCGACTCGGAAGCAACGGTTGACATAGGAACCGCCAATACATCTCTAGCCATTTGAGAGAGAATGGGAAATCTAGGAGAGTTATTTTTCCACCAACTCAAAACATTATATTTTGAAGTTGTTTGATCAACAAGCTCACTCAAATACTTATCTAATTCGGTATTATCCCCTCCTTGAACATCCGTAACGTGTTGACCAAAATTTTTCATCCTCCTCCTCCTTGCCCATTCTCGACCATGCCCATCAAAACCATCACTAGACATGTTAGATTGCACACTTTGGGATGATTGTGCACTTTGGGATGATTGTGCATTTTGGGATGCATATTTGAGACTATAACTTCTAAACAATTCTTCAATGGCATCACGCACAGATTTTATCATTTTATTTGCCATTTCAGTCCCATTCCCATACATTGAATTAAAACTAAATTCCATAAAGGAAAATTTATGTCTAAGATCTAAAACAACCGCAATGTACAATAATTTATTCATCTTCTCAACATTCCCCCAATATTTCTCTAATTTTGCTCTCATCCTCAAAGCCATTTGTCTCATGCCAATGTCACCCCCATATAACAATTCATTCAAACCATCATCAAGATCAAGAAATTCATGAAAAAAAGTATTCGATGTAACATAAGATGTACCCAAAACCTTCACCGTAATGTCGAAGAAATACTTTAAGAATACCACTAATTGTCTCACAACTCCCCAATCTTCTACGCTAGGCCACCCATCACCCGATTCCATTTCTAATTTGAATAAAGGGTCTTTGCTTGCAAGCCTATTAAAAGCACGATCGAAGTCTATGGCCACATTCAACATAGAATAAGTGGAGTTCCATCTAGTGGACACATCTAGGATCAACGAAGTTCTTTTTTCAATTTTCTCAATTTCAACACTATTATGATGAAAGTCATCTTTGGCCGTAGTGCATAGATGAATTGTTGATTGGTATGATTATGACCAAGGATCATTCGGTATAATCATGACCCAAAATGTTACAAATGATGTGGTAAAAGTCATCATTGGCTAGTTGAGCTCACCCTTTTGCTTTCATTGTTCTCTTCAGGAAATGAGAATATAGTTGGGACGAGTCGAGAAATGGAGTGACGGTCCAGATAGGTGGCCATAGTAGTCCTCACTATTATATGGAATAGTGTGATAATAATTGTAATGAAGACTTTCTTTGAGTTTGGATACTCTCTACGAGACATTATCCGTGTTGAAACTCTCAGCTACGTTTTGTCGTACTGTATAAAAGAAGTTTGTATTTAAATTCTGTACCATGTATTTGGCGACTCAAGATGAGTGATGTATACTTATTTTGGGGGCGTCACAAGCAATATTATGCATTAAAAATGATATGTTAGAAAATATTAAATATGATAGTATAATTGATAATTTTGCATCTAAAAGTGCAACAAGAAGACATTTTAAATGATATTGTGGTTTAGATTTTATTAGGCAAAACTAAAGAAATACCCACTGTAGTTGGTATGTTTTACTAATTACACTATTGAACTTTTAATTTTTCAAATTATACCACTAAACTAATTATTATTTTGAAATTGTGTCATTCTGTTAAAAAAAATAAACGGACGTTAATTTTTTATCTACAAAACTAATGAATTACCCACTGTAGTTGGCACATTTTACTGATTACACCATTGAATTTTTAATTTTTCAAATTATCCCATCAAACTAATTAAAAATAATTATTTTAAATATTTTAAAATTATTATTATTTTAAGTAAAAAATATTAGAAACTTTTTTTTCTTCATAAAATGAGTAGAGTTTCATAAAATATAGATTCAAAAAAAATTAAAGTGATTTTAAATTAAATTAATGTCTACTTAATTTTTTTAACAGAATGACCCATTCTTAATATTATAATTTTTAAAAAAAACTAAAAATAGAAATTAAAATTAAAAAAAAAACAAAGAAAAGATAAATAAAAAAGCGATTCAATTTTTTCAAAAAAAATTAATAATTTTTATCAATAAATATTATTTTCAAGAAAAAAAATGGAAAATTCTTCGTATATTTAAAAAATGAGTAAACTTTTATAAATTATAGATTCAAAAAAATAAACTTTATTTTCAAAAGGAAAAAAAGATTTTTTTAAATCAGTAAGGTTTCATAAAACTTTAAATTTTTAAAATTTATATTTTATGAAATTTTACTCATTTTATGGAAACAAATTAAAGTTTCTAATATTTTTACTAAAAATAATAATTATTTTTAAAAATATTTAAAATATTTATTTTTAATTAATTTAATGGGGTAATCTGAAAAATTAAAAATTTAATGGTGTAATCAGTAAAGCCAACAACAATGGGTAATTCATTAGTTTTGTAGATAAAAAATTAACGTCCGTTTATTTTTTTAACAAAATAACCCAATTTCAAAATAATAATTAGTTTAGTGGGGTGATTTGAAAAATTAAAAGTTCAATTGTGTAATCAGTAAAACTTGTCAACTACAGTGAGTATTTCATTAGTTTTATTGATTTCACTGATATTTTATTTTGTAGGTACATGCGATGATTCTTTGTTTTGATGACATTTTAAATTGTTCTTCCTTATCTTTTGTAAATTCTTATAATTTTAATAAAAATAATTAGTTGATAATTTTTTTATTTTTTATTTAATTTGTATAAAGGGCACACTTGAAAAAATTTGCCATGGACCTTAGAAAACCCAAGACCAGCTTTGTATGCCATACAAATGAGTAATACCAATTCTTGGAAATAAATATTAGATTTTTATAGTTAAATAAATTTTGATTTAAACATATGCATTATTGTTAAAGTCACACTTTCTAGTTTCTACTAACAAAATTTTGTTATTAGCTAGGAACTGGATTATTATAGAGAGAGATACTTACACGTTTTTTTAGAAAAATAAATTATTTTTATGATAAAATAATTTATTAAGGGTGTGACTATGTTTAGAATTTGAAAATGTAAGGGAAAATAGAGAAAAGAAAAAGTATATGAAATAAATTTCTTAAAATTTTATTAAACATTGCACTTTTGAATTTACTTGATAATATTTGATTTTTTTTTTTTACAAAAAGATTAATATACACACTTATGTTGCTTAAAATAATTTATCATTTTTTATTTTCCTTTCAGCTCAAAAGATAGCAAGAATTTAGTAGTGCAATAGTATGGTCTAACTTTAAGCTTCTTATATATATATATATATATATATATATATATATATATATATATATATATATACACACCCATCACGTGAAAGACATAACAAAATCTAAAAACATAACAACATTTATGCACTGCTCCGTAGGAGTGATCATTCGGTTATAACCGAACCGAATAGGCTATTCGCTTATAACCAAATACCGAATTATCCATAATTTTACTATCGGAACACTAACCAAAATTTAGAACTAACCGAATTACCGAATACCGAATGTACAATTCGGGTATTCGGGTAATAACCGAAATGAAGGCTTCCATAATTAACATAACAACATTACAATTCACAACAATCAGTCAATCAACACTAAAAAGCAGAAGAAGCCAATGCCCAATATATGATTAAAATTAACAAAATGAAACAGAGTTGTTGTGCTTTCGTCCTTGCCCGATTTTGCCTTTTTCTCGCTCTGTGCAAGGCTGAGCAATAGCTAAACCACCAACAGCTATGGTGGAACTCAAAATCTCAGAGTCCCGAGATCTAACCCGAATAGAACGCATAGGTGCTCATTCTCACATGCGTGGCCTCGACATAGACTCCGCCCTTGAACCACGTGTAGTCTTAGAGGGCATGGTCGGCCAGACAGTTGCTCGTAAAGTCAGCCGTCATCATCGCCCGATGGTTAAGGAAGGCAAAATCGCAGGCCGAGGTGTTCTCCTGGCAGGCGAGCCCGGAACTGGTAAGAACGCAATCACCATGGGTATGGCCAAGTCAATAGGCGAAGAAACCCCATTAATTCGCAATGCTCGCATGCAATGAACTCTTCTCTCTTGAGATGTCCAAAATGAAGCCCTAATGCAAGCTTTTTCGCAAAGTTATCGAGTCCGAATCAAAGAAGATTTCAAGTGATTGAAGGTGAAGTTGTAGAAATTAAATTGATCGCCTCAAGATGGGGTCAAGCAACCTCAAGATCGGAAAATTGACGTAAAAGACTATGAAATGGGACGAAAGACAAGATTTCGCTTTCGACCATGAGAGGAATTATCTTACTCATGATCTAGAGTCAAATTTGTCGTTTTTGCGCTTAAAATTTGGAGGCATTACCTGTATGGGGAGAAAGTGGAGATATATACGGATCATAAAAGCCTCAAATATTTCTTCACTCAAAAGGAACTCAACATGCGACAACGACGTTGGCTCGAACTGTTGAAAGATTATGTTCATACTATTCAATACCATCCTGGAAAAGTGAACGTAGTAGCTGATGCACTGAGTAGAAGATCATATGCGGGTACAGGTGTAATATTGTCAACGCAAAGGCCCATTTTGTATGACTTGCAAAGGATGGAGTTAGAGATAAAGACTCCAGGGACCCATAAGATGATGACAAATATACGAGTAGAACCGACTTTAATCGATAAAGTTAAAGCTGCTCAAGCTATAGACCTGGAGCTGATGCGTATGAGGAAGAAAGTACAAGAAGGTGCTATGCCGGAAGAAAGAATCTATGAAGAAGGAATACTTCGAGTCAACTCCAGACTTTGTGTTCCTAACAACCCTGATTTAAAGTATAAAATCATGATGGGAAGCACATCACACCATTTGCAATCCATCATGGGAGTATCAAAATGTATTGTGATCTTCGACATACATTTTGGTGGAGCAATATGAAGAGAGAGATAGCAGAATTTATCTCAAGGTGTTTAACTTGTCAACGAGTCAAGGCAGAGCATCAAGTACCAAAAGGTCCATTGTAACCACTTGAAATTCAAGAATGGAAGTGGGAACACATTACCATGGATTTCAATTCATCGGTCTTCCCAAGGTTTCTTAAGGCATAGATGCAATTTGGGTCATTGTTGATAGATTGACCAAGTCCGCTCATTTCCTACCTATAACGAGAAACTTATACACTTGAACGTCTTTGCTCGTATGTACATAAACGAGATTGTAAGATCGCATGGTATGTCAAGATCCATAGTTTTTGATCGAGACCCAAGACTCACTTCAAGATTTTGGGTTAGTTTGCAAAAAGCTATGGGCACAGTTCTGATTTAGCTCGACATATCATCCTCGGATCGGACGAGGCAAATCGGAGAGGACCATTCAAACTCTTGAAGATCTATTAAGACTCGTGTCCTTGACTTCAAGGGAAGTTGGGATAAGTTCCTACCATTGGTGGAGTTTTCCTATAATAACAGTTATCAAACAAGTATTGACATGGCTCCATTTGAGGCGTTGTATGGAAGAAAGTGTCGCTTCCAAAGATATCTTTGGGATGAGGTGGGTGAAGCAACGTTATTGGGATCGGAGTTGGTACGTATGACTACGAAAAAGATTCAAACGATCCGACAACGTATAAAAACCTCACAAGATCGACAAAAGAGTTATGCGGATCTTCATCGAAAGGACGTGGAATTCGATATTGAAGATCATGGGTTATTACGTGTTGCTCCATGGAAGGGAGTTATGAGATTTGGAAAGAGAGGAAAGCTCAACCCTAGATTTATTGGCCCATTTTTAATCCTCGATCGAGTAGGAACTGTGGCGTATAGACTCGTTTTACCGCCATGTATGTCTCGTGTCATAACGTTTTTTCACATATCTAATGTATTTAAATATGTGAAAGACCCGAACCACATTATTGAATTAGAACCAGACGAGATAGAGGAAGATTTAACGTATGAAGAGTTACCTGTTAAAATCTTTGATAAAAAGGATCATATTCTATGCTCCAAGGGTATACCTCAAGTCAAAGTTTTGTGGAGAAACCACGATGTGGAAGAAATGACCTGGGAGTTAGAATCTGAGATGAAATCAAGATATCCTTACCTCTTCGACATACCAGGTACGCACCCTAATTTCGAGGACAAAATTTCATATGAAGGGGAGGTTGTAAGACCCCAACTTTTTGAATAAAGATTAAATTTTCTCGAAATATATTTTTGAATATTATGGTGTGGATTTGATATATTGTTATAGTTGTGGGTAATATTTACAAATTTTGCAAAGTACGCAAGTTGTTATATAATATTCGATTGGTCGGGGAATATTCGTTTTAACAGGAATATTCACAACTGGCAAGACAATCATTGGTGGCCCTATTAAGCGGAATTATCATTTGGATTGAGAAAACGACATAAAAATACTTTATGAAAATAACGGCGGAAGTTTACCGTTAATCTGTTGAAACACGGTGTTAAAAGTACAGAATGTCTGATGGTTGCATAGTAGCACACCGGTATTGATTATTGATGCTTACGTGAGAAGTCACTTCGATTATACTCAATTATTGCTACAAAGAATTCACGATCATATCTCTCATATTATTGATTCAATTATTGTCACACGATATCATTTGCATAATATTTATATTATTAAATCAATAATTGAGGCGACAAAGTTATTCATATTATTATTTGCAATATTGATAATGTCTAGAAGTTCATCAATGAGAGGTTTGGTCACCTAATCATGCGCCAATAAGGAGAAATCCTTATCTGAAAGCCCCTCTTTCCAGGAACGAATTTGATTGTTAAATATTGTGAGTTATAATATTAATGATGAATAAGTTGTGTTGATTAAAAATGAATTTTGATAGTTCTATTGTGTTGGGATTATTAGTGTTAGTGGAAATTGACATCTATTCCGATGATAACTGATGTCTAGGGGTTATATTGATAAATCGGGTAATTTATCGGATAAATGAGCAATTAATTGCTACTAATTCACATGCTTATATAACTATTTGTTCACATGTGTGTACTATTGAATCACATTATTTACTATTAGGAGATTTGGTGCAAGATTGATAATACTTGCATGACTAAGTTAAAAATGGAGGTATAGATGGAGGTACTATACTGTAATTCGTATTTTTCACATGATTATACTATTGATTCACATGATTGAACTATTGATTCACATTATTTACTATTAGGGGAGGTGGTGCAAGTTTGATAATACTTGCAGGACTAAATTAAAAATGAAAGAAAAGTTGGAGGTATTGTACTGTAATATTTCGAGCCCCAAAACGTGCAATTATCGAAACTATATTTTCCTATAAATAGAAGCTCATCTTTCCTTCATTTCTCACCAATTCACAAAAGCTGTAGAGCAATTATTATAGAGAGAAATTATAGAGAGAAAGAAGAAGAGAAGTCTGCTACCTTACTATTCTAGTATCCAATTTTTTTCTACGGTAAGGGATATTATTTGTTGTACTCGTAGGGAGTATTATTTCTTTCTTATCCATGAAGAGAACTTCTGTTATTCCATTATTTATTATTCTATTGGAATAACTCAGATACGTGAGCTACCCTATACTTGGTGAAATTCTTCGTTATTCCATTCTTTATCATTACGTTGGAACATCACATGCGTGTAGGCGCCGGACTGGTTCCATTATTTATCATTCTGTTAGAACATCCCGTCTGCAGACGTTCTACGCAGGACCTTGTTCGCTCTTTATTATTCTCGTTAGAATATCCTCGTCTACGCGTTTTCTTGGGACCGATTCCGTCTTTATTATTACATTGGAATATCACGTCGTGTGTTTTACGTGGGACTGATTCCGTTATTTTTTTATTCGTTAGAATAACCGCATGTGCGGTCTATCGCATGCCTCGGTGATTTCTTTTGTTATTCCATTCCTTGTTATACTCAAATTGGTTAAAGTTTTGATTTCTATATTGCATGAAATTAGTGGAATATCCTTGATATTTGCGATTCATCCAAAGATCTTTTCATTGAAATATTCTTCTGAGCATTCTTGAATTTTACTCCATAAAGCAGTATCATGTTGATAATTTGGACTTTATTGATTCCTGGATAAAATAATTCTTGAACTTGTTTTATTGAATTCTTATATCATTGTCATCATCCTCATGTTTATATTTTGTTGAAAGTCATCTGTGGCCTGTAATGCATAGATGGACTTGGTATGATTATGACAAGAGATTATTCGGTGTAATCATAACCGTAATGTTACAAATGATGTGGTAAAAGTCCTCATTGGCCCGTAGTGCATTGATGGACAGTTGTTGGCATGATCATGACCATTAATAAATACACAAATATTCTTGGCCGGTAGTGAATGGATAATTGTTGTCGTGATACTAAAAAATATCCTTGGTCGTAGTATAGGGGTGATTCGGTGATGTGGATAATTTATTAAGCTGAGTCCCAGTGATAAAAGTGATGAAAAACCTTTTAAATCATAAAAGATAGTAGATTTTATTCTCTACTTGACTCTTTTAATGGATTGCTTGTTCCGCTGTAGTTAAACTTGATGGTTGTTATATTATATCGGTTTAAACAATTGTTGAAGGCTAACCATAATATATTCGCATTATCATAGTCATAATATTTCCCTCTTGGGCTAGTTGAGCTCACCCTTTTACTTTCATTGTTCTCTTCAGAAATGAGAACGTGCAGGAGGGACTAATGGGAATGGATTGACCGGACGTGATGATAGCATTAGTAGTCCTCACTATTCAGTGAAATAGTGAGAAAATAAATGTAATAAAATTGAATTTGAGTTTGTATATTGTCTAGACGACAATATTTGTATTAAAACTCACAGCTTATGTTTTGTCGCACTTTGCACGATAGTTGTACAATTAAGTTGTATTGGTATTCTGTACCATGTATTTGGCGACTCAGAATAGGTGATGTATACCTGTTTTGGGGGCGTCACAGTTGGTATCAAAGCTAGGTTATATGATCCCTGGCTAAGATGTGAGACTAGAACTAGGAGGGGAGAGACGGGGAATTCCTTCGCTAGTATGACCTACCTAATTTTTTGGTATTTAATTGGTTGGTCAGAGTATAGAGATAATATGTTGCATGTCAATTAACCCTTGTTTTGTGGCAGTATTTGAAAATGGCATCCGAGAATATTGAGAATAATAATGGGGCACAAGAGACCGTTGAGTCTCCACAGATCAACAATCAGAATAATGTGCATCAGGAAGGTGACAATCCTCATGCAAATAACAACACTGACCAAATGATGAACGATGGAATGTTCAGAGGCTTTATGCAATTCATGCAACATCAGGCGAGAGCAGCTCCTGTTCAAAATGCAGGTGGAAACACTAGAAACTCTCGAACGGTCACCGCTAAACAGTTCAAGGAGCTGGGACCACCTGAGTTTATTGGATAGCCAAAACCACTTAAGGCGGAAGTGTGGATAAAGCAGATCACCAAGATATTTGATGTCTTGGGATGCTCCGAGGAGCAAAAGGTTCCCTTCGCCACCTTCATGTTCAAGGCGAAGAAGCGATTCTTGGTGGGAATCGTAAAAGCGTACCCGACTGACACACTCAAGATGTCTTAGGAGAAGTTAGAGAGCTATTCAACGACAAGTACTTTCCCGAAAGTATTCGTCACATGAAAGAGGTGGAGTTTATCAAGTTGGAGCAAAACAATATGACCGTGTCACAATACGAGGCTAAATTTGTGGAGTTATCCCAGTTTGCATCCCATTTTTCTAGAATTTTTGAAGGTTCAGAAAAATTTCGAAATTGAAAAACATAATAAACCTTACATACTAACGACAATATCCTTTACCTCAAAAGAGAAGCGATTCCATTTGGAATAACGTTATTCGAAACTAACTTGCATCAGTATAGCAACACTCAAGATATTAAAATACTCACAAGAATACACTCGATAATATAGAGAGAGAAATAGAGAGAAAACTTCAGTTTCTGGTGTTATTTTCAATTCTAACCTAAGCACCTATTTATAGGAAATTGCTTAGAACACCAAAGCAGAAAATTTAATATAATAATAATATATATTATAAATTCTTACGCCCACCATCAATAACTGAATTCAGCCATTTCAACAACCAATGGGGCTCACCAAACATATCAAAAACGTTTTTCTAACTATAAATATTTTAAACTTCCAAAAATCAATTATTCTAGAATCTCGAAACTTCAATAATTCATAATAAATAGCCCTTTTATCAGAAAAATTCGAATCACATGTTATTTTCATAAGAAATTTCATTATCTACAACTTTGCAGAAGAAAGTTTTTCCAAATTCCAAATGTAAATCAATCAAATCCACAAACCAAGCGATTTTACGTGCTATAATCAAATTTCGGATCAAGAAATGGGGTCCAATTGACACACAAAACATGTGTTAATCATTTAATGCAACAAAATACTCTTTCCTCCTCATATACTCATATATTCCACATTCATTGTAAAAAAAATATCACCATTATTATATAATATAATAAAATATTATTTTATCAGAAAAGATAAAATATCAATTTTTAACAATTATCACTTTAAAAATTTTCTCCATCTATATCCACATAAAATCAATATTTTCCTCATCATATAAATCAATAATTAATTATTCACAAATAATATTACAGAATCACAGTATTGACAACCGTGCCGCTCCTCGGAAAGAGGGGCTTTCAATAAGAATTTTTTCCTTCTTGCGCGCAATTAGGTGACCAAACCTCTCCCAGATGTAACTTTCTAGACATTGCCAATAATGTTATCTAATAATATTATTAGGATAATATGAATTATTGTTCGATAATAGAAAAATATCGTGCATTGACAATTATTGAAACAACAGTAATATAAAATATAACGCAAAGAATTCTTGAATCAATAAAATAAAATACCGAACGATAATTATCGTAACAATTATTGAGTAGTGCCTTCTTACGTAAGAATCAATAATTTGTGCAATATCGTGTGCTATTGTGCAACAACGCACTGTATTTTAACCACCGGGTATTCCAACAGTGTTAATTCAGAACAACTACTACCAATTATTTGTAAACAACTTATACTTGTCGTTTTCTTTATCCAATCGCTTTTCGTTATGGGGCCCACAAAAATCTGCGTCGTCGTATGAATATTCCCCGATAGGAAGAATATTCCACGACCAACCGAATATTCCCCGACAACAATGAGTATTTTATAACCACTTGTTTATTTTAAAAAAATTTCATATATCACCCTTAACTTTAACTTTTATCAATTTAACCATTAACTGGATAGTAATTATAAGAAAAATTGAATACTTTTATTTCATAAAATTCGGGGTCTTACACTGTGAGTTTTGATACAAATATATACCAACTGTGACTCATGTCCCAACCTTGGATATCATGTCACAATGGCACCTTATATAAAGGTACAGTCAAAAACTGTTTTAGAAATTAAAACCTTTGAAAAGTGCTCAAGGAAACCTTCGTACATGGGAGGCCATGCGTCTAGGTTATTATAGATATCATATGTCCATAGAATTATCCTTGGTTGACCCAATAGACCCCAAAGAAAAACGAGAAGATTACTATCATATTCTTTCCAATGGCGAGTCTTCTCTTGACATATCATTATCTCCATTGTCTCTAATCGTAAATTATACTTCAAACAAACACCAAGATTATATAGGTAGTGCTCGTAAATATACTCAGCAAGTGGATGTGCACAACCCTGTCTTATGATGACACGAGGTTGTATGTCTTTAGACATCTTGTATGATAGTGGCAAAACACCCTTCCAACGTTGGGTTCGCCTCACCCTATTTAATTCACCAAATATAACTACTAAATGATGACCACCGTTCTATTCTCCTGTTACCCCCGCTCGACCCAGCTACACTCTTATTACCTGAAAGAAATTGTGAAACAAAAGGGTGAGCACAACTAGCTCAGTAAAGAATATCATGACTAAAGATAATTAAATTATCAATAGCCTTCATCAATAATAAATCAGAGATTTAGAACATATGGTAGATGATAAAATTTTCAACCATAGTTGCGGTGAACGAGCAATCCATTAGAAGAGTCAAATAGACTATAAAGTCTGTTATCTTCTCCACATTAAAAGTCCACCAACAATGTTTTATCCCTGTAACATTAATCAACAGTTCCTTTCCACAATTATATGAATAACTCATAATCATAATTGTAATTCTAAATTCCTCTTCGCATCCAGGACGAAGATAATTTTCATCACATGTCTTTACCTGAAACATCTAAGATCATGGTTATACCAAATCACAATTCCTGTTTATAATCATACTAACAATTTCATCTTTGCACTACGGCCAAAGATATTCGTCAACAGTTCATCTTTGCACTACTGGCCAAAGATATTCAACAACATGTCATCTTTGCACTACGGGCCAAAGATATTCATCAACAGTTCATCGTTGCACTACGGGCCAAAGATATTCAACAACAGGTCATCTTTGCACTACGGGCCAAAGATATTTATCAACAATTCATCTTTGCACTACAGGCCAAAGATATTCCTCAACAGTTCATATTTGCACTACAGGCCAAATATATTCATCAACAATTCATATTTGCACTACATGCCAAATATATTAATATCTCAAAGAAATATATAATCATTTCAGAATTTATATAAACAATAATTATAACCATGTTGATCATTTCACCTTTGCACTTAAGTTAAAGATATTCAATTATAAATTCAATGGTCATGATCATACCAACCAACAATTCAACTTTGCACTCATCGCCAAAGGAACCCATAGTCATGATCATACCAAAAATCTACCCATCTTTACACTCAAGTCAAAGAGAAATATCATCATTGGGGTTATAAAAATGTTATATATAATAGTAAAATCAATATAATCAAAACATCTAGATTTAATCTCAAGAGTAATATTCATAAATCAACTATAATTTGGTTAGAAAAGGAAACCAAATTTGTCATGAATAGTAACTCATGAATAGTAACTTCGTGAATAGTAACTCATGAATAGTAACTCGTGAATAGTAAACTCGACACAAAAATGTAGAAATTCCAAAATAAAAACCATACCAATATTTCGGTATAATGATATTGAAATAACATTTCTTAAACTTATAAACAATTTATTTTAATTGTTTACACTTTACTAAATAATGCATTTAATCATCCTAAAATTCCAAACTCATAAGATTTCATCACCAATAACCAAAACCCTCATCAAAAAATCAGATATACCTCATATAGGATTCTCAAGCCATAAAATCCTATTTTCAATTTTCTTACTTCACATAACATATTTAATTCATTTACTCATAACTAGTCCATTTTCATGAAAATACCAAATCAAGACAAACAAATTTTCTTTTTCGAGATTTAGTAGAATATAGTCCAATATTGAACATATATTTTTCTCGAACTTTTAAAAATCATTTACTATTTTTCATATGGCCAAAAGCAAATTAATATTTAGATATTTATCAAAATTGTACTTTTATCCAAAAAATTCCGAAATTCACAGAGTACACTGATATTATATAGATATACTTCCAATAAAAATTTCATCAATTTTGGAGTTAACCACAAGAAGTTATAAGCGTTACTTTTAAAATAGTCTTTTCTCATAAAATTCACAACTCTTAATCTATACATCCAAAAATTGCCATTTTTGGACACAATCAAGAAAACTCATCAAATTATCATTTCAAAATTTTCTAGAATTTTTGAAGGTCAGAAAAATTATGAAATTGAAAAACATAACAACCCTTTAAATCCCTTACTATCCCTTACCTCAAAAGAACAACTGACTGGATATCAGATATGACGCTGAAGGAAACTTGCACTGATGAATAACAACTCACCAAGTATCTAAATACTCACAAAATACACTTGATAATCTAGAGAGAAAAAGAGAGAAAACTTATGAATTCTGGTGTGATTTTTAATTCTAACTTAGCCCTCTATTTATAGGAAAATGTTAGCATGCCGAAGCAGACTTGACCTGCTACCTGATGGCTTTACCTGCTACTATTTCACCCACCAAAAATCAGCCATCTTACCCAACAACCAAAAGTGGGGCCCACCCATTTTTAGAATTTTCCACCAAAATCATTTATAAACCTAATTTTCGAATCAGTCACCTCTTAAAATTCATAACAAATCATTCGTTCATTTTTAACGGTTTAAAATTTGTGAACATATACTCAACTTATATATGTATAACATATCCAAAAATCACAACGATCCAACGTTCGAATTAAATATTATAACTCACACAATAAAGCTGTAAGAACACCGATTTGATCTTTTAATACCTCCAATCCGACAAAATACTGATAAAACACCTCAACATTAACTCTTTCATTTATAACCACATAAATAAATCCATAATTTATATCCACATCAAATAAATATTTCCTTATCATATAAATCAATAATTAATTATTCACAAATAATATTACAGAATCACAATAATGACAACCAGACAGTTTCCAGGAAAGAGGGGGCTTTCCGATAAGGATTTCTCCTTACTAGCGCGCAATTAGATGACCAAACCTCTCATTGACAGAACTTTCTAGACATTGCCAATAATGCTATCTAATAATATTATCTAAATAATATGAATTATTGATCCGATAATGAGAAATACTTTCCCGTGACAATTATTGAAACAACAATAATATAAAATATCAACGTAGCAATTATTGAACAAAAAAAATAAAATATTGAATAGTAATTACTGTAATAATTATTGAGAAGTGCCTTCTCACGTAAGAATCAATAATTGAAAAAAATATTGTGCAATACCGTGTGCTACTGTGCAACTACGCGTATTAATATTTTAACCACCAGGTATTCCAACAGTGTTAACGGTAACAACTACGTCGTTATTTATAAAAACTCAAATTTATCATTTTCTTCATCCGACAGTTATACTGTTATGGGACCCACAAATGGCTGCGCCGTCGTACGAATATTCCCCGATAGAAAGAATATTCCACGACTAAACGAATATTCCCCGACAACAATGAATATTTTATAACCACTTGCGTATTTTGAAAAAAAATTCATATATAACCCTTAACTTTAACTTTTATCAATTTAACCATTTACTGAATAGTAATTATAAGAAAAATTGAATACTTTTATTTCATAAAATTCGGGGTCTTACAAATGACACGAATGTTTTTAAGAGGTTTGAAACTGGAGATACGTCAATATCTTATTTCTCATAAACTGTGTTTGTACTCAGATGTTGTAAATAGGGCTCAGTTATTGGAGCGCGGTAACGAGTCAACACAACCAAGAGAAAGCAGCCGGCAGCATGAAAATACCAGTGGTATCAGTCATCGAAGCGGTGACAACAAACGTGGAGGGAATCAACATGACAGAAATGGTAACCACTTCGGTGGTAATCATGGACAAGACAGTAAAAATGGACATTTCAAGAAAAGGAGATTCAACAATGATGGAAAGACGTCAGTACCAGCAACCGTGGTTAAGGAAGGAGAATGATCACCTATCATATGCTTTAAATGCGGAGGGGAGGGACATATCAGTCCAAACTGCGCGATGCCATCCAAAGCGTGTTATAATTATGGAAGAGAAGGTCACCTAGCCCAATTTTGTCGTTCACCGTAAACAAGTTCAGCTAGGATGGAGGCACCAAAGCCCGTCCCAGAAAAGTCAAAGCCGGTGGTGCAAGGGAGAGCATTTGTTGTGACCTCCCAGAAAGCAAGGAACCCGAACGAGGTCATCACGGGTAAGCTTATCATAAACTCTAGCGAATTCTATACCTTATTTGATACCGGTTCTACCCATTCTTTTATTTCTCATACTTGCACTCAACGATTAAATTTGACTCCGGAGAAATTAGACTTTGACTTATCTGTTGAAACTCCGTTGGGAGAAACCTTCATTACATCCCTTTTGCTTATAAGTCTTGTTTGGTTCAAATTGGTACCCTCACATTACCCGTCGATCTTATTTCATTGAAAATACTTGCATTTGACGTGATTCTGTGGATTGATTCAAGTTAACTACTCATTATGCAAAATTGATTGTTTTCGTAAGGTTGTTAGCTTTCATATTCCTAACCAACCTATTATGCGAATTCAAACAACTAAACCATTAAAATTAATCAATGTCATTTTAAGCCATAAAGCTATTCGTTTATTGAAAAACGGATGTCAAGCTTTATTAGCTCATGTCACGGATCTAAACAAAAATACGATTCCGAATGATATTTCATTGTTAATAAATTTTCGACGTATTCCAAGAAGAACTTCGGCCTACCCCCAGGCGTGAAATTGAATTTTGTATCGACCTTGAAACGGTACAAAACCCATTTCCAATGCCCCATATCAAATGGCTCCTATTGAACTTCGTGGAGTTAAAGACCCATTCTGCAGGAATTGTTAGACATTGGTTTCATTCGTCCCTAAGACGTCTCCTTGGGGTGCTCCTGCTCTATTCGTGAAGAAGAAAGATGGGAGTATGCGACTTTGTATTGATTATCGGGAGTTGAATCATGTCACCATCAAAAATAGGTACCCATTGCCACGTATTGATGACATGTTTGACCAGTTACAAGGCGCCAAATTCTTTTCAAAGATTGATCTTTGTTCAGGATATCATTAATTGAATATTAGAACCGATGACATTCCAAAGACGGCTTTCAGAACTCGGTACGGGCATTATGAATTCCTAGTCACGTCCTTTGGATTGACTAATGCTCCTGCTGCCTTCATGGATATGATGAACCAAGTATTCAAGGAATATTTGGATCATTTTGTGGTCGTCTTTATTGATGACATCCTCATATATTCCAAAAGACGTGAAGATCATGAACAACACTTGAGGCTGATACTTCAAAAGCTATGTGAAAACAAGCTATATGCCAAGTTGAAGAAATGCGAGTTCTGGCTTGAGGAAGTTGCATTCCTTGGGCACGTGATATCAAATCATGGGATATCTGTTGACCCGACAAAAAATTGAAGCAATTCAAAGCTGGGAGCAACCTAAATCAGTGACCGAAGTATGTAGCTTTCTCGGCTTAGCTGGTTATTATCGGAGATTTGTAGGAGGGTTTTCTCGAATCGCTACTCCATTAACTCAGCTGACTCAAAAAGATACAAAATTCGGTTGGAGCGTAAAATGTGAGAAGAGTTTTTAAGAACTCAAGAGGAGACTCATTTCAACACCTGTTTTGACAATACCATCTGGCTCGGAGGGATTTGTCATCTACAGTGATGCTTCGGGCAAAGGGTTAGGATGTGTTCTCATGCAACATGGGAAAGTCATAGCCTATGCCTCACGGCAACTCAAAGAATATGAGAGGAATTATCTTACTCATGATCTAGAGTCATAAATTTGTCGTTTTTGGCGCTTTAAAATTTGGAGGCATTACTGTATGGGGAGAAAGTGGAGATATATACTTGATCATAAAAGCCTCAAATATTTCTTCACTCAAAAGGAACTCAACACGCGACAACGACGTTGGCTCGAACTGCTGAAAGATTATGTTCATACTATTCAATACCATCCTCGGAAAAGTGAACGTAGTGGTCGATGACCGAGTAGAAGATCATATCGCGACATGTGTAATATTGTCAACGCGAAAGGCCCATTTTGTATGACTTGCAAAGGATGGAGTTAGAGATAAAGACTCAGGACCCATAAGATGATGACACAAATATCTGAGTAGAACCGACTTTAATCGATAAAGTTAAAGTTCGCCAAGCTTATAGACACGGAGGCGATGCGTATGAGGAAGAAAGTACAAGAAGGTGCTATGCCGGAAGAAAGAATCTATGAAGAAGGAATACTTCGAGTCAACTCCAGACTTTGTGTTCCTAACAACCCTGATTTAAAGTATAAAATCATGATGGAGGCGCACATCACACCATTTGCAATCCATCATGGGAGTATCAAAATGTATTGTGATCTTCGACATACATTTTGGTGGAGCAATATGAAGAGAGAGATAGCAGAATTTATCTCAAGGTGTTTAACTTGTCAACGAGTCAAGGCGGAGCATCAAGTACCAAAAGGTCCATTGTAACCACTTGAAATTCAAGAATGGAAGTGGGAACACATTACCATGGATTTCGTTACTGGTCTTCCCAAGGTTTCTTAAGGCATAGATGCAATTTGGGTCATTGTTGATAGATTGACCAAGTCTGCTCATTTCCTACCTATACGAGAAACTTATACACTTGAACGTCTTGCTCGTATGTACATAAACGAGATTGTAAGACTGCATGGTATGTCAGTATCCATAGTTTTTGATCGAGACCCAAGACTCACTTCAAGATTTTGGGTTAGTTTGCAAAAAGCTATGGGCACGGATTTACGATTTAGCTCGACATATCATCCTCGACGGATGAGGCAAATCGGAGAGGACCATTCAAACTCTTGAAGATCTATTAAGACTCTGTGTCCTTGACTTCAAGGGAAGTTGGGATAAGTTCCTACCATTGGTGGAGTTTTCCTACAATAACAGTTATCAAACAAGTATTGACATGGCTCCATTTGAGGCGTTGTATGGAAGAAAGTGTCGTTCTCCAGTATGCTGGGATGAGGTGGGTGAAGCAACGTTATTGGGATCGGAGTTGGTACGTATGACTACGAAAAAGATTCAAACGATCCGACAACGTATAAAAACCTCACAAGATCGACAAAAGAGTTATGCGGATCTTCATCGAAAGGACGTGGAATTCGATATTGAAGATCATGGGTTATTACGTGTTGCTCCATGGAAGGGAGTTATGAGATTTGGAAAGAGAGGAAAGCTCAACCCTAGATTTATTGGCCCATTTTTAATCCTCGATCGAGTAGGAACTGTGGCGTATAGACTCGTTTTACCGCCATGTATGTCTCGTGTCATAACGTTTTTTCACATATCTATGTTATGTAAATATGTGAAAGACCCGAACCACATTATTGAATTAGAACCAGACGAGATAGAGGAAGATTTAACGTATGAAGAGTTACCTGTTAAAATCTTTGATAAAAAGGATCATATTCTATGCTCCAAGGGTATACCTCAAGTCAAAGTTTTGTGGAGAAACCACGATGTGGAAGAAATGACCTGGGAGTTAGAATCTGAGATGAAATCAAGATATCCTTACCTCTTCGACATACCAGGTACGCACCCTAATTTCGAGGACAAAATTTCATATGAAGGGGAGGTTGTAAGACCCCAACTTTTGAATAAAGATTAAATTTTCTCAAATATATTTTTGAATATTATGGTGTGGATTTGATATATTGTTATAGTTGTGGGTAATATTTACAAATTTTGTAAAGTACATAAGTTGTTATATAATATTCGATTGGTCGGGGAATATTCGTTTTAACAGGAATATTCACACAACGGCACAATCATTGGTGGCCCCTATTAACGGAATTATCATTCGGATTGAGAAAAACGACAAAAAATACTTTATGAAAATAATTCACGGAAGTTTTACCGTTAACTGTTGAAACACCCTTGTTAAAAGAAAGTACGAATACGCTGTGGTTGCATAGTAGCACACGGTATTGATTATTGATGCTTACGTGAGAAGTCACTTTCGGTTATACTCAATTATTGCTACAAGTAATTCTTGCATCATATCTCTCATATTATTGATTCAATTATTGTCACGAAGATCATTTGCATAATATTTATATTATTAAATCAATAATTGAGGCGACAAAGTTATTCATATTATTATTTGCAATATTGATAATGTCAGAAGTTACGTCAATGAGAGGTTTGGTCACCTAATTGCGGCGCCAATAAGGAGAAATCCTTATCGGAAAGCCCCTCTTTCTCAGGAACGACCGATTGTTAAATATTGTGAGTTATAATATTAATGATGAATAAGTTGTGTTGATTAAAAATGAATTTTGATAGTTCTATTGTGGTTGGGATTATTAGTGTTAGTGGAAATTGACATCTATTAGATGATAAGCGATGTCTAGGGGTTATATTGATAAATCGGGTAATTTATCGGATAAATGAGCAATTAATTGCTACTAATTCACATGCTTATATAACTATTTGTTCACATGTGTGTACTATTGAATCACATTATTTACTATTAGGAGATTTGGTGCAAGATTGATAATACTTGCATGACTAAGTTAAAAATGGAGGTATAGATGGAGGTACTATACTGTAATTCGTATTTTTCACATGATTATACTATTGATTCACATGATTGAACTATTGATTCACATTATTTACTATTAGGGGAGGTGGTGCAAGTTTGATAATACTTGCAGGACTAAATTAAAAATGAAAGAAAAGTTGGAGGTATCAGATTGTAATATTTCGAGCCCCAAAACGTGCAATTATCGAAACTATATTTTCCTATAAAAGAAGCTCATATTTCCTTCATTTCTCACCAATTCACAAAAGCTGTAGAGCAATTATTATAGAGAGAAATTATAGAGAGAAAGAAGAAGAGAAGTCTGCTACCTTACTATTCTAGTATCCAATTTTTTTCTACGGTAAGGGATATTATTTGTTGTACTCGTAGGGAGTATTATTTCTTTCTTATCCATGAAGAGAACTTCTATTATACCATTCTATATTATTCTATTGGAATAACCTGTATACGCGGGCTACCCTATACTTGGTGAAATTCTTCTGTTATTCCATTCTTTATCATTCGTTGGAACATCATCACATGCAATGCGTTTCTACTGGACTCGATTCCATTATTTATCATTATGTTGGAACATCTTGTCTGTGCATTCTACGCCGGACCTGGTTCCGTCTTTATTATTTTGTTGGAATATCCTGCTCATGCGTTTACTGCACGGACTCGATTCCGTCTTTATTATTACGTTGGAATATCCTGCCTCATGCATTTTACTGGGACTGATTCCGTTATTTATTATTCTCATTGGAATAACTCGCTTTTGCACGGCCTATCGTGACGCCCGGTGATTTCTTTTGTTATTCCATTTCTTATTATACTCGGTTGGTTTAAATTTTGACTTCTATACTCCATGAAATTAGTGGAATATCCTTGATATTTGCGCTTCATCCAAAGATCTTTTCATTGAAATATTCTTTCCGAGCATTCTTGAATTTTACTCCACAAAGCAAAGATCATGTTGACAATTTGGACTTTATTGATTCTCGGATAAAATAATTCTTGAACTTGTTTTATTGAATTCTTATATCATTGTCATCATCCTCATGTTTATATTTTGTTGAAAGTCATCTCGTGGCTTCGTAGTGTAGATGGACTTGGTATGATTATGACTGAGAGATTATTCAAAGTGTAATCATAATCGTAATGTTACAAATGATGTGGTAAAAGTCCTCATTGGCCCGTAGTGCATTGATGGACAGATTGTTGGCATGATCATGACCATTAATGAATACACAAATATTCTTGGCCCGTAGTGCATGGATAATTATGGTCGTGATACTAAAGAATATCCTTGGTCGTAGTAATGCGAGGGGATTCCAATTGATGTGGATTATTTATTGTCGAGTCCCCAATGATAAAAGTGATGAAAACCTTTTAAATCATAAAAGATAGTAGATTTTATTCTCTACTTGACTCTTTTAATTGATTGTTTGTTCCACCGCAGATTAAACTTGATGGTTGTTATATTATATCGGTTTTAACATCTTGTTGAAGGCTAACGATAATATATTACGCATTATCTTAGTCATAATATTTCTTCTTGGGCTAGTTGAGCTCACCTTTTACTTTCATTGTTCTCTTTCAGAAATGAGAACGTTGCGAGGACTAATCGGGAGCGGAGTGACGGACGAGATGATAGCATTAGTAGTCCTCACTATTCGGTGAAATAAAGTGGGAAAATAAATGTAATAAAATTGAATTTGAGTTTGTATATTGTCTAGACGACAATATTTGTATTAAAACTCACAGCTTATGTTTTGTCGTACTTTGCACGACAATTGTATAATTAAGTTGTATTTGTATTCTGTACCATGTATTTGGCGACTCAGAATAGGTGATGTATACCTATTTTGGGGGCGTCACATTTTGAGTAGAGATTTGAGAGACACGAGACTTGATAGATGAGAGATAGGAGATGATTTGGGTTGAGTAGTGAGAGTTGAGAGAGACACGACTAGTAGAGATTTGAATACTGAGAAGTCTGAGATATGAGGTTAGATGAGAGTCTTAGAGTTTGTTTTTATTTTTAAGCCTTCCTTTTTTATATTTTTTATTCAGTTATTCGGGTAACCGAAAAAAAAAAAATTGGAAACCAAACCTGAATCCGAAAAGCGGAAATAAAATCGGATATAACCGAATTACAAAAAATACCCGAATAATCGAAAATTTTCTGTTAAAAAATTTCGGTTCGGTTCGGTAATTCGTTTTTATCCATTTTTTGCTCAGTCCTACTGTTCCGTCTCAAATTAAATATCTAGTTTTAATTTCTTTTGGTCAATTTGATTATTCTTAAAATTTATAATTTTTAAAATTATAAAAAATAGGGTTAATAGTTAGTAAATGTTATATACTTTTATTTGGCTACGATCTCTTCACCCATATGTTAGAAAAAATGGTGTAAAATTAGTTCAAAAATAATTAATTTAACTCAATAAAAATGGTGTAAAATTAATTCAAAAACAATTAATTTAACTCAAAATAGTCAAAATTGAGCATTTGATTTGGGACGGCTGGAATATATTTGGTGTATCCGTAAATTTTGTATTTCCTTTCACAGTTTTAAAAATATTAATTAGTCGTACGTACTCCCTCCGTCCCATATATAATATACTCCCTCCCTATTATAATATATGACGTTTTAGAATTATGCACAAGAATTAAGAAAATAGTTGGAAAGCATTAAATATAATATTAATTGTCTATAATACCCTTAAATTATCATACTTATCTTATACTCTTTCTCATTTGTAACATTTTCCCATGAGTAATAATTTTGAAAAGATTGTAATTAATTCTCCTAGATTTTCTAAAACATCAAATAATATAGGACAAATAAAATCTCCTAAAACATCATATATTATGGAAGGGATAAAGTATGACATTTTAAAGTTGTGCACAAGAATTAAAAAAATGATTGTATAACATTAAATATAATATTAATTATTTATAATAACTTTAAATTCTTAAAATTACCATACTTATATCATACTATTTCTCTCATATGTAATATTTTTCTATGAGAGATAATTTTTAAAAAATTATAGTTAATTCTCCTATATTATATGAAACGATAAATAATTTTAGAAAAATGAAATTATTTAAAACATTCTATATTATTGTTGGGTCGTGATATTTCCTATTTTTAGGCCGGTTACATTGGGCCTATTCACATAAACAATCTATGGGGCCTCTATTATTAATCCGTTAAAGTCATTGGGCCCAGTCACCATATTATATCCGTTTTAAACCTTTAAGGCCGGGTCGGTCCAGTGGGTGGACCCATTAGATATTTTAATATCTGTTACTTTGACTTGTGATGATGAAAAAGCATGACGGTTGACCAAGGCTCCTGCCATGCATTAATGAGGATGGGATCATAGCCTGGTAAGCGGAGAAAACAAATGGCCAAGCAGCGGTGGATAAACCTTATACGATCAAGCATAGCCCATCGGTCGGAGGGGTGTCAGGTAATAGTGGGTGGCACAGTAATCCAAGCAAAGATAGTATAACCTAGCAAGGAATCCATCGTATAGAGGTACGTTCTCATACATATTGATTTTTTATATTCTCCCACATACATACGACTGAGAATTATTATCTCTCTCCATACACTAGACAGTACATTCCTCCATTGTTAACCTTGTGAACATATACTAATTCTCACGCCTGAGCTATCCCCCGACAGAACCGCCGTCAAGCTTGTGGTGTTTACCGTGTTTACTGTGCAGGATCAGGACGTCTTACGTGATTGGGACGTGGCAGAAGATCCTGGCGTTAACATTGGCGCTAGAAGGAGGGCTTTTGAGTTCTAGTGTCATTAAAATTTTCAATCACAATCATTTAACCTACTTCGGAAGATGATGAAGAGTAGGGATGGTACGCCAGAAGGGCAGGGGATGGCTGTTAGCTCGTCGCTACCTCGTGTTTCGGTGAAGGATCATCTAGGTCCTTCTAAAAGTGCTCACGAGAGCATGGCCTCTAAGCATAATTCAGGAGATCTCCGTCCGAAGATTCATGGCGGGGCCAGACGAAGATTGGTTTTCGGTGCGGATAAGGAGCGAGATCATGGTCGAGGGCAAGTGGAAGGCTCACCGACCAGGACTTATCGTAGAAGTGGTTAGGAAGATAGAGCCGCTAAGTTAGCGAAGATGGCGGACGAAGCGGATAAAGCCATGGAGGTCCTGTTAAAGCAAAGAGAAGATATAGCAGAACAGATGCTTCGGGTGGCGGAATTACGGGACGAAGCATCTAGCCATGATCAGTCCGAAGGTCCAAGTGGGCACAAGGAGGTGCCACGACGAGAGGGTAAGGAGCCGAAGCATTCCGCGTAGGTTTCTAAGGATCGTTCTCGCGGTAGGAGGAGATCGAGGAGCAGAACTCCTGTGGTCTCGAAGAAGGCAATAATGGCCGTTACCTCTCAGCATCGAGATGACTATAGACAAAGGAGTATATCGAGCGAGATTATGCCCGAAGTCAGAGTAAGGGACTATCAACGTGATCATTCTCACCATAAAGACAGATTTGTACACCGGAGTAGATCAAGAAGTCCCACCAGGGCGGTAGGATCGGCAGGAGGAGGTCGATCCTCTCAAAGACGGAATGTTGTTCGTGAGAAAGAGGTCTCCCCCCAGCCCGAAGGCGTTGATTTTCTCGTGAAGGAGCTGAAAGAGCTCAGAAAGCAACTGGATGAAGTTCAGCAGGTGAAGGACGCTCCGGGAAAGAAGGCATCCCCTTTTTCCTCAGATATTCTCAAAGAGAAGGCAGACATCACCAAGAAACTGCCTCGCATAGAAAGTTACGATGGTACCGGGGATCCTTATGACCATAGCCAGGCGTTCGACTGGCTAATGGACTATTATGACTTCACTGACGCTGCTAAGTGCCACACTTTTGTTACGACGCTGAGAAAAGATGCGAGACAGTGGTTGGGGACTTTGCCATCAGATTCGATATCCTCTTGGACCGAGCTTTGTGATAAATTTCATGCCCGTTTCGGGAGTAACCGGAGGAGGGGAAAGCCTACGGGTTCTTTGGCATAGATTCGACAGTTTACCAGCGAATCTTTGGGCCAATATGTAAAGAGGTTCAGAGAAGCAGTCGGTCAAGTGTCCGACCTTAATGATCTCCAGGCTGTGGGTTTATTCCAGAATGGATTAGATCTGGTGAAGTCCGAGAAGTTGGTGAAGAAGTTGATGTTTCACTATCCGAAGAGCTTGGCCGAAGCCTTTGACAAGGCAGAAGGCTATATCATTGTGGAAGAAGCTATGAACGACTGAAGCATCCTCCTTGGACGGAAAGTGAAAGAGTCGATGTAGCTCCCAAGGTCGAAGTTGATCGAGAGGAGAAGCAGGGGGGGGTATAATGATCGGACGGAGGCGTTCAAAAAAACACAATAATTCTGGCAAGGAAGCGGTCATCCCTCCGTCCTACTAGAAGGTGAATAAGGTCTACACCAAATTAAACAGCGATAGATCGATAATTCTAGATCAAATCGAAATCAACCTTTCTTGAGCCACCCCGTGATAACCACCGAGGCGGGCAGGTAACTCTCTCGTAAGTATTGTGGCTATCATCGTCACCGCCACGACACACTAACGAATGTTGTAATTTGAAAGACTTTGTGGAGAGGAAGATTAAGGATGGCTTGTTGGTGCAGTATGTGGCCGTGAATGATCAGCAGAATATTAACCGTACTGTTCAGACGGTTCAAATGGCTCCAGTGCCGCCGCCAAGGCATGTCATCGATGTGATAACCGGTGGATCTGCAGGGAAGTTGATAGGGAGGAAGAGAAGGGCTTACCTGGATTCGGTCATGACCGTGACAGATGCTCCCCTGAAGGTTGATAGACCATTCCCCGGGACCGTCATATCATTTACTGACGCTGACTATCCTTCGGAGCCCATCGAGCCACATGAGGGGGCCTTGGTGATCACAGCGCAAGTGGGCACGGTGGACATGAAGCGCATGATGATAGATAATAGATCTTCAGTGGATATTCTGCACGCCCACGCCTATCAGAGGATGCACCTTGATGGGCAGAAAATGGAGGTCGGGCAGGAAGCTCCTTTATATGGCTTCAGCAACGATCCGGTCAAAGTTGCAGGCACTATTGAACTCCCGGTTATCTTCGGCACAACACCCCAGCAGGTTGAAATAGTATGTAAATTCTATGTTGTGCACGTTGATTCAGCTTACAACGCTATACTGGGAAGACCTACCTTAACTGCTCTCCAAGCTGTGACCTCCATCCCTCATTTCAAAGTCAAGTTCCCCACGGCTCATGGGGTAGGAGAGGTGGCGGGGGACTTGGATCTAGCCCGACGATGCTACCGGAATGCTGTTATTTCTTCCGGAGTGGGGGTCAGCAAACAAAAGCAGGCGATGACAATTGAGATTGAGTCCTTTACCGAAAGTAGTTCCGAACCGATGGTGATTCCTGCCGGTGGGACGGAGGAGGTTGAGTTGATCCTTAGAAAGCCAGACAAGACCGTTAAGATCGGTTCGGGTCTACCAGAACCTCTTCGGACAAACCTTATAGAACTCTTACGCTGCTATGCAGATATTTTTGCATGGGAACCGAGGGACATGCCTGGAGTTAGTCGGAAGATTGTCTTTGAGCATGACCTAAATGTAGATCCTCGACGAAGCCGGGCCTTCGCGTAAAAAGGCGGATCTTTGCGCTCGAAACGACGAAAATCATTGATGAGGAAATAGCAAGAAAGTTGGTTGCCGACTTCATCTATGAAATTGATTATCCCGAGTGGATGGCGAATGTGGTGTTGGTGCGTGAAGCGAGAATGGAAAATGGCGGTTTTGCATCGACTACACCAACCTCAATAAAGCTTGTCAGAAGGACTTTTATCCTCCGCCCATATTGATCAGCTCATCGATGCTACTTCGGGGTATGCATTACTAAGCTTTATGGATGCTTTTTCAAAGTTATCACCAAATATCCATACGTAAAGAGGACATCCCAAAGAGCGTTTATTACACACCGATTCGGTGTACGCCTAAAAGAAGATGACTTTTGGCCTTATAAATCCGGAGCCACTTACCGAGAGAATGATGAACTTCATCTTGACGGCAGTTGGGAAGGAACATGGAGGTATACGTCGATGACATGATTGTGAAAAGCATGCAAGTTCGAGAATCATTTGGACGATCTAGAGGAGTGCTTTGCACCGTCCATCATCGCTAATCGAGACTCAATCCCGCCAAGTGCACTTTTGGCCTCGGTGCGAGGAAGTTTTGGGTTACCAGTCGGTCAAAGGGGATCGAGGCCAATCCGGAGAAGATCCGAGGCCATTCTTGATATGAAGACTCCTCGATCGTTCAAAGACGCCCAACGTCGATGGCGAGGATGCGACTTTGAGGAGGTTCGTCGCCGGATCTGCAGAGAGGTGCCTTCCTTTCTTTGATACATTGAAAGGGCCAAAGAATGCGAAGACATTCCAGTGGACTTCAGAGTGTGAAGACGCCTTCCAAGGCATAAAGGCATATCTTTCTTCGGCTCCTTTATTGGTGAAGCCCATTCCAACAGAGACCTTATACACCAGATCTTGCAAAGCAATTTCGTTAGCGGTTGAGCAAAGATCTTGGTTCGGAGGTCGATGGAAAGCAGCATTCGGTCTATTATGTCAGTCATGTCCTGCGAGATGCTGAAACCAGGTATCCGAATATTGAGAAATTTGCCTTTGCTTTAATAATTGCTAGTAGAAAGCTTCGGCAATATTTTCAAGGTCGGCTCCTGGTCGTCTACACGG
Organism: Panax ginseng; assembly: GCA_020205605.1. Taxonomy (NCBI): domain Eukaryota; kingdom Viridiplantae; phylum Streptophyta; class Magnoliopsida; order Apiales; family Araliaceae; genus Panax; species Panax ginseng. The sequence goes on along the minus strand of CM035146.1, from coordinate 85,593,369 downwards.
ATCAGCCATTGAAGAAGGTGATGGGCAAGCCAGAAGTTTCAGGAAGACTAGCGGCATGGACTATAGAATTGTCCCAGTTTTTCATCGAATACCATCCCTGAACCGCTATCAAAGGTCAAGCTCTGGCCGATTTCATGGTAGAATGTTCGTTCACCGGAAGCTTAGATGCCGAAGTTACGGTTGAATCGTCCGATCGAAAGCGATTGCGAGTTCTTCAACAAGATCAGAATGTTTGGACTCTATATGCAGACGGTTCCTCTACCCTAACTGTTAGTGGGGCATGAATTATCTTGACAAGTCCGGACGGATTCAAAGTTCAACGAGCCATTAGATTTGATTTAAAGCTTATTTAACAACGGGCCGAGTATGAAGCAGTGCTAGCGGGTGTTCGATTGGCAAAGAGTCTAGAGGTCCAGAAGCTTATCATCTACAGTGACTCTCAGTTGGTTGTCAAGCAGCTATCGGGAGATTATGAAGCTCGTGGAAATCGGATGATCAAGTATGTCTGGCGGAGTTAAAGGACCGACTTCAATATTTAAAACCGCATTTAATTTGGGGCATAGAGCGTAATGACAATTCCATCGATGCATTGTCGAAGTTGGCTACTACGGATGCAAGATGTTTTTAATGGATTTATTTACTTGGAAGTTCTACAATGGTAGAGTGTTCAACATGAAGCGATGATGTGTATCGAAGCGATCTAATTCTTTGGATGACCCCTACATCGAGTATTTAGCAGATGGTGTCCTTCCTTCGGATCGGATGTTAGCAAAAAAGATCAAATACAAGAGCGCCAACTTTGTTCTTATTGATGGGGACCTTTATCGATTAGCCTTTTCTTCACCATTATTAAAGTGCCTGGTCCCATCCGAGGCGGAATATGCTCTTCGGGAAGTTCACGAGGGAATTTGCGGTGACCATATGGCTGCTAAATCTTTGGCTTACAAAGTACTTAGGCAAGGATACTATTGGCCTACAATTTTCAAAGAAGCTACAGATTATGTCAAGAAATGTGAAAAGTGCCAACTCAACAGTTCGATCCCACATCAACCACCGGAAGAGCTATACTCGATTTTATCTCCTATACCCTTCGCTGTCTGGGGGGTAGATATATTGGGTCCGTTGCCTAAAGCTAAAGGTCAGGTTAGCTTTGTCATAGTTGCTATTGATTACATGACTAAGTGGGTAGAGGCGAAGCCACTTCTGTTAATTACGGAGCAAGAATGTTTGAAGTTCATAAAAGAGTCCGTAGTGTTTCGCTTCGGGATCCCTAGAGTATTAATATCGGACAACGGGACGGTTCATGGGATCAAAATTTGAAGCATTTTAAAGGAGTTGGGGATTCAAAGATAAGAAGACTTTGGTGGCTCATCCACGGTCAAATGGCCAAGTTGAGGTGACCAACGGGGGTGACGTCCGAATCAGGATCAAGCACATGGATGGATGAAGCTAAAGGAAGATGGCGGAGGAGGAGCTTTCGGCGTGTTGTGGGCTTACTGGGACTACACCGAGGACTACCATCGGGATTCACCTTTCGACCGCCTATGGTAATGCGATGCCTTAGTCCCCGTCGAAATCGGATCTCCAAGTCTTGGTCACCAATACAAAGAAATATACAATGACGAAGGATGAAGGCCAATTTGGATCTGCTAGAAGAAGTCAGAGAGGTGGCTCTACTTAAATTGGCTGCTTATCAACGAAGAGTAGCTAAGCATTATAACAAAGGAGTCAAGCTTCGCAGATTCGAAGTAGGAGACTTCGTCCTCAGAGAAGCCGAAGCTTCTACACCTCAAAACACGGGAAAGTTAATGCCAAACTGGGAAGGGCCGTATGAAGTGATCGAAGTATCAAAACCGCGCACTTATCGGTTAAGGGCATTAGATGGTTCCGAAATCAAAAACACTTGGCATGCTGGCAAACTTCGGAAATACTTTCAATAGAGATCAAGTTAATTCATCAGAAGTCTGTATATTATTGTTCATTATCAATAAAAAGTCACTTTTTCACTATTGATCCTGGTCCTATTTGTCCTATGGTCACTATGTGGTAAGGAGGTATGGTAGGACTCGCTGGCCATTCGATGGCAGCCCATTTGTTGTTCTACCCCGAGTGGTAGATAAAGGATCCTATATTGATCTTACCAGGGTGGTAAGTCAATGGTCACTATTGGTCCTGGTCCTATTTGTCCTATGGTCACTATGGTGTAAGGAGGTATAGTAGGACTCGCTGGCCATCCGATGGCAGCCCATTTGTTGTTCTACCCCGAGTGGTAGACAAAGGATCCTATATTGATCTTACCAGGGTGGTAAGTCAATGGTCACAATTGGTCCTTATATCTTGGTCCTTATATCTTGATCCTTATATCTTGGTCCTTATGTCTTGATCCTTATATCTTGGTCCTTATATAATTGTTTCACCTCGAGTGGTAAACAAATGACCGATCTCACACTTCGGAGCCGATGAGTATGTATTATTTTATTTTATTTAAGTGTTGAGTTCAGTCCTTTCAGTTCAGTTAAATTAAATTCTGTCCATGAAATTTAATTCACTTCGTCTCATACATTAAATATATGTCTTAACTGGTTCACTGTTTAGGTTCATTTTACTGATATTGAATTATTGACAAGAAACTAATCGAAAACATAGTTCACAATTAAGGAAATTGCAGATTCATCAGGAAAACTAAAACATTCATTCGATCTATTCATTCATGAACAAAAATACACCAATATAGAAACATTGACAACCTCCATATATAAAATTTCAAAATGATCCCAAAAGCATAAAAAGTTTAAACAGACAAATTTTTACATAAGTCAGAATGAAAGCAGGAAGAACGCCTAGGCACCACCTTCATCTTCGGAGTTGAGCAAAGTTGGATCCAGTTGAGCAGCAGACAGTTTTTCTTTGCCTCTCTCTCGGCAGTCTTCGTAACCTTCCGAGTAGACTTTCATGATCTCGACGTTAAGTTCGTCCGAATCCCTATATTACGCTCAGATCCGCTTTCTTAGCTCTTGATCTACGAAGAGGACCCTTCCTCAAGCTCCTTTATTTTAAGACGAAGCTTGTGGCGTTTGTTCTAATGTCTCCGTCCTTCATCCTGGCCTTTGATTGAGCCTCGCCAAGTTGATACTGAGAGCTTGGTTGGTAGAAGAAAACTCCTCATTCTTGGCCCTCAGGAAGCGATTTTCTTGACCAATGGCGTTGGATCGGTTAAAGTTTGTTGGTCGGCCGGGACGCGCCAACCCATCCCTTATGGCCCTTAGTTCATCATCGACGTCTTCAAGTCCATCTTAGCTCGATCCAAGTCTCGTTTGAGGCCATCGATGACATGAAGAAGCGTCTTCTCGATCGGCCTTTCTCGAGCCAAGGTCGATCTCAAAGATGTTGATCTCCTGTCTCATGAAATCTTTCTCGGCTTCCCCATTTATGTGCCTTGGACATAAACGTCCAAAAGACAAGAGATTGGCTGCATATGTCCAAACAGTGCTCAAGTCAGTACCCAGATATCCAATTAAGAACAGAAAGACAGAAAAATAAGGAAATGGTTATTTACCTTAGCCAGATAGCTCATCCCTTCATCGAGCAGATTCCGTCAGAGTGTGATCACCGAACCGATGATCGTCAAGATTCCTTACGAAGGCCCAAGAAGAGGTCGAACGGAAAGTTAGCATTGAATCTAGGCCGCAGTCGGGGACCCCATGGCCTCGAAGATGATAACCCCGACTGAAGGGCCGGTCGTTCAAAGTGAGGTCTCGACCTTTTCGGGAAGGAGTTGCTCGGGAGGAGAGGGTTCAAAGATACACGGTCTCGGGAGAGGAGATTTGTTTGGGTGAGTTCTTGGAGAGGAGTGATGATGATCTGAGCTTGGGTGATGTCGGTGTGCTTTTCTCTTCCTGGACAGAGTTTGGACTGACTTCATCCCGATCACCTTCTTTCTAATCTGTATTTTCTCTGGTGAGACGAAGGGAGGATGATCGAAGATTGGGGCACCTAAGCTCTTGGCCATCAAAGGCGTTATCTTACTTTTCAATTTTTGGTTCGGAGGATGCTTCTTGGTCGGAGACGATCGAGTAGGCCTCCTCGTCGAGGGATGGATGCGGTGGTTGTCTCGACTTACCGGGTGACTTGAAAGGGCTTGAAAAAGGGTGTTGTTTTGGGTTTTCTGATTGCCCTCCTCTTCTGGCGAGGACGGAGGGTCTCTTAAAACAGAACTTCTTCGGCCCACGGTTCATCGATTCGGAACTAAATCATGTATGTTTTCGAGATTGGTTCGGCCGGGGAGCAACCTGCTTGCACGAAGTTTCAATGACTTCCGAAGACTTCCCAGACACAAAATCTTCGAACTCTTTTATCTCGAAAGAGCTCGGTTTGATCAAAGATACTGCATAACCAAAACAACTCTGTGTTAGAATCCACATTATAAAAGCATTTTCAAAAAATTCAGTATACATATAAAATAGACCGATACTTACATTTATGGTCGATATAACCATATGCTTGCTTGAGAGGAGTCCGTACTTCCACTCCTCCTTGGGGAAATTGTCAAAAGTTCCATCATTTCTATTTCTCTTTCTTTAAATGTCTCCAAAGTCGCCAGAGATCTTCTCGTCCGGTGGCCCGATTCAGTAGGGAAGAGATTTGGGGCCTTTGACGTAGAACCACTTTTCATGCCGCCCTTGTTGCTTTCAAGGCGTGTTCACCGGTGAACGCCTCTCGAACTTCTCTCTCCGACGGAGAATGCTTACTAATGGCCTTGAACCCTTCTCCCTAGATTGTACTATTTTGTATATCTGTGAAGAAGGAGTCGGGGAGGCTCCACGCCCAATTCATGATGAAGGCCACGAAGGCCAAGATGTGAATGTATGAGTTCTAAGTACTAGTTGGGCGAACCCCACCCCCGAAACCCCAAAGAAGGTTACTATGAAGATATGCAAAGGAAACGAACCCCTTCTCCAACAGAGTCACAGGAATGGTAGTCCAACCTTACGGCCGTTGGTACATCTTTTTTTTCACCGGATCTAGGAACCCATAAATTGCATGGGTATCCGGGATGTGGTATCGAGACCGAATCCTTTTTAGTTGACCTACCTGTGACGATCGAGGAGTATTGGCATGCGAGAATCGCCAATATTCCTATAGTATTGAGAGGGGTTTTGGGATTTTTTGGGGAGGGTTCTTATCGATTTCGAACCCTTTGTTCAAAGTGTCGAGGCTCCTTCATGTGCAAAGATGGTAGGATTTGGTGGAGCAGTGTGCGAGTGGGGTTACCAATATAGGAGAGCCTTGTGCGAGAATCACAGGAAGCCATTGTTGATTAGTTCTTGAGAAGAAAGGAGAAAGTTTAGAAAGTCGAGAGAGTTCGAGGAAAGGCTTCGAAATTCATATAAGGTGTAAAAGCTGTCAAGATTGGTAAAGTTACCTTTTATATCGATTTGTGGTTACGATGTTCAAGGCTGGCTCATTAAATGTTAGTAATGATTTGAAATTTGAATGGGAAGGGTCCGGTTCCGGGTTCATGCATCTATTTGATAGGGCTTTTCTGATTTGGGCCTCTATTATCTTTTCCTTTCATTTCGTGAACAGCAATTGGGTACACTTCAATTATCTCCTACTGTGGACCTTTAGTAAATTATCTTGGGCCATTCATAGTTTTCTACTAAACATTCTGTTAAACAAAAAACTAGGGGGCAATGTTGGGTCGTGATATTTCCTATTTTTAGGCCGGTTACATTGGGCCTATTCACATAAACAATCTATGGGGCCTCTATTATTAATCCGTGAAAGTCATTGGCCCCAGTCACCATATTATATCCGTTTTAAACCTTTAAGGCCGGGTCGGTCCAGTGGGTGGACCCATTAGATATTTTAATATCTGTTACTTTGACTTGTGATGATGAAAAAGCATGACGGTTGACCAAGGCTCCTGCCATGCATTAATGAGGATGGGATCATATAGCCCGTGGCCAGTGAAAGCAATGGCCAAAAGCAAGCGGTGGATAAACCTTATCTGATGAGGCATAGCCCATCGGTCGGAGGGGTGTCGGGGTAATAGTGGGTGGCACAGTAATCCAAGCAAAGATAGTATAACCTAGCAAGGAAGCCATCGTATAGAGGTACGTTCTCATACATATTGATTTTTCATATTCTCCCACATACATACGACTGAGAATTATTATCTCTCTCCATACACTAGACAATACATTCCTCCATTGTTAACCTTGTGAACACATACTAATTCTCACTTTGAGCTATCCTCAAAATGAACCATAAATCAAACTTGTGGTGTTCCGTGTTTATTATGCAGGATCGGGACGTCTTACGTGATTGGGACGTGGCAGAAGATCCTGGCGTTAACAATTATGAAACGGACGGAGAATTTTCTTTTTAGCTTTCAAGTTCAATAATATTGGAAGATTTCAATACTAATACACAAAAATTTTGCATCAAATTTAATGATGTATCTAGACGTTTTTACATTTTCTTCCTTGATCAAATTCATCATGATTCAACTAGACCATTTTTTCCATTCAATAAAAATGGTCAATAAGGGAAACTGATATAAATTAAATGCCGTGTTACCAGCTAATTAAGCTAAGCAGCCTAAACTTATAAGGTCAAAGTTTATATTCAACTGGTTGAATTCTAGTTAATAGGTGGTACTCAGACTACTATTTGGTCAAAATAATTCACTTCCTTTTTAATATTACTACATATATTAGGATGTACTTTTACCCTCAGGATAATAGTGTGTATGTATATAACTTGACTAAAGTTACTTAGTAAAATAATAGTTTTTTATAAATATTATATTTAAATTTTTTTTATATAAAATTTAAAAATAGAAAATTTAATTTTAAGGATAAAATTACGTCATTTTAATAATTAACTTTAGCCAAGTAAAGCATGACGAAGTCATATCTTAGATTAATTTTGCCCCTTAGATTAATTTTGCCCTATATATATGTACTATTAAATATGTGAAAAATTGTAAGTGTGGTTGTCTCAGCTAGGTGATTGTGACAAATATTATAATACGATATATAAGTTGGTCAATTGACCAATAGAATACTGACATATATGCGGGATTGTATGTGTATCAGTATTTTATTGGCCAATTGACCAACTTATCAAAAAAATAACTTCATGCTAACCGGATCCTCTTCATTATTTTTTATTTGACGTTTTGAAACTTTACACAATTATTAAGGAAGTCAATTACTCTTACAACAACTTTATAAAAATTCTTATGTATTATCATAAATACCCTTACATAAATAAATAAAAAAGTAAACGGCCCAAAATAAGGCTTTTAATACTCATTAAAATCGAATGAAGTATTTCTCTCTCCAAAAATTAACCACTCGTAATTCTCTCTTGAATTCTCTTCAATTATCTTTCTCTCTCAACTGAGGGAGGGAAGAAGCATGAAAAATTATTTAGAGCTTTCCGTTTGTTTAATTTCAAATAATGTCATTTCAATTGGAATAAGAATAAGGTAAAAGAGATACAATGCATTTAGTTTTATGAATCCGTGGAGTCATACATGGTAAGTTTATGAATTTGAGAAATAATTATAAATGAATATATGACACACAAAAATAGAAAAATCAAAAATATTTTTGGACAGCTGAGTTACATAAAAAAAAATTATTCCTTAGAATGCTAAGTTGACTCAGGACCAATAAAACTATAGTGAGTAGCAGCAACAATACTTTATATTTATATTTATATTTAAGGTATAATCAATAGTTTGAGATAGTAATGCCGAGATGTGGTGGTGCACATTTCTCAGAGGGAGTATCAGAGCGCTGTGAAGCGCGTAATGATAGATTAAGTCTAGGCGCTAAAAGTTATTAGTTGTAGTTCGTTGTGTAGTGTATTATCTGTTGTTGTAATCTTTATGTAGAATGTGAGATGTCGTAAACCCCAAACTTTTGAGTTATGTTAGAGGTGTAGTATGTAAATGGTTGTCCCCATCTTTTGTGATATTAGGGGATAAGTTGTGTCATTTATAGAAGTATGCTGGAGATAATCATGTAATGTAACAATTTGGCATATGAATATAAATGATCTTGTTCTGAAATGTATTCCGAAATCTTATTCATTTTATGGAGAATTGTTTAAGTAATATAATTAGATAATAAAAATGGGAGTGTCATAATGTAGGAAAATGCATTGACGTAGATTAACTGCTCCAGAAGAGTCGGTTAATGATGAGAGAGGACAAGTAGATCCCATTCAGAGGCTTGTAGATTTGTTAGGGGAGGCTCTTAGGGGAAGAAATGAACAAGTACCACCCGTTCTCCAAGTAGCTCCGGTCGCAAACTTTAAGGACTTCAAGAGTGTAGGACCTCCTAATTCATAGTACTACCGATCCTATCGTGAAGCGCAAAGCGTGGATCAAGGAAATGGAGAAAGCCTTCGCCATTGCTCGTGGGCGAAGACCGAGAAAATCGTGTTCACGTGATATATGATAAGGGGTGAAGCAAACACTGGTGGGAAGCAAATCAATGAGAGAGGCGGGAGAAGGGACTATAACACAGGGAAAGGTTTAAGACTTTGTTCTTGAGAATTACTTCCGAAGAGCATGAAGAATAGGATGGAGGTAAAGTTTCTAGAACTAAAACAAGGAGAGATGAGCGGTGGCTCAAGATGCGCCAAGTTCAATGAACTCGCACGATTCGCAACACATCAAGAGACATCGAAGAAAGGAAATCTCGGTAACCGAACTTGGACTAAAACCTTGGTTGTTTAACAAGGTGTCGATCCTTTAAATCGACTCTTTCGCCACATTATTGGAGAGAAGGCGATAATTCTTTGAAGGAGGTAGCGAGGCATTGAGCCAATACAACAAGGAGAAGAAGAACAAGAATGCTGGAGGAGAGACTCGTGGAGGGAGTAGCAGTGGTGGAAGTTATTTGGGAAAGAGAAAATGGGATAACCGCAACAACGACAACAACACCAACCACCGAAGCATCAACCAATCAGAAAATTATCAAGGAGGATTTAAGAAAAGAAGCGAAGCTTGCTCGAAATGTGGGAAAAACCATCAAGGGGAATGATGGAAGGGGCGCAGCATCTGCTACAACTGCGGCCAAGAAGGGCACATTTCACCTAACTACCCGAATCCGAAAAGGAGCAAGGGATATTTCACGTGTGGCTCAACTGAGCATCAAATCAAGGATTGCCCAAAGAAAGGGAGCAACGGAGGAAGCGGCCAACCGGGAGGGGGCAGCAAGCTGATGATCGGCGGACCAACGCAATCCAACCAATCGATCGCCGAACCTTTAACCGATCGTGTCGAGACGCAGATGAATGAAAGGGACGTGGTGTCAGGTATTCTCCCAATCAATAATATAAATGCCTATGTATTATTTGATTTGAGTGCTACCTATTCCTTTGTGTCTGAAGAATTTGCTAATCGATTAAACATACCTCCTGAACGTTTAGAAAACTCATTGAACGTAGAAATTGCGAATAAGGAAGTAATTCCCATAGAATTTGTTTATCAAAGCTTGTTGCAAACATTAGAGGTTCTGAGCTAAACGTAGACTTAATTTCGATTAAAGCGGGAGAGTTTGATGTGATATTAGGAATGGATTGGTTATCCGACCCACTACTGTGATAATCGATTGTCGGAAGAAGAGTGTGAACCTTCGGACCTCAAAATCGGTCTAAGGTAGTGTTTTACTGTAGCTCATCGCTCAAGCAATCGTGTTGCTTTTACGATGATCACGAGCCAAGAAATTGTTAAAGAAAGGATGTGTGGGTTATTTAGCCTATATAGTGGACATTCATCAAAAGAAAATAGAAATGAAAGATATATTAGTGGTAAAAGATTTCCAAGACGTGTTTCCAAGCGAAGCGCACTGGCCTTCCGCTGAGACAGAGAAATTGAATTCATAATAGACTTAGCACTGGAACGCGCACCAATTTGAAAGCCCCATATCGTATGGGCGCCAGAGAAATGAAGGAATTGATGATTCAATTGCAAGAATTACTAGATAAGGGTTACATTAAATTGAAGTGTGTCTCCTTGGGGAGCACCGGTGTTGTTTGTAAAAAAAGGATGGATCAATGAGGCTCTGTATCGATTATCGGGAGTTGAACCGAAAGTGACAATTAAGAATAAATATCCATTGCCAAGGATGAGCGACCTTTTCGATCAACTGAAGGGAGCAAAGTGTTTTCCAAGATAGATTCTGACGGGTTATCATCGGTTGAAAGTGCGAGAGGAGGACGTACAAAAAGCGGTGTTTGAACTCGCTACGGACATTACGAAATTTTAGTGATGTCATTTGGATTAACCAATGCTCTCGGCGGCATTTATGGGCTTGATGAACCGAAGTTTTGAAGCCATACTTAGATAAGTTCGTAGTAGTATTTATCGACGACATTTGATTTATTCAAAGACGAAGGAAGAAGCACTTAGAACACACGAAGATGGTATTGGAAGCATTGAGAAGGGAAAAGATGTACGCTAAATTTTCAAAATATGAATTTTGGATGGAAAGGGTCCGGTTCTAGGACACGTGATAGATCAAAATGGAATTTCAAGTGGATCTGTAAAGGTGGAAGCGGTAATCGGGAACAAACCAAGACGCCAATGAAGTTAGGAGTTTCTTAGGTTTAGCGGGTACTATCGAAGATTTATCCAAGATTTTTCTAAGATAGCAACCCATTGACCAATCTAACGAAGAAGATGCCAGAGAAGTTTGTATGGGACGGACAAATGCGAGGAAAGTTTCCAAGAATTGAAGAGGAGGTTGAGTGAGGCGCTGTATTATCATTACGGATGATACGAGAGGATTTGTTGTGTATAGTGATGCATCGCATAGAGGACTTGGTTGTGTGCTAATGCAACATGGCAAGGTCATTGCATATGCCTCCACGACAGTTGAAAGATTCGAAAAAACGATACCTACCCATGACTTGGAGTTAAGCGGCGGTAGTCTTTGCATTGAAGATTTGGAGGCACTATTTGTATGGAGAAAATGTGAGATATATACGGATCACAAGAGTTCCAAATATATCTTCACACGTAAGGAGTTGAACACACGACAAAGGAGATGGTTGGGCGATCAAGGATTTATTTGTGAAATTCTTTATCACCGGGAAAAGCAAACGTCGTGGCCGGACGCTTTGAGTAGAAAAGGAAGGAGAAGTTATTCAAATTGACAACTCAAGAGGATTTAATAAGAGAAATGGAAAGGTTGGAAATAGAGGTGGAGGAACCAAGAGAAGCGGAAGGAAGATTTCTCATGATGAGAGCTCACCTGAAGCGTTATTGGATAAAATAAAGGAGGCACAAGAGAAAGATGAAGAATGTGAGAAGATAAAGAAGAGAATAGTAGAAAATAAGGAAGAAAGTTTCAAAGTAGATAAGGATGGTATATTGAGATTCGAGGGTCGAGTATGGGTGCCAGCTGTAATCGAACTAAGGGAGGAAATCCTACATGAAGCACACAATACGACGTATTCCGTACATCCAGGAGGCACAAAAATGTCTGGGATCTTGACACCATTTTGGTGGCCTAATTTGAAAAAGAGAGGTTGCGAGAGTGTGTTAGCGGATGTCTTACTTGTCAAAGAGTCAAAAGCGAACACCAGAGGCCAAATGGACTACTTCAACCATTTGGAAATACCAGAATGGAAATGGGAGCACATTAGGATGGATTTCGTGGTTGGACTTCCGGTTACACAGAAGAGTTACGATGCCATTTGGGTTATCGTGGACCGACTAACAAAGACAGCTCATTTCCTACCCATCAAGATTCGATTCAATTTGAACCAGTTAGCAAATTTGTATGTAAAGGAAATCGTATCGCGACATGGAGTGCTTAGGTGTCGATTGTCTCCGATCGAGACCCGCGTTTCACGTCAAAATTCGGAAAAGTTTGCAGGAGCGGATGGGAACTCAATTGAGATTGATCTCGCCTATCACCCTCAAACCGACCAGGCGGATCGAACGAACCATACAAGCGTTGGAGGACATGCCGAGAGCTTGCGTGATGGACTTCAAGGGGAATTGGGATGACCATTTACCATTAGTAGAATTAAACACAATAATAGCTATCATGCGAGTATCGGTATGCCGCCATATGAAGCTCTTTACGGGAGAAAGTGCAGGATGCCATTATGTTGGGATGAAGTCGGAGAAACGGCGACTTTTGGGACCGTAATTAGTCCAAACAAACTACCGACGTGGTAGCAACAATAAGGGGCAAATTGGTAGCAGCTCAAGATCGCCAAAAGAAGTATGCCGACTTGCATTGTCAGAACCGAGACCTTGAAGTCGGTAGTTTTGTGTTTTTGAAGGTATCTCCTTGGAAGGAAAGATCGATTCGGAAAGAAAGGAAAATTGAGTCCAGAGGTTCATAGGGCCATTCGAGATATTGAAGCGAGTGGGCGAAGTGGCATACAAAGTTGCTTTGCCACCGAATTGGAACACATCCACAACGTGTTTCACATTTCCGCATACTACTGACCATACAAGATCGACTATAACACGTAATTTCCTATGAGCCCATTCAAGTAGAGAAGAATCGGCATATGAAGAAATTCTGTTCGGATAATAGATAAGAAAGAACAAATGCTAAGAAACAAAGTTATATCTTTTGTAAAGGTTATTTGGCGAAACCACGATGTCGAAGAGGCCACGTAGGAATTAGAAGATAGGATGAGGAGAGACTATCCCCATCTTTTCGTATAACCTTGTATCAATTCCGAGGACGGAATTTTTATAAGGGGAGAGGATGTAATACCAGTAAATTTTATGATTTAATTTTATTATTATTAATAAATAGGTGAATTATTCATTTTATAAATGCTTACGTGGCATGAGGAGAGTAACTCAATTGAATTAAAATTGAAACATTGATGATCGATAAGATAGGTTCATGAAATGTCTTGTGTGATACAATGATGGACTTAGTGAAGGATGATTAAGTATTTGCATGTTTAAAGTCCAAATAATGAATTGGGAGTCTAGCCCAATAAGTTAATTGATAGACTGTTAAGTTAGCCCAATAACTTGGGATATTTAGAATCCAATTGGAACCCAACAAAATAGTTAATCGGGAGTACAAGTATTGGTTAAATTAAAATGTGGCGTGGGGCGGTGGGCACGACCGACCTAGCCCCCTTGTCTATGTCTCGAGATCATTCTCTTGTCCCCAAATTAGGGTCACCAAGTACAAAAACAAGTAGCCTAAACTCTCTTCACGCAAATTTTCAAGCTAATCCTAGGCATACATGGCTAGCTAAGTGCAAATTTGGTATGGAGTGATTGAACAACTCCTTAAATAACCATTGTTCATTTCTATTGCACCATGAATCCCAACATTGGGTAAAAGCAAGTGTCCGGTCCATGTTTTCTCTTTAAATACAAGCCACTAGGGGCGATCTGCTTTTTAGCGACAAGAGTGTTGGAGAAATACAGGTAAAGAATTCTTAGTTGCTAAGCATTACCAAATCGGGTGTGTGAGATATCAAGGTTAAAGCTCGAGAAGGTATAATTTCTACTCCGTTCTTAACTAGAGTCTTGTTGATTCTCGTTTTTGATTAATAGGTCAAGTATGATGAATTAGCATGATAAAGGGTGTTTAGAAAGTTTACCTTCGATGCGTGAATACGTTAAAAAGTTATGCGGAATCAAGTTGTGACTACTCGCAAAAGCAGAGCATGTTCACCGCTTCGAAATCCATGGGTGCAAAATTTGCCGTGCCGATTTAGAACCAACCGATGGGTTCGGTCATGTTAGATCATGCATTAAGAAATTCCCTTAGGTTGTATGCATATAGTAAAGTCTTACTGAAATTAACCCGACGAACTTAAACTTTGTCGAAATAGTGTAGACCGAAGTCTCTGAAGGAGCTGTCTTCGGACAAAGCGTGATGTCTTCGGACAGAGCGTGATGTCTTTGGACAGAGCGCGATGTCTTCGGACGAAGCATGTTGTCTTCGGACAAGTCATAATATCTTCGGACATGGCGAGATGTCCTGAAACTCGGAGACAGCATCATAACTTAATATGAGGATGGATTAATAACTATTCCTATACTATTGTAAACTATTAGTACACGAATAAGTTCAAAGTGGAGAGTTGTACCAACTTTAGGAAAATAAATCTAATACTTGCAAACATGCGTAGAAGAAGGTCGGTGGGATTAATAGACGTTATGGTCTACTTAAAGCAATGAACCTCTTAGAACTTCGAGGAAGAAGGATTATGAATAAGCTAGTAGTGGTCAATAGTATGAGCATGTTAGTGTACCGTTATGAGTTTTGATGGGTGTGCAGAGATAGAAAGAAAGATGTGTTATGTGTACATGTTATTGATATATATCAAGTGTGTTTGGCTAATAAATACTGCACTTACATGAATAGAATGAGACATAGTTCGTTGAGGTGATTTTCGCTATTAGTAGTAATCAACGCTAAAAGGCAAGTTCCTATCTCTAAAAAAACTTGTTACTTATATCATGCAAGTTTTTATCCCTAACTTATTGTTATTGTTGGGCAAGTTCCCTAACCTCACTCAAATTTACATTGAGCAAGTATCCGAACACTATTATTGTTGTGTTGCAAGTTCCTTAAATTCACACACTTTATCGTTGAATTGTTGTCATATCAATCATATTTTATCAAGCAAATATCGCTTCTATTAGAAAATCACTTGTATACCTTGGCGTTGTTGTAAGCATTGGACTTATCATTCCTAAATGCATGATGAAAAAGCTATACAAGCCCTTGATTAATTTAGACTATTATTATGAGTTAAAGAGCTATCCAAACCGATTGATTTGGTGCGGACTATCGTAAATCATTGAGATGAACAACCCTCGTAGAAGGGAAATTATATATTATCGAGGGGCAAGCGTGCATACATGAGTATGATTAAATGTTATGCATAACATAGGGTACTTTAAAGTCGATCACTGATGTACTCGTGGATGTTGGATTCTGAGTGTAATCTTGCTAATTCTAGTAAGAGTTCTTGGTCCTTAGTACGCTTTCAATACCCAATTATGTTGAACCTCGAAATGAGAAAATCCTAAAATTTTGTTGATATCCTTCGGTCCATAGTGACACATATTGAATACTCTTGATATTCTTGATATCCTTGAACTATCAATTATTATTATACCCATGAAAGATTCAAATGTTATAATTGCTTGTTCTTCTAGCTATATTACTTTTTGGGCAAATTTGTTGCTCATTCTTGCTTCCTAAAACATTACAGCTTAAAGCGAGAGCAAGCGGCAGTATATCGAGGAAAGGACAAGGGAAAGGGCAAAGTGGCGAGAATAAGTTAATCCTTAAGACTAGAAGTATTGTTATTATTGTTATGATGATTATGATGTATTCAAGAATGATTAAGCTATGTTAAGCTAATCACGAATTGTTTAGTAATGTGATTCACGGTACCTTGGGACGTGAATATTTATATTACATCAATGTAAATTATTCTATTATTTCTGTTGTTAATGATTTTGTAAGATATTCGTAATAGTAGCGTGATGCACCGAAATTCGAGATATGAGTGTCTGAAATTTTGGGGGCGCCACAATTATAATATGAGTACACATCAGCTTTTACATGTCACATGCTCAAGTCACGTAATCAATTTATAACGCGGGACGTTCAATTGAACTAAAGTGGAAAATTTTGATAGTTTAATGACCTGATTGAAAATTTTGAAGTTCAATCGCCGAAATGGAAAAAAAAGTCAATAATTTAGGATTCTAATTTATATTTAAGCCTTTTATAAATATAAAGTATGTAAAAGTATTACAAATATAAAATTTGTTACTTTGTACATATTAAAATCTCAGATACATTTTTAAACAATAATTTTTTAAAGATAAATTTTTGCTTTTAAATGTACATTAATATTAATTAAAATTGTAATAATAGTGATGTGATACTAGAAATAATAATAAAAAAGTAATACAAAATTAAGAATATCAAGTCACTATATAATTAAACTTGTGACTAAGGTTTTCAAACTCGGACCGTTCATTGAATCGAAAAAGATATCAGATGGATGGGTCACTGATTCAACCAATGATCGAACCGTTATTGACCTAGTAACGTCATTAATATATAATAAATATTAAATAATTAAATTTATCTATAAAAAACTAAATTTATTTATACAATATTTACTTCATATAATTTAAATTTTTGAGAATTTTTTTGAATGATAAATTTACTCTTTGAATTTTAATATTTAAAAATTATAAACGAATAATAACTTGGTTCTTACCTTAATATATATATATATATATATATATATATATATATATATATATATATATATATATATATATATTATAGATATTTGAAATTTCGTTTTCCTATTATTAACTATACAGGAGGGCAAAATTGTAAGACCCCGAATTTTATGAAATAAAAGTATTCAAATTTTTATAATTACTATTCATGAGTTACTATTCACGATTTACTATTCATGAGTTACTATTCATGATTTACTATTCATGAGTTACTATTCACGAGTTACTATTCATGAGTTACTATTCACGAGTTACTATTCACGAGTACTATTCATGAAGCATGATAATTTTTTTTCGTAAGAAGACATTACTCAATAATTGTTACAGTAATTATTGTTCAATATTTTATTTTTTTGGTTCAATAATTGCTACGTTGATATTTTATATTATTGTTGTTTCAATAATTGTCACGGCAAAGTATTTCTCATTATCGGATCAATAATTCATATTATTTAGATAATATTATTAGATAGCATTATTGACAATGTCTAGAAAGTTCTGTCAATGAGAGGTTTGGTCATCTAATTGCGCGCTAGTAAGGAGAAATCCTTATTGGAAAGCCCCTCTTTCACAGGAAGCGCATGGTTATCGATATTGTGAGGATGTAATATTATTTGTGAATAATTAATTATTGATTTATATGATAAGGAAAATATTCATTTTATGTGGTTATAGATGGAGAAATTTTTTTTAATGTGACAATTGTTATTTTATCTTTTCTGATAAATTATATTATTATATTACAGTAATATAATAATTGTGATATTTTTACAATGAATGTGTGATATATGAATAAATGAGGAGGAAGAGTAGTTTTGTTGCATTAAATGCTAAACACATATTTTGTGTGTTACAAAAAATGTTTAACACATGTTAAACATGATGGTGTACCACAAATTTTATTTGAAATCGATTATACTTTGTAAAATCGTCAGTTTGTGAATTCCGGTCAATTTCTGTTTGGAATTTGAAAAAGCTTTCTTCTGCAAAGTTGTAGAGAATGGAATTTCCTATGGAAAGGACATGTGGTTCGAATTTTTCTGATAAAAGAGCTATTTATTATGAATTATTGAAGTTCTGAAGTTCCAGAATAATTGATTTTTGGAAGTTTTAATTGTTTTATTTAAGAAAAACGTTTTTTACACTTTGGTGGGCCCCACTTGCATGTGTTAAATTGTTGAATTCAGATTCAAAAGGTGTGCTAAGGAAATTTTATTATAAATAATATTATTTTAATAAATTTTACGCTTTAGTGTTCTAGCAATTTCTATAAATAGTACTTAGGTTAGAATTGAAAATCACACGAAGCTGAAGTTTTCTCTCTATTTCTCTCTATATTATCGAATGTATTCTTATGAGTATTTGATATCTGAGTGTTGCTATACGGTACAAGTTCGTTCAGCGTTATTCCAGTCAGAAGTACTGCTCTTTTGAGGTAAGGGATAGTAATGGATTTTAAGGGTTATTATGTTTTTCAGTTTCAAAATTTTTGCGAACCTTCAAAAATTCTGAAAAAATTTGAAATGATAATTTGATGAGTTTTGTTGATTGTGTCCAAAAATGACGATTTTTGGATATATAGTTTAAGAGTTATGGATTTTATGAGAAAAGACTATTTTAAAAGTAAACGCTTATAACTCTTTGTGGTTAACTCCAAAATTGATGAAAATTTTATTGGGAGTACATGTATATAACAGAAGTATTCCGTGTAAATTTTAGAATGTTTGGACAAAGGTACAATTTATGATAAATATCTAAATATTCAGCAGTTTTGGCCATATGAAAAATAGTAAATGAATTTTAAAAATTCTGAGAAAAATATATGTTAAATATGGGACTATATTATACTAAATCCTAGAAAAGAAATATTTTTGGAACTGATTTGGTATTTTTTATGAAAATGGTCTAGTTATAAGTAAATGAATTAAATATGTTATGTGAAGTAAGAAATTGGAAAATAGGATTTTATGGCTTGAGAATCCTATATAAGATATATACAGATTTTGATGAGGGTTTTGGTTATTGGTGATGAAATCTTATGAGTTTGGCATTTTAGAATGATTAAATGCATTAATTAGTAAAGTATAAACAATTAAAATAAATTGTTTATAAGTTTAAGAAATGATTAAGATATTGTGATAATATTAATAATATTAGATTATGAGATTATTAAGTAATTTATAACATTTGAATTAAGGTGTTATGAAATCATTGATTTATGAATCTTATTCTTGAAATTAAATGCAGTTGTTGATCATATTGTTTTTATTATCATATATAATATTTTTATAATTTCGGTGATGATATTTCTCTTTGACTGAAGTGTAAAGAGGGGTAGATTATTGGTATGATCGTGACTATGGGTTCTCTTTGGCCAGTAATGCAAAGATGAATTGTTGACTAGTATGATCATGACCATTGGATTTATAAACGATTATCTTTAGCTTAAGTGCAAAAGTGAATTGATCAATATGGTTATAATTATTGTTTATATAAATTCTGAAATGATTATGTATTTCTTTGAGATATGATTATCTTTGCTTTGTCTTTGCAAAGATGACTTTTGTTGTTGAATATCTTTGGCATGTAGTGCAAAGATGAAGCTGTTGATGAATATCTTTGGCCCGTAGTCAAAAGATGAATTTATTAGTATGATTATGAACAAAAAGCGTGATTTGGTATAACCATGATCTTTGATGTTTTGGTAAAGACATGTGATGAAAATTATCTTCGATTACGGATGAGAAAGGAATTTAGAACTACAATTATGATTATAAGTTATTCACATGATTGTGGGCGAGGCTGTTGATTGATGTTCTGAGGTTAAAACATTATTGGTGGACTTTTAACATGGAGAAGATAATAGAGCGTTATGGTCTATTTGACTCTTCTAATAGATTGCTTGTTCATTTGCAACTATGGTTGAAAAGTTTTATCATCTACCATATGTTCTAAATCTCTGATTTATTACTGATGAAGGCTATTGAAAATTTAATTATCTTTAGTCATGATATTCTTTACTGGGCTAGTTGTGCTCACCCTTTTGCTTCACAATTCCTTTCGTGTAATAAGAGTGTATTTGAATTGAAGCGAGGGGTAATGAGGGAATAGAGCGGTGGTCTCTAGGTTATGGAGGTTCTCCTAAGCAAGTATAGAAAAGTGTGTTATATTTTATACATCATTTAGTAGTTATATTTGGTGAACCAAATAAGGTGAGGCGAACCCAACGTTGGAAGGGTGTTTTGACACTATCATACAAGATGTCTAATGACATGCGACTTCGTGTTATCATAAGATAAGGTTGTGCACATCCACTTGCTGAGTATATCTACAAGCACTACCTATATGATCTTGGAGTTTGGTTAAAGTATAATTCTCAATTAGAGGCGGTGGAGATAATGATATGTCAAGAGAAGACTCACCATTAGAAAAGAATATGATAGTAATCTTCTCATTTTTCTTTGGGGTTTATTAGAATTGACCAAGGATAATTACGTGGGCATATGATATCTATCATAACCTAGGCGCATGGCCTCCCATGTACTGAAGTTTTCTGAGTACTTCCCAAAGATTTTAATTTCTAAAATAGTTATTATTTGTACCTTTATGTAAGGTGCCATGGTGACGTCTTTATTCAAGGTTGGGACATGAGTCACAGTTAGTATATATTTGTATCAAAACTCACAACATATGTGTTATTGTATTTTGCACGACAATTGTAGTAATAAAGTTGTAGTTGTTTTCTATACCATGTTTTTGGCGACTCAGAATAGGTTAGTTGGATTGGACCTATTTTGGGGGCGTCACAAAAATCGTCTTTTTCACACTCTAGAGATAACCCTGGAGGACCAGAACATCAAATCAACCTTGGAGATCAACCCTAAGGGAAAGAAAAGTTGGCAGCAATCAAATCCTAGAGACAACCCCGAAGGACATCCAAAAGCCCCGTCAACCTTGGAGACAACCTCCAGAAGGGAAAAATGATCATTTTGACCAATCAACTTCAACAAACCTAATACATGTGCAAATATGGTCACAAAGAGCCATTGCAGCACTTCCAAGCATAAGTTACGCAAAACAACTCAACGGACTGCCTGCGAAGACCCGAAGATGCCATTTCGGTCATGGACCCATCTTCCTAGATTCAAAAAAGTGCAAGCCCTATGTCATTGTGTAGCTCTCGAAAAGGGCTTTTCGGAAAGGTATAATATTCCTCCATCAGATTCTCGGATTAAAAGTTATGAAGGTTTGAGCGGACAACGTTTTGATCCGAGTCACGTACTTCGAGACGACGAGACCCACGAGGCCCGGGCCCACCTGGGGGCAGCTGCAGGTAGACCCGTGACTACTTTGGTCTATAAATAAAACCCCCATCAGCTAAAAAGTGAAAAAAGGAGAAAATTAAGGAGAGAAAACTCTGTCCATTTCAGCTCTTAACCCCTCCTATAGTGTTCCAAATTTCAATATTCTTCTTTGTAAACACTTGATATATATATACTATGACATATCAAAATTTAACCAGTGAAAATTGAGTTTTCAAGCTCCAAAAGTAGTCTAAAGCCTTCTTTGCAGCAAACTATAAGATTTTTTTAGATTTGAAGCTTTTCTTGCTTATATATATATATATATATATATATATATATATATATATATATATAGGGAATGATCCATAGCATGTATTTTGCTATGGATCAAAAAGTGCATATAACATCTATCTAGTAGGTTTAACAAATGAAAGGTGGTATTTGATTTGGGATTACGCAGTCCGCTAGTATTACTAGTGGACGTGAGTGATAAATTATTTAGTCAATTTTACCCCCACTTAGCCAAGACAAATCAGTATGACCAAATATAAATAACAGCATCCGTTAGTATTACTAGCGGATAGATTAATTTATACACATAATCCACTAGCGGACAGAGAAACACAAATTAACATCAATTCAACATAACACCACGAAACCACGAATTCCTGCAATTAAATGTATTCAAGTATATACATCATAATCTTCTCTTCGCAAATATCACTAAGATTCACCATCTAAGCTGGCCTTCTCCTTAAAACCACTAGATTTAGAGTACTCAAGTCGAAAGAAAGAGAAAAGCGACACATAGATCCAGAAAGAAAAATATAGGATGATGTGGTCTGACAGAAAACAAAGGGGATTCAGTGATTCGCCTTTGTCACAAAATCAATCAAAAAAATGTAAAAGAAAACTTATGTAAATCAAAAGGAGCAATCTTTTAATCATTGATTTCATCAAATAAAAACAACACTTCAAAACCAAAGCACCAACAACTTTGCGCTGTGAATTGTGATGCCAGGAATACAAATAAGACTAGAAAAGCAAAGCTAATAAAGAAATAGAAAGAAAACCAACAGCCCCATTTCTCAAAACATAAACAATTAGTTCCAAATCCAACACGAATTTCACTGCAACACAAATTCCTCTGCCTGTATTCCTCTGCCAAAAATTCAACCAAGCATAATAATCTCCACAAACAGGGAATAACCACCGACTAACCAAAATAACAATTCTAAATCTGATCATGAATAGATAAAACAATAAGAACAACGATACCAGATCAGAATAAGCTCATGCCAGAAACATAGGACCCCTACTCAGAATCCGGCATGCCAATTCGAGATCTAATTTAGGAAACACCAGATACTGATGGAACCATCATCCAAAGCCAGAAGAATGCCATCATCAAGAATACAAACCCTTTAGGAGCCTTCCAAACCAGAGCCGACCGCCATCAAAAATCCCCAAACAAGATCAAATCATCATACTTCAACACCAAAAATCCCCCAACTAGGCTAAGCAAAGAAAAAACCACAACCATCAAACCATCAAACCCTCGGACTCGATGAATTCGATTCGGAAAGGAGTACATTGGAAGTTCTTTTTGGGTAAAAAAAAAAAAAAAAAGAGATCAGAGTAGCAAGGTGAAAGAGAGGCATGATGAGAACGGGTGGGCCGCAAAAAGGAGTAATCTGGGGTAAGGAAGAGAATGGACAGTGAAAGAGAGGCATGATGAGAACGGGTGGGCCGCAAGAAGGAGTAATCTGGGGCTAGGAAGAGCATGGACAGTGTGATTAATTTCTCTCTGAACTAGCTAAATGGGGGCAAAAGTGTCTAATTATTTCATTTCCTACGTCCGCTAGTAATACTAGCGGACGGCGTGTTCCCAAATCAAATCCCAGTCTTCCATTTGTTAAACCGACGATATAGATGTTATATACGACTTTTTGATCCATAGCAAATAGATGTTATGGATCATTCCATATATATATATATATATATATATATATTTCAAGCGATTAGTTGTGCCTGGATCGTCTTGAAAGTAGTATGCATACAAGCCAATCATGTATGATGATAAAGCATATACTTTGTAATCAATCTTATTTATTTATTAATAAAAGAATTAATTATTAAAGATATTTATTATCTACATGGTGCTGTTTTAGTAATATGTTATAAACTCATAGTTTTAAGCAATGCTTTTAGAATCATGATGATATCATGCTAATGAGATCTAAATTCTTAGATAGCTTTAAACTAAAATGTTCTCAATAAATGGATTACTAAAAAGGGGATTAGTGAATCCGGATATATTGATACATACGTTACTTGCTCATTGGATGAGAATGATTGATCTCATGATCATTTGTGTAGAGACACTAAAGCAAATATGTAGGTGCTTATTGGAGAATAAGTTCACTGAACGTGACTCGCTAAGGAATACCTAATGGAGTTTTACTTGCCTGTCAATAGAAATTCCTGTAGTGGTAGTAGTACAAATGATCCTTAGATTTGAGATCATCATAGTATCTTATATATAATGAATTACACTTTGACTTATTCCTTAAGACTCTTAGAGTATATTAAAGGGTATGCTTGGGTGTAATAAGTTATATATGGAGATAATGAATGATCAATAAAGAATCTATCACTTCTAGTAAAAGAAGAGAAATGTCCTATGTGATTCGATAAATGACAACCTAGGAATCTTTGGCCAAGGTGGAATGAAATTAGAAAGTAGTTTCTAATTTGCATTCATTAGAAGTTGTGCATTTAGGAATCGAAATACATATAATTAAATAAAATAAGACTTGACACCAATTCTATGTCTTATATTTAATTGGGACATTGTATGGTGGAATGATTGAATTGTATGGTAACTATTTACTTAAAGGTTCTTTTATGATTAATGTTAAAATCTATATTATCTGGAAAGTCGTTGATCGCTAGGTAGGCTTATCCTTATTGTAGAATAAATATTATTTATTTAAATAAATTAATATTTTAATTTATTTATTTAAATAAGATTAGAATTGTTCTAATTGATTTATTCACAACCGATTTAATATGGAGAACCTAAAGGGTCACATCATAAAAGAAAGAATAATTATTTAAGAAGTTAATGTCATAATTGTAATAATATGTTAAATATATTTAATTTAATCTATGGTGATAGAATAAATTAAATAGCTTAATATTATTATTTAATATTTTGGAAATATTAAATATAAATTAATAAAGTAGTTTTATTAATATTATTACAATTATTATTATTTTAATTTGTAAAAGAGTTTAGGAATTAATTTAATATAAGTACTCTCA
This sequence comes from Panax ginseng, assembly GCA_020205605.1. Lineage (NCBI taxonomy): Eukaryota > Viridiplantae > Streptophyta > Magnoliopsida > Apiales > Araliaceae > Panax > Panax ginseng. Next base: position 85,569,438 of record CM035146.1, on the reverse strand, counting down.
TTTATTCCTAATAGGATTAGGAGGAAAAAATAGTTAAAGGAGTTTAATTAATTATCCCTAATTAGATTAGGGAGCCCAATTAATTAAAGAAGTTTAATTAAATAAATAATACCTTATGTTAATTAAATAGGGTTACGATATCTTTATAAGAGAGTCTTATATCGGATATCAAATATACGTAATTCCAATAGTTGGAGAGTACGCCCCTCTTTCTATAGAGATAGGAAAAACTAGGGTTTGAGCCAATACACCATTCTTCTTCCTTGGTGGATCACCTCTAGAGGCCATACACTTGGGTGACTAACATTGATCAAAGGAAAGGAATATACCTGGAGATTTAAGGAGATCGCGGAGAAGTAGGAGTTGAACTCGTACCTGTGGAAGCTCGTATTTACAAGGGTATGATTCCATAACTCATTGTTCTTCGTTTTAATTAATAATATGCATAAAGGATGATCCGGGTAATTGGTTTGCGAAAAATTTTAAAATCTGATTTTACTTTGCTTCCGCTAATTTTGCAATTTGATTGCTACTTTTGATTCCATATATGTATGGATATGTATTTAGAATAATTTATTGGGTATAATTTATTGTATAAAATTATTATTTTATGGAGAGAAAAAATCGTAATCAAAATTCGCGAGTCTGTTGCGGACATGTTTCACGGAGGTTAATATATATGGTGATATATATATATATATATATATATATATATATATATATATATATATATATATATATATATATATATATATATATATATACGGAAAGCTTCAAGAGCATAATCCTTAAATAGCATAACGCCTTAAATAGCATAATTTTATCAAAGCAGCGTAGTTTTGATAAGACGCAGTAACATTTTTTGTAAATACTGGCGGTGGCATGGTATTTACAAAAATGTCACCTGCGTCTTATCAAAACTACGTCGCTTTGATAAAATTATGCTATTTAAGCGTTATGCTATTTAAGGATTATGCTCTGAAGCTTCCTCAGATATATATATATATATATATATATATATATATATATTAAAAACATGATCTGATGTATGATTACTTGATTACACGGTGATTCACGTGACATATATATATATATATATATATATATATATATATATATATATATATATATAATATTTCTAATAATTTTATAATTAAAATAAAGAGTTTATTTTAATCTTGAAATTGAATTTCACGCAACTTAAAATTACCCATTAAATGATATTTATATATATATGGAATAATTTTATTTATTGATACATATGATGATATGTATGATAATAAATGGGATTGATGATGGATTATTGACCAATGTGATTGGATTTATTTTGTTGGATGCTTGAATGAATGAGTTTTATTAAATGGGGTCTGCGTACCTCGTCTTTTTTGGTTTTATTCTTGATGTAAATTCTATCTCTCTCCTATGTACTTCCCATTGACTGCTGATCAAGGTTTCTATTTAAATTAAATAGTTTAATTGTAATAGAATTAGTTAAAAAAATTTCGAAGAACCGGAGATCAAGGAGCAAGGATCGCTCGAAGACCCGTTTATAATGGAGCCTGGGTTTAAATGTAATAGTTATATTTAAATGTTTATTCTTGCACCCTAGGGTTTGACCTTTTGGTTCACTTGGTGGCTCTAGTGAAACAAACTAAAATAAAAGTACATAATCAATCTGGGTAGAATATAGTTTTCTATATGTGCATGCTAGTATGTTCAAAGATATTTAGAATATCGAACGTAGCCTTCTAGCATGATAAAATTAATAGAGTATTAAATATTTAATATGAGTTTGTTGTGTCACCACAAGGCAAGTATTAAGTATTTGAGATGTTAATTTATCACATTTGATGCTTATAAAGAAAATTGAACAATATTATTTTGTTGTGTCACCACAAGGACAATATTTTTCTTTTTCGAATATATGAAAGTGCTAGGTTGAACTTAACTTAGATAATTTTGATTCGGATGTGCCACCACTTGATCAAAATAATCTAAGAGGCAAAACATAAGGAATTACATGATGATGTAATTGACAAGGAGTTGTGTGCATTGGTTAAACCAAATGATATAACCAAAAACTCGTAATGACCATACCGAATTCTGAACGCTATTTTTGGTACATCTTCTAGTCTCACCTTTAATTGATGATAACCACTCCTTAAGTCTATCTTTGAGAAATACCTCACCCCCTTCAGTTGGTCAAACAAGTCATCGATTCTTGGTAATGGATACTTATTTTTAATCGTGACCTTATTCAATTCTCGGTAATCAATGCAGAGTCGCATCGATTCATCTTTCTTCTTAACAAACAATATCGGTGCTCCCCATAGCGATACACTCGGCTGGATATAATTCTTGTCGAGTAATTCTTGCAATTTCACGATCAACTTTTTCATCTCTATTGGGGCCATTCTGTATGGGGATTTAGATATCAGAGTCATTCCTGGTACTAAATCAATCACGAACTCAATCTCTCTATCCGGCGGTAATCCAGGCAAATCGTCTGGAAATAAATCTGTAAAATCTTTAATGATCGGTATCTCTTCCAACTTCGTGCTCTTCTTCTATGTATCAACTATGTAGGTTCTCGGCTTGCATCACCGTTATACAACTTTCTTGTCGAGGTGACTTAATGCCATAAAACACAACCTTTGACGGAGTCATAAGGTTTACACATTTCTTTTGGCAATCAATTACTGCCTCGTAATTGAATAACCAATCCATTCCCAATATGACATCAAATAATTCCCAAAGTTTAATTGGTATCAAATCTACCGACATTTATTGACCCTTTATAACCACTCTACAATTCTTGTATTTAAACCTAACAGGAATCACTTCCCTATTCGCAATTTCTATGCTTAAAGGGAAATCTAATTCTTCCTGAGGCAAATCTAAGTTATGAGCAAAATCATCGGATATAAATGAACAAGTAGCACCCGAGTCAAATAGCACATAAACATTAATACCATTAATCGAAATGATACCTGACACCACATCCTTTGACTACACAGCATCCTGCACGGTTATATTGAAAGTTCTCGCAGTAGGTCGGTTTGATTGTGCTGGTCCAAAGATAGTTAATGTACCACCACCATTGTTTTCTTTTCCTCCACTTGCACTTCCTGTTGTCTTCTTAGGGCAATCACGAGCCATGTGATCCTTCGAACCACAGGTGAAACATGCTCCGTTCTTTGGGCTAAAACTGTTTGGTGCAATGTGTCCCTCCCGGACATAATTGAAACATACCCTCCTACCCTTCAAACACACCCCAGTGTGGTTCTTTCCGCAAGTATCACAAGCTTCAAACTTCTTCTTTTGTTGACTTCCTTGTTGTCATCCCGTATTTGAATTCTCACTCCATTTCCTTTTCTGGTTGTTATTTCCACCATTGCTTCAACTAGCCTTATTTTCATTCTCATTCTTTCTCTTCTTATGTTCTTGGTTATACTTGGTTAAGGCATCGCTTCCACCTTCTGCGATAATTACCTTTTCTAGTACTGCTGCAAACGTGTTTAACCAGAACATTAAAACCTTGCTATAAAGCCAGGGCTTCAACCCTTGTTCGAACCTTCTCGCCTTACGCTCATCAGTATTAACTTGATAAGTGGCAAACCTTGCCAACTCATTAAACTTTGCAGCATATTCTGGTACAATCATGGTTCCTTGTTTTAACTCTAAAAACTGAACCTCCAACTGATTTCGAGAACTAGTCGGAAAGTACATTTCAAAAAACATTTCTTTGAACCTATCGCACGCTACTATTCCCTGTACCCCACGAACTTTATTCGCCTACTACCAATAGCTAGCTTCAGATTTCAACATAAACATTGTGAAAGCGGTCTTATGATCCTCATTGAGTCTGGCAACGTCAAACACCTTCTCCATTTCCATGATCCAGGTTTGGGCTTCAACTGGATTCATAGACCCTTGAAACATCGGTGGTCCAACTGCTTTGAAGTCCTTGAAAGTCATAGCTTGAGCTTGCGGTTGATTCGCAAGAGCTCCAGTTAACAAAGTCACCAACTGCTGAACCGGGTTAGCGTTGGCCTCGTTATTATTGTTAGTAGACCCCTCAAGAGGTGGTTGTTGGCATGGTTGTCTTCTTCTAGGAGGCATTTTTTGTTTAAAATATACGCTTATTAGATCAATATTCAATTCCTTGAATATCCTAAAAATTAACTTTAAACATACTAAGATTAAAGCTTAACACATAACATTTCAATAAACTTTGATATTTTTATTCATTTAAAACTTTTGATAACATAGTAAGGATAACATCTCTGCCATCAACATCCACTTTCCAAAACTACACAAGTTTCAGGATTACATACCCATACTACCCCTTTATTTATCTCAAAATAAGGGATTTACAATTTATTTAACCACATACTTAACCATATATTATTATTATTATTCTTCCTATCTTGGCATATTAAGGCGTCGAGAGGCTTCTCTACGCTCTTCCTCTATAATACGATATGCCATCCTATAATCCATTACGAACCACGGTAAGTCTTCAAATTGAGGTGGGTAATAAAAGACTCGATCTTGGGCCCTATGAATCTCAGAATGAAAGGCATGATTCATTTCGTTCATCTTAGCCTTCTTCGTTTGAACCTTAGCTTCAGCACGGTCTGCACGCTGAGTCGCCTTCATCCAAGCATCTTCTGCCTTCGCACACTTAGCTGACTCCTCCTTCAAGTCATCTTTTAACTTCTCCACATCAGTCTTTATTTTCTAATTCTCAGCCAACAGATCCTCTTGGCTAACCCTTTGTATGAACTAGGTCACACTTCGTGTTTCCAAGTCATGAGTTGAGTTCCTGAATCTCCGCATCCTTCTTCTTTATAGTAGATTCACGCATCTTAGCTAACTCCTTTAGCTCCTCAACATTGTCATGTAATTCTATGTTTCGATCATACAGCGCATCATACATCTCGGCTGATATGGAGTTTGGTGGAAACTCCACAGGATCCTCTTCCTCATCTTCCTGCTCTATCTCTTCCTCAAGATCAGACACACACTCATCCTCCTGTTCTTCCTCAGCAACCAACAAAGAAGGCTCTCTCTGAATCAACTGTTCCCGCACAACATGGACATCTTGGGGTTCCTCATCTCTAGGTATCATTTCCCAAGTTGGACTGGATCCTCCAACATTAAACATCCTGACAACAAAATACTTTTAAGTTTATTTATTATGTAACACTCTTCGATACATGCGAGCACATAAGTTATTAACACATAGCACATAATGTATTTTATTGTTTATCTTTTAATGAATTTCCTCAATTCATTCCTTAGAAATCGATAAGAGTTTGACACCACTATATTTTATGTCTTCTTAAAGGTTATTTCCTAAGGTTCTCCACCTAAGGTTCATAACCTAAAGCTTTGATACCAACTTGTGACAGCCCCAAATCCGGGTACTTCATTCCCACAGGATTTGGTGCTCACTATCCAAAAACAAATATATCTCGCTACCCATAATAAAGGATAAAGACATAATTTAAATAACTTAAACAATAATCTTCCCATTAAAGGGTTACATCAACTCAAAACAATCCCAGGTACTTAAACCTTTAATTATTACATAAGTTTGCGGAATATAACACAAAATAACGTAAGTCTTATAACATAAATTTGTAGTTAAGCAAATAAGTCTTCATCACTTGAACATCTTACTTTTTCCTTTGCTAGAAGACAGATCATCGACTTCCTCAACTTTAGTTACAATGTTAATTGCAAGAGTGAGCAAACAATTGCTCACTGATATAAAGAATAATAATAGTAACAACATGAGATAAAATAATGGTCACTAGATAATAGAGAACTCGTTCTGTGAATCAAGAATAGAGAACAGTTCAAGATTTATATCTGAGGGTCTAAAGACCACGAACTATGTCCCCGGTAATTAGGTATTTTTACCCTAACCTTAACAGTCGTATAGACTATACAGACCCTGTTAGATTTGTAATATTCATGAACGCAATCAAATTGCACAAAATAAGAGGAAGCGTGTAAAAATCAGAGTTTAAAATTTTATAAACCATATACTCGGATCATCCTTTATGCACAATTATTAATTAAACAAAAAAGAAAGAACAAGAATCATACCCTTGAAGATTCGAGCTTCCTCAGGTACAAGTTCACCTCCAATCTTTTTCGCGTTCAACTTGAATCCATCGGGTTTGGTTTTTTCATTTGATCAATATTAGCCACCCAAGTGTTTGGCCTCTAGAGGTGATCCACCAAGGAAGAAAAAAGATTCAAGAAGATGGGTATTTGGCAAAACCCTAGTTTTTCTATCTCTCATAGAAAAATAACGTACTCTCCCAACTATTGGAATCACGTATGTTGTGAAAAGGTCAACAACCTCATCACCCATAATAAGACTCATCTTATTTATAGATGTGGGCAACCCTCCTTAACAATTAAGGAATTGTGTTTTATTTTAATTAATTAAAATCCTTTAATTAATTAGCCTCCTAATCTTATTAGAAATAAATGAGAGTACTTTTATTAATTAATTCCCAAACTCCTTTAGGAATTAAATAATAATAATAATAGTAATAATAATAATAAGACTCCTCTTATTAATTTATATTTAATATTTCTAAAATATTAAATAATAAATATTAAGCTATTTAATTTATTCTATCATTATAGATTAAATTAAATATACTTAACTTATTATTACGATTATGCCATTAACTTCTTAAATAATTATTCTTCCTTTTATGGTGTGACCCTTTAGGTTCTCCATATTAAACCGGTTGTGAATAAATCAATTAGAACAATTCTAATCTTATTTAAATAAATAAATTAAACTATTAATTTATTTAAATAAATAATATTTATTCTACAATAGGGATAAGCCTCCCTAGCGATTAACGACTTTCCAGATAATATAGATTTCAACATTAATCATAAAAGAACCTTTGAGTAAATAGTTATCAAATACAATTCAATCCTTCCACCATACAATGTCCCAATTAAATATAAGACATGGAATTCTTGTCAAGTCTTATTTTATTTAATTATATGTATTTCGACTCTTAAATGCATGACTCAAATAATGCAAATTAGAAACTCCTTTCTAATTTCATTATGCCTTTGGCCAAAGACTCTTTGGGTTGTCATTTATTGAATCACATAGGACATTTCTCTTCTTTTACTAGAAGCGGTAGATTCTTTATTGGTCATACATTATCTTCATGTACAACTTATTATACCCAAGCATACCCTTTGATATACCCTAAGGGTCTTAAGGAATAAGTCAAAGTATAACTCATCATACACAAGATACTATGATGATCTCAAGTCCAAGGATCACTTGTACTACTATCACTATAGGAATTCCTATTGAAAGACAAGTAAAACTCCATTAGCTATTCCTTAGCGAGCCACGTTCAGTGAACTTATTCTCTAATAAGCACCTACATACTTACTTTAGTGTCTCCACATAAATGATCATGAGATCAATCATCCTCATCCAATGAGCAAGCAACGTATGTACCAATCTATCCGGATTCACTAATCCCCAATTTAGTAATCCAACGATTGGGAACTATTTTAGTTTTAAGCTTTCTAAGAATTTAGATCTCATTAGAATGGTCATCATCATTATTCTAAAAGCATTGCTTAAAATTATGGGTTTATCACATATTATAAAATAACATCATGTAGATAATTAAAAGCCTTTAATAAATTAATACTTTTTATTAATAAATGAATAAGATTGTTACAAAGTATATGCTTTATCATCAAACATGATTGGCTTGTGTGCATACTACTTTCAATCTCCCACTTGCACTAAAGCCAATCGTCACGGTATCTCATACTCTTCTTCTCTAAGTGACGATTATCCTGCTGTTGAATAAGCTTTAGTTAATGGATATGTAATGTTGTTCTTGATAGTTCACTATCTCTATAGTGATTTCCCATCTTTCAATGATTCTTATAATCAAATGAAAGTGCCACAACACATGTTTAGATCCAAGATGAGACTTAGGAACTATTCCTAGTTCTTAATGAAATTTTCATCTAAACAATCAACTTGTAGCTTCATTTATAGCTATATACTTTGTCTTTATCACTAAACCAACAACTCTTTGCTGTTTGGAACCTTTCTAATTTCACTGCACCACCGTTCAAGGTAACGCTTTACTATAAAGAATATTATCGTCGTCTTGGTGCATGCGAAAAAACTTGAGTCTGTTAAGCCCTCTAGTTTTAATTCAGACCCACCATGAATATGATCACATCCTTAGTGCCGGTAAAGTACTTTAAGATGTTTTTCAACGACTCACGTTGAACTTCTCCGAATATATTTGATCATCATCGTGTCTCAGTATATTTCATTGCATACATGATTGTCACTCATGCGATCTCTCTTTTATGAGTCTATGGGGACTATTAAGAGAGATACACTCCATGACTCATCAACATGAGACATCTCTTGAAGTTTGCCATGCTAAACGACTTTAGCATCAAATGAATATACGTTCCTTGGTTTAAGTCGAGTATCCTCTTGAATTTATCTATATATATTTGGATCCCCAGTTACGATACTCTTCCCAAATCATTCATGGAAGAATATTTAGACAACTTTATCTTTACTGATTGTAGCAATTGTATGTCATTCCTTATCCGTAGTATATCAATATATAATACTAGGAATGCCACGACGCTCCCACTGACCCTTTTGTACACACTAGGTTCATTCTTGTTTTTGATAAAATCAAACTCTTTTGATTGTCTCATCAAAATGAATGTTCCATATTTGAGAAGCTTGCTTCAATCCATTTCTCTGAGTGTCTACAACTCTTACCTCATTGTATGTAACTGGATCATCATCTTCTATGATACGTACCTCCTCATCATCATTCATGATGAATCCATACCTCCGAGGTATCTTCGGTACTATTCCAGATTTACGATTCAATTGTGGTACAATAGGTCTATCTACATGTTCCTCTTATTTGACTTATAGTGTTTTGTGGTTCTTGAACTCTTCAAGATCTATTATCCTCCCACTAGCCCCTTCAATGATAAACATTTTTATCTTAGAAGGCGGCATGTTTCGCAACAAACACCTTTTGCTAAGTAGGATTATAGAACATATACCCTAAACTTACTTTAGGATGTCCCACAAATCTGTACTTTGTCAAATTTTTGTCCCAAGCTTATCCTTTGAAACCTTTTTCACATAAGTTGTAAACCCCTTATCTTAACATACTTAAGATTAGGTATCCTCCATGTCCATAAATTTTATGGAGTCTTGGGGTCGAATTTTGAGGTTACCTTTTCGTAGATATGCAACCATTTCTAGGACATTATCCCAAAAAGATACTGGAATATCGGTAAAATCATTATGAACCGCACCATGTCCAACAAGGTATGATTTTTCCTTTCAGATACATCAATCAATTATTGCGTATCGGGAGTAGTCCATTATGAGAAAACCATTTGAGATGATCTAGAAACTTATTACACACGTATTTATTCCTTGATCTAATCAAAGAATCTTAATACTTTGTCAATTTGTTTCACTGCTGAATTATTTGAGCCTTTCAAATAATTCACACTTGTATTTCATCAAATACACACATTCAACTCTTTGAATGATCATCTCCTTTTTCTTATACTAGTTTGTTCAATTTGAAAAATTATTTTCACGTAAGTCAAGTATGACCAATCCATCAAGTAATATTCCAGTTCTATACAAAACATTATTATTATAAATAGAACAACAATTGTTCTTAAATATAATACCAAAGATTTCATTGTCCAACAATAAAATAGAAATAATGTTTCTAACAAGTACTGGAATACAATAACAACTTATTAACTTAATAGATTTTCCCGTAGGCATTGTTAAACTATAAGTTCATATGGCTAATGCAACAATCTTTGCTTCATTTACCAGACATAGGATTACTTATCCTTTGTTTAACTTTCCACTTCTGCTTGGTCTCTTCATAAATCTATATTTATGATAACCAAAGTCGGTATCCAATACCCAAGTAGAACCTTGACTTAAAGAAAAATTTATTTTAAATCATGAACAAAATTATATTTATAACCGAAACTTCACTAAGCTTCTTCTGGTTAGCTCTGCAAGATGCTTCTCGCAGTTTCTTTTTTCAGTGTCCTGGCTTATTGTAGTGGAAGCAAATTCATTTGCTATCCGTATCAGTTTTGTTCTTATTATCCTTTGTTTTTGCCTTTCTATTTACCTTCTTTGAATCGTTCTTCTTTTCAGAAGATCATTTGGCCCCTACCAGCAAGACATGGTCTTTCTTGGTTGGAAAGTGACTCTCAACATTTTTCAACATGTTAAGCAAATCAGCGAGGCTAATATCTAGCTTGTTCATATGAAAAATTCACAATAATTGTGAAAGGAGTCCGGGAGTAAGTGCAAGATCGAATCTTGGTTCAACTCTCCATCCATGACAAAACCCATTGTCCTAATTGTTCAATCAAATTGATCATGTTAATGACTTTTATCTGTACTGTAGTGTCATCGGTCATTCTAGATCGAAAGAGCTCCTTAGATATTTAATATCTATTAGTCATACTTTCCTCACCATCAACTAATTGACGTGCAGGAGTATAGTAGGAGCATCCATAGTTTCATGCTGACGCTGAAGCTCGTTACTCATGGATGCGAGTATGATGCATTAAGCCAACTGTGCATCATCTTGTCACTTTCTAAAAGTAGCAATCTCTTCCTCAGAAGCATTATCTGCAACAATTGCAGGGATAGGCGTATTAAGGACATAAGATAGCTTTTCAACCATGAGAACTATTCTCAATTTCTTTAATCAATCCGTTTAATTCGGTCCGATTAATTTAGCATATAATATTCTATGCAGTGATAGTAATTTTAGCCATTGTAAAATTCTATAAATGAATTTTTAATTAACAACATTTTAGCATACATTCTTTTATTAATTACCAAAATAATTTAGGTCTTGTTTTAAATTGGTATCTCCCACTATTTTCTTCAAACTATATTACCCTCACTTATATAGTTCGGCAAAATCTAATTAAAGATTTGCTAGTGAGAATAAGGATCCCATTTCAAATGTATATAGCCTTGTGGTGACACAATAAATTATATATAAATAAATAGGTAGACAACTCTTGTCAATTACATCAACTATGCAATTCCTTGTATTTTACCTCTTAGATTATTTTAATTAAGTGGTGGCACATCCGAATCAAAATTATCCAAGTTAAGTCCAACCTAGCACTCCATATATTAAAAAAAAAAATATTGTCCTTGTGGTGACACAACAAAACAATATTGTTCAATTTTCTTTATAAGCATCTAATGTGATAAAATTAACATCTCAAAGAATTAAGATAAGCCTTGTGGTGACACAACAAACTTATAATAATTAATTGATACTCTATTATTTTTTATCATGCTAGAAGGCGACGTTCGATATTCCAAATATCTTTGAACACTTAGGACTTAATATAAAATATTTGAGGGGTTTTCATGTTATTATTTGTCTCATCTTGTTTAGCGTGCATGCACACACACACACACACACACACACACACACACACACACATATATATATATATATATATATATATATATATATATCGTCATATTAATTAACATGCGAAATATGTTTGCATAATATGTAATATATATAGTATAAGCATGCACATATAGAATACTATATTCTACCCGGATTGATTATGGACTTTATTCTAGTTTGGTTCACTAGAGCCACCAAGTGAACCACAAGGTCAAACCTAGGGGTGCAAGAATTAATATTTAAATATAACTATTATATTTAAACATGGGCTCCATTACAAACGGGTCATCAAGCGCTTCTTGCTCCTTGATCTCCAATTCTTCTAAATTAATTCTAACTATTCCTATTACAAAACTATTTAAAATAAATAGAAACCTTGATCATCAGTCAAGGAGAAGTACATAGGAGGGAGTTAAAATTTACATTAAGAAAAATTTAGAGAAGACGAGGTACGCAGACCCCATTTAATAAAACTCATACATTCATGCATCCAACTAAAATAAAATCCAATCACATTAGTCAATAGTCCATAATCAATCCCATTTATTAACATATACATCACCATATACATCAATAAATAACATTCATCTCATGAATAATAAAGATTCAATATATATATTGATATCATTTAATGGGCAAATTTAGTTAGTATAAAATCTAATTTTGAATCAAAATAAACTCTTGAATTTTAATTCAAATTTAAATCAAAATAAACCTATTTTATTTTAATTTATCCAATTTTGAATAAAATCAAATATTTTATTTTAATCAAAATCTTTTATTTTATTTTTGAATAATATGAAATCTTTTATTTTAATCCAATTCATTTATTTAAAGAAACACGAATTCTCTTTCCTATTCACAAATAAACTCTTTATTTTGAATAATATGAAATCTTATTTCATATTTAAATAAATTCCTTTATTTAAGGAAATTAGGATTCTCTTTCCTATTCACAAATAAACTCTTTTATTTTGAATAATATGAAATCTTATTTCATATCTAAATAAACTCTTTTATTTAAGGAAACATGGAATCCAATTTCAACTCCAATTAGTTATCATAGAATTCAATTCCAACTCTAATTAGTTAGCATGAAATCTAATTTTAAAATTAAAATAAACTTTTATTTTAATTATAAAATTATTAAGATTATATATATTTATTTTTCGTGAAACCCGAGGAGTAATAACAAAGTGAAGTATATTATATATATATATATATATATATATATATATATATATATATATATCGGATCCGGATCAAGTGCATACCCTTTATTTACTCACCGTGTTCACACCCTTTTAGGCGATATGGTTTCGGCCATACAACCGTCGCTCATACTTTTAACGACGCTATATGTTGTCCGTCGCTAAACGTATAGACGACGGTTGTATGACCGAAATCGTCGCCTAAAGGGGGGTGAGCACGGATGAGTTTGGAAAGATCCTGGGCAATATGAATTTGGACTTGCATATATTATATATATAATAAGTAATCATAGAGATCACATATAATATTAAGTCCAGGATCTCCAAAAGACGAAATATTTTGCAAAGATAAACGTGATCCGCGAAGCTCTGTATAAAAAATGGTATTTCGTTGTTGTTTTTTTGTTTTTTAAATAATAATTTTATACAATAAATTATGTCCAATTAAATTGTTCTAAACACATATCAATATACATATCAAATTAAACAATTAATAACTCGGATAAAGGTTTGGTTTTGATACCAATGTTAGATTTGTAATATTCATGAACGCAATCAAATTGCACAAAATAAGCGGAAGCGTGTAAAAATCTTAGTTTAAAATTTTACAAACTATATACCCGGATCATCCTTTATGCACAATTATTAATTAAACGAAAAAGAAAGAACAAGAATCATACCCTTGATGTGACACCCCCCAAAAATAGGTATACATCACCTATTCTGAGTCGCCAGATACATGGTACAGAATTCAAATACAACTTAATAATACAACTGTCGTGTATAATACGACAAAACATAAACTGTGAGTTTGAATACAAATATTGTCTACTAGAGATTATACAAACTCAAAAGGAGTCCTCATTATAATTATTATCACACTATTTCACAGAATAGTGAGGACTACTAATGCATCATCTAGGACCATCACTCTGTTCCCCGACTAGTCCCAGCTACGTTCTCCTTTCCTGAAGAGAACAGTGAAAGAAAGGGTGAGCTCAACTAGCCCAGTAAGAATATTAAGACTAAGATAATGCAGAATAATTTATCGTTAGCCTTCAACAGTGTTAAACTGATAAAATATAACAAACATCAAGTTTAACTGCAGCGGAACAAGCAATCCATTAGAAGAGTCAAGTAAGGAATAAAATCTACTATCTTCTATGATTTAAAAGGTTTTTCATCACTTTTATCGCTGGCACTCAGCTTAATAAATAATCAACATCATCGAATCACCCATGTACTACGGCCAAGGATATTCTTTAGTATCACGACCACGAATTATCTATGCACTACGGCTTAAGATAATCATGTTTTCATCAACGGTCCTGATCATGCCATAAAATAATTCATCTTTACACTACGGCCAAAGAGAATCCATAGCCATAATCATACCAAAAATTGTCCATCAATGCACTATGGGCCAATGAGGACTTTTTCCATATTATTTGTAACATTACGGTTATGATTATACCGAATAATCCCTAGTCATAATCATACCAAGTCCATCTATGCACTACAGGCCACAGATGACTTTCAACATAATATAAACATGAGGATGATGATAATGATATAAGAATTTAATAAAACAATTTCAAGAATTAGTTTATCCAGGAACTGATAACGTTTAAATTGTCAACATGATACTGCTTTATAGAGTAAAATTCAAGAATGCTCGGAAGAATATTTCCATGAAAAATCTTTGGATGAAGCGCAAATATCAAGGATATTCCACTAATTTCATGGAGTATAGAAAGTCAAAACTTTAACCTTATTTGAGTATAATAACGAATGGAATAACAAAAGAAATCACTATGCATGCGGTACTTAGCATAGAAAAAGTTATTCAAGCGAGAATAATAAGTAACGAAACTAGGTCAAAGCGAATTTTGCGCAAGCGGATGTGATGTTCCAACAGAACAATAAAGAGCGAGAATCCAGTCCGGCGTAAGCGCACAAACAGGATATTCCAACGTAACAATAATAAAGATGGAACTGTGTCCCATGAAAAACGCATGCATGACGGTGATATGTAAAACCCCAACTTTTGAATAAAGATGAATTTTCTATAAATATTAATTTTGAATATTATGGAGTGAAATTGATATAATAGTTGTGGGTAATATTTATAAATTTTGCAAAGTACGCAAGTTGTTATATAATATTCGATTGGTCGGGGAATATTCATTTTAACAGGGAATATTAATACAACGGCACAATCATTGGTGGACCCCACAACGGAATTATTTTCGGATTGAGAAAACGACAAAAATACTTTATGAAAATAACGACGGAAGTTTTACCGTTAACTGTTGAAACATCTTGTTAAAAATGCGATGTCTGGCGTTGTTGCATAGTAGCACTAATACCAGTATTGATTATTGATGCTTACGTGATAAGTCACTCAGTTTTGTTGGTATTATTAATGTAATAATACAGAAAATCTTTTTATATAAAACAGAATACTTTTATAAAGTTATTTTATAAATAGAATATATTATATTCTATTACGCATAGTGTTGTATAGTGTCTCGTATAGTGTTTTACATAGTAAAAACTTTTTATATAAAACAGAATACTTTTATAAAGCTATTTGTTTTATTAGACAATAATTAGAATATATTATATTTTATTATGCATAGTGTTTACATAGTGCCTGCATAATATTTGCATAGTAAAATCTTTTATAAAGTTATTCGTTTTATTAGATTATAAATAGAATATATTATATTTTATTTAAAAGATTTTGCTTTAAAAATATGGAGTCACGATTAAAGTAAATCAATCTGATAGTTTCATGGATTAGTTACTATGCATTCCATTTTCCTATAAATAGAAGTTCATTCCTTCATTATTTTCTTATGAATTTCATTGAACTCAGAGAGAGAAACTATAGAGAGACTATAGAGATATAGAAGAAAAGTATTACATTACTTAACTACTTTTATATTCGATTTTTTTACGTTAAGGGTGTTATTCTTTCTTATTCATGAAGAGAACTCGTTGTTATTCCATTTCTTATTATTCTATTGGAATAACTTTTGTATATATGTTGGTTTACCCTATACTTGGTGACATTCTTCTATTATTACGTTGGAACATCCCATGCATGTATTTTACAGGACCGGTTCCATCTTTATTATTATTCTGTTGGAACATCCCGTCGCGTGTGTTTTACATCAACACGGGTTCCATCTTTATTATTATTCGTTGGAACATCACATCGTGTGTTTTACACGGACACTCGGTTCCATCTTTATTATTCTGTTGGAACATCCCGTCGGTGCAAATTTTTGCGACCTAGTTCCGTTATTATTATTATTACATTTGAATAACCTATCTCTCTGGCAACCGCATGCATGCGGTAATTTCTTTTGTTATTCCATTCTTTATTATACTCGGTTGGTTAAAGTTTTGACTTCTATACTCCATGAAATTAGTAGAATATCCTTGATATTTGCGCTTCATCCAAAGATCTTTTCATGGAAATATTCTTACGATCATTCTTGAATTTTACTCTACAAAACAAAGATCATGTTGACAATTTGGACGTTAATAATTCTTGGATAAAATAATTCTTGAACTTGTTTTATTGAATTCTTATATCATTGTCATCATCCTCATGTTTATATTTTGTTGAAAGTCATCTGTGGCTTGTAGTGCATAGATGGACTTGGTATGATTATGACCAGGGATTATTCGGTGTAATCATGACCGTAATGTTACAAATGATGTGGTAAAAGTTCTCATTGGTCCGTAGTGCATTAATGGACGATTGTTGGCATGATCATGACCATTAATGAATACACAAATATTCTTGGCCCGTAGTGCATGGATAATTGTGGTTGTGATACTAAAGAATATCCTGGTCAGAAAAAGTGCGGGGTGATTCGATGATGTGGAATATTTATTTAAAGTCGAGTCTCAACGATAATGATGATGAAAAACCTTTTTAATCATAAAAGATAGTAGATTTTATTTTCTACTTGACTCTTTTAATGGATTGCTTGTTCCGCTGCAGTTAAACTTGATGTCTATTATATTTTATCAGTTTAACATTGTTGGAGACTAATGATAATTTATTCGGCATTATCTTAGTCATAATATTTCTTATTGGGCTAGTTGAGCTCACTCTTTCTTTCACTGTTCTCTTCAGGAAATGAGAACATAGCAGGGACTAGTCGGAGAACGGAGTGACGGTCCAGAGGATAGCATTAGTAGTCCTCACTATTCTGTGAAATAGTGTGTTAATAATTGTAATGAGGACTCCTTTTGAGTTTGTATAATCTCTAGTAGACAATAATTGTATTCAAACTCACGAGTTATGTTTTTTGTCGTATTGTACGGCAGTTGTATTAGTAAGTTGTATTTGAATTTTGTACCATGTATCCGACAACCCAAGATGGGTGATGTATACCTAATTTTGGGGGCGTCATGATTTGGTATCAAAGCTTAGGGATATGATCCCTGGCTAAGATATGAGACTAGAACTAGGAGGGGAGAGATGGGAAATTCCTTCGCTAGTAGGACCTACTTAAATTTATTTTGTATTTAAATTGGTTGGTCAGAGTTTAGAGATATTATGTTACATGTCAATTAACCTTTATTTTATGGCAGTATCTGAAAATGACATCCGTAAATGTTGAGAATAACAATGGAGCACAAGAGACCGTTGAGTCTCCACATATCAATAATCAGGAGAATGTGCATCAGGAAGGCGACAATTCTCATGCAAACAACAACACTGACCAAATGATGAATGATGGATTTTTTAGAGGCTTTATGCAATTCATGCAACAGCAGGCGAGAGCGGCTCTTGTCCAAAATATAGGTGGAAACACTGGAAACTCTCGAGCGGTCACCGCTAAACAGTTCAAGGAGTTGGGACCATCGGAGTTTAAGGGAGAGCCAAAACCACTTATGGCGGAAGCATGGATAAAGCAGATCACCAAGATATTTGATGTCTTAGGATGCTCCGAGGAGCAAAAGGTTCCCTTTGCCTCCTTTATGTTACGCAGAGAGGCAGATTACTGGTGGGAATCGGTAAAACGTACTCAACCTGCCGTACTGAAGATGTCTTGGGAGAAGTTCTAAGAGTCATTCAACGACAAATACTTTTCCGAAAGTATTCGTCACATGAAGGAGGTGGAGTTTATCAAATTGGAGCAAAACAATATGACCAGTGTGTGTCTACGAGGCAAAATTTATGAGTTATCCCGGTTTTCGTCCCACTTGGTGGATAAATGAAGAGAGAATGGCGCGAATGTTTTTAAGAGGTTTGAAGCCGGAGATACGTCAACATCTTATTTCTCATAAACTCTGTTTGTATTCAGATGTTTTAAATAGGGCTCAGTTGGTGGAGCACGATAATGAGTCAACGCAACCAAAAGAGAGCAGCCGGCAAAATGATAATACAAGTGAGAGCAATCATCGAAGCGGTGACAACAAGCGTGGAGGGAATCAATAGGCCAGAAATTGTAACCACTTCGGTGGTAATCAGGGCCAAAACAATAAGAATGGACATTTCAAGAAGAGGAGATTCAACAATGATGGAAAGACGTCAGCACCAGCAACCGTTGTTAAGGAAGGAGAAAGACCACCATCATCATATGCTTCAAATGCGGAGGAGGGACACATCATCCAAATTAGCGATGTCAGTCCAAAGCATGTTATAATTGTGGAAGAAAAGGTCACTTAGCCCGATTTTGTCGTTCACCGAAGACAAATTCAGCTAGGATGGAGGCACTAAAGGCTGTCCCAGAAAAGTCAAAGCCGGTAGTACAAGGGAGAGCGTTTGTTGTGACCTCCCAGAAAGCAAGGAACCCGAATGAGGTCATCACAGGTAAGCTTATCATAAACTTTAGCGAAGTCTACACTTTATTTGATACCGGTTCTACCCATTCTTTTATTTCTCCTACTTGCGCTCAACGATTAAATTTGACTCCGGAGGAATTAGACTTTGACTTATCTATGGAAACTCCATTGGGAGAAACCTTCATTACATCCACAGTTTATAAGTCTTGTTTGGTTTAAGTTGGTACCCACACATTACCTGTTGATCTTATTGCATTAAAAATACTTGCATTTGATGTAATTCTAGGGATTGATTGGTTAACTACTCATCATGCAAAAATTGATTGTTTTCGTAAAGTTGTTAGCTTTCATATTCCTAATCGACCTATTATGCGAATTCAAGCAACCAAACCATTAAAATCAATCACTGTCATCTCAAGCCATAAAGCTATTCGTTTATTGAAAAATGGATGTCAAGATTTCTTAGCTCATGTCACAGATCTAAACAAAAATACGTCAGTTTTGAATAATATTTCTATTGTTAATGAATTTCCTGACGTATTCCCTGAAGAACTTCCTGGCCTACCCCCAGAGCGTGAAATTGAATTTTGTATCGACCTTGAACCCAGTACAAAACCCATTTCTAAATCCCCATATAGAATGGCTCCTATTGAACTTCAGGAGTTAAAAACTCAACTGCATGAATTGTTAGACATTGGCTTTATTCGTCCTAGTACTTCTCCTTGGGGTGCTCCTATTCTATTCGTGAAGAAGAAAGATGGGAGTATGCGACTTTGTATTGATTATCGGGAGTTGAATCATGTCACCATTAAAAATAGGTACCCATTGCCACGTATTGATGACCTGTTTGACCAGTTGCAAGGAGCCAAAATTTTTTCAAAGATTGATCTTCGTTCCGGATATCACCAATTGAAGATTAGAACCGATGACATTCCAAAGATGGCTTTCAGAACTCGGTACGGGCATTATGAATTCCTAGTCATGTCCTTTGGATTGACTAATGCTCCTGCTGCCTTCATGGATATGATGAACCGAGTATTCAAGGAATATTTGGATCACTTTGTGGTCGTCTTTATTGATGACATCCTCATATATTCCAAAACCCGTGAAGATCATGAGCAACACTTGAAGCTGGATACTCCAAAAGCTTCGTGAATATAAGCTTTATGCCAAGTTGAAGAAATGCGAGTTCGGCCTGAGGAAGTAGCATTCCTTGGGCACGTGGTATCAAGTCATGGAATATCTGTTGACCCAAGAAAGATTGAAGCTATTCAAAGCTGGGAGCAACCTAAATCAGTGACCGAAGTACGTAGCTTTCTCGGCTTAGCTGGTTATTATCGGAGATTCGTAGAAGGGTTTTCTCGAATCGCTACTCCACTAACTCAGCTGACTCAGAAAGATACAAAGTTCGGTTGGAGCGAGGAATGTGAGAAGAGTTTTCAAGAACTCAAGAGGAGACTCATTTCAGCACCTGTTCTGACAATACCATCTGGTTCGGAGGGATTTGTCATCTACAGTGATGCTTCGGGCAAAGGGTTAGGATGTGTTCTCATGCAACATGGGAAAGTCATAGCCTATGCCTCACGACAACTCAAAGAATATGAGAGGAATTATCCTACTCATGATCTAGAGTTGGTAGCTGTTGTCTTCGCACTAAAGATTTGGAGGCATTACTTGTATGGGGAGAAAGTGGAGATCTTTACGGATCATAAAAGCCTCAAATATTTCTTCACTCAAAAGGAACTCAACATGCGACAATGACGTTGGCTTGAACTATTGAAAGATTATGATCATACTATCCAATACCATCCTGGAAAAGCGAACGTGGTAGCTGACGCATTGAGTAGAAGATCATATGCGGGTACGAGTGCAATATTGTCAACGCAAAGGCCCATTTTGTATGACTTGCAAAGGATGGAGATAGAGATAAAGACTCCAAGGACCCACGTGATGATGGAAAATATATACGAGTAGAACCGACTTTAATTGATAAAATTAAAGTCGCTTTCCGATTCTGATCCGGGTGATGCGCGTATGAGGAAGAAAGTGCAAGAAGGTGCGATGCCGGAAGCAAGAATCGATGAAGAAGGAATACTTCGAGTCAACTCTAGACTTTGTATTCTTAACGACCCTGATTTAAAGTATAAAATCATAATGGAGGCGCACAACACACCATTTGCAATCCATCATTGGAGTACCAAAATGTATCATGATCTTCGACATACATTTTGGTGGGGCAATATGAAGAGAGAGATAGCGCTGTTTATCTCAAGGTGTCTAACATGTCAACGAGTCAAGGCGGAGCATCAAGTACCAAAAGGTCCATTGCAACCACTTGAAATTCCAGAATGGAAGTGGGAGCACATTACCATGGATTTTGTTACTGGTCTTCCAAAAGTTTCTCAAGGCATAGATGCGATTTGGGTCATTGTTTATAGATTGACCAAGTCTGCTCATTTCTTACCGATACGAGAAACTTATACACTTGAACGTCTTGCTCGTATGTACATAAACGAGGTTGTAAGATTGCATGGTATGCCAGTATCCATAGTTTCTGATCGAGACCCAAGATTCACTTCACGATTTTGGGTTAGTTTGCAAAAAGCTATGGGCACAATTTACGATTTAGCTTCGGCATATCATCCTCGAGCCAGACCGGACGATCGGAGAGGACTATTCAAACTCTTGAAGATCTATTAAGACTCTGTGTCCTTGATTTAAAGGAAGTTGGGACAAGTTCTTACCATTGGTGGAGTTTTCCTACAACAACGAGTTATCAAACAAGTATTGGCATGGCTCCATTCAAGCGTTGTATGGAAGAAAGTGTCGTTCTCCGAAGATCTTTGGGATGAGGTGGGTGAAACAACGTTGTTGGGACGAGAGTTAGTACGTATGAATCTGGAAAAGATTCAAACGATCCCAAGAACGTATAAAACCTCACAAGATCGACAAAAGAATTATGCTGATCTTCATCGAAAGGACGTAGAATTCGATATAGGAGATCATGTGTTGTTACGTGTTGCTCCATGGAAAGGAGTTACGAGATTTGGAAAGAGAGAAAAGCTCAATCCTTGATTCATCGGCCCATTTTTAATCCTTGATCGAGTAGGAACTGTGGCCTATAGACTCGCTTTACCGCCAAGTATGTCTCGTGTTCATAACGTTTTTCACATATCCATGTTACGTAAATATGTGGAAGACCCGAACCACATTATTGAGTTGGAACCGGACGAAATAGCGAAAGATTTGACGTATGAAGAGGTTCCTGTTCAAATCTTGGATAAGAAGGAACATATTCTACGCACCAAGGTTATAGATCAAGTCAAAGTTTTGTGGAGAAACCACGATGTTGAGGAAATGATTTGGGAGTTAGAATCTGAAATGAAATCAAGGTATCCTTACCTCTTCGACATACCAGGTACGTACCCTAATTTCGAGGGCGAAATTTCATAAGAATGGGAGATTGTAAAACCCCAAATTTTGGAATAAAGATGAATTTTCTATAACTATTAATTTTGAATATTATGGAGTGAAATTGATATAATAGTTGTGGGTAATATTTATAAATTTTTCAAAGTACGCAAGTTGTTATATAATATTCGATTGGTCGGGGAATATTCATTTTAATAGGGAATATTAGTACAACGACACAATCATTGGTGGAACCCACAACGGAATTATTGTCGGATTGAGAAAACGACAAAAATACTTTATGAAAATAACGACGAAAGTTTTACTGGTAAAGCTATTGAAACACGGTGTTAAAAAAGTATAATGTCTGGCGCATAGTTGCATAGTACACGGTATTGATTATTGATGCTTACGTGATAAGTCACTCATTTTGTTGGTATTATTAATGTAATAATACTGTAAAATCTTTTTATATAAGCAGAATACTTTTATAAAGTTATTCTATAAATAGAATATATTATATTCTATTATGCATAGTGTTGCATAGTGTCTGCATAGTATTTTGCATAGTAAAAACTTTTTATATAAAACAGAATACTTTTATAAAGCTATCTGTTTTATTAGACAATAATTAGAATATATTATATTTTATTATGCATAGTGTTTGCATAGTGCCTGCATAGTGTTTGCATAGTAAAATCTTTTATAAAGTTATTCGTTTTATTAGATTATAAATAGAATATATTATATTTTATTTAAAAGATTTTTCTTTAAATATGGACCGTCAGATTAAAGTAAATCAATCTGGACCATTCATGGATGAGTTACTATGCATTCCATTTTCTTATAAATAAAAGTTCATTCCTTCATTATTTTCTTACGAATTCACTGAACTCTAGAGAGAGAAACTATAGAGAGAGACTATAGAGAGATAGAAGAAAAGTATTTTGCTACTTAACTACTTTTATATTCAGTTTTTTTTACGGTAAGGGGTGTTATTCTTTCTTATTCATGAAGAGAACTGTTGTTATTCCATTTCTTATTATTCTGTTGGAATAACTTTGTATAATGCCAAGTTTACCCTATACTTGGTGACATTCTTTATTATTCTGTTGGAACATCGTATGCGTGTGTTTTACAGGACTGGTTCCATCTTTATTATTATTCCGTTGGAACATCACATGCGTGTGTTTTACACCGAACTGGTTCCATCTTTATTATTATTCTACGTTGGAACATCACATGCGTGTGTTTTATACCGAAACTGGTTAAAAGTCTTTATTATTACATTGGAACATCACAGCCCGATTGCAAATTTTGCACGACCTAGTTAAGATTATTATTATTATTCATTGGAATAACTGTTTGTCATGCAATACCGCATGCATGGTGATTTCTATTGTTATTCCATTCTTTATTATACTCGGGTTGGTTAAAGTTTTGACTTCTATACTCCATGAAATTAGTAGAATATCCTTGATATTTGCACTTCATCCAAAGATCTTTTCATGGAAATATTCTTACGATCATTCTTGAATTTTACTCTACAAAACAAGCGATTATCATGTTAACAATTTGGACGTTAATAATTCCTGGATAAAATAATTCTTGAACTTGTTTTATTGAATTCTTATATCATTGTCATCATCCTCATGTTTATATTTTGTTGAAAGTCATCTGTGGCTTGTAGTGCATAGATGGACTTGGTATGATTATGACCAGGGATTATTCGGTGTAATCATGACCGTAATGTTACAAATGATGTGGTAAAAGTTCTCATTGGCCCGTAGTGCATTGATGGACAGTTGTTGGCATGATCATGACCATTAATGAATACACAAATATTCTTGGCTCGTAGTGCATGGATAATTGTGGTCGTGATACTAAAGAATATCCTTGGTCAGTAGTGCGAGGGGTTTCGATATGATGTAGAATATTTAAAACTGAGAGTCACCGGATAACGTGATGAAAAACCTTTTTAATCATAAAAGATAGTAGATTTTATTTTCTACTTGACTCTTTTAATGGATTGCTTGTTCCGCTGCAGTTAAACTTGATGTCTATTATATTTTATCAGTTTAACATTGTTGGAGACTAATGATAATTTATTCTGCATTATCTTAGTCATAATATTTCTTACTGGGCTAGTTGAGCTCACCCTTTCTTTCACTGTTCTCTTCAGGAAATGAGTACATAATAGGAACTAGTCGGGGAACGGAGTGACGGTCCAGAGGATAACATTAGTAGTCCTCATTATTCTGTGAAATAGTGTGTTAATAATTATAATGAGGACTCCTTTTGAGTTTGTATAATCTCTAGTAGACAATAATTGTATTCAAACTCACAGTTATGTTTTGTCGTATTGTACACTACAGTTGTATTAGTAAGTTGTATTTGAATTTTGTACCATGTATCTGACGACCCAAGATGGGTGATGTATACCTAATTTTGGGGGCGTCACAGGATATTTCAATGTAATAATAAAGATGTAATCAGTCCCAGCATAAAATGCATGAGACAGGATATTCCAATGTAATAATAAAGGCGGAATCAGTCCCAAGATAAAACGCATGCATACATGATATTCCAGCGAGAATAATAAAGGCGGAATAATAGAAGAATGTCACCAAGTATAGGGTATCCCGATATCTGAGTTATTCAATAGAATAATAAAGAATGGAATAATAGAAATTCTTCTTGAATACAAAATAAAAACACCCTTACCAGTAAAAGAAAGCTGGATATAGGAGTAGTGAAGTAGAAGAGCTTCTTCTTCTATAGATTTTTCTCTATAGCTTCTCTCTATAATTTCTCTCTATAATAAGTGCTCTATAACTTTAGTGAATTGGTGAGAAATGAAGGAAGAATGAGCTTCTATTTATAGAAAAATATAGTTTCGATAATTGCACATTTTGGGGCTCGAAAAATTACAGAACAACACCTCCAACTTTTCTTTCATTTTTAATTTAGTCCTGCAAGTATTATCAAATTTACACCACCACCCCTAATAGTAAATAATGTGAATCAATAGTAAATCATGTGACTCAATAGTTCTAGACATGTGAAAATACGAATTAAGTGTAGTACCTCCATCTATACCTCCATTTTTAACTTAGTCATATAAGTATTATCAAGCTTGCACCAACTCCCCTAATAGTAACAAGAATGTGAAACAATAGTATACACATATGAACAAATAGTTATAATCATGTGAAATAATAGCAATCAATTGCTCATTTATCCCAAGTTAAATACTGGAATTGATTGGTGAAATAACCTCCAGACATAAATTTTTATCGAAATAAATGTCGATTTTCACTAACACAAATAATTCCAACATAATGAAACTATTTTTATCAAAAATATAAATTTTGAAATTTCAAAGTTTGACTTTTCCCAAAAAATTCAACTGTTGACTTTTTGACCAAATAGTAAAAACCGGCAAATTTTGTGTTTATAGTCTATTTTTACTAATTTCATCGTTCCGGACTCAAATATCACATCTGCGTCTCTAAATTCAACTCCGAGCACAACTTCAATATTAATAACATTCATTATTAATATTATAACTCATAATATTTATCAACGGTCGTTCCTGTGAAATAGGAGACTTTCCAATAAGGATTTCTCCTATCATGCCGCAATTAGGTGACCAAACCTCTCCTCGTGAACTTCTAGACATTGTAAATATTACAATTTAATAATATGAATAACTTTGTCATCTCAATTATTGACTTAATAATATATCATAAAATGCAGATGATACTGTGACAATAATCGAATCAATAATATGAGAGATATGATGCAACAATTACTATAGTAATAATTGAGTATAACTAAGTGACTTCTCACGTAAGCATCAATAATCGATACCGTGTGCTACTATGCAACCACGCGTATTACTGTACTTTTACTACCTAGTAGTTCAACAATATTAACGGTAAAACTTCCGCCGTTATTTTCAATAAAATACTTTTGTCGTTTTCTTAATCCGACAATAATTCCGTTGTGGGGTCCACCAATGATTATGCCGTCGTACGGATATTCCCAAAAAAAAAGAATATTCCCCGACCAATCGAATATTATATAAAAACTTGCATACTTTGCAAAATTTATAAATACTACCCACAACTATAATATTATCTCAAATTCACACCATAATATTAAAAAAAATATTTCGAGGAAATTAAATCTTTATTCGTAAAATTTGGGATTTTACAATCTCCCCTCCTTATGAAATTTCACCCTCGAAATTTACGTACGTACCTGGTATGCCGAACAGATGAGTACACTTCACCAGATTCTAACTCTTGAGGTATAACCTTTAAGCGTAGAATATATTCCAAGATTTTAACAGGTACATCTTCATACGTTAAATTATCCGCCATCTCATCCGGTTCTAAATCAATAATGTGGTTCGGATCGTCCACATATTTACGTAACATCGATACGTGACAAATGTTATAAACACGCAACATATTTGGCGATAAAACGAGTCTATAAGCCATAGTTCCTACTCGATCGAGGATTTCAAATGGGCCAATTAAATCGAGGGTTGAGATTTCCTCTCTTCATCAATTCTTGCTTCTAGAATAACGCCCTCTTGAACCTTCTTCTTCCCATTCATCAGCTCCGAGTATGTAGTTTGAGCGGCTTTAACTTTATCGATTAAAGTCAATGCTAATCGTATATTCGTTATCTTGATGTGGGTCCCTAGAGTCTTTAACTCTATCTTCATCATTTGTAAGTTATACAAAATGAGTCTTTGTGTTAACAACATCGCACTCATAAACGCATACGATCTTTTACTCAACACGTCAGCTACCACGTTCGCTTTTCCACGATGATATTGAATGGTACGATCGTAATCTTCAACAGATCAAGCCAACGTCTTTGGCGCATGTTATGTTCATTTTAGTTGAAGAAATATTTGAGGGTTTAAGAATTGGGTTTTGTACTGGGGTCAATACAAAATTCGATTTTACGCTCTAGGGTAGGCTAAGAAGTCTTCAAGAATACGTCAGGAAATCTATTAACAATAGAAATGTCATTCAAAACCGTGACTCTCATCCAAGACTTGGATAGTATGTTACATTGATACCTATCAACTTGCCATCGTCATTCACAACATCGCCTACAGAAAGTCTGGCTTCGGTGCATTTCACACAAGGAAGTCAACAACGAAAGGCTCGGGGCTCTTTACTTATGGCTTGATATGACAGTGATTGACTTTAGTGGTTTGGTTACTTACAAAGTTAGGAATATGAAAGCTAACAACCTTACGAAAAGCATGATGAGTAGTTAACCAATCGATTTCAAAAATCACATCCATGCAAATATTTTCAAAGAGATAAGATCGATAGGTAACGTGAAAGTGTTGATTTGAATCAAACAAGATTTATAAATAGTAGAGGTAACGAAGGTTTCTCCCAACTGAGTTTCAACAGATAAATCAAAGTCTAACTTCTCTGGAGTTAAATTCAAACATTGAACACAACTACGTGAAATAAAAGAGTGAGTAGAACCGGTATCTAACACGGTATAGACTTCGCAAAAGTTTATGATTAACTTACCCGTGATAATTTTATTCAGGTTCCTCATTACGAAAAAAAACGCTATCTCTTAAACTACCGATTTTGGCTTGTCTAGGACATCCTTTGGCATCACTATCCCAGCTGGACTTGACTTCACCATACGACAAAATTGAGCTAGGTGACCTTCTCTTTCGCAATTGAAACACGCTTTGGATTACTGCGTACAGTTTGGACGGATGTGTCCCTCCTATCCGCATTTGAAACATACGACCGATGATCGTTCTTCTTCCTTTGAAGCAGGTCTTTGGTGTCTTTGTCTTTCCATCATTATTGAACCTTCTCTTCTTGAAATTTCCACTTCTATTATTTTGGCCATGATTACCACCGAAGTGGTTATCATTCTTGGCATGATAATTTCCCCCACGATGGTTATCATTGTTTCGATGATGGTTGCCTGCATAATACGATTATTATCGTGTTGTTGGTCATTGCCTTTTGGTTGTGCTGACTCATTATCGCGCTCCAATAACTGAGCCCTACTCACAACATCTGAATATAAACAAAGTTTGTGAGAAATAAGATATTGACGTATCTCAGGTTTCAAACCTCTTAGAAACATTCGCGTCATTCGCTCCTCATTATCGACCAAATGGGATGCAAACCGGGACAACTCTGCAAATTTAGCCTCATACTGCGACACGGTCATATTATTTTGCTCCAGCTTGATAAACTCCACCT
The DNA here is from genome assembly GCA_020205605.1 of Panax ginseng. Classification (NCBI taxonomy): domain Eukaryota; kingdom Viridiplantae; phylum Streptophyta; class Magnoliopsida; order Apiales; family Araliaceae; genus Panax; species Panax ginseng. Next base: position 85,541,166 of record CM035146.1, on the reverse strand, counting down.
CCTTCATATGACGAATACTTTCGGGAAAGTACTTGTCGTTGAATAGCTCTTGGAACTTCTCCCAAGACATCTTGAGTGCGTCAGTCTGGGTACATTTTACAGATTCCCACCAATGATCTGCTTCTTCACGCAACATAAAGATGGTAAAGGAAACTTTTTGCTCCTCGGAGCATCCCAAGACCTCAAATATCTTGGTGATCTGCGTTAACCACGTCTCTGCCTTAAGTGGTTCTGGCTTTCCCAAAAACTCCGGTGGTCTCAGCTCCTTGAACTGCTTAGCGGTGACCAACCGTGGGTTATCATTGTTTCCTCCTGCATTATGAACAGGAGCCGCCTTCGCTTGATGTTGCATGAATTCTAAAAAGCTCCTAAACGTACCGTCGTTCGTCAATTGATCAGTGTTGTTATTTACAGGAGGATTATCGCCATCCTGTTGTACATTATCCTGATTATTGATCTGTGGAGACTCAATGGTCTCCTGTGCTCCATTGCTATTCTCAACATTCTCGGATGTCATTTTCAAACACTGCCACAAAATAAGGGTTAATTAACATATCACATATTATCCCTATACTCTGACCGACCAATTAAATACCAAATAAACTTAGGTAGGTCATACTAGCGAAGAAATTCCCCGTCTCTCCCCTCCTAGTTCTTATCTCACATCTCAGCCAGGGATCATATCCCTAAGCTTTGATACAAACTGTGACGACCCCAAAAATAGGTATACATCACCTATTCTAAGTCGCCAGATACATGGTACAGAATTCAAATACAACTTAATAATACAACTGTCGTGTATAATACGACAAAACATAAACTGTGAGTTTGAATACAAATATTGTCTACTAGAGATTATACAAACTCAAAAGGAGTCCTCATTACAATTATTATCACACTATTTCACAGAATAGTGAGGACTACTATTACACCATCTAGGACCATCACTCTGTTCCCCGACTAGTCCTAGCTACGTTCTCATTTCCTGAAGAGAACAGTGAAAGAAAGGGTGAGCTCAACTAGCCCAGTAAGAATATTAAGACTAAGATAATGCAGAATAATTTATCGTTAGCCTTCAACAGTGTTAAACTGATAAAATATAACAAACATCAAGTTTACCTGCAATGGAACTAGCAATCCATTAGAAGTGTCAAGTATAGAATAAAATCTACTATCTTCTATGATTTAAAAGGTTTTTCATCACTTTTATCGCTGGGACTCAGCTTAATAAATAATCCACATCATCGAATCACCCCTGCACTACGGCCAAGGATATTCTTTAGTATCACGACCACGAATTATCCATGCACTACTTAAGATAATCATGTTTTCATCAACGGTCCTGATCATGCCATAAAACAATTCATCTTTACACTACGGCCAAAGAGAATCCATAGCCATAATCATACCAAAAACTGTCCATCAATGCACTATGGGCCAATGAGGACTTTTTCCACATCATTTGTAACATTACGGTTATGATTATACCGAATAATCCTGGTCATAATCATACCAAGTCCATCTATGCACTACTGTGCCTGAGATGACTTTCAACATAATATAAACATGAGGATGATGACAATGATATAAGAATTTAATAAAACAATTTCAAGAATTAGTTTATCCAGGAACTGATAACGTTCAAATTGTCAACATGATACTGCTTTGTAGAGTAAAATTCAAGAATGCTCAGAAGAATATTTTCATGAAAAAACACTGGATGAAGAGCAAATATCAAGGATATTCCACTAATTTCATGTAGTATAGAAGTCAAAACTTTAACCAACTGAGTATAATAACGAATGGAATAACAAAAGAAATCACCATGCATGCGGTATCAGATAGACAAAAGTTATTCCAACAGAATAATAAGTAACGGAACGGTCGGCGAAATTCGCATCGCAAGCGTGATTTTCCAATGTAACAATAAAGGCGGAACCCGGTCCCGCCGTAAACGTCTGAACAAGATATTCCAATGAACAATAATAAAGATGGAACCGGTCCCAAGGCGAACGCAGAGAGAGGATATTCCAACAGAATAATAAAAGGCGGAATCAGTCCCAAGTAAAACGCGCAAAATGAGGATATTCCAACGAGTAATAATAAAGGCGGAATCGGATCCCCAGTAAAACGCATGCATAACATGATATTCTAATGTAATAATAAAAGCGGAATAATAGAAGAATGTCACCAAGTATAGGGTAGTGGCAGCGTATCTGAGTTATTCAATAGAATAATAAAGAATGGAATAACGAAATTCTCTTCTTGAATACAAAAGAAATAACACCCCTTACCGTAAAAGAAACTGGATATAGGAGTAGTGAAGTAGCAGGCTTCTCTTCTTCTATAGATTTTCTCTCTATAGCTTCTCTCTATAATTACTCTCTATAATAAGTGCTCTATAGCTTTAGTAAATTGGTGAGAAATGAAGGAAGAATGAGCTTCTATTTATAGAAAAATATAGTTTCAATAATTGCACATTTTGGGGCTCGAAAAATTACAGAACAACACCTCCAACATTTCTTTCATTTTTAATTTAGTCCTACAAGTATTATCAAACTTACACCACCTCCCCTAATAGTAAATAATGTGAATCAATAGTAAATCATGTGACTCAATAGTTCTAGACATGTGAAAATACGAATTACAGATAAGACTCCATCTATACCTCCATTTTTAACTTAATATATAAGTATTATCAATCTTGCACCAATTCCCCTAATAGTAACAAGAATGTGAAACAATAGTATACACATGTGAACAACTAGTTATAATCATGTGAAATAATAGCAATCAATTGCTCATTTATCCGGTTAAATACCCGATTGATCGAAATAACCTCCAGACATCAATTTTTATAGAAATAAATGTCGATTTTCACTAACACAAATAATTCCAATATAATGAAACTATTTTTATCAAAAATATATAATTTGAAATTTTGAAGTTTGACTTTTCCCAAAAAAGTCAACTGTTGACTTTTTGACCAAATAGTAAAAACCGGCAAATTTTGTGTTTGTAGTCTATTTTTACTAATTTCATCGTTCCGGACTCAAATATCACGTCCGCGTCTCCAAATTCAACTCCGAGCACAACTTCAATATTAATAACATTCATCATTAATATTATAACTCATAATATTTATCAACCAGGTCGTTCCCAGGAAAGAGGGGACTTTCCAATAAGGATTTCTCCCTATTGGCGCGCAATTAGGTGACCAAACCTCTCCTTGACAGAACTTCTAGACATTGTAAATATTACAATTTAATAATATGAATAACTTTGTCATCTCAATTATTGACTTAATAATATATCATATAATGCAGATGATACTGTGACAATAATCTAATCAATAATATGAGAGATATGATGCAACAATTACTATAGCAATAATTGAGTATAACTGAGTGACTTCTCACGTAAGCATCAATAATCGATACCGTGTGCTACTATGCAACCACGCCAGACATCGTATTTTTTACTACCGAGTAGTTCAACAAAGATTAATTGGTAAAACTTCTGCCGTTATTTTCAATAAAATACTTTTGTCGTTTTCTAAATCCGATAATAATTCCGTTGTGGGGTCCACCAATGATTATGCCATCGTACGGATATTCCCCGAAAAAAAGAATATTCCCCGACCAATCGAATATTATATAACAACTTGCATACTTTGCAAAATTTATAAATACTACCCACAACTATAATATTATCTCAAATTCACACCATAATATTAAAAAATATATTTTGAGAAAATTAAATCTTTATTTGTAAAATTTGGGATTTTACACTTGAAGATTCAAGCTTCCTCAGGTACAAGTTCACCTCCAATCTTTTTCGCGTTCAACTTGAATCCATCGGGTTTGGTTCCTTCCTTTGATCAATATTAGCCACCCAAGTGTTTGGCCTCTAGAGGTGATCCACCAAGGAAGAAAAAAGATTCAAGAAGATGGGTATTTGGCAAAACCTTAGTTTTTCTATCTCTCATAGAAAAATAACGTACTCTCCCAACTATTGAAATCACGTATGTTGTGAAAAGGTCAACAACCTCATCACCCATAATAAGACTCATCTTATTTATAGATGTGGGCAACCCTCCTTAACAATTATGGAATTGGATTTTATTTTAATTAATTAAAATCCTTTAATTAATTAGCCTCCTAATCTTATTAGGAATAAATGAGAGTAATTTTATTAATTAATTTCCAAACTCCTTTAGGAATTAAATAATTATAATAGTAATAATAATAATAAGACTCCTCTTATTAATTTATATTTAATATTTCTAAAATATTAAATAATAAATATTAAGCTATTTAATTTATTCTATCACCATATATTAAATTAAATATACTTAACTTATTATTACGATTATGCCATTAAATTCTTAAATAATTATTCTTCCTTTTATGGTGTGACCCTTTAGGTTCTCCATATTAAACCGGTTGTGAATAAATCAATTAAAACAATTCTAATCTTATTTAAATAAATAAATTAAACTATTAATTTATTTAAATAAATAATATTTATTCTACAATAGGGATAAGCCTCCTTAGCGATCAACGACTTTTCAGATAATATAGATTTCAACATTAATCATAAAAGAACCTTTGAGTAAATAGTTACCGTACAATTCAATCCTTCCACCATACAATGTCCCAATTAAATATAAGACATGGAATTACTGTCAAGTCTTATTTTATTTAATTATATGTATTTCGACTCTTAAATGCACAACTCCAAATAATACAAATTAAAAACTCCCTTCTAATTTAATTTTGGCTTGTCCAAGGACTACTGGGTTGTCATTTATTGAATCACATAAGATATTTCTCTTCTTTTACTAGAAGCGGTAGATTCTTTATTGGTCATATATTATCTTCATGTACAACTTATTATACCCAAGCATACCCTTTGATATACCCTAAGGGTCTTAAGGAATAAGTTAAAGTATAACTCATCATACACAAGATACTATGATGATCTCAAGTCCAAGGATCACTTGTACTACTATCACTACAGGAATTCCTATTGACAGACAAGTAAAACTCCATTAGGTATTCCTTAGCGAGCCACGTTCAGTGAACTTATTCTCTAATAAGCACCTACATACTTACTTTAGTGTCTCCACACAAATGATCATGAGATCAATCATCCTCATCCAATGAGCAAGCAACGTATGTACCAATCTATCCGGATTCACTAATCCCCAATTTAGTAATCCAACGATTGGGAACTATTTTAGTTTTAAGCTTTCTAAGAATTTAGATCTCATTAGAATGGCCATCATCATTATTCTAAAAGTATTGCTTAAAATTATGGGTTTATCACATATTATAAAACAACATCATGTAGATAATTAAAAGCCTTTAATAAATTAATACTTTTTATTAATAAATGAATAAGATTGTTACAAAGTATATGCTTTATCATCAAACATGATTGGCTTGTGTGCATACTACTTTCAGACCCTTCCTTACGTACTTAGGGGGATCAACCCTTTGTAGCATGTATTGTGTACAAATATCTAAATGTTAACGCATACAAAATCCCTTATATTAGGGTTGTTCATCTTAGTTTTACTTTAGAATTTCTGTACTAAAGAAGTTTTAGTTTGGAACTAGCTTATCAGGGGTTCTGGAATTTTAGAACATGCACTATTCAATTATAGATTAGTCAAATCAATAAGAGTTTGCTTGCTATTTAAAGGTTCAACACAATAATATAGAATTGAACAATGATACTTAAGTCAAAGATCGAATAATGACAATATACAAGTGAATAGATATGGTATATATATATATATGCAAAGTGTTATATCAAAAAGAGTTAGGAAATCTCATTTGGAACAATGAAGTTAAACAATATATGCCTTGAATAACAAGAACAAGAGTCCAGAATATGGAACTCACTCGATGTACAGAATTAGATTACAAGAGCTTGCATTAACATAAACAAGATATAATCAATAAGCTCGTTTAATTATAATATAGGATTTTCGTAATAATAATTTAGGACTAGAAAGCTTGCTTGACAATTAAAAGATAACGGAGTTATGAAACTTGAATTCATTACAAAGAGAATGAAGTTAGGAAACTTACCTCGTGTGTAAGCTACACAATTATAACAACGTTCACCAATTACCCTATACATACCATTGAAATCACAATACCAATTAATTATATTATCATTAGCTTTATAGGTTCAATCCACCATCTAAGTCATAACCTTTAACTTAATGTCTAATCATGTTAGTTAACCACTCTTACGAATCTGAAATCTCACTATCGCCTCATTCACCTCTAGCTCTTGTAAACATCAATTTTCGTTCATCACATAATTTGTTTAAGTGATTATTTAAAATCTTTACTTTTTGGTATTACCACACATAACAATCTGATATAGTAACTTATGTTATGATTTAACATCTTTATCATGCATACCAAACTAGATTAGGTCTTAGTATTAAAGTCTACAATTAATCAGAAGTCATTGCCACTGAACATGGCACGCACGCAGATTCATTACCGCCCCAAGCCTGGTAACGCAGCAATTGCTACTGGTGTAGGATCTCGAAACCAAAAAGGTAGAATAGCGACGGCGTTTACGTTCGTCAATGCTATAGAAATGCAATTGCGTAATATGCGTATGTAAACCTAGAGTAACTTCAACCCTATTTTGCACCAACACACCTATTTTCCAATTTTTACAGAAACTTACATACCCAAAAACTAGAATTTGGTAACAACATCACCAAGCATGTAATTCATTACTCTACCAACAAAACATTATATATAAAATCAACTTTTAAGGATTAAAATCATATTTGTTTTCCAATTCCTTCATATTTTAACACTTTTAGCGAATTCGATTGTCTAATCTTTGTTTCTTAAACAAATTACACCATTCCAACTACGTTGTTTTCGTTTCTTGATGTACTATCACAATCTATAACCAATTTACAGATTCTAGTAAAGATTGAACATCAAATTTTGGACTTAACTAAGCCATTTTACATATACAAAACATTGTTATCTTAATTTTCTTCTACAAACTATTTTTTCATGAATTTGATTACTCAATACAACATCTATATAACAATTATCAGATTACACATGCATATAATCAACATCTCAAACCCTAACCCAACCAAATCAATTATAGAGAATAAAATTACAAAACTAAAAGGTAGGTTATACCTTAATCCTTTGCTTTGCAAGATGATATTAACAAAGTTTAACGCGCAATTCTTCCTTTGATTCCCTTCTTGACCTTCCTCTCTCTCAATTTCTCAGTTTTTTCTCTTTTTTTCTTCTCTAACTTTTGTTCTTAGCTTTTAGGAGAATACGCGTAATATAAATTGGCCTCCCTCTCTCCCTCTTACTTTTCAGTTAAGAACCCAAAAGTTCATGTTAGTTAAAATAAGCCAAAGGTCACAAGGCATTGTTTGGCTATACACAAATTTCCCATTTCTTTCAATTTATTTTTATAATCTTATATTATATTGTTCTTGTGTCACACTTTAATTTAGTTAATTTAAATAACTTACAATTATAATTATAATTATACTTTATGCTTAATAAATTATTATATATCTAATTTAATTATTAAATTAGACTAGAACATCACTTTATTTATTTTAATTGTTTTCTTAAATATTAAGCAATTCATTTAAATATTAAACAATTCATTTAATTTAATTATTTTCATTAAATTAAATCCTCAAATAATAAAATTACCATTCATTAATTTAGTTACTAAATTATCGCATTCATAATTTTATCAATTGTTTATTTTTCTCAATAAATAAATTATTTAAAATATTTATTTAATTCAATAAATACTTATCATAAATTACAAAATTCTGAATCGTTACAGAAATAATATCATTTACGAGTATTTAAAGAAAATAACATCATTTACGAAAAAAATAATATCATTTACCTTAATAGGAAAGTAGTTCTGACTGGAATAACGGATTATGTTGAGAAAATCTTGCACTATTATCAACACTCAAAATATCCTTATACTCACAAGAAACACACTCAATAGTATAGAGAGAGAATTTTCTGATTCATGTGTGAGTTTCATTGTTTAACTAAGCAACCTATTTATAGGAAAGTGGTAGCACACCACTTCTGACCAATTTACATACAGATGATTATTTGTAGCACACATTTTTTGAAACAAGACTTTCCAAGCCAATTTGCTCACTCCACCATTTATCACATGTTTTTAAAAATAAAAGAATTCAAATTCAATTTGAAAACTAATTCAAATTCAATTTGATCATCTTCACTACTTTTAATTCACATGCCAAAAAATATAATAATATTACCATTTAAATTATAAAAATTATACTATTATATTGTCACATTATACTATTATAATGTAATATTATAATAATATATAAATATATTATCAGAGAAGACAATTATGGTTTCATAAAAAAAAATAACTTTCGACAATTGTCTCATTCTAAAATTCCTCTATTAATATCAAAATTTAAAGAAATATTTACTTACCATATTCAGTAATTATTTACAATTCTTCAATAATTATTTCTAATTAATATTATAGATTCACAATACTGACAATCAGATCGTTCCTAGGAAAGAGGGGGCTTTCCGATAAGGATTTCTCCTTACTGGCGCGCAATTATATAACCTAACCCCTTTCCTCGACAGAACTTTCTAGACATTATCAATAATTCTATTTAATAATATCATTTCAATAATATGAGTTACTATGTCGTGATAATTATTGAATCAATAATGTGAAATACTATTCAATTATCACTGTAGCAATTATTGCATCAATAATATGAAAGACTGTACAATTTTTACTGTATCAATTATTGAGTGACTTCTTAAGTAAGAATAAAAAATCAGGGATATTGTGCAATACTGTGAGCCACTGTGCAACCATGAGTATTACTGTATTTTTAACATCGGATATTTCAACAGTTTTAACGGTAAAAGTTTTGCCGTTATTTTTATAAAAATGTTATTTCTGTCGCTTTCTATATCCGACAGTTATTCTGTTATGTGGTCCACCAATGATTGTGCCATCGTACGGATATTCCCGATACAAAGAATATCCCTTGACCAAAACGAATATTCCCTGACAAAATGAATATTTTATGACCACTTGCTTACTTTGTAAAATTTGCACATTTCTCCCATAACTAAAGTATTATATCAAATCAACACCTTATTATTCAAAAATAATATTTAAAGAAAATTAAATATTTATTCATAAAAAGTTGGGGTCTTACAACCTCCCATTCTTATGAAATTTCGTCCTCGAAGTTGATATACGTACCTGGTATGTCAAAGAGGTGAGGATACCTTGTTTTCATTTCTGATTCTAACTCCTAGGTCATTTCCTCAATATCATGGTTTCTCCATTAAACTTTGACTTGAGGTATAACCTTTGAGCGTAAAATATGTTCCTTCTTATCCAAGATTTTAACAGGTACCTCTTCATACGTTAAATCTTCTACTATCTCGTCTAGTTCTAATTCAATAATGTGGTTTGGGTCTTTCACATATTTACGTAGCATGGATATGTGAAAAACGTTATGAACACGAGACATACTTGGCGGTAAAGCGAGTCTATAGGCCACAGTTCCTACTCGATCGAGGATTTCAAATGGACCAATGAATCAAGGGTTGAGCTTTCCTCTTTTCTGAATCTCGTAACTCCTTTCCATAGAGCAACACGTAACAATACATGATCTCCAACATTAAATTCCACATCACTTCGATGAAGATCATCATAACTCTTTTGTCAATTTTGTGAGGTTTGTATACGTTTCCGGATCATTTGAATCTTTTCTGTAGTCATGCGTACCATTTCTGGTCCCAACAACGTTGCTTCACCCACCTCATCCCAGCATACTGGAGAATGACTCTTTAGTCCATACAACGCCTCGAATGGAGCCATGCATATACTTGCTTGATAACAATTGTTGTAGGAGAATTCCACCAATGGTAAGTACTTGTCCCAACTTCCTTTGAAGTCTAGAACACAGAGTCTTAATAGATCTTCAAGAGTTTGAATAGTTCTCTCCGATTGCCTGTCCGGCTGAGGATGATATGCAGAACTGAATTGTAAATCCGTGCTCATAGCTTTCTGCAAACTAACCCAAAATCGTTAAGTGAATCTTGGGTCTCGATCAGAAACTAAGAATATTGGCATACCATGCAATCTCGCAATCTCATTTACGTACATACGAGCAAGACGTTTGAGTGAATAAGTTTCTCGTATATGCAAGAAATCTATCGACAATGACCCAAATTGTATATATGCCTTGAGAAACCTTGGAAAGACTGGTAACGAAATCCATATTGATGTGTTCCCACTTCTATTATGAAATTTTAAGTGGTTGCAATGGACCTTTTGGTACTTGGTGCTCTACCTTGACACGTTGACAAGTTAAACACCTTGACATAAACTCCGCGATCTCCCTCTTCATATTGCTCCACCAAAATGTATGTCGAAGATCACGATACATTTTGGTACTTCCAGGATGGATTGTAAACGGTGTGTTGTGTGTCTCCATCATGATTTTGTACTTCAAATCAGAGTCGTTAGAAATATAAAGTCTGGATTTGACTCGAAGTATTCCTTCTTCATCGATTCTTGCTTCTGGAATAGTAGCTTCTTGTACTTTCTTCTTCATACACATCAGTTCTGAGTCTGTAGCTTGAGCATCTTTAACTTTATCGATTAAATTCGGTTCTACTCGTATATTTGATATCATCGCATGGGTACTTGGAGCCTTTAACTCTATCTCCATCCTTAAAAAGTCATACAAAATGGGTCTTTGTGTTAACAACATCGCACTCGTACCTGCATACGATCTTCTACTTAACGCGTCAGCTACCAAGTTCGCTTTTCCAGGATGGTATTGAATGGTATGGTCGTAATCTTTCAAAAGCTCAAGCCAGCATCGTTGCCGCATGTTGAGTTCCTTTTGAGTGAAAAAATATTTGAGGCTTTTATGATCTGTATAGATCTCCACTTTCTCTCTATACAGGTAGTGCCTCCAGAGCTTTAGCGCAAAAATGACTCCTGCCAACTCTAGATCATGAGTAGGATAATTCCTCTCATACTCTTTGAGTTGTCATGAGGCATAGGCTATGATTTTCCCATGTTGCATGAGAACACATCCTAAACCTCTGCATGAAGCATCGTTGTAGATGACAAATCCCTCCGAACATGATGGTATTGTCAGAATAGGTTCCGAAATGAGTCTCCTCTTGAGTTCTTGGAAGCTCTTCTCATATTCCTTGCTCCATCCAAATTTTGTATCTTTTTAAGTCATTTGAGTTAATAGAGTAGGGATTCGAGAAAATCCTTCCACGAATCTCCGATAATAACCAGCTAAGCCTAGAAAGCTACATACTTCGATTAATAACTTAGGTTGCTCTCAACTTTTTATTGCTTCAATCTTTGTCGGGTCAACTGATATTCCATACTTGATACCACGTGCCCAAGTAATGCTACTTCCTCAAGCCAGAAATCTCATTTCTTCAATTTGGCATATAGCTTGTTTTCACGAAGCTTTTGGAGTATCAGCCTCCAGTATTGCTCATGATCTTCATGACTTTTGGAATAGATGAGGATGTCATCAATAAAGACAACCACAAAATGATCCAAATATTCGTTGAATACTCGGTGCATCATATCCATGAAGGTCGTAGGAGCATTAATCAATCTAAAAGACATGACTAGGAATATATAATGCATGTACCAAGTCTTGAAAACAATCTTTGGAATGTCATCAGTTTTAATCTTTAACTGATGATATCCAGAACGAGGATCGATCTTTGAGAAGAATTTATCACCTTGCAACTAGTCAAACAGGTCATCAATGCGAGGTAACGGGTACCTATTTTTATGGTGACACAGTTCAACTCCCGATAGTTATGCAAAGTCGCATATTGTAACATTCCAGAATTTTCAAATGTAATTTTTAATATTTATTGAGTTATATAAATATTTAATGGTTATGATTATCAGTAAATGAATATTTGTTTTATTGATTTAATATTATTTGGAGAATTATTTGTTAAGTAAATAATTGTTGAATTAAGGAAATGATTATTATAGTGATATTTCAATTAAATGATATATTATTTGTATTGTGTTATGTGATTAAAGTATTTATTTAATTAATTGTGATTTGAATTAATTAAGATAAATATGAAAGCTTGATTAAATATAGTGTGACAAATAACTATATTGTAAGGAGTTATTAAATTAAATTAAAGTAGTTTAATTTAGTTTTTAAACAAACAAGGCTCAAGAATTTTTATTCTTTAAAATTAAATGGTTTTGCCAAATAAGCCTTATGGCTTTTGAGATTTCTAGTTTTATTAAATAAAATAAAATAAGTAATTTAATTAAAATAATAAATATAATATATTTATGTTATATACGTTTATCCTAATAACTAAGGTTAATTATTATGCGTATTAAGTCTATGGCAGTTTCTTTTGTTTACGCTTATTAGTCAGTTAGTTTTTGGCACAAAACTTAGTTGCTAGCCTAGAGAGCTTCACAGGAAATTGAGAGAAGGGTTGAGAGAGAACTTGAGAAAAGCTTAGGATTTCCATAATGATTTTCGTGTTTAACAACGATTGTGTACAGTTATTTGAAGGTATGTTAACTCTATATTATATATACATATATATGGGTTTACGACAAAACTTTTACATGTTCTGTGAAAATCAAAATTTGTGAATTGTTGCTATATAGTTGGTAATTATGATTATACATGTTTATAATGCTAGAGTTTATGTTCAAACAAGAAATAGCATGCTAAATTCGTTTGACAGTGAAGAAAAAGTTTGACAGTGTATGTTTATACATATATTTTTATGTGTTCATGAAAAGTACCAATTTAGTTGGTCAATTCTTGTATTATACTGTAAATTGAGGCTTGCATATGTTAGTTAAATGAGATATGAGTATAACGTAATTGGAATGAGGTAATTTGGACAAGAATTGAAAACACAGTGTTCGATTTTGTGAAGGAACTCAAAAATGGATTTTTGTTTTAAAAACATGAGTTTTGAGAAATTAAAATAGTTGTAGTTAGTGTTAAATTGTGCTAGTTGGTTGTAAATGTGAGAAATCATGTTTATGATATTGTTGTATTTATTCTACATGTTAATATTACTGTCTATTGGGTGAAATTTGTGTTTGTTGGGCTAAAATTAAATTCTTCTATTCATAGCTCTGCTTTCTGCGTCTGTCACGAACAAAGGCAAATTGCTACGGCCCTAAGCCTTTTGTATGGCGTAACTGCGCCCGTACTACCGGTTTGAGATATCTTGACTTACGCTAATTTCGCAGAATTGGGGAAGTGTCACAGCATGATCTGAGATTTTGTTAACATGTTAAATATGTGATGTTAAGGTTAACATAACATAGTGAGTTGTGGTTAGTATGATCAAAGTTGCAAAAATGTTTATTTAAATCAAAAATGCATTATGTGATAACATAGATTATACAATGAACGATAGTGAAGTGTTATGATGATTAACACTTGGGAATTCTGAAATGTAAAGCGTAGCACAAGACTTGTGTTAAAATAACAAGCTTAGCTAGTAATGCGTTTTATATTGAAACGTGAATATTAGTATGTCTAATGGATGTTATGGTTTTAATATTGTGTTTAGGTGAACGTTAGTTTAATATTTTAGCTTACGCTCGAGGCAAGTTTTCTAACTCCATACTTTCATTGAGTTAGTTTGTTACGTTTATGTAATTCTTTTAACTCTACATTTTCATTGAGTTAGTCCTATTATTATAAATACATGCTTTTGATTGAGCAAGCTTTTTATATCAAATGTTATTGTTTCCAAAATTCATTTAAGCAAACTCTACCTCTAGTATTTTTGGAAATTCTCAATTTATTGATTCATTCTAACTTGTTTATAGTTAAGCAAATTTTGTTTTAAAGTTCAGGAATTCATTTCTAAATATTATAAAACTTGAACCTAACTTATTTTACTATTCAAGCAAAGGTTAACCATTTTATTCATTCTATTGAATACTTATGCTCTATAGTTATCTCAAGCATGAGTTAGATGTATAGAATCAATTCATTTATGATTCTCAAATGTTCTAAGTTATGGTGTTATTAAACAACTGTTGTATTATCAAACATTGTGGATTCAACTAGTTCCCTAGTTGATGATCATTAAACTTCAATTACCCTTGAAAGCTTATCCAAACCAAAATTTCTTTGGTGCGAACTTGTACTCTAAATACTGAGATGAACAACCCTATGTTTAGGGGATTACGCTTAGCGTTGAAATGGTTGTGCACAATACATTGTACGAAGGATTGATCCCCACGAGTCACGTGGAGTCCTTATAGTCATATATTTATTAAAGTTAAAGTTGAAAGATTACTTATAACTGTGGACATGGTTCATGGTCACTTGACCTTCAGTAGTTTATTTAAGAATGTTAATAGAACAAGTTATTCAATTCTATTGAGCCTATGAGTTGGCAAATGTTGAAAAGTCAATAGAACATATCATTCAGTTCTATTGAGACTATTATTTGGCAAATGTTGTAAAGTTAATAGAACACATCATTCAGTTCTATTGAGCCTATTATTTGGCAAATGTTGTAAAGATAATTATTCTTATCTCAAGTGAGTTTTGTTTGCTCACTCTTGCATATTTATACATTTATTGCAGCTATGAATGAGAAGGTAGATAAACCTACAACTAGCAAAGGAAAGGGAAAAATGTACATGTGATGAAGACTTGTAATTTTGTTTTATCATTAATGATAGACTTTTAATAATGATGTGATGTAATAATTTTATTTCCGCACTTGAATGATTGTATTAAAGGTTAGAGAACCTGGGAGATAATGTTTTATTTAAGTAATCCTGTATGGGCAGGTTTTTATTATTCAATTTATTATAATTGGGTAGTTAATTATGAATATTTTAATTACGTGAACACCAAATCTTGAGGTAATGAAGTACAGGGATTTGGGGGTGACACAAGTTGGTATCAAAGCTATAAGTTATGAACCTTAGGTGGGGAAAAGCCTTAGGAAGTAACCTTTAAAAAGATAGTGGTGATTAACTCTTATCGAGTTTTAAGGAAGAAATAATAAAACACTTATGTGATTATGTGTTTATGCTTATGTTCTCGTGAGTGTCGAGTCGTAATGATTAATGATTAAAACTTAAAATTTTGATGTCATGATGACTAATGTCGGAGAATCCAGTCAGGCTAGGGAGGATAGACCTCAGATGCCTATAGAGGAGGAGCCTCGAGACATTCATGTTATTTGGGAACAACTACTACCACGGGAATCAGCCCCATTGGTCACAGTGGTTGAAGACGAGAATGATGATGTGGAGACTGATGAGGAGGATCCCGTTGAGTTGTCATAGAAGGATGAGAATGATGAGGACGAGGAGGAGGAGACTCCACTAACCTCGATAGCTGCTCGAATGTACGATGAAGTCTACGACCATAACGTGTTACTTCAGGATACAGTCGAGGAATTGCAAGAGATAGTAGCTCAACAACAAACTGCAATGACACAGAAAGATGATGAGATCCTAGATCATGAGGAACGACTGACAAATGTCGAGGAAAAACTAGGACAGACTGAAGGAGAGAAAGACCAACTGATCGAGGAGGTCGCTAAATTGAAGAATAAGCTAAGGGAAGAAGCTACGAAGAGGGCGATAGCCGAGGACGCAAATGAAGTAATGCTTCAATGAGCCGGGATAGCACTGAAAGACGCACAAGAAAAAAGAATGAAGATGGAAGAGATGAATAGAGTATTCAACACCATGGTTAATCGGGCTCAGGATCGAGTCATGGAATATCCTATTCGATTCGAGGCAGACGCCATCGTCGTATTAGATCACAGAACAATGTTCAGAGTCATGCAGGAAGAACGTAGTAAGGCTAAGCAGTATCTTAGTAGAACATCGTAGTTATTGTACGATGAATAAAATGTTAAATAATTGTAAATCCAAAGTGTTATGAAATCTATGGGATATGAGGATGATGTTGTCCTGAAACTTTTATAGTTCAAGAAAGTAATGTAAATAGCAGTAATGCTATTGTTTTATGTTTCAAAGAGGTTATGAATAAATAAAAGTTGTTATTTTATTCAAAGTGTTATGTGATTTGTGGTTATTTCTTTTGTAGAAGCAAGTTAAATAGAAATTACTTAAACGAGTTGAGTAATAATCTAATGGGTGTATTTTTAAACAGAAAATACCTCCCAGACGTCAACCACCGCGACAGAGAGCCAACGAAGGAACCATCAATAACGACAATGTTGATGCTAACCTAGTTCAACAATTAGTGACGTTACTGACAGGAGCGTGCAGAATCAACCACAGAACCAAGGAACAATGTTTAAGGAATTTAAGGCAGTTGGACCACCTGAATATCGAGGGTCAGTGAATCCAGTCGAGGCACAGACTTGGATTATGGAAATAGAGAAGGTATTCAATGTTTCTAGGGTAGGAGATGATCGGAAAACTGCTTTCGCAACATTCATGTTGAAAGCAGAAGCTAGTTATTGGTGGCAGGCCAATAAAACTCGAGAAGGACCAGGGATGATGACCTGGGATAGGTTTATGGAGATATTCTTCGAGACCTATTTTCCCGAGAGTTCAAAGGGTCAACTGGAAGTACAATTTCTGGAACTGAGGCAGGGAACGATGACGGTATCTGAGTATGCCGCTAAATTCAACGAGTTGGCGAGGTTTGCGCATTTATCAAGTCAAGACGGATTTAACGAAGGCTTAAGAGGTTTGAACAGATGAAGCCCCGATTGCACTGAGAGGGTTTCCTATTTCAATTGAAGACTTTCGCAGGCGATGATGGAAAGCAATACTCGGTTGAAGGTGGAGGCGAGGCAGTGACAAAGTTCAATCAGTAGAAGAAGAAGAAGAAGAAGAAGAAGAAGAAGAAGAAGAAGAAGAAGAAGAATGAGGTGGAAATCAAGAATGGAGGTGGTAGCGGTGGAAACAACAACAATAACAACAACTGTGACGCCCCCAAAATTAGGTATACATCACCCATTATGAGTCGTTAGATACATGGTACAAAATTTAAATACAACTTCATTTATACAACTGTTGAGCTGTCGTATAGAATACGACCACAGTTAACTATGAGTTTTAATACAAATGTATGTAACTCTCATGGTACCTCGACCACAACCTTACAATGATACTTTAAATAAAAGTATAGTCAAAAACTGTTTTAGAAATTAAAATCTTTGGGAAGTGCTCAAGGAAACCTTCGTACATGGGAGGCCATGCGTCTAGGTTATGATAGATATCATATGTCCACAAAATTATCCTTGGTTGACCCAAAAGTCCCCAAAGAAAAACAAGAAGATTACTATCATCTTCTTTCCAATGGTGAGTCTTCTCTTGACATATAAATATCTCCGTTGTCTCCAAGTGAAAATTATATTTCACATAAACCCCAAGATCTTATAGGTAGTGCTCGTAGATATATTCAGTAAGTGGATGTGCACAACCATGTCTTATGAGAATATGAGGTTGTATGTCATTAGACATCTTGTATGATAGTGGCAAAACACCCTTCCAAAGTTGGGTTCGCCTCACCCTATTTGATTCACCAAATATAACTACTAAATGATGTATAGAATACAACACACTTTTCTATCTTTGTTTAGGAGAACCTCCACGATAGAGACCATAGTTCTATTCCCTGTTATCCCCACTCGACCCGACAACACTCTTATTACCTGAAAGGAATTGTGAAGCAGAAAGGGTGAGCACAACTTGCCCAGTAAAGAATATCATGACTAAAGCTAATTTACACTATCAATAGCCTTCATCATCAATAAATCAGAGATTTAGAACATATGGTAGATGATAAAAGTTTTCAACCATAGTTGCGGTGAACGAAAGCAATCCATTAGAAGAGTCAAATAGATCATCAGGTCTATTATCTTCTCCATGTTAAAAGTCCACCAATAATGTTTTATCCCTGTAACATCAATCAACAATTCTTGTCCACAATCATATGAATAACTCATAATCGTAATTGTGATTCTAAATTCCTCTTCGCACCCAGGACGAAGATAATTTTCATCACCTATCTTCACCTGAAACATCAAAAATCATGGTTATACCAAATCACAATTCTTGTTCATAATCATACTAATAAATTCATCTTTGCACTACAAGCCAAAGACATACAACTGTATTTTAAAAGAGTCAAGTAGAGCATGATATCTATTATCTTCTACAAATTAAAAGTGTATAACCAATATTTTATCGGCGAGACTCAAACAATAAATAATCCACATCATCGAATTATCCATGCACTACGACCCAGGATATTCGTTAGTATCACATCCATGAATTATCCATGCACTACGGCCAAAGATATTCATTATTATCACATCCATGAATTAATATTTCATCGCTGAGACTCAGCTCAATAATTAATCCACATCATCGAATCATCTCTGCACTACAAGCCAAGGATATTCATTAGTATCACGACCATGAATTATCCATGCACTACGAGCCAAAGATAATCGTGTTTTCATCAACGGTCCTGATCATGCCATAAAAAAATCCATCTATGCACCCTTGTCCGAAGAGAATACATAGCCATAATCATACCAAAAACTGTCCATCAATGCACTACGGGCCAATGAGGATTTTTTCCCACATCATTTATAACATTACGGTCATGATTATACCGAATAATCACTGGTCATAATCATACCAAGTCCATCTATGCATTACAGGCCACAGATGACTTTTTTCACATCATTTGTAACATTACGGTCATGATTATCTAGAATAATCCACGGTCATAATCATACCAAGTCCATCTATGCACCATGTGCCACAGATGACTTTTAACATAATATAAACATGAGGATGATGACAATGATATAAGAATTCAATAAAAACAAGTTCAAGAATTAATTTATCCGAGGAACTAATAACGTCCAAATTGTCAACATGATACTTCTTTGTGGAGTAAAATTCAAGAATGCTCGAAGAATATTTCCATGAAAATCTTTGGATGAAGCGCAAATATCGAGGATATTCCACTAATTTCATGGAGTATAGAAGTCAAAACTTTAACCAATTGAGTATAATAAAGAATGGAATAACAAAAGAAATCACCATGAATCGGTATTACAGATAGACAAAGTTATTCTAACGAGAATAATAATAACGGAACCAGTCGGCGAAATTACAGACAAGCAGGATGTTCCAACAGAATAATAAAGAATGAAATAACAAGCAGAAATCACCATGCATTCGGTTGCCCAGTATGAGGCGAGTTATTCAATAGAATACTAAATAACGGAACCGGTCAAAGCGTGTCTGACCTTGCAGTGATATTCAACGAGAATAATAAATAACGGAAACCGGTCCCGCGTAAGCGCGCATGAGACAGGATATTTCAGCAAGAATAATAATAAAGAATGGAACCGGTCCGGCGTAAAAGCGCATGTATGGGATATTCCAGCGAGAATAATAAAGAATGGAATAATAGAAGAATTTCACCAAGTATAGGGTGGCAGCGCGTATCTGAGTTATTCAACGAGAATAATAAATAATGGAATAATGTAAGTTCTCTTCATGAATACAAAAGAAATAATACCCCTTATGAGTACAACAAATAATATCCCCTACCTTAAGAAGAAAGTCTTGGATATATGAGTAGTGAAGTAGCTTAAACATACTTTTCTTCTTTCTCTCTATAGTTTATCTCTCCAGAGTTTTGAGTGAATTCGTAAGAAATAATGAAGGAATGAGCTTCTATTTATAGAAAAATGGATTGTATAGTAACTAACTCATGAAGCGATCGAGATTGATTTACTTTAATCGACGGTCCATATTTAAAGCAAAATCTTTTAAATAAAATATAATATATTCTATTTATAATCTAATAAAAGCGAATAACTTTATAAAAGATTTTACTATGCAAATACTATCGCGAGCCACTATGCAAACATTATGCATAATAAAATATAATATATTCTAATTATTGTCTAATAAAAATGAGATAACTTTATAAAAGTATTACATTTTTATAAAAAAGATTTTACTATTAGCCTAATAAAGCGAATAACTTTATAAAAATATTATGTTTTATATAAAAAGCTTTTTTTGTTTTATTACATTAATAATACCAATAAAACAAAAGCGAGGTGACTTATCACATAAGCATCAATAATCAATATAGGTGTGCTCTTATGTAACCACGCAGCGTATTCTTTATTACTTTTAACAGGGTGTTTCAACGATTAACGGTAAAACTTTACATAGTTATTTTATAAAATATTTTTGTCATTTTCTCAATCCGACAATAATTTCGTTGTGGGGTCCACCAATGATTGTACCATCGTACGGATATTCCCCGACTAATTGAATATTCC
Source organism: Panax ginseng (assembly GCA_020205605.1). Taxonomy (NCBI): domain Eukaryota; kingdom Viridiplantae; phylum Streptophyta; class Magnoliopsida; order Apiales; family Araliaceae; genus Panax; species Panax ginseng. The sequence goes on along the minus strand of CM035146.1, from coordinate 85,520,707 downwards.
CCGACACAACGAATATTTTATATCAACTTGCTTACTTTGCAAAAAAAAAAAATTAAAATATTACCCTTAACTATAAACTTTTATCAATTTAACTATTTACCAAAATAGAAAAATTTAATACTTTTATTTCATAAAATTTGGAGTCTCACAATCACCCCTCCTTATGAAATTTCGCCCTCAAAATTTACTTACGTACCTGATATTAGAAGAGATGAGAATACCTTGCTTTCTTTTCAGATTGTACCTTCTCGTTAATTTCCTCGCTATCATGATTTTCCCATTTCTTAACTCCTGTATTTCAGATATCATTCTAGAATATAGCTTTAAAATAAAGGTTAATTGACATATCATAATTTGTCAACTTATCAAGTAAACAATTCTAGCTTAGATAAGTCACACATTAGCGAAGTATATAACTCGTCTCTCCCCTCCTAGTTCTAGACTCTTATCTCCGCCAGCGACCATATCCCTAAGCTCTGATACCAACTGTGTGGCGCCCCCAAAATTAGGTATACATCACCCATTCCGAGTTGCGGATACATGGTACAAAATTCAAATACAACTTTATTTATACAATTGTTGAGCTGTCGTATAGAATACGACCACAGTTAACTATGAGTTTTAATACAAATGTATGTAACTCTCATGGTACCTCGACCACAACCTTACAATGATACTTTACATAAAAGTATAGTCAAAAAATTATTTTAGAAATTAAAATCTTTGGGAAGTGCTCAGAGAAACCTTCGTGCATGGGAGGCCATGCGTGCAGGTTATGATAGATATCATATGTCCACAAAATTATCCTTGGTTGACCCAAAAGTCCCCAAAGAAAAATAAGAAGATTACTATCATCTTCTTTCCAATGGTGAGTCTTCTCTTGACATATAAATATCTCTGTTGTCTCCAAGTGAAAATTATATTTCACATAAACCCCAAGATCATATAGGTAGTGCTCGTAGATATATTCAGTAAGTGGATGTGCACAACCATGTCTTATGAGAACACGAGGTTGTATGTCATTAGACATCTTGTATGATAGTGGCAAAACACCCTTCCAAAGTTGGGTTCGCCTCACCCTATTTGATTCACCAAATATAACTACTAAATGATGTATAGAATACAACACACTTTTCTATACTGTTTAGGGAGAACCTCCACAGCTAGAGACCACCGTTCTATTCCCCTGTTATCCCCACTCTACCCGGCAACACTCTTATTACCTGATAGGAATTATGAAGCAGAAAGAGTGAGCACAACTAGCCCAGTAAAGAATATCATGACTAAAGCTAATTTACACTATCAATAGCCTTCATCATCAATAAATCAGAGATTTAGAACATATGGTAGATGATAAAAGTTTTCAACTATAGTTGCAGCGGAACGAGCAATCCATTAGAAGAGTCAAATAGATCATCAGGTCTATTATCTTCTCCATGTTAAAAGTCCACCAATAATGTTTTATCCCTGTAACATCAATCAATAATTCCTGTCCACAATCACATGAATAACTCATAATCATAATTATGATTCTAAATTCCTCTTCGCACCCATGACAAAGATAATTTTCATCACCTATCTTCACCTGAAACATCAAAAATCATGGTTATACCAAATCACAATTCTTGTTCATAATCATACTAATAAATTCATCTTTGCGATACAAGCCAAAGACATACAACTGTATTTTAGAAGAGTCAAGTAGAGCATGATATCTATTATCTTCTACAAATTAAAAGTGTATAACCAATATTTTATCGCTGAGACTCAGCTTAATAAATAATCCACATCATCGAATTATCCGCACTACTTCTGACGAGGATATTCGTTAGTATCACATCCATGAATTATCCATGCACTACGGCCAAAGATATTTATTATTATCACATCCATGAATTAATATTTCATCACTGAGACTCAGGTCAATAATTAATCCACATCATCGAATCATCCCTGCACTACAGGCCAAGGATATTCATTAGTATCACGACCACGAATTATCCATGCACTACGGGCCAAAGATAATCGTGTTTTCATCAACGGTCCTGATCATGCCATAAAATAATTCATCTTTGCACCCTTGGCCGAAGAGAATCCATAGCCATAATCATACCAAAAACTGTCCATCAATGCACTACGGGCCAATGAGGATTTTTTTCCACATCATTTGTAATATTACGGTCATGATTATACCGAATAATTCCTGGTCATAATCATACCAAGTCCATCTATGCACTACAGGCCACAGATGACTTTTTCCACATCATTTGTAACATTATGGTCATGATTATACCGAATAATCCCTGGTCATAATCATACCAAGTCCATCTATGCACTACAGGCCACAGATGACTTTCAACATAATATAAACATGAGGATGATGAAAATGATATAAGAATTCAATAAAACAAGTTCAAGAATTAATTTATCCAGGAACTAATAACGTCCAAATTGTCAACATGATATTTCTTTGTGGAGTAAAATTCAAGAATGCTCAGAAGAATATTTCCATGAAAAGATACTGGATGAAGCGCAAATATCAAGGATATTCCACTAATTTCATGGAGTATAGAAGTCAAAACTTTAACCAACTGAGTATAATAAAGAATGGAATAACAAAAGAAATCACCATGCATGCGGTACTTTGTATAGACAGGTCATTCCAACAGAATAATAATAACGAAACCAGGTCAGGCAAAATTCGTACCGACAAGATGTTCCAACAGAATAATAAAGAATGGAATAACAACAGAAATCACCATGCATGCGCTACTTACAAGCATGTATGAGCTATTCCAATGAATACTAAATAACGGAACCGAGTCAAAGTAATACGCATGCAGAGGTGATATTCCAACAGAATAATAAATAACGGAACTAGGTCCCACAGAAAAGCGCATACGTGATATTCCAACGTAATAATAAAGAATGGAACCCGGTCCAGTAAAACGCATGCATAAGATATTCCAACAGAATAATAAAGAATGGAATAATGAGAAGAATTTCACCAAGTATAGGGTAGCCATGATACTGAAAGTTATTCCAACGAATAATAAATAATAGAATAAATGTAAGTTCTCTTCATGAATACAAAAGAAATAATACCCCTTATGAGTACAACAAATAATATCCCTACCTTAAGAAGAAGATCTTTGGATATATGAGTAGTGAAGAAGCAGAATACTTTTCTTCTTTCTCTCTATAGTTTTCTCTCCGGAGAGTTTGGTGAATTCGTAAGAAATAATGAAGGAATGAGCTTTATTTATATAAAATGGATTTGCATAGTAACTAACTCATGAAGCGAGAGATTGATTTACTTTTTAATCGACGGTCCATATTTAAAGCAAAATCTTTTAAATAAAATATAATATATTCTATTTATAATCTAATAAAGCGAATAACTTTATAAAAGATTTTACTATACAAATATTATACGCAGGCTTTATATGCAAATACTATGCATAATAAAATATAATATATTCTAATTATTTTCTAATAAAATGTATAACTTTATAAAAGTATTTACATTTTTTATATAAAAAGATTTTACTATTAGCCTAATAAAACGAATAACTTTATAAAAGTATTCTGTTTTATATAAAAAGCTTTTCTGTTTTATTACATTAATAATACCAATAAAACAAAACTGAGTGACTTATCACATAAGTATCAATAATCAATACCGTGTGCTACTATGCAATCACGCGTGTTACTTTACTTTTAACACCGGGTGTTTCAACAGTTAACGGTAAAACTTCCGCCGTTATTTTCATAAAAATATTTTTGTCGTTTTCTTAATCCGACAATAATTCCGTTGTAGGGTCCACCAATGATTGTACCATCGTACGGATATTCCCCGACTAATCGAATATTCCCTGACACAACGAATATTTTATATCAATTTGCTTACTTTGCAAAAAAAAAAATTTAACATATTACCCTTAACTTTAAACTTTTATCAATTTAACTATTTACCAAAATAGAAAAATTGAATACTTTTATTTCATAAAATTTGGAGTCTCACAACAACAACTTGAAGAAGAAGTGGAATGGAAACATGGGTGCTGGAAACCATCAGGGTAACCAACAAAGCAAGAAGTTTGAAGCATGTGCTACATGCGGTAAGTTTCACCAGGGTGTGTGCTTGATGGGAAAACGAGTATGCTTCAATTGTGGCCAGGAGGGTCACATCGCCTCAAATTGCACACAACCTAAGAAGAATGTGTGCTTCACGTGCGGATCCAAGGATCACTTTGCTCGTGAATGCCCTAAAAAGAAGGATGGAGTGATAACTAGAAGAAATGGAGGTAACAATGGAGGTACAACATCAAACAAACCCACAGCTAGAACCTTCAACATGACTGTGCAAGATGCAAATCCCGCTCCAATAATTAAGCCTTATTCACTATATCTGAATATAAGCAAAGTTTATGAGAGATAAGATGTTGACGAATTTCGGGTTTCAAGCCTCTCTTAAATATTAGCGTCATTCGTTTCTCATTATCTACCAAATGAGATGCAAACCAGGATAACTCCACAAACTTAGCCTTGTACTGCGATATAGTTATATTGTTTTGTTCCAGTTTGATAAAATCCACCTCCTTCATGTAACAAATACTTTCCGGAAAGTACTTGTCGTTGAACAATTCTTGGATCTTCTCCTAAGACATCTTAAATACGAACAGATGGGTACGTTTTACAGATTCTCACTAGTAATCTACCTCTCCACGTAACATGAAGGTGGCAAAGGGAACCTTTTGATCTTCAGTGCATCCCAAGATATCAAATATTTTGGTAATCTGCTTAATCGATGCCTCTGCCTTAAGTGGCTCTGGCTTTCCCAAAAACTCTGGTTGTTCTAATTCCTTGAATTGCTTGGCAATGACAAGCCGTGAGTTACCATTGTTTCCACCTACATTTTGAACAGGAATCTCTCTCGTCTGATTTTGCATAAATTGTAGAAAGCTCCTAAACATTCCATCGTTCATCATTTGGTCGGTGTTGTTGTTTACATGAGGATTATTGCCTTATTGATGCACATTATCCTGGTTATTGATTAGCGGTGTCTCAACGGTCTCATGTACTCCATTGCTCATCTCAAAAAAATTAGATGTCATTTTTAAATACTATCACAAAACAAGGATTAATTAAAAAAATTGACATTCCACATATTATCCATATATTCCAACCGACCAATTAAATAACAAATAAGCTTAGGTCGGACATACTAGCGAAGGTTTTACTCGTCTCTCCCCTCCTAGTTCTAATCCCAGATCTCCACCAGAGATTATATCCCTAAGCTCTGATACCAACTGTGACGCCCCCAGAATAGGCCCACACAAGCCATTCTGAGTCGCCAAATATGAATCCGGCTCGGCATCAACATACGAAAGGACTGGGGCATTTTTCGATTCTAAGAAATGGAAGGAGTATAAGGCGGAATCAAGACTCTCATCAAAGGAAATGGGAGAACTCCTAAAAGAAATCATGGCGACATAAGCTTGCCCCTATAAAAGAAAGGGAAAAATTCTTAAAAGAGTCCTTAACTTAAAAACAAAAGCCCAATGAAAAAAGATCTAGCGAATGAAATCTACACCATCAAACATGTCAACCTGCGCTAAGTCCTCACAAATCGAGGCCTCTACACCGAAGTTCAAATTTGGGCAATGAAAGAACAGGTCGCACCCTCCAAGGACGTCAGTAGCACCTAGATCATCAGTCCAGCCGGGTCGCGAATAAAAAAGCACAAGGAAATGGGGCACAAGCACCCAATAGTTAAAAGAAACTCTAAATCGCCTCAGAAAGAGTGAGGTATGTTTCTAATCTAGTTAAGTCAATTAAGCATGTGCACCAATCTAGGACAATAAACTCCTAAGATCATCACATCATGCATGGTCTACACATGTGCAACCGCATTATATCACCGCACATCTCCATTAAAAAGTTAAGCATGCATCCCAAGTAGAGTCAAATATGCATACACATTAAATGCCCAGACTTGAGAAAAAATTTTGTTATTGAAAACTATTGTTCGAGTAGGAATCAAAACAGTCCAATGATCAACCGTTGTCCACTACTAGCAAGGTAGGCACTGTTGTCAACTACCAGCAGGGTAGGCATTGTGACGCCCCCAAAATAGGTCCACACAACCCATTCTGAGTCGCCAAATACATGGTACAGAAACCAAATACAATCTTCATTAATACAACTGTCGTGCAAAATACGACAACACATATGTTGTGAGTTTTAATACAAATGTTTTTTTGTAGATAATATTCAAACTCAAATAAAGTCCTCATTATAATTATTGATACAGTATTTTACAAAATAGTAAGGACTGCTATAATAACTGTCTTGAACCATCACTTCACACCCCGACTAGTCCCAGCTATATTCTCGCCTCCTGAGAAGAACAATGGAACAAAAAAGAAAATGGTGAGCTCAACTAGCCCAGTAAAAAATATTATAACTACGATAATGTAGAACAAATTATCATTAGTACTCAACAAGGAAAAATCTGATAGAATACAATAGACAACAAGTTTTAGATCAACAACTGTAGTGAAAACAACAATCAATTAGAAGAGTCAAGTAGAGCATGATGTCTACTATCTTCTATGATTTAAAAGTCCATCATTAATATTTTATCCCTGTAACACCAATCAATAAATATTTCACATCAACGAATTATCCATGCATTACGTGCCAAGGATATTCATTTGTATCACCAGCCAAACACATGTCTATCTTTGCACTACGGGCCAAAGATATTCATCAATCAACAGTTCATCTTTGCACTAAGGGCCAAAGATAACTTTCAACATAATTTAAGTCTGAGAATTATGATAATGACAATAAGAATGAATCAAGTGAGATCATAACATGGATTCAATTTCAAGAATAAGATTCATAAAAGATAACTTGGACAAAGAAAAGAAATTAAATTCTGTTGTGAACAGTACTCATGAATAATACCGTATGAATAGTATCCATGAATAGTACTGTATGAATTAGTACCCATACATGAAAAAAATTCAAAATTTAATACGAAAGTTCAGACCAATATTCCAGTGAAATGATATTAGATGAAGCGCAATCCTTAAGAAATTTCTAATCATTTTAGGAATTATATAAGCAATACTTACTATAATAAGTTTAAATTTAGGAATGTGATGAAATAATATCACTTACATGATATGTAGTATGAAAGAAAATGATATCCCTTACGAGTATGGAAGGAAATAATATCATTTACGAGTATTGAAAGAAAATAACATTCTTTACGAGAAAAATAATATCCTTTACCTTAGTAGGAAAGTAGTTATGACTGAAATAACGGAGATTATGTTGAGGAAATCTTGCACTGCTATCAACACTCAAAAATATTATTATACTCATAAGAAATACTCTCAATATTATAGAGAGAGAATTTTCTGATTCTGATGTGAGTTTTATTGTTTAACTAAGCATCCTATTTATAGAAAAGTGGTAGCACACCACTTCTGACAAATTTACATACGGGTGATTTTTTCTTGCAGCACACCTAACTTGAACAAAACTTTCCAAGACTAACTTACTCACCATCATTTATCACATGTTTTAAAAAAATAAAAGAATTCAAATTCAATTTGAAAACTAATTCAAATTCAATTTGATCATCTTCACTCCATTTAATTTACACATGCCAAATATAATAATATTACCATTTAAATTACTATTATATATATTATCACATTATACTATGATAATGTAATATTATAATAATATATTTAAATAAATATATTATCAGAGAAGATAATTATGATTCATAGAAAAATATAACAAACTTTCGACAAATGTCTTATTCTAAAATCCCTCCATTTATATCAAAATTGCATAAATATTTACTTACCATATTCATCAATTATTTAAAATTCTCCAATAATTATTTCTAATTAATATTATAGATTCACAATACCGATGACCAGATCGTTCCAAGAAAGATGTGGCTTTTTGATAAGGATTTCTCCTTACTAATGCACAATTATATAACCTAACCCTTTTTCTCGACAAAACTTTCTAGACATTATCAATAATATTATCTAATAATATCATTTCAATAATATGAGTTGCTGTGTCGTGACATTTATTGAATCAATAATATAGATTACTATTCAATTATCACTGTAGCAATTATTGTATCAATAATATGAAAGACTGTGCAATTTTACTGTATCAATTATTGAGTGACTTCTTACGTAACAATCAAGAATCGGAGATATCATGTGCAATACTGCAGTGCCATCGCGGCAACAATGCCACGCGTATTACTATATTTTATCACTGCGTATTTCAACAGTTTAACGATAAAAGTTTTGCCGTTATTTTTATAAAAAGGTTATTTCTATCGTTTTCTATATCCAATAGTTATTCAGTTATGTGGTTCACCAATGATTGCGCCATCGTACGGATATTCCCGACAAAAAGAATATCTCCCGACCAAAATGAATATTCCCCGATAAAACGAATATTTTATGACCACTTGCTTACTTTGCAAAATTTACACATTTCACCCATAACTAAAGCATTATATCAACTTAACACCTTATTATTCAAAAATAATATTTAAAAAAATTAAATCTTTATTCATAAAAAGTTGGGGTCTTACATGCATCGTTTTTAACTGCCAACAGGGTAGACACCGTTGTAAACTACCAGCGTATACATCGGGAAAGTCCGGTGATTTTAGAGCGTCATCCCCATCAGAGATGTAGAAAACATCTCAATTTATCTTCATCAAACAAGCATCGGTAACACTGACAAAAATCAAACCGTTGGAATCAACGCCAGCATATGAATCAGCAATAACTGGTAATGGTAAAGCATAGGAATCAGCATGTTCTAATCAGCATAGGAATCAACGCCAGCATAGGAATCAATGTGCGAAGTGCGATTTGTGATTTGCGAAATGCGATGTACGATTTGTGAAAACATTTTAAACAGTCATTATAACATTCATTGTATTGTGATTTGGATCATTAAATATACCTTGTCATATTTAAAGTATCTAGTCAACTTTATCATGTTCATTTCATTGCATTGCATAAACATGATAAAGAGGGCATCTGTAGACGTACACTCGAAATTTCGTTTTCCTATTACTAACTATGCAGGAGGGCAAAAGCATCTTTTTCACACTCCAGAGATAATCTTGGAGGACCAGAACATCAAATCAACCTTGGAGATCAGCCCTAAGGAAAAGAAACTTAGCAGCAATCAAATCCAAGAGACAACCCCGAAGGACAGCCAAAAGCCCCGTCAACCTTAGAGACAACCCCCGGAAGGACAAAATGGTCATTTTGACAAGTAACTTCAACAAACCAAATCTGGAAATACGGTTACAAAGAGCTATTGTAGCACTTCCGAACACAAACTACGCAAAATAGCTCAACGGACTGCTTGCGAAGACCCGAAGATGCCATTTCGGTCATCGCCACATATTCCCGGATTCGAAAAAGGCAAGCCCTATGTCATTGTGTATCTCTCGGAAAGGGCTTTCAAAAATATATAGCACGCCTTCATCGAATTCCTGAATTAAAAGTTATGAAGGTTCGAGCGGACAACGCGTTGATCTAAGTGCACGTACTTCGAGACGACAAGACCCACGGGGCCCGTGCCGCAGAGAGCCAAAGGGAGACCTGAAGCTGACGCGGGTAGACCCACGACTATTTTGGTATATAAATAAGACCCCCCATCAGCCAAAAAAGAAAAAGAAAGGAGACAAAAAAAGAGAAAACTATGTCTATTTCAGCTCTTAACCCTTCCTATAGTGTTCCAAAATTTAATATTCTTCTTTCTAAACACTTGTATACATATATACTATGACATATCAAATTTTAACCGGTGGAAATTGAGTTTTCAAGCTCCAAAAGCAGTCTGAAGCCTTCTTTGCAACCTACTGTAAGATTTTTTCAGATTTGAAGCTTTCTCTTGCTTATATACATATATATATATATATATATATATATATATATATATATATATATATATATATATATATTTTACCGATTAATTGTGCTGGATTGTCGATCCGTGGCTTTTTCTCGCTTTTATATATATATATATATATATATATATATATATTAAATGTTTAATGTGATTAAATATCTATTTTATCTTTTTATTCAATGTAAAGTTGCAATATTAATGTTTGTGGACTAGATTTATCTAAATTTAGTCATATCTAACTTTTAACCAGTTCAAAAGTTGTAAAACTGGAACCGTTGAGCTAGAATGGCTAAGATTTATTTAAATCTAGTTTTCTTTCTAGTTTTTTTGTAAATATTAAGCAACCACGTGACCCTAGATCTGTATATAGAGGGAACGAGAAGCTTGGCTACGCGCATGCAGAGATTTAACTGATGAATCATTTGTTTTGCGTTGTTTAGATTAAATGTTTGTTTTATTTCAGTATCCTCGTTATGCATGCTATTCATATGATATTATGTGAGCCTAGGAGCCACGGGATCTAAGATCCTGCTGACGGATCTAGATCTGGTTCCCATGATGGACCCTTTTCAGTTGTACATCTAGCTTGTAAATCATATTTGTGGTGTTCGGGTCACTTCGATGGTTGTCATGCCCATAAGGAGCCCGACACTTATATGTATATTATTTTATCGAAGATGCTTCAAATCTCGAGAATAAAATCAAAACAAGTCGAATACGGAATAAATGAAAACCTATTTTCAAAACATCATCTTATATGCCTTGAATTAAAATTGAACTTTTATACAAGTCAAACCCTTTGTATATAAGTGCAAACGAGACATAGCACTACTTTCAAATAATGCAGTTAGGCGCAATTAACTAGACACACACTTCAAATAAATAGGGAATTGAAAAGACGCGATAACATTGTTTTCACGGAAGTCGGGGGTGCCCAACACCTTCCTCCCGCTTAACCAAAACTCCGAACTCTATGAATCTCGATTTTCAAGACCTGTTAAACAGAGTTCAATAATTGGGCCTTTTACAAAACTTTTCAAATTCGGTTGAGTTGATACAACTATTTCACTACTATCAACTGGCGACTCTGAATTTTTAAATTTAATATTTGTTATAACTAATGCAGCTAAAAAAGTATTAATTTCATAATAATTGATTCTTAGAAGAAAAAAATTGTTTTAATTCATTTATCGTTTATAATTTTTTAAAAGAATAAATTATTTATTTATTATGGAATGGAGTTGGTATTTTTTCAAATTAGTACATGACAAAAAATAAAAACTACCAATTCACCAATTACGGCTTGACAAGTTGTTCCCCAAAGCATCACGGTTCACATCCGTGAGGACCACTTGATTCTATTTTGGAAGTTCACACATGGGTAGTCTAGTTCGTTTCTTGTTTAATTAAAATGAAACTAAATTCAATAAAAGAACAAAAAATAAAAATAAAAATAAATCCAACCTTTAGTTTTATAAGGATTAAATTATTTCTAGTAAATCCAATAATAAAAAAGATCAATATTATGATTCAACGGTTTAAGAACAATATTATGAGTCAACAATATTTCTCTTTTCTTTTTTTTATTTGGCAATAAAAATTACAAAAAAAATTAAATAATCCTTAATTTCCCTGCTAAGTCAAAATTCCACGTTGTCATTTATTTTTTTCTTAAAAATCAAATCATTTTATCCCTTATGCCTACTGAGGACAACTTTGTTTAGAAACTAAATTCTACAAAGAAAATTAAAAAATAAAAATTATTTAAAAACTAAAAAGAAATTAAAAAGGTTGTTTTGCCACTTTTGACTTTTGAGCCTCATCCTTCCAAAACATAATAAATGTTCTTGGTGGTACCAAAATAAAAAAATAAAAATTCTTGGTGGGCATGAAAATGGGACAGAAAATTAGATAGAAGATATATTTAAATTTTACATATTTGTGTTTTGATCTTTAATAAAAATATAAATATAAATAAATAAAATTTAAATACACCTCCAGTCTAATTTTTTTATCCACGTAAAAGAACTCTAAAAAGAATTTCTGAAGAAGGAAAGTCATTTGGCTAATTAAGTTCATTGAACCTGGACTCTTTACATTTTCAAATCACTTTTTCCGTGTACCGAGAATTTGGGAACTGGCACACTAAAAGAGCGTGGCCGCGTGGGGATGAAGTAGGCGTTAAAAGATTAGATTTACCAGACCAAAAGATGCTTCCCATCGACTACAATATTAAAAGTTTTATAAAAGATTACTAAAAATTAAGAACAAATCATTAGAGAAAAGAGAGTATACTCATAATATTTTTTATCATCTCCCATCCTCTAGACAATACAATTATTTATAGTTAGGTACATCAACATCAATATTTGGAGGTTTCAAAATTCAAAGGTCATGAGTTTCAAACCTTAAAGGATATGACAGTTACAAAGCTCAAAAGTAATTATAATAAAGAGGGGTAGAAATGTATCTAGACATGGGTAGGAATGTATCTAGACAATCCACACATAATATATAATTTTATAACACTCCCCCTTGGATGTCTATTATATAGTCATACGTATTGAAAGCTGCCTCATTAAAAACTTTACCAGGAAAAACCCAATAGGAAAAAACCTTGGTTAAGGGAAAAAGAGTGCAGTGCGTATTAGCTCCCCTCATGAATGTATCTTTAAGTCCTTCAGCTATCGCATTCCATTATTGTAACGCAATCCTTCAAACATTATAGTTGGTAATGTTATGCTGAACAAATCTGCGAGATTATCTTTTGATCGAATTTGCTGAACATCAATGTTACCACACTTTTTAAGGTCATGTGTGAAAAAGAATTTCGGTGAGATGTGCTTTGTTCTATCTCCTTTGATGTATCCTCTTTTTAATTGAGCTATACATGCAACATTGTCTTCATACATAATGGATGGAGTTCTTTTGTAGCAATTTTCTAAGAATATGCCTCGTTAAAAACCTTACCAAATAAAAACCCAGTGGGAAAAAATTTGGCGAAGGAAAAAAGTACAATATTCTTGTATAATTTCTAGTGCCTTGGGATTGCCTCATTCAAACCTTGCAAAGAAAAACCCAGTGGGAAAAAACCTTAGCGAAGAAAAAAGAGTACAATTAGCACATATCCTTTTTATTCTCCTTCATAAGAACATAGAATTTCCATTGTTCATGGTAAAAATATCATTAAGTCGAAGTATGCCAATATTGTGCACCATCTTCTTCAAAATCATAGTTGGTAATGACTTAATGAATATATCAACCAAATTATCACATGATCAATATTGCCATTCTTCTGGGGCTCATGTGTATAAAATAATTTTGGTGCAATATGATTGGTTTTATCACCATTTGGATTAAATAATCCCAAATCAATAGTCTCACGTAAAATATGTTTAATTTCATTACAATATCTTCGAGTTGATGCATAACTATACATTGCTAGTAAGTTAACTGCAAATGTTATATCAGGTCTTATCAAATTTGCAAGATACATCAAAGTACCAATTACATTAAGATATAGTACTTCGGACCAAATCACCAATTTCACAAAGATATGGTACTTCAAGACCAAAAGTTTATTAATCATTTTCTTGTGGTCAAAACGGATATTTCTTGATATCAAGTGACCAACCCATCATTGGAGTACTCAAAGGATTAACATTATCCATGTAAAGTTACTTCAGGACTTTTTCTGTGTATGTTGATTGATGAACAAGAATTCCATAGTTCAATTTGTAGGCCAAGACAAAAATTTGGCTTACCAATATCTTTCATCTTAAATTAGTTATTTTTTGTCGACTCTTCTGAAGCAAGATCTTTCATCAATAAATACAATAATAATAACAAATCCAGATTATGATCTTTTGATAAAAATGCATGTACAAATTGGATTATTCTCAAATCCTTCTTTCAAAAGATATCCACTCAGGCGATTATACCACAATATGCATTTGGATTGCTTTAAACTATATAAAGATCTTTGTAGCTTAATAGAATACATGTTTTGAGATGTAGAATTATATGCTTCAAGCATTTTATATCCTTTAGGGATTTTCATGTAGATATAATTATATAATAATCCATACAGATATGATGTAACAACATCCATTAATTTCTCTTTCTACCAAGCTAATTAAAAATCTGAATGTAATTGTGTCCATTACAGGAACATATGTTTCTTCATAATTAATACCATGTCTCTGCGAAGAAACCTTGTGCTACAAGTTGCGCTTTGTTCCATATAATTTCATTTTTCTTATTTCGTACAAATACTCATTTGTATTCAACAGGCATTACACCTTTAGGTGTTCGGACTACAGGTCCAAAAACTTCACATTTACTTAGTGAATTTAATTCTGTTTGAATCGCCTCTTTCCACATTGGCCAAATATTTCTACATTCATCAACGATTTGTGGTTTATATATATGATCATTACTTCTGGTAATATCCATAGCAAATTTATATGAAAATATATTGTCGACAACAATTTTATTTCTATCCAATATATACATCTCCTGTATATACATAATGTATCGAGATCTCATTATTTTCAGGTACCTGATCCTCTTCAGGGGATAACTCTTCAAGAGTTTTATTTACAAGAGATTTTTTGTTCATAAGTTTTGGATAAATTGATAAATTTTGTAGCCTATTTCATAGGTATAGCCTCTTTATAGGCTGCAACTTGTTTTTCTTGTACTTTCTTCTTCTAGGAATTTTTTTTTAACACCGATAGATCTTCCGCGCTTTAGGTGTGGTTTTAATTCAATTTTCTGTTGTATTAACTGATTGTCCTACAGGGACTTCAATCTCTGCTAGAGTATTAGCAGCTAGAATGTGAGATATCACTATTTTCTTATTATCGGTGAATAATTCTGGTAATTGATTTGCAATTCATTGCAAATGAATTATCCTTTGAACTTCTAGTTCATATTGATTTGTATAAGGATCAAGATTAAATAACGTTGAAACATTCCAATTAATCTATCGTCGTGCTTCAGGCAATGATCTCACGTCGTGCTTCAGACAACGACTTTTCTCCCCCTAATGGTGAGAAGATTGTTTCATTAAAATAACAATCCTCAAAATATACCTTAAAAAAATATCACTTATCAAGGTTATGAATAGCATGACCCCAAGCATATATTGGTAATTAATTTACTTTGATATAATCAACAGGTAAAAGAATCTTCTGGTTCTTTAAGGGATGTTCATAGGAGTTTTCAATAATTCAATGATCATTATTGATCCTAGATGATCATGCCAAGACATAAAAATATTTGAATCCGAACACTTATGGTGTATTGCACACTTCTGGTGTATTACAACATTTATTTCAACTATTCTCATTTTAGTATAATATATCCCAGAAGAGAAAATATACAGTTTTTTAATATGAGCTTCTGGCCCGATACTATTGAAGTAATATAAAGAAATTCTTTACTGCCTTTAACATTGGTTTCAATATGATAACCATTATAACGTATATTCTTAAAACTGAGCAAATTTCTGCTTGTCTCAGAAGAATATAAAGAATCATCAATACAAAGTTTTGTGCCATTTGAAAACATTATAATCGCTCTTCCAGAGACTTTAATTAAATTTGATGAATAATCATTCTTCAAGAGTCTTCAATTATGTTTGATGAATAATCGTTCTTCTAGAGCCTTTAAAGTTTGATGAGCTTCTGGCCCATACAACTTCATATATGCAAAACATAAATTTAACTTTATTACTTAAAACATAAATAAAACATATAATAAAAAAATACTTATTATAATGAAATAAAAATAATTAATTGGTATGAATATTTCTATCAACATATCATTAATGAAACGACCCAGATTTTATGAATAAAGATTTAATTTTCTAAATATTTTTTTTAATATTATGGTGTGGATTTGAGATAATGTTATAGTTGTGGGTAGTATTTATAAATTTTGCAAAGTATGCAAGTTGTCATATTATATTCGATTGGTCGGGGAATATTTGTTTTATCAGAGAATATTCGTGCAATGGCACAATCATTGGTGGACCCCGCAACGGAATTATTGTCGGATTGAGAAAACGACAAAAATATTTTATGAAAATAACGGCGGAAGTTTTACCGTTAATACTGTTGAACTACTCTAGTAGTAAAGTACAAAAGAATACGCGTGGTTGCATAAGAAAGCACACCAGATTGATTATTGATGCTTACGTGATAAGTCACCAGCTTTTGTTTTATTGGTATTATTAATGTAATAAAATGTAATATTTTTATAAAGTTATTTTATAAAAATAGAATATATTATATTATATTATATTATAGTATGCATAGTGTCTGCATAGTGTTTTGCATATAGTAAAATCTTTTATATATAAAATATAATACTTTTATAAAGTTATTCTATAAATATAATATATTATATTTTATTATGCATAGTGTTTATAGTGTTATATAGTGTTTTTATAGTAAAATCTTTTTTTATATAAAAATGTAATACTACTTTATAAAGTTATCTATTTTATTAGACAATAATTAGAATATATTATATTTTATTATGTATAGTGTTTGATAAGGCTCTCAGATAGTGTTTGCAGATAGTAAAATCTTTTATAAAGTTATTCGTTTTATTAGATTATAAATAGAATATATTATATTTTATTTAAAAGATTTTGCTTTTAAATATGGACCGTCGATTAAAGTAAATCAAACTGGACCGCTCATGAGTTAGTTACTATGCGTACCATTTTTCTATAAATAAGCTCATTCATTCATTATTTACTTAATTCAATCGAAACTCTAGAGAGAGAAACTATAGAGAGAAAGAAGAAAAGTGTTCTCGCTACTTCACTACTTCTATATCCAAAGACTTTTCTTTCTAAGGTAGGGAATATTATTTGTTGTACTCGTAAGGGGTATTTCTTTCTTTCTTATTTATGAAGAGAACTTCGTTATTCCATTCTTTATTATTCGTTGAATAACTCAGATACGCTGGATACCCTATACTTGGTGAAATTCTTCGTTATTCCATTCTTTATTATTATGTTGAATAACTCGCTCATGCAAAGATCGCATACATGGTATACATGGTGAAATTCTTCTAATATTCCATTCTTTATTATTATATTATTGCTGGAATATGAATATCCTGTTCATTTGGCGCTTTTTACGACGACCGGTTCCGGTTATTTATTTATTATTCGTTGAATATCCCCTCGTATGCTTTTACGCCGACCGGTTCCATTATTTATTATTCTATTGGAATAATCGTCTATGCGCAAGTATCGCATGCATGGTGATTTCGTTGTTATTCATTCTTTATTATTCGCTTGGAACATCCCGCTTATTAATTTCACGACCTCGTTCCGTTATTATTATTATTCGTTGAATAACTCGTCTATGCTAAGCACCGCATGCATGGTGATTTTTTTGTTATTCCATTCTTTATTATACTCAATTGGTTAAAGTTTTGACTTCTATACTCCATGAAATTAGTGGAATATCCTCGATATTTGCGCTTCATCCAAAGATCTTTTCATGGAAATATTCTTCCGAGCATTCTTGAATTTTACTCTACAAAGCAAAGATCATGTCGACAATTTGGACGTTATCGGTTCCTAGATAAATTAATTCTTGAACTTGTTTTATTGAATTCTTATATCATTGTCATCATCCTCATGTTTATATTTTTTTGAAAGTCATCTGTGGCTTCAGAAGTGTATAGATGGACTTGGTATGATTATGACTGTGGATTATTCTTAAGATAATCATAACCGTAATGTTACAAATGATGTGGAAAAAGTCCTCATCGCCCGTGAAAGTGCATTGATGATGCTTTTTGGTATGATTATGGCTATGGATTCTCTTTTTCGCCAAAGGGCAAAGATGAATTGTTTTATGGCATGATCAGACCATTGATGAAAAAACATGATTATCTTTAGTCGTAGAGTATGGATAATTCGTGGTCGTGATACTAAAGAATATCCTCGCTCAGTCAGTAAAAGGTGGATGATTCGATGATGTGGATTATTTATTGTCGAGTCTCGCCGATAAAAGTGATGAAAACCTTTAAATCATAGAAGATAGTAGATTTTATTCTCTACTTGACTCTTCTAATGGATTGCTTGTTCCACCGCAGCTTAAACTTGATAGTTATTATATTTTATCGCTTAACATCGCTTCAAGGCTAACGATAAATTATTCTCGCATTATCTTAGTCATAATATTTTTCATCGGGCTAGTTGAGCTCACCCTTTCTTTCACCGTTTTCTTCAGAAATGAGAACGTAATCGGGACTAGTCTGGAAACAGAGTGATGGTCCTAGATGGTGCATTAGTAGTCCTCACTATTCTCGTGAAATAGTGTGATAATAATTGTAATGAGGACTCCTTTTGAGTTTGTATACTCTCTAGTAGACAATATTTGTATTCAAACTCACAATTTATGTTTTGTCGTATTGTACACTATAGCTTGTATTATTAAGTTGTATTTGAATTTTGTATCATGTATCCGGGCGACTCAAGATGGGTGATGTATACCTAATTTTGGGGGCGCCACAGCTTGGTATCAAAGCTTAGGATATGATCCCCGCCGAGATGTGAGACAAGAACTAGGAGGGGAGAGACGGGAATTCTTCGCTAGTATGACCTACCTAAGTTTATTTGATATTTAATGGGTCACGTAGTATATGGATAATATGTTATATGTCAATTAACCTTTGTTTTGTGGCAAGATTTGCAAATGGCATCCAAAAAATGTTGAGATAAGCAATGAAGCACATGAGACCGCTGAGACACCTTTAATCACTAACCAAAGTTAATGTGATGTCGCATTTAAGAAGAAATTAGAGATATCTACGTGGTGCGTGAAGAACTAATAGTTGCACCCTTAGCTAGTTGCAGAGGTAGCAAGTGAGAGAAGAGGAAGAAGAGGAACCCGAGGAGAATTTATTAGAAGAATTTTATGATCAAAATTTAGCATTACAAAATCGTATTCATGAGTTAGAAGAGCAAAGTCAAGAACGGCAAAGGTCGTGGAGCAAAGAGATGCAACCATTCAAAATTGTGTTACCCGATGTGCGATGCTTGAATGTAAAGCACTTTCGCAAGTAGTATAAGATATTAGAGTCGAATCGAGAATGCTATGATCAAAGTTCGATGAAAGTAAACAAATGAACGAAGGAGAATAGATGACGATGGGTAAAAGCCGCACGACGTAGATATATTGTAGAAAAAGACGTCCGATCCAATAAAGCCAAAATAGATGAAATGGATTTTTCTTTTTGGACAACAATTGGGAGAATCCAACATCGAATTCTAATTACCCCGTGCATAGCGGCCAACCCCAATTCGATATGGATCGAGAATAATGATTCAAATCATGGATCAGAATGGGACGAAGCACTTAAGGGTGGAATGTACCCTATAAAGCAAAGTCAAATCCAAAGAGTTTAAGTGAGAGCGTTTGTCGAGGAACCCGAACGGGTTATTACGGTAAGTTAATGATAAACTTTGCTAAGTTTATACCTTATTAGATATACCGCTTCTACCACTCTTTTATTTCACCTAGTTGTGTTCAATGTTTGAATTTAACTCTCGAGAAGTTAGATTTTGATTTATCGTTGAAACTCATTGGGAGAAACCTTCGTTACCTCCACTATTTATAAATCTTAATTCAAATCAACACTTTCACGCTACCGTCAATCTTATCTCTTTGAAAATACTTGCTTTTGATGCGATTTTAGGAATCGATTGGTTAACTACTCATCATGCTTTTCGTAAGGTTGTTAGTTTTCATATTCCTAACCAACCCGTTATGCTAATTCAAGCAACCAAACCACTAAAGTCAATCATCATATCAAGCCATAAGTAAAGAGCCCTCATCCTTTCGTTGTCGACTTTCTTGTGTGGAATGCACCAAAGCCGATTTTTCAGAGGCGACGTCGTGAATGACGATGGCAAGTTGATAGGTATCAATGTGACGACTATCCAAGTCTTTGATGAGGGTCACAGCTTTGAATGATATTTCTATTGTTAATAAATTTCCGACGATTCTTGAAGACTTCTTAGCCTACCCTAGAGCGTGAAATCGAATTTTGTATCGACCCCAAAGACAAAACCCATTTCTTAAACCTCAAATATTTCTTCAACTAAAATGAACGTAATACGCGCCAAAGACGTTGGCTCGAAAGTCGTTGAAGATTACGATCGTATCATTCAATACCATCATCGGGAAAAGCGAACGTGGTAGCCGACGGTTGAAAGTAGAGTAAGATCGTATGCTTACGAGATGATGTTGTTAACACAAAGACTCATTTCAGATAACTTACAAGTGATGAAGATAGAGTTAAAGACTCTAGTGACCCACGTGAAGATAACGAATATACGAGTAGAATCGACTTTAATCGATAAAGTTAAAGTCGCCAAGCTACACATACCAGAGTCGATGAATGTGAAGAAGAAGGTTCAAGAGTATGTTATTCTAGAAGCAAGAATCGATTTAAGAGAGGAAATCTCAACCCTCGATTTAATCGCCCATTTGAAATCTCTCACGCGAAGTAGGAACCGTGGCCTATAGACTCGCTTTTACCGCCAAGTATGTCATGTGTTCATAACATTTTTTTAACGATCGATGTTACGTAAATATGTGGACTAATTCAACCACATTATTAAATTAGAACTAAACGATATAGCGTAAGATTTAACGATGATGAGGAGATACGTGTTAAAATCTTGGATAAGAAGGATCGTATTCAACACTCAAAGGTTATACCTCAAGAGTTAGAATTTGAAATGAAGTCAAGGTATCCTCACCTCTTCGACATACCAGGTACGTACGTAAATTTCGAGGGCAAAATTTCATAGGAGGGGAGATTGTGAGACCCCAGATTTTATGAATAAAGATTTAATTTTCTCAAAATATTTTTTTAATATTATGGTGTGGATTTGAGATAATGTTATAGTTGTGGGTAGTATTTATAAATTTTGCAAAGTATGCAAGTTGTCATATTATATTCGATTGGTCTGGGAATATTTGTTTTATCAGAGAATCGTCGTAACAATGGCACAATCATTGGTGGACCCCAACAATGAAATTATCATTTTTGATTGAGAAAACGACAAAAATATTTTTATGAAAATAATACGGAAGTTTTACCGTTAATAATGTTGAACTACTAAGTAGTAAAGTAAAAGTACAAAGAATACGCTGTGGTTGCATAAAGAATTACACAAGATTGATTATCGATGCTTACGTGATAAGTCACCTATTTTGTTTTATTGGTATTATTAATGTAATAAAAAAGTAATACTTTTATAAAGTTATTCTATAAATAGAATATATTATATTCTATTATGCATATAGTATTATATGTAATAATATAGTAAAATTTTTTTATATAAAATGTAATACTTTTTTATAAAGTTATTCTATAAATGTAATATATTATATTTTATTATGCATAGTGTTGCATAGTGTTTGCATAGTGTTTTTGCATAGTAAAATCTTTTTATATAAAAAAAATGTAATACTTTTATAAAGTTATCTATTTTATTAGACAATAATTAGAATATATTATATTTTATTATGCATAGTGTTTGCATAGTGCTCGTGATATAGTGTTTGCATAGTAAAATCTTTTATAAAGTTATTCGTTTTATTAGATTATAAATAGAATATATTATATTTTATTTAAAAGATTTTGCTTTTAAATATGGACCGTCCGATTAAAGTAAATCAACTGGACCGCTCATGAGTTAGTTACTATGTACCATTTTTCTATAAATAGAAGCTCATTCATTCATTATTTTTATTTAATTCATCAAACTCTAGAGAGAGAAACTATAGAGAGAAAGAAGAAAAGTGTTTCGCTACTTCACTACTTATATATCCAAAGATTTTCTTTCTAAGGTAGGGAATATTATTTGTTGTACTCGTAAGTGGTATTCTTTCTTTTCTTATTCATGAAGAGAACTTCGTTATTCCATTCTTTATTATTCTATTGAATAACTCAGATACGCTGGATACCCTATACTTGGTGAAATTCTTCGTTATTCCATTCTTTATTATTATGTTGAATAACCGCTCGTATGCTTATGCAAAGTATCGCATACATGGTGAAATTCTTCTAATATTATTTTTTATTATTCCATTATTGAATATCTCGCCGAATATCCGCTTTTAGGCTTTTTACGCCGACGGGTTCCGTTATTTATTATTCGTTGAATATCTTGTCATGCATGCTTTCGCATGATGGTGATTTCGTTGTTCCATTCTTTATTATTCGTTGAACATCATCGCTCATGGCAATAAATTTCACCGACCCGTTCCGTTATTATTATTCTCGTTGAATAACTCGCCTCATGCCTTATTAAATACCGCATGCATGGTGATTTCTTTTGTTATTCCATTCTTTATTATACTATTATTGGTTAAAGTTTTGACTTCTATACTCCATGAAATTAGTGGAATATCCTTGATATTTGCGCTTCATCCAAAGATCTTTTCATGGAAATATTCTTTCGAGCATTCTTGAATTTTACTCTACAAAGCAAAGATCATGTCGACAATTTGGACGTTATTAGTTCCTCGGATAAATTAATTTTGAACTTGTTTTATTGAATTCTTATATCATTGTCATCATCCTCATGTTTATATTTTGTTGAAAGTCATCGTGGGCCAGATAGTGCATAGATGGACTTGGTATGATTATGACCAGGATTATTCAAGTATAATCATAACCGTAATGTTACAAATGATGTGGAAAAAGTCCTCATTGGCCCGTAGTGCATTGATGGACGCTTTTGGTATGATTATGGCTATGGATTCTCTTTCGCCAAGAGTGCAAAAGATGAATTGTTTTATGGCATGATCAGACCATTGATGAAAACATGATTATCTTTAGCCAGTAGTGCATGGATAATTCGTGGTCGTGATACTAAAGAATATCCTCGCCTCAGAGTGCAGTGGATGATTTGATGATGTGGATTATTTATTGTCGAGTCTCAGCCGATAAAAGTGATGAAAACCTTTAAATCATAGAAGATAGTAGATTTATTTCTACTGACTCTTCTAATGGATTGTTTGTTCACCGCAGCTTAAACTTGATAGTTATTATATTTTATCGCTTTAACATCGTTCAAGGCTAACGATAAATTATTCTCGCATTATCTTAGTCATAATATTTTTATCGGGCTAGTTGAGCTCACCCTTTCTTTTCACTATTTTCTTCGTGAAATGAGAACGTAGTCGGGACTAGTCTGGGAACAGAGTGATGGTCCTAGATGGTGCATTAGTAGTCCTCACTATTCTCGTGAAATAGTGTGATAATAATTGTAATGAGGACTCCTTTTGAGTTTGTATATACTCTAGTAGACAATATTTGTATTCAAACTCATATTTATGTTTTGTCGTATTGTATTGTTGTATTGATGCTTGTATTATTAAGTTGTATTTGAATTTCAAGATGGGGTATCATGTATCCGGGCGCACTCAAGATGGGTGATGTATACCTAATTTTTTGTCATTGTAACTTCATACAAAAATTTATCAAAAGGTCATTAGAAATATATCAAATATGTTACCATGCGTGTCAAAAGGAAATATATCAAAAATTATTTGAAATATATCGAATATGCTACCATGCATGACAAAAGGAAATATATCAAAAATCATTAGAAATATATCAATTTTTTTTAAAGATTGTTTTAGTACGGAAATTAGAAAGTATCCTTTTGAAGATTATATCTTCTAGTTGTTATCTGCTGAGATATGAAAATATCTAAAAATGTAATCATCATGTATTTTATCGGTCCCTTTTGATTTATTTAGATTCGAAGGAATACAAAATTACAATACACTTTTATAAAAATAAACACTGCCCAATAATTAATATTAGATATTAGATTGGAAGGAATGCAAAATTACAATATACTTTTATAAAAATAAACACTTCACAATAATTAAGGTTAGATATTACACCGTATAACAACAACAAAATTTGAGGGTGGTGTGATGATGACTTACACATGAGTATGACAGTCATTAGCATGCTAGAACCAAGAACAACAAATTCTAATAATAGATTATGAATGGAATAACATGCAGTATGTTATAATAATTTTTTTTTGCGTATCCATATATATATAATAGATAAATAAACCTTCTCCTTCAAATCAAATATGATTATCTTCAAGACGAATGTGAGAAGCAATTCGTCCTGATAACGTGTTATAAAAGATTACTAAAAATTAAGAACAAATGATTAGAGAAAAGAGAGTATACTCATAATATTTTCTATCATCCCCCATCTTCTAGACAATACAACTATTTATAGTTAGGTACATCAACATCAATATTTGGAGGTTTTAAAACTCAAAGGTCATGAGTTTCAAACCTTAAAGGATATGAGAGTTACAAAGCTCAAAGGTAATTACAATAAAGAGGGGTAGAAATGTATCTAGACATGAGTAGGAATGTATCTAGACATCCACACATAATATATAATTTTATAACAAAAAGAGAATTATTAAATTCACAATACTTTTTATTATTTTCACAATAAAAGTGTCGATGTAGATGTATAGCGACAATTAAAACCGTCGTAATAGGATCTATAACTACACTTTTGTTGTGGAAATAATATTTTCAAGTGTGAATTTAACAATTTCCTATTAAAATATTCCTCCCTATAAAGTGATTTAAAAAACAGAAAAAAAACGTATCTTTTTATTTGTTTTTTTAGTGGGATTAATTTGCTTATTTTATTAGAATGGGTAAAAGCAGTCTAAATTCACGTATCAGCTTTAGCACATTCATCAAAAAGATAGTTAACACTTTTAAGCCAAAGAAAACTTTTCGGGCTAGCCCAATTTTAACTCGGTTCGAATCAACTTAGTCCACGGTGGCCTAATCCATCCGTTAATAACATCTAAAAGTAAATAAATTAATGAATTCACTATAACACTACTCAAAATTCAAGAGTCAAATCCAAATTCAACTCCAACTCTTTTAAGAATTTAAAATGGCTAATATTATGTGCACCAACTATACACAAAACGTTATACACTAAAGATAAAACTCATATATTAATTACTAATAAAAATATGTAAAACATTCAATTATAAGTCCCTAGCATTACACATTTAGAAGTAAACGAAGGAAAAAAATTCTTAGCTTTTAGTTTTGTTCTTCTTTATCTCCAATCTCATTCTTTTCGTCTCATACTCTGTTATTTTCCAAAGACACTTATAAATTTAGAAAAGGAGTTGAATAAATCTTTTAAAAATTATGTTAGTTAATAAGATATTACTAAATGGTTATTAATTAGTTTGATTAAGCACATCGGAATATGTCTTTTGAAAAACTCCTTGAAGATTGCAAATGAATCTCAGTTTTGAATATTTGAAAGATAAATACGATAAATAAGCAGATGAAAGGTAAGAACAGTAAAGTAAAGACACATACAAATTTTAAGTAGTTCGGAGACTGAATAACTCCTAATCCACTCTTCTACTCCTCTCGAGTAGGAATTCCACTAAGGATTTAGTCACACAGACAAATACACTCTACCCTCTTCAAGCCCCGTAGACTTGGATATTTAGTCACAAAGACAAGAACTGATGAGTGGGTTATAAACCTATGAATTCAGTGTTTTTTAACTTGAAATATTGTGAGTTTTTTAGTATTGTTCTTGTTATTTTTTTATGTTTTATTTTATGTTTGCAGGAAAAGGGGAATGATTGACTTCGTGGCTGAAAAAGATGAAGAAACTAGGAATTTTGAACATTCTGCGCGGGGCGCGCTATAGATGGCTAAGATATGGCATTTTTAGCAGATTTTATTTTCTTTTTTGTCCAAAGTTGATTCAGAAGAGGAGTTCTACTTACTTTATCTACTATGATTTTGTTAGAGAATATAAATATTATATTTTGACTTAGTTTAAGGGGACTTTGAATTAAAAATCTGTGACTACCCGAAAAATCATATTATCCAGAAAATTAAGTTTAAAGAATTCTTAATTAATAAAATGAATTTTTAATAATTATATTTCGTGTTATGTGTTTATTAGTCGTTCTATAACCTAAGATGACTATAAAATGGGAGGATTCTAGCTATGAGGTAGAATAAATGAGTAAGAATTTTGAAGACGAAAATAAAAGCTTTTGAGAAAAGAAATTTTTCCGAAATAAACATTGTAGACACTCGAAATTTTGCATTCATGTTACTAACTTTGCAGGAGGGCAAAATTATCTTCCAGAGATAACCTTGGAAGTCAAATCAGCACCATTCCGGAGACAACCCCGGGATACTCAGTTTTCCATCTCGGAGACAACCGAGAGATATACAGTTGCAGTCCCGGAGATAACCCCGAGATACTCAATTTCAACCTCGGAGACAATCCCGAGGAATACAGTTCCATTTCCAGAGATAACACCGGAGAAGTTTGTCATCTCGGAGACAACCCCGAGATATTCAGTTCCTGTCCCGGAGATAACCCCGGGAGTTTCAGACCCAACCTCGGAGACAACGCCGAGGAATGCAGTTGCAGTTTCGGAGATAACCCCGAAAATGCTTGTTTTAAACCTTTGCGATCAGCTTTAACACTCGGTGATAGCCCCGAGGCACTCAGCTCCAAACCCGAAGATAACTTCGGGAGGACAGGTATTCTGTGAGACCCCATATTTTATGAATAAAGATTTAATTTTCTCGAAATAATTTTTTTAAATATTATGGTGTGGATTTGATATAATGTTATAGTTGTGGGTAATATTTATAAATTTTGCAAAGTACGCAAGTTGTTATATAATATTTGATTGGTCGGAGAAAATTCTTTTTATCGGGGAATATCCGTAGGACGGTACAATCATTGGTGGACCCCGCAACAGAATTATTGTCGGATTGAGAAAACGACAAAAATATTTTATAAAAATAACGGCGGAAGTTTTACCGTTAACTGTTGAAACACCTGGTGTTAAAAATACGATGAATACGCGTGGTTGCATAGTAGCACACTACAGATTGATTATTGATGCTTACGTGAGAGTCACTCGGTTATACTCAATTATTATTACGAGAATTGTTGCATCATATCTCTCATATTATTGATTCAATTATTGTCACAAAGTATCATCTCGCATAATATTTATTATTATTAAATTAATAATTGAGACGACAAAGTTATTCATATTATTATTTGCAATATTGACAATGTCTAGAAGTTACATCGAGAGGTTTGGTCACCTAATTGCGCACCAATAAGGAGAAATCCTTATCTGAAAGCCCCTCTTTCACGAGAACGACACGGGTTGTTAAATATTGTGAGTTATAATATTAATGATGAATAAGTTGTGTTGATTAAAGATGAAATTGATTGTTCCATTGTATTGGGATTATTAGTGTTAGTGGAAATTGACATTTATTTCGATGATAATTGATGTCTGGAGGGTTATATTGTTCACTGGGGTATTTGGAGCACTTTTTATGTTGGAGTACTATTCACGAGTTATAATTCATGAGTTACTATTCACGGGGTACTATTGATTCACATTCTTATACTATTAGGGGTGGTGGTGCAAGATTGATAATACTTGCATGACTAAGTTAAAAATGGAGGTATAGTTGAAGGTACTATACTGTAATTGTTTTTATCACATGATTAGAACTATTGAGTCACATGATTTACTATTGATTCACATTATTTATTATTAGGGGAGTTGGTGCAAGTTTGATAATACTTGCAGGACTAAATTAAAAATGAAGAAAAAGAGAAAGGTATTATACTGTAATATTTCGAGCCCCAAAACGTGCAATTATCGAAACTATATTTTCCTATAAATAGAAGCTCATTCTTCCTTCATTTCTCACCAATTCACAAAAGCTTTAGAGCAATTATTATAGAGAGAAATTATAGAGTTTAAGAAGAAGAGAAGTCTGCTACCTCACTATTCCAGTATCCAATTTTTTTTAAGGTAGGGAGTATTATTTCTTTCTTTCGTCTTCATGAAGAGAACTTTGTAATTCCATTCTTTGTTATTATGTTGGAATAACCTGTCTATGCGAAGTATCGCATACTTGGTGAAATTCTTCTGTTATTCCATTCTTTATTATTCTGTTGGAATATCATGTCTGTGCGTTCTACACCGGACCTGGTTCCGTCTTTATTATTCTGTTGGAATATCCTGTCTGTACGTTCTACGCCGGACCTGGTTCCGTCTTTATTATTCTGTTGGAATATCCTCACATTCATGCGTTTTCTGTGGGACTGATTAAAATCTTTTATTATTCTGTTGGAATATCCGTCTATACGTTTTTACGTACGGACCGATTTCGTTATTTATTATTTTGTTGAAATAATAATGCCTGTATGCGTCTATCGCATGCATGGTGATTTCTTTTGTTATTCCATTCTTTATTATACTCAGTTGGTTAAAGTTTTGACTTCTATAATCCATGAAATTAGTGGAATATCCTTGATATTTGCGCTTCATCCAATATCTTTTCATTGAAATATTCTTCTGAGCATTCTTGAATTTTACTCCACAAAGCAGTATCATGTTGACAATTTGGGACGTTATTGATTCTGGATAAAATAATTCTTGAACTTGTTTTATT
This sequence comes from Panax ginseng, assembly GCA_020205605.1. NCBI lineage: Eukaryota > Viridiplantae > Streptophyta > Magnoliopsida > Apiales > Araliaceae > Panax > Panax ginseng. Next base: position 85,492,121 of record CM035146.1, on the reverse strand, counting down.
GAATTCTTATATCATTGTCATCATCCTCATGTTTATATTTTTTGAAAGTCATCGTGGCTTCTGTAGTGCATGGATGGACTTGGTATGATTATGACCAGAGATTATTGATTGTAATCATGACCGTAATGTTACAAATGATGTGGTAAAAGTCCTCATTGTCCCGTAGTGCATTGATGGACGATTGTTGGCATGATCATGACCATTAATGAATGAATACGAATGTCCTTGGCCCGTAGTGCATGGATAATTTGTGGTCGTGATACTAAAGAATATCCTTGGCCGTAGTGCAGGGGTGATTCGATGATGTGGATTATTTATTAAGCTGAGTCCCAATGATAAAAGTGATGAAAAACCTTTTAAATCATAGAAGATAGTAGATTTTATTCTCTACTTGACTCTTCTAATGGATTGCTTATTCCGCTGCAGTTTTTGATCTAAAACTTGTTGTCTATTATATTCTATCAATTGTTATACTGTTGAAGGCTATTGATAATTTATTCTGCATTATCTTAGTCATAATATTTCTTACTGGGCTAGTTGAGCTCGCCCTTTTCTTTTATTGTTCTCTTCAGGAAATGAGAATGTAGCTGGGACTAGTCGGGGAATAGAGTGATGGTCCTAGATGTTTGCATTAGTAGTCCTCACTATTCTGTGAAATAGTGTGATAATAATTGTAATGAGGACTCCTTTTGAGTTTGTATACTCTCTAGTAGACAATATTTGTATTCAAACTCACAGTTTATGTTTTGTCGTATTGTACACGACTGTTGTATTGTTAAGTTGTATTTGAATTATGTACCATGTATCTGGCAACTCAAGATAGGTGATGTATCTGGATTTTGGGGGTGTCACAATTTAGTATCAAAGCTTAGGATATGATCCCGGCTAAGATGTGAGACTAGAACTAGGAGGGGAGAGACGGGAATTTCTTCGCTAGTATGACCTACCTAAGTTTATTTGGTATTTAATTGGCTCACGTGAGAATATAGGGATAATATGTTACATGTCAATTAACCTTTGTTTTGTGGCAGTATCTGAAAATGACATCCGAGAATGTTGAGAATAGCAATGGAGCATAGGAGACTGTTGATTCTCCACAGATCAATAATCAGGACAATGTGCAACAGGATGGCGATAATCCTCCTGTAAATAACAACACTGACCAAATGACGAATGAAGGTACGTTTAGGAGCTTTTTAGAATTCATGCAACACCAGATGAGAGAGACTCCTGTTCATAATGCAGGAGGAAACAATGGCAACCCACGGTTGGTCACCGCTAAGCAGTTCAAGGAGCTGGGACCACCGGAGTTTTTTGGAAAGCCAGAACCACTTAAGGCAGAGACGTGGTTAAAGTAGATCACCAAGATATTTGATGTCTTGGGATGCTCCGAGGAGCAAAAGGTTCCTGTTAGTTCCCAGAGGGCACAATAGATCTAGAAGGGAGGGGTTGAATAGATCCTTTTTTTATTTCAAATACATTTCTGGTTTATGATGTATTGTTCATATTAGAGTATATGACAAACATAAGAATCTTTTCAAGCACAGCGGAATAAGTAAAAGATTCCCTTTCATTGATATATTCATAATTATACGTACAATGTTTATTGGGTTAGTTTAGTTGTAAGCAGTTAAAACATACATAGCAGTTATAGCAGTTATAGACATAATCTAAATAACATAATGTAAAAGACACAAGAGGTTTAAGTGGTTCAGAGACTCAAGCTCCTAATCCACTTTTCTGCTTTTAACTAGCAGGATTTCCACTAAGGAAGGGCAGCACCCTGAATCTCTACGATTCCTTCAAGGCCAGCAGTCTTGGGACTTCAGTTCACTAAGAACTCTTCAAGGCCAACAGCCTTGGGACTCTTCTAGTTCCCTAGGAACTCTTCAAGCCCAGCAGGCTTGGAACTTTGTTTAGTCCCTCTGGACAAGGACCCTTTGGCCCTGCTTTGTTTAGTCCCTCCGGACAAGGACCCTTTGGCCCTGCTTCATTTAGTCCCTCTAGACAAGGACCCCTCAGGCCCTGGCTTCGTTGAGTTATTTGTTTGTTGTTGTTGGAGTCAGTGCTAAGCTGCTAAGATGTCTTCATGCTCTGAACATCTTCTATCCCTAGCAGCTTGGCTTGATCATCCTTGAAGAGCAGTTGAGTGTTGCATGATGCTCAGCTTCTTAGGTTGCTCAACTACTCCGGATGACCCCTTGATGAACTTCCTTGAAGATCATTCTCCTTGGTACTTGATGGCTGCACATGAGAGGCTTCTAAGATGACTGTAAGCTCTTCTGCAAGGTACTTAAAAGCTTTCATGCTTGACACCAAGATGGCTTTTGTGATTTCCCGCTTGCCTACTCGATGCCTTCCCATGATGGACTTGCTAAGTTGATAGTAAGCTCTTCTCTGTTGTACTTAGAGTCTTCCCATGATGGACATCCGGATGGCATGATGCTCTTCTTTCTCTCGGCGAGCTCGTAACACTCTTCATGTAATAGAGCTCTCACTTCTACATAGTAGAACTCACACTTCTACTACTTGCTTGATCGACTTTTGAGTGTTTTGGTGGATCGTAGAGTGAGCCTCTGGACTCACTATCACTTGATTCGATCAGGTCCACCTTCTCTCCAAAACTCACAACTCCAAAGTGACCTTTGATCTTTGAAACTCTTCTACATTTATACATCTTCCCAATTCTTCCGTTGAAAAAGTAGTTGGAAGCCATTCAAATGTCTTCGCAGATCTCGAGTTGCTTGAGGTAGACTTCTTGATGTGACATGTCATACTTTTTTTCGACATCGCAGTCTCTTTGTTTCACCCGCCTGCCGATGTCTCACTTCTTTACTGTCTTGGGCAGGTTGAAGACTTTATCTCTTCTGATTTCTAGATCAGAGGTTGTCCTTTTGCATTGATGCTCTCAATAAGCACTTGTTCGAATATTACTCTTTAGATTGAACCGTTGCCAATGCTTCAGTCTTCAGGTATTCGAACTCTACAATTCTGATGCATGTCTTCAAGGACCTGATCGTAGTGTCTTGTTGAGTGTTGCTCGTTGGTTGGTAAAGTTAACACTACGATCTGGAAGAGTGTTGATTGGATCTTCAATGTAGAACACCCCTTCCTTGTATTATGCAGTGCTTCAATACTTCTGTTTGCTTTGACAGTTCTCAGATACTGATGGCTTGATTCCTTGTCCTGGTCCCCTTCTGAATATTAAGACACTTCAGATTTGTGGTGCGTCCAGCTTACTTTCTCCTTGTGATCTCCCGTTCACTTATCATCAATGATCTGACACGGCACTTAATCACTTTAGCCTTGCTTTTCAGAGGCTGACCAGTATCTCGGTTCACTTTCCATCAGTCCCTTCTTTATTTGGCAAACACTACGATCTTGGTTACTTCCAAGGTCGTTGTCTTCTGTTCTCTTGTCAGCAACTGCATTAGCTGACTTTTCCTTAGTCAGCTGCTGAAGTCTTCTTTGAATCATCTTGTGGAAGACTTCATCACAAATGGCCTTTCAACTCAATTTTGATCTTTGATTGGATTGTTGCTTAGTTCTCCGCTAGCTTTGCATGTCATTCATTGAGTGCTCTCTGGGTTCTTCATCGTGGATTGCATCTTTGCGGTGCCAACCAGAGGCTTCGTACCTTTGGATATTCTCGGGAGTGCTCATTCGTTGAGAACCGTGATCCGCTTCTACGATCCCGACTTAGCATTGTGAGAACTTCTTTTGGAGTCGAGTGGCTCGTTACTCTACGATTCACCTTCTATTTGCACGACACACTACGATCCCGAGATCAAATCTTGACACTCTACGATTTACGCCTTGTGCTTGTTGTCTTCATCCGATCTTGCCCGACCACGATCTGCGTGATTCATTCGATGGACTCTACGATCTCGAGTGTAGCCTACGATCCTTGTCTTGGCTTTGGCATCGCTAGACTCTACGACTCGAGTGTAGTCTACGTTTCATACTTGGCCCGGCGAGATGGTCGTTAAACAGTAGACAGTTGTCTCTACGATTTTGAACATGACTTCCTCAAAGACACTACGATCCCGAGGAAGCTCTTCTCGACACACCACGATCCTTCTTCGTTTCCCCTGGAAGTCTACGAACTGCGAGATCTCACTATCTTGCATACTCCTATTCTTCCTCGATAGCTCCTGAGTTGACTCGATTCTCTGGCGGAGACTCGACTTTTAGTGCAAGTGCTTTTCGGCGATCGACAAGCCTATCTATTACAACATAAGATCAACCTAACATGCTTGATCTTTCTATATTTATAGTCCTTGTACATCATTTCTTTTTAAGGACTTCACAAAGCTATTTTGCTTATGTAGGATCAACCTAACATATTTGATCAATTCATTCTAAGTCCTTGTACATATATTTCTATTATCTATCAAAGGACTTTCTGACTTTTTCTTCATGCAAGCATACTTGCATATTCATTCATATATATATCATAATCAAATCATTTATTAAATAGGAATATCATTCACATGTTTATTCCTAACAGTTCCCTTTGATACCTTTATGTTGCGTGAAGGCAGACATTGTTGGGAATCAGAAATGCACCCAGATCGACGACTCAAGATGTCTTGGGAGAAGTTCCAAGAGTTGTTCAACGATAAGTACTTTCCAAAAAAGTATTTCGTCACATGAAGGAGGTGGAGTTCATCGTCGGAGAAAACAATATGACCGTAGTAAAGAAGACGAGGCTAAGTTTGCCGAGTTGTCTCGGTTGCATCCCATTTGGTCGATAATGAGAGCGAATGACGCGAATGTTTTAAGAGGTTTGAAACCCAATATACGCCCAATACCTCATTTCTCACAAACTTTGTTTATATAGAGATGTTGTGAATATAGGCTCTCGATTATTGGAACGCGATAATGAGTCAAAGACAAACTAAAAAAGGCAACGACCAACAACACGATAATAATCATACCAGTGGCAACGGCTATCGGGACAATGATAACCATCATGGGGGAAATTATCATGCCAAGAATGGTAACCACTTCGGTGGTAATTATGGCCAAAATAATAAAAGTGTAAATTTCAAGAAGAGAAGGTTCAATAATGATGGAAAGACAGTAGCACCAGCACCCGTTTTAAAGGAAGAAGAACAATCATCGGTCGTATGTTTCAAATGCGGACAGGAGGGACACATCCGTCCAAATTGTACGCAGCAATCCAAAGCGTGTTTCAATTGCGGAAGAGAAGGTCACCTAGCTCGATTTTGTCGTATGGTGAAGTCAAGTCCAGCTGGGATAGTGATGCCAAAGGATGTCCCAGACAAGCCAAAATCGGTAGTTTAAGAGAGAGCGTTTTTTTTCGTAACGAAGAACCTGAATAAAATTATCACGGGTAAGTTAATCATAAACTTTTGTGAAGTCTATACTGTGTGTTGAATCTGGGTTCTACTCACTCTTTTATTTCACCTAGTTGTGTTCAATATTTGAATTTAACTCTGGAGAAGTTAGGCTTTGATTTATCTGTTTAAACTCAGTTGGGAGAAACCTTCGTCACCTCCACTATTTATAAATCTTGTTCAAATCAACACTTTCACGTTACGTGTCGATCTTGTCTCTTTGAAAATACTTGCCTTTGATGCAATTTTAGGAATCGATTGGTTAACTACTCATCATGCTTTTCGTAAGGTTGTTAGCTTTCATATTCCTAACCAATCTGTTATGCGAATTCAAGTAACCAAACCACTAAAGTCAATCATTGTCATATCAAGCCATAAGTAAAGAACCCCGGTCCTTTCGTTGTTAACTTTCTTGTGTGGAATGCACCGAAGCCAGACTTTCTGTAGGCGACGTCGTGAATGACGATGTCACGTTGATAGGTATCAATGTGACGTATTATCTAAGTCTTGGATGAGAGTCACAGTTTTGAATGATATTTCTATTGTTAATAAATTTTCTGACGTTTTCTTGAAGACTTCTTAGCCTACCCTAGAGCGTGACATCGAATTTTGTATTGACCCCAGTACAAAACCCTTTTCTTAAACCCTCAAATATTTTCTTCACCTAAAATGAACGTAACATGTGCCAAAGACGTTGGCTCGAGCTGTTGAAGATTACGATCATATCATTCAATACCATCGTGGAAAAACGAACGTGGTAGCTGACGCGTTGAGTAGAAGATCGTATGTGTTTACAAGTGCGAATATATGAACCCCCGTGAAGATAACGAATATATGAGTAGAATCGACTTTAATCAATAAAGTTAAAGTCGCTCAAGCTACACACCTGGAGCTGATGAATGTGAAGAATTAAGAAGGTTCAAGAGGGCGTTATTCTAGAAGCAAGAATCGACGAAGAGAAGAAATCTCAACCCTCGATTTAATTGGCCCATTTGAAATCCTCGATAAAGTAGGAGCTGTGGCTTATAGACTCGTTTTACCGCCAAGTATGTCGCATGTTCATAACATTTTTAACGTATCGACGTTACGTAAATATGGGGATGACCCGAATCACATTATTAATTTAGAACCGGACGAGATAGCAGATGATTTAACGTATGAGGAGATACGTGTTAAAATCTTGGATAAGAAGGATTATATTCGACACTCAAAGGTTATACCTCAAGGGTTAGAATTTGAAGTGAGGTCAAGGTATCCTCACCGTTTTCAGAGATACCAGTCGCACGTAAATTTCGAGGGAAAAATTTCATAAGGAGGGAGATTGTGAGACCCCAGATTTTATGAATAAAGATTTAATTTTCTCGAAATAATTTTTTTAAATATTATAGTGTGGATTTGATATAATGTTATAGTTGTGGGTAATATTTATAAATTTTGCAAAGTACACAAGTTGTTATATAATATTCGATTGGTTGGGGAATATTCTTTTGTCGGGGAATATCCAAATGCGACCAGTACAATCATTAGTGGACCCAAAGAACGGAATTATTATCGGATCGAGAAAACGACAAAAATACTTTATGAAAATAACGACGGAAGTTTTACCATTAACTCGTTGAAACACCGGTGTTAAAATTACGATGTCTGAGTGGTTGATAAGAAGACACGGTATTGATTATTGATGCTTACGTGAGAAGTCACTCGGTTATACTCAATTATTGCTACATGAATTCTTTGATCATATCTCTCATATTATTGATTCAATTATTGTCAAAGATCATCCGTGCATAATATTTATTATTATTAAATTAATAATTGAGGCGACAAAGTTATTCATATTATTATTTGCAATATTAACAATGTCTAGAAGTTCATTAATGAGAGGTTTGGTCACCTCATTTCTTGCGCCTAATAAGGAGAAATCCTTATCGAAAAGCCCCTCTTTCACCGGGGAGCGACACGGGTTGTTAAATATTGTGACTTATAATATTAATGATGAATAAGTTGTGTTGATTAAAGATGAAATTGATTGTTCCATTGTATTGGGATTATTAGTGTTAGTGGAAATTGACATTTATTTCGATGATAATTGATGTCTGGAGGATTATATTGTTCACTCGGGTATTCATTTGTGTCGAAATATTATTCACAAGTTACTATTCACGAGTTACTATTCATGAGTTATTATTCACGGGGTACTATTGATTCACATTCTTATACTATTAGGGGTGGTGGTGCAAGATTGATAATACTTGCATGACTAAGTTAAAAATGGAGGTATAGTTGAAGGTACTATACTGTAATTGTTTTTATCACATGATTAGAACTATTGAGTCACATGATTTACTATTGATTCACATTATTTACTATTAGGGGAGTTGGTGCAAGTTTGATAATACTTGCAGGACTAAATTAAAAAAATGAAGAAAAGAGGAAGGTATTATCTTTGTAATATTTGAGCCCTAAAATGTGCAATTATCGAAACTATATTTTCCTATAAATAGAAGCTCATTCTTCCTTCATTTCTCACCAATTCACAAAAGCTATAGAGCAATTATTATAGAGAGAAATTATAGAGTTTAAGAAGAAGAGAAGTCTGCTACCTCACTATTCCAGTATCCAATTTTTTTTAAGGTAGGGAGTATTATTTCTTTCTTTCATCTTCATGAAGAGAACTTCTGTTATTCCATTCTTTGTTATTATGTTGGAATAACTCCGCTCATCACAAGTACCGCATACTTGGTGAAATTCTTATGTTATTCCATTCTTTATTATTACATTGGAATATCTCTTATGCATGCGTTTCTACATGGACTTGGTTAAATCTTTTATTATTACGTTGGAATATCTTGTATATGCGTTTACTTATGGGACTGGTTCCGTCTTTTATTATTCTCATTGGAATATCTTATGCATGCGTTTTCTACTTGGGACCGATTTCGTCTTTATTATTACATTGGAATGGAATATCACATGCATTTAGGCTTTTTCTGTACGGACACGATTGAATTATTTATTATTTCGTTGGAATAACTTCGCCTGCATGTGGGTCTATCGCATGCATGGTGATTTCTTTTGTTATTCCATTCTTTATTATACTCGGTTGGTTAAAGTTTTGACTTCTATAATCCATGAAATTAGTGGAATATCCTTGATATTTTGCGCTTTATCCGATATCTTTTCATTGAAATATTCTTACGAGCATTCTTAAATTTTACTCCACAAAGCGATTATCATGTTGACAATTTGGACGTTATTGATTCTGGATAAAATAATTCTTGAACTAGTTTTATTGAATTCTTATATCATTGTCATCATCCTCATGTTTATATTTTTTTTGAAAGTCAAATCGTGGCTCAGAAGTGCATAGATGGACTTGGTATGATTATGACCAGAGATTATTCGGTGTAATCATGACCGTAATGTTACAAATGATGTGATAAAAGTCCTCATTGGCCCGTAGTGCATTGATGGACAGTTGTTAGCATGATCATGACCATTACACGAATGTCCTTGGCCCGTAGTGCATGGATCATTTGTGGTCGTGATACTAAAAAATATCTTTGGCCGTAGTGCAGGGGTGATTCGATGATGTGGATTATTTATTGTTGAGTTCCAAATGATAAAAGTTATGAAAACCTTTTAAATCATAAAAGATAGTAGATTTTATTCTCTACTGACTCTTCTAATGGATTGCTTATTCATTGCAGCTTTTTGATCTAAAACTTGTTGTCTATTATATTCTATCGGTTGTTATCTTTGTTGAAGGCTATTGATAATTTATTCTCGCATTATCTTAGTCATAATATTTCTTATTGGGCTAGTTGAGCTCACCCTTTATTTTACTATTCTCTTGTGAAATGAGAGAACGTATTTGGGACTAGTCGGGGAGCAGTGATGGTCCTAGATGTTTGCATTAGTAGTCCTCACTATTCTGTGAAATAGTGTGATAATAATTGTAATGAGGACTCCTTTTGAGTTTGTATACTTTCTAGTAGACAATATTTGTATTCAAACTCACAGTTTATGTTTTATCGTATTGTACACGACTGTTGTATTATTAAGTTGTATTTGAATTATGTACCATGTATCTAGCGACTCAAGATTGGTGATGTATACCTATTTTGGGGGCGTCACACATTCAACACTTACGTGCAATTTCAATCTCAAAGATAACCCCGAGCAAATTCATCGCTAAATCAACCTAAACCGGAGATAACCGGTAAAGGGTAAAATTATCATTTTCCACCTTGATCTACATATCATACTTGCGTCAAGAAGGCAAAGACACCAGATAGAATTTGAAGCTTGAAGATCTGGGTATGGTTCCATCTTCCCGACTTAGTACAACCTCTTATCCCATGTTATTGTGAAGCTCTCGATAACAGCATGTCGTAAAAGGTCTTATACACCTCGATCGAATACCTGGATTGAAGTTTTGAAAGTTCGAGCGGACAACACGTTGCGCGCATGCACGCACTTCGAGACGGCGGGACCCACGGAGCTCGGGGAACCCTAGGTAGCCGCATGTGTATCTACGGCTGCCGCAGGTACACCTACGACTCCCCCCTCTATAAATAGAGGGCTTGGGTCAACCATTTTGCATAGAGAAAAGGCGAGGAACCCCTATCCAATTTGCTCTGTACACACTATAAATTGAGTGATTTTTTATTTCAAACACTTGTGAGCTTATATTTGGCTATTTTCTTACCGACGGGAGCCGAGTGTTCATCCATTTAAAGTTATTGAAGTCTTCTTTGGCAGTCCACTGTAAGCCTTCTTACACCATTTAAAGCCTTTTGTACACTTCCTGCACATATTTTTATTCATGTTGAGAGTCGTGTTGTGTGCGTATGCCCGGACTTCGATACGTGGATTTTTATTTCTTTTGTATATATATATATATTAATATTATCGAGTTATGCCTCGATTGAGCCTTGATTTACATCCAGAGCGGTTATTGCTTTTATATATATACATATATATATAAACTGTTGTCGAACTCTGTTCGATGAGCCTGGATTCACATCCGGAGCGTTTAATGCTTATATATATATATATATATATATATATATATATGTTGTTGACATCAAACTCTGTTTGATTGAGTCTGGATTACACATCCAGTGCGTTTACTGCTCTTTATATATATATATATATATATATTTACATTTCTGTCTGGCCTGGAGTTTACTTCGTGGCCTTTTACAGCTTTATTTACATTTCGTCCCGCCTGGAATTTATTTTGTGGTTGTTGATCGCTTTTACTGCTTTATTTATATTTTTTAATCCCCCATGGAGGTGCTTCGTGGTGGTTGATTGTCTGTATATATATATATATACAGCTTTTATATACATATAACTTTTTACAGCTTTCATATAAATTGTTACATCATGTGAGCCTAAGAATCATGTGATCACAGATTCAGTCTATTGAATCTAGATTCGGTTCCTGTGATGGACATTTTCAGCTGTACATGGCTTGTAAATTATTCACGGTGTTTGAATTTACTTAGACAGTTTTCATGCCCCACAAGGAATTCGGCACTGCTTTTTGTCTTATTTTCTCGAAGATGCTTCACATCTCAAAAATAAAAGCAACCAAGTCGAACACATAATAAAATAGAAGTATCAAAGGCCTCAATTACTATTGAGCACAAGGGTTTGAAAAACCTCTTTTTATAAAACTTCATTGCTATATCTTGTTAAAATTAAACTTTTATACAAAATTCAAACCCTTTGTATATAGGTGCGACGAGGCATAACACTACTTCCAGATAATTACACATTGACCTACACATACACGCGTTCATATAATAGTTTAATTGAAAAGTGGCTGTCACCGTGGTAACACGGATGTCGAGGGGTGCCTAACACCTTCTGTAAGACCCAAACTTTCATAAATAAAGATTAATTTTTCTCGAAATATATTTTTGAATATTATGGTGTGGATTTGATATAATGTTATAGTTGTGGGCAACATTTATAAATTTTGCAAAGTATGCAAGTTGTTATAAAATATTCGATTGGTCGGGGAATATTCATTTTAAACAGAAAATATTTGTACGACGACACAATCATTGGTGGACCCCACAATAAAATTATTATCGGAGTTAGAAAAGCATGTAAATATCTTTTATAAAAATACGAAATGAAAGTTTTACGGTTAAGCTGTTGAACTACCCTTGGTAAAAGTATAGTATGTAATGGCGTGGTTGCATAGTAGCTTTACGGTATTGATTATTAATGCTTACGTAAGAAGCCACCCTCAGTTTTCTCAATTATTGCTATAGTAATTGTTGCATAGTATCTCACGTTATTTGATTCAATTATTGTCACAGTATCATTTGCATAATATTTTATATTATTAAATCAATAATTGAGACAATAAAGTTATTCATATTATTATTTGCAATATTGACAATGTTTAGAATGTTACGTCGAGGAGAGGTTTGGTCACCTAATTGCGCCAATAGGAGAAATCCTTATCGAAAGCCCCTCTTCACGGGAATGATCTCGGTTGTTAAATATTGTGAGTTATAATATTAATGATGAATAATTATTGAAATATTAAAAATATGTTTATTACAGATAAAGGATTTGTGGTAAATATTTATTCAATTTTTTTGATATAAATATAGGGATTTGTTATGAGGCGTTTGTTATAAGTTTGACTTAGTATTCCATGGGAAGATTTACAAATTTTATGGACCGTCGATGGTGGTTTTAATAGTAAATCAATCTGGACCGTCGGTGGTGGTTTTAAAAGTAAATCAATATAGATCGTCAGTGGTGGTTTTAATAGTAAATCAATCTGGACCATCGGTTGTGGTTTTAATAGTAATCAATATGGACCGTCCGTTCTAATAGTAAATCAATATGGACCGTTCGTGAATAAGTTACTATTTAGTCCATTCTCCTATAAATAGAAGCTTAATTCTTCTTTCATTCTCACCAATTCACTGAGACTCACAAGAGAAACTATAGAGAGCAAGAAGAAGAATATTCTGCTACTTCACTATTGCAGTATCCAGTCTTCTACTAAGGTATGGGGTATAATTTCTTTCATATTCATAAGGAATATTATTTTTTTCGTATTCATCCTTTAATATGTCGGAATAACCTGTCTACGCGGATTACGTAATGTATGACAGGTGAAAATCCATTTGCAGTTTCGTATGTTATTTCTTTTCATATTCTTAAATCTAAACTTACTATGGTAAGTATTTCTTCTATAATCCTTGAAATTAGTGGAATATCCTTGAGTTTTGCGCTTCATCCAGTATCGTTTCATTGGAATATTGATCTGAACTTTCTAATTAAATATCAATATTTTCACCGGGGAACTATTCACGGGTTACTATTCACCCGGTTACTATTCACTAAAATATTATTCACTTAGGTATTCGGGGCACTTTTCATGTCGGGGTACTATTCCCAAAGTACTATTCATGTAAGACCCCAACTTTTATGAATAAATATTAATTTTTCTCGAAATATATTTTTGAATTTATGGTGTGGATTTGATATAATGTTATAGTTGTGGGTATTATTTACAAATTTTGCAAAGTAAGCAAGTGGTTATATAATATTCGATTGGTCGGAGAATATTCGTTTTAACAAGGAATATTAAATGCGACGACACAATCATTGGTGGACCCCACAACGGAAGTATTGTCCGTGATTAGAAACTGACATAATTATCTTTTTATAAAAATAACGACGAAAGTTTTACCGTTAAACTGTTGAACTACCCGTTGGTAAAAAGTACGATGTCTGGCGTGGTTGCATAGTTGCACACGGTATTGATTATTGATGCTTACGTGAGAAGTCTTCGGCTTATACTCAATTATTACTACATGATAATTCTTTGCGATAATATCTCTCATATTATTGATTCAATTATTATCACAGTATCATCTGCATAATATTTATATTATTAAATCAATAATTGAGATGACAAAGTTATTCATATTATTATTTGCAATATTTACAATGTCTAGAAAGTTTTGTCAATGAGAGGTTTGGTCACCTAATTGCGCGCCAATAGGGAGAAATCCTTATCGGAAAGCCCCCTCTTTCCTGGGAATGATCTGGTTGTTAAATATTGTGAGTTATAATATTAATGATGAATAAGTTCGTGTTGATTAAAGATGAAATTGATATTTCTATTGTGTTGGGATTATTAGTGTTGGTGGAAATCGACATCTATTCCGATAATAATTGATGTCTGGAGGTTATATTGACCAATCGGGTAATTAATCGGATAAATAAACAATTAATTGCTATTAATTCATATGCTTATAACTATTTGTTCACATATGTGTACTATTGATTCACATGCATGTACTATTAGGGGAGGTGGTGCAAGATTGATAATACTTGCATGACTAAATTAAAAAATGGAGGTATAGATGAATGTACTATACTGTAATTATTTTTTTCACATGATTGTACTATTGATTCACATGATATACTATTAGGGGAGGTGGTGCAAGTTTGATAATACTTGCAGGACTAAATTAAAAATGAAGGAAAAGATGAAGGTATTATACTATAATATTTTGAGCCCCAAAACGTGCAATTATTGAAACTATGTTTTCCTATAAATAGAAGCTCATTCTTCTTTCATTCTCACCAAATCACTAAGACTCACAAGAGCAATTATAGAAAGAGAAGCTATAGAGAGAAGCTTTAGAGAGAAAATAGAAGAGAAGTCTGCTACCTCACTATTCCAGTATCCAGTCTTCTTCTGAGGTAAGGGATATTTTTTTTTTTTAATATTCATAGGAATAATATTGTCTTCCTTGCTATTCAGTGCAAGTTTCCTTCAGCCTTATACCTGATATTTTAGCCGGAAGTACTGTTCTTTTGAGGAACTGTTGATTGATGTTACAGGGTTAAAATATTGTTGGTGGACTTTTAACATGGAGAAGATAATAGACTTTATGGTCTATTTGACTCTTCTAATGGATTGCTTTCGTTCCAATCGCAACTATGGTAATAAGAGTGTGTATTTGGGTCGAAAGGGAGTAATGAGGGAATAGAACGGTGGTCTATAGCTGTTGAGGTTTCCCCTAAAACAGGTGAGGTGAACCCAACTTTGGAAGGGTGTTTTTCCACTATCATACAAGATGTCTAATGACCTACGACTTTGTGTTATCATAAGACAGGGTTTTTCACATCCACTTGTTAATTATATCTATGAGCACTACCTACATAATCTTGGAGTTTGGTTGAAATATAATTCTCAATTGAAGACAATGGAGATATTTGTATGGCAAGAGAAGACTCGCCATTGGAAAGAACATGATAATAATCTTCTCGTTTTTCTTTGGGATCTATTGAGTCAACCAAGGATAATTCTCGAGTCATATGATATCTATTATAACTTAAATGCATGGCCTCTCATGTACGAAGGTTTCCTTGAGCATTTTCCAAATATTTTAATTTCTAAAATAATTATTGACTGTACCTTTATGTAAGGTACCATTGTAAGGTATCAATGTGATGTGTTATCCAGGTAAAGGGATGAGTCACAGTTGGTATCTATTTGTATTAAAACTCACAGCATATGTGTTGTCATATTTTGCACGACAATTGTAATAATGAAGTTTGTATTTGGAAATTGCATTGAGTGTATTTCATGGAGACTCAGAATAGGTTGTATGGATTGGACCTATTTTGGGGGTGTTACATTGGTTGTCAAGTATTTCTACTTTAAACCTTTAACAGTCACAAGACTATATGTGTAAAACCCCAACTTTTTGAATAAAGATGAATTTTCTATAAATATTATTTATGAATATTATGGAGTGAAATTGATATAATGTTATAGTTGTGGGTAATATTTATAAATTTTGCAAAGTACGCAAGTTGTTATATAATATTCGATTGGTCGGGGAATATTCGTTTTAACAGGGAATATTCGTACAACGGCACAATCATTGGTGGACCCCACAACGGAATTATTATCGGATTGAGAAAACGACAAAAATACTTTATGAAAATAACGGCGAAAGTTTTACCGTTAACTGTTGAAACACCCGATGTTAAAAGTACAGTAATACGCGTGGTTGCATAGTAGCACGCAGTATTAATTATTGATGTTTACGTGATAAGTCACTCAGTTTTGTTGGTATTATCAATGTAATAATACAGAAAATCTTTTTATATAAAACAGAATACTTTTATAAAGTTATTCTATAAATAGAATATATTATATTCAATTATGCATAGTGTTGCATTGTGTCTGCATAGTGTTTTGCATAGTAAAATCTTTTTATATAAAACAAAATACTTTTATAAAGTTATCTGTTTTATTAGACAATAATTAGAATATATTATATTTTATTATGCATAGTATTTGCATAGTTCCTGCATATTGTTTGCATAGTAAAATCTTTTATAAAGTTATTCATTTTAATAGATTATAAATAGAATATATTATATTTTATTTAAAAGATTTTACTTTAAATATGGACCGTCAGATTAAAGTAAATCAATCTAGACCGTTCATGAGTTAGTTACTATGCAGTCCATTTTTCCTATAAATAGAAGCTCATTCCTTCATTAATTTCTTACGAATTCACTGAAACTCTAGAGAGATAAACTATAGAGAGAAAGAAGAAAGTATTCTGCTACTTCACTACTTATATATCCAGTACTCTTCTTCTTAAGGTAGGGAATATTATTTGTTGTACTCGTAAGGGGTGTTATTCTTTCTTATTCATGAAGAGAGGCTGTTGTTATTCCATTTCTTATTATTACATTGGAATAACTTTGTATCTGTGATCACCCTATACTTGGTGACATTCTTCTATTATTCCGTCTTTATTATTACATTGGAATATATATCACATGCATGCGTTTACGTACGGACCGATTTAAATCTTTATTATTACATTTGGAATATCACATGCATGCGTTTTACGCCGGACTGGTTACATCTTTATTAGTATTACATTTGGAATATATCACATGCATGCGTTTTATGGGACCGATTAAAATCCTTATTATTATTACGTTGGAATAACTACATCTGCAATCTGCGTACCGCATGCATGGTGATTTATGTTGTTATTCCATTCTTTATTATTACATGTTGGAACATCTCGTCGCTTGCGAATTTACTTTGACACGGTTCCGTTATTTAGTATTCTGTTGGAATAACACGCTCATGCAATCCGCATGCATGGTGATTTCTTTTGTTATTCCATTCTTTATTATACTCAGTTGGTTAAAGTTTTGACTTCTATACTCCATGAAATTAGTAGAATATCCTTGATATTTGCGCTTCATCCAGTATCTTTTCATGGAAATATTCTTTTGAGCATTCTTGAATTTTATTCTACAAAGCAGTTTCATGTTGACAATTTGGACGTTATTAGTTCCTGAATAAATTAATTCTTGAACTTGTTTTATTGAATTATTATGTCATTGTCATCATCCTCATATTTATTTTTTTTGAAAGTCATCTGTGGCCTGTAGTGCATAGATGGACTTGGTATGATTATGACCAGGGATTATTCGGTATATCATAACCGTAATGTTACAAATGATGTGGAAAAAGTCTTCATTGGCCCGTAGTGCATGGATAATTGTGGTCGTGATACTAAAGAATATCCTTGGCCGTAGTGTAGGGGTGATTCGATGATGTGAATTATTTATTGTCGAGTCTCAAATGATAAAAGTCATAAAACCTTTTAAATCATAGAAGATAGTAGATTTTATTCTCTACTTGACTCTTCTAATGGATTGCTTGTTCATTGCGCAATTAAACTTGATGTTTGTTATATTTTATCGGTTTAACACTCTTTGTTGAAGGCTAATGATAATTTATTTCGCATTATCTTTAGTCATAATATTTCTTCTTGGGCTAGTTAAGCTCACCTTTCTTTCATCGTTTCTTGTGAAATGAGAAGCGAAATGGGACGAGTCGGGGAGCGGAGTGATGGTCCTGATGATAGTATTAGCTAGTAGTCCTCACTATTCTTTTAAATAGTGTGACAATAAATGTAATGAGGACTTATTCTGAGAGTGGATATTGTCTAGAAGATGATTTGTATTAAAACCTAATGCCTCTCTTATTGTATATTAAAGATTGTATTTGTATTCTGTACCATGTATTTGGCGACTCAGAATAGGTGATGTATACCTATTTTGGGGGCGTCACAATATGAACCTTACTTCTCGTACTTAAGGGGATCAGCCCTTCGTACAATGTATTGTGCACAAACATCTTAACGTTAACGCATAATATAATCCTCTATAATAGGGTTGTTCATCTCAGTTTTAACATAAGAGTCCGCACAAAAGAAAGTTTGGTTTGGATTAACTTCAATAAAAGTTCTAGAATTTAGAACGCTAATCAATTATGGACTAGTCAAATCAATAAGGGTTCGCTAGCCATTCAAGGGGTTAAATACAATAATGTAATCGGTATTTAAATCAAAGAGTGAATCTCAACTATATACAATTTAATAATCATTGTATAGTCAAAGTATTATTTCAAAAGAGTTAAAACATCTCATTTGGAATAATGAACTTGAATAAATTAAGCTCTGAGTAGCTAGAAATAAGAATATGAAACTTGCTCAATATACGAATAGGATTTAAGAAGCTCAATGAAAGTTAGAGTTAGGGAACTTGCGTAATAATAATCAAGTTATGATAAGGAAACTTGCCTCGTGCGTAAGCTAAAAATTACAATTCACATTCTCCAATTAACCCTACATACCATTTAAGTCACGATACCAATTAATTATAATAGAATTAGCATTATGCGTATATTTTCTTTTAACTTAATTTAGATCTAACTCTGATTATACTAACCATATACACAAACTTAACTCTTAAACACATTATTAAACCTCATGAACAATGAGTTTACGTACACATTTAACTTATCAATTAATCACTTAAAAATCATCATTGAAATGTTACTAATCTGTTTTAACATCTCATTATATGATTAATACATTTTTATGTTCATTAAATTAGGTTACAATTACATTTTTTGGACTTGAACAATTAAATAAAATTTTATGGGCAAAACTGCCAAGTGGCGCAACAGCGCCCCAAATTGAACTGGGAACTGGCACTGCAGCGTGACTAAAGCGTTGCAGCTCAACAATTATGCCTATAATCAAGCGTTGCAGCTTAGGCCTGGCGCTGCAACACTCCATTTACTCTTGAGCACAACAACAGATAATAACAGTTCGTGAAGAACACTGAACAAAGCCATAAACTTCCAATTTCTTTGTCCATACAACAATTTAATCATACCTAGACACTATAAATCACATATAATCATAACTTATGATTTCTAACATGCTTCTAACATCACAAACCACATAAACCATAAATTTAAGGACCCAAAATTAAGGTTTTGCCATGTTTTCAAAGTTTCTTCAAATTTAATGAAATTACACATAACGAATTCGTTATTAGACCAAATCAGTCCATTAAACTTGCATTCTTTTCATTTCTTAATTTATAAACATAATTAATCATCAATTTATAGTTTAATATACAAATTAAGCATCAATTTTTATACATATAAGCCATACTTGTATATTTTTTTACTGTAAACTCAAATTTTCCTTTTTAAACATAATTTATGGATTTGATTGCTCTAAATAACATACAAATCATATAAAAATAAATTATGCATACTCATAAACATCTATAATCAATTTCTTAACAAATTAACCATAAAAATCCATTTACAAAGAACTCAAATCAATTTTTATGAAGAAACTTAAGAACATAAACAAAAAACTTGAAATTAAGTGTTTACCCTTGATTTCTTGTTTAGATTACATAAAGATGATGTAGAATACTCCTCTTTAATTCTCCAAGTCTTCTTCTTCAATCTCAATTTCTCTCAAGCTCTCTCTTTTTTTCTCTGTTTAGTTTTCCAGACTTATGTTTTAAATGAACTGACATAAGGCATAAGACCATTATACGTATAACTGATATACGCGGGTATTAGTTAAGCACATCATGGCTTAACTGATCACATGTTCTCAAGCCATGTTTGGCTAGTTCTTTAAGCTCTTTTTTCATTTATTTTAATAACTTACTTATTATATAGTTTATTTGTCATACCTTAATTCATAAAATTCTAATATTTTAAATTCAAATAAATTAAATCCAATACAACTCATTAGATCAAATTACCACATAATAAAAATTCTTATTTATTAATTATAACAAATCATTAAATCTCTAATTACTTATTAAATTTAATTAGAACAACATAATAATTATTTAATAACTCATTTAATTTAATTATCCCAATTAAATTAAAACTTCAAACTATAAAATTATCCAACATTAATTTAATTAATATATTACACTTAATTAAATTAATCTACAATAATTCCATCAAATATTTATTTAACTCAATAAATAAATCAACTAAAATATTTATTTAATTCAATAAATATTTTAAATTAAATACAAAAATCACATTCATTACAGCACTTCCATACGGCTCTACATACTTGTTGGGAAGTAGTTCTCAAAGAAAATCTCCTTGAATCTACTCTACGCAATTACCCACTCTTCTACTCTATTCTGGTTTGCCTCCAACTAGAAGTTAGCCTCTCCCTTTAGCATGTAGGTAGGGGTGGGTAAAAGTTTCACTTTTTCCGGTTTTTTAATTTTTCAGACTGAATCGGCCGGTTCGGTATAAAAATAACCGGTTCGATTTCGGTACAAAAAAATTGGTATATACCGGTTTTTCGGTATCGAGTTTTTATGGTTCGGTATTACCGAACCGTATCGGTATATACCGGTTTTTCAATTTCTTTTTTATTATTAATAAATAATTAATAATAATAATAGTAAAATAATGATTATAATAATGAAAAAAATATTAATAATAATAAATTTTAAAAAATAATAATAAAAAATTATAATTATATTAATTTTTGGTATTTATTCGGTAAAAATCGGTGCAAAACAATAGAATTGGTTGATGATCGATCCAACCTGCATATCGATAGAAATTTAGCTAATTTAATTTTACCGATTAAGATCTGATCCAGGATTTGGCCGATATTTACCAGTTGAACACCCCTACATGTAGGTAACAAAGAGGTCTTTTGCTCCTCCCCTACCCTGGCAATTATGAATGTTTTTTCAATTTCTTTGACCCAAGACTGAGCCTCTATAGGATCTGTAATCTCCTTAAACTCAGGCGGACCTACACTTTTAAAATCTTTAAAATTTTTAACATATCCAACTGTAGGATCTACGGGTACTATAGTAGGAGTTCTATTTAGAGCCTCCCTTAATAGATTAATGAATTGTTGCATCAGATCTACATGACCCTCTTGTTCATTTTCATTATGTGATTTTGCTTCTTGGTTTCTTAATCTTCTTCTTGGTGGCATTTTCTGTTTAAAGAGATAATGTTTTAGTTATTATCAGTTCATTACTTCCTTTTTGTTCATTGATTACTAAGTAACAACAACACATAACGCAAAGCACATTTAATAACTTTATTTATATTATCATGCTTCTTCCAATAGTTCATACTACATAGAGTTCTATCATACACTTCAACTACATACATCTTATCCCGCAACTAATTTCAGAAGTTGGGATACATAAAAAATAACCCGCTATTTACACACAAAAGCTGGGTTTCACATAATTACATAGATACACACTACTATATATTTATTATATTATCTATACTAGATTAATCTCTGCCTAATGGCATTCGCATACTTCTCGTCCACAAGAGCAAAAATCACATCTCTGTTTATTGGTGCGCCTTGTCTGCCTGGCCTCAATAGGATAATGAGTAATTGTGCTCTGATGATCCATGTGCGTACTTCTATAGATATAGGACATAAGACCTATCTTCTGATGCTTCCTCCACAGCTCCCCTCTAAGCTCATAAGCCTCATGCTTCAGCTCTCGGACCTTTTCCTCAGCCAATATCTTCTAACTAATCTCTCTCGCACAATAAGACTCCACAACTTCCTTTGCTTCTTGGACGTCCTTCACTTCCTCTCTCAGTTTACACACCTCTTTACGCAACTACGTATTTCTATCAAATGACTGCCTTAAACTGTAAGACCCCAACTTATTATAAATAAAATCAAATTTTCTCTAATTATAATAAGGTATTAATTTGATATAATTCTCTGGTTATGGGTGAAATGTGCAAATTTTGCAAAATATGCAAGTGGTTATAAAATAATCATTGTTGTCGGGGGAATATTCGTTTGAGTGTCGTGGAATATTCTTGTTGTGGGAATATTAGATGCGGCCAGTAGCGATCATTTATGGGCCCCATAAGAATAACCGCATCGGATGAAAAAATGACAAGTTTGAGTTTTTATAAATAACGACTTAGTTATTCTAATTAACATTGTTGGAATACCCGGTGGTTAAAAAATCTGATGTCTGGCGTGGATGCAGTATTGATGAATTATTGATCCTTACGTGAAAGAAGGCACTACTCAATAATTGTTACGATGAAGTTACTATTCAATATTTTATTTTATTGATTCAATAATTGTTGCGTTGATATTTTATATTATTGTTGTTTCAATAATTGTCCTTTGACAAGATATTCCCCATTATCGGATCAATAATTCATATTATTTGAATAATATTATTAGATAGCATTATTGACAATGTCTAGAAAGTTACATCAAGGAGAGGTTTGGTCACCTAATTGCTGGCAATAAGGAGAAATTCTTATTGAAAGCCCCCTTTCTCAGAGGAGCTACTGGTTGTCATAAATGTGATTACGTAATATTATTTGTGAATAATTAATTATTGATTCATATGATAAGGAAATATTTATTTTATGTGGATATAAATGTTGGATATATGTATTGTGGTTAAAAATGAAAGAGTTAATGTTGAGGTGTTTTATCAATATTTTTGTCGGAATGAAGGTATTACAAAATTAAACCAGTGTTTTTGAGATATATTGCGTGAGTTATAATTTTTAATCCGACCGTTGGATCGTTGTAATTTTTGGATATGTTATACATATATAAGTTGAGTATATTTCCACAAATTTTGAACCGTTAAAAACGAACGTATGATTTGTTATGAATTTTAAGAGGTGACTGGTTCAAAAATTGTTGAAGTATCCGAATTTAGCATTTTGGTGGAAAATTCTAGAATTGAGTGGGCCCCACTTGTGGTTGGTGAAGAAATGTGTTGAATTTTATTTCAAATGTGGTGGGTGGGAATAGTAGCAGGTAAAGCCATCAGGTTGCAGGTCAAATCTGCTAACATTTTCCTATAAATAGAGGGCTAAGTTAGAATTGAAAATCACACCAGAAACAAGTTTTCTCTCTTTCTCTCTCTAGATTATTGAGTGTATTTTGTGAGTATTTAGATACTTTATGAGTTTCTATTCATCAGTGCAAAGATGAATATTTGATTAAAGATGTATATTGATTGTTGTTACAGGGATAAAATATTGATGATGGACTTTTAAATCTTAGAATCTAATGGATTGTTATTTCCGCTGCAGTTGTTGATCTAAAACTTGTTGGCTATTATATTTTATCAGATTTTTCCCTGTTGAAGACTAACGATAATTTGTTGTATATTATCTTAGTCATAATATTCTTTACTGGGCTAGTTGAGCTCACCCTTTTCCTTTTTGTTCCATTTTTCTCAAGAGGTGAGAACATAAGCAGGAACTATCGGGGTACGGAGTGATGGTTCTAGAAAGATGTTTTAGCAATCCTCACTATTTCTGTAAAATAGTGTTTGAATAATTGTAACGAGGACTTATTTGAGTGTGATATTGTCAGAAGATAATATTTGTATTTAAACTCACACAAGATGTGTTGTCGTATTTTTTTGCACGACAATTGTATTATTGAAGTTGTAGTTTACTTTCTGTACCATGTATTTGGCGACTCAGAATGGGTGTTGTATACCTATTTTGGGGGCATCACAGTTGGTATCAAAACTTAGGGATATGGTCTCTGGCGGAGATTGGAGAATAGAACTAGGAGGGGAGAGATGAGTAAATCCTTCGCTAGTGTGTCCTATCTAAGCTTATTTGTTAGTCAGTCATAATATTGGGATATTATGTGATATGTTAATTTGTTTAATTAACCCTTGTTTTATGGCAATATTTAAGAATGGTTGCTGAGAACGTTAACAATGGAGTGTATGGACTGTGGAACAACCTTTAGTTACAAACCAGGAGAACGTGCAACAGGAAGGCAATAATCCTCCTGTAAATAACACTACCGAACAAATGATGAATGATGGGATGTTCAGAAGTTTTTTGCATTTTATGCAAAACCAGACAAGGGAAACTCGTGCACAGAATACGGGTGGAAATGCTAGCAATGCGCGGCTTGTCACAACCAAGCAGTTCAAAGAGTTGGGACCACCAGAATTTAAGGTAAAGCCAGATCCGATCATGGCGGAAACATGGGTCAAACAAATTACCAAGATATTCGATGTCTTGGGATGCACGGAGGAACAGAAGGTTCCATTCGCCACCTTTATGTTCCATGGTGAAAGCGGACTCTTGGTGGGAGTCTCGTGAAGCGTACCGACCAATCGACTCATCATGTCTTGGGAAACATTTCAGAACTATTCAATGACAAGTACTTTCCCGAAAGTATTAAATGCTATATGAAGGAGGTGGAGTTTATCAAACTGGAACAAAACAACATGACAAATGTCCCAAAGACGAAAGGTAAGTTTGCGAGTTATCGGTTTACACCTCATTTGGTGAAAATGAGGAAGCGAATGACGAGGATGTTTTTGAGAGGTCTAAAGCCAGAGATTAAGAATATCTTATATCTCATAAATTTTCTTTATATTGGATGTTGTAAAATGAGGCTCAATTATTAGAGCGAAATAATGAGTATGTTCAACCGAGGGACCACAACTGTGGTCATCATCGGTGTGACAAAGATCATCGGAGCGATGATAACCAACGAGGAGGAAAAATACGAACAAAGGCGGTAACCACTCGGGTGGTCATCGTGGCCATGATAATAGGAGAGGTGAGTCAAGTGGAAATTTTAGAAAGAGGAGATTCAACAATGACGGGAAGACATCAACAAAGAAGACCAAAGACCAACAACAAATTCTAGGGAGGAGAGCGACCGCCGATTAGATGTTACGAATGCGGAAAGAGGACATATCAACCCAAACTATCCACAACAATCCAAGGTATGTTACAACTTGTGGAAAGGAAGGCCACCTGACTCGGGATTGTTTAGCAAAACTAAGTTTAACGGGGATGGTGACTCCAAGGGCTGTCCCGGATAAGTCGAAATCAGCGGTTCCTGGAAGAGCGTTTGTCGTGACTGGCCAAAACGCGAGGAACCCAAACGAGGGGATTACGGGTAAGCTAATCTTGAACTCTTGCGAAGTTTATACCTTACTAGATACCGATTCTACCCATTCTTTTATCTCTCCTGCTTGTGCTCAACGTTTAAACTTGACTCCGGAGAAATTGGACTTTGACTTATCTGTTGAAACTCCGTTGGGTGAAACCTTCGTTACATCTACAGTTTATAAATCTTGCATGATCCAAGTTGGAACTATCACATTACCTGCTGATTTTATATCTTTAAAGATACTTTCTTTTGTTGTGATTTTAGGAATTGATTGGTTAACCACTCATCATGCCAAAATTGATTATTTTCATAAGGTTGTTAGTTTTCATATTCCTAACCAACCTGTCATACGAATTCAAATAACTAAACCACTAAAATCAGTCACTATCATATCAAGCCATAAAGCTATTCGTTTATTAAAAAATGGATGTCAAGCTTTCTTAGCCCATGTTATGGATTTGAACAAAGACAAGTCAGATTTGAATAATATTTCATTGTTAGAGAATTTTACGATGTATTTCTGAAGAACTTCCCTGGTCTACCCCGTAAGCGTGATGTTAAATTTTTATTGACCTCGAGTAGGGTACAAAACCCATTTCTAAAACCCATATCAAATGGCTCTATTGAACTTCGGAGTTAAAAGTCCAACTACTGAGAATCGTTAGACATAGGTTTCATTCGCCCCTAGTACATCTCCTTGGGGTGCTCTGTTTTATTCGTAAAAAGAAGAAAGGCGGGAGTATGCGACTTTGTATTGACTACTGAGAGAATTAAACCATGTCACCATCAAGAATAGGTATTCGCTACCTCGCATTGATAACTGTTAGGACCGATTGCAAGGAGCACAAATCTTTTCAAAGATCGATCTTCGTTCGGATATCATCACCAAGATTAAAAGCGAGGATATTCCAAATCGCCTTGAGAACTTTGCAGCGGGCATTATGAATTCTTAGTCATGTCTTTTGGATTGACTAATGCTCCAACCGCTTTCATGGATATGATGAACCGAGTATTCAAGGAATATTTGGATCAGTTCGTTGTTGTCTTTATTGATGACATCCTCATCTATTCCAAAAGCCGTGAAGATCATGAGCACCATTTGAAGCTGATACTTGAAAGGCTTCGTGAAAACAAGCTTTATGCCAAGCTGAAGAAATGCGAGTTTTGGCTTGAAGAAGTAGCATTCCTTGGGCACGTGGTGTCAAAACATGGAGTATCTGTCGACCCGCCAAGATTGAAGCGAAGACAAAGTTGGGAGCAACCAAAGTCGGTGGCCAGAAGTGCGTAGCTTTTTAAAGGCTTATTTGGTTATTATCGGAGATTCGTGGAAGGATTTTCTCGAATCGCATCTCAGCTAACTTCAGTTGACTCGAAAGATACAAAATTTGTATGGATCGAGGAATGCGAGAAGAGTTTCCAAGAGCTCAAGAGGAGACTCATTTTCGGCACTTTTTCGCAATACCATCCAGATACGGATGGATTTGTTATATCAATGATGCTTGAGCAAAGGGTTAGGATGCGTTCTCATGCAACATAGGAAAGTCATAGCCTATGCCTCACAACAACTCAAAGAATATGAGAGAAATTATCCTACTCATGATCTAGAGTTGGCAGCAGTCGTATTCGCGTTGAAAATTTGGAGACACTACTTATATGGGGAGAAAGTGGAGATTTATCTACGGACCATAAAAGCCTCAAATATTCCTTCACCAAAAAAGAACTCAACATGCGGCAACGACGTTGGCTTGAACTATTGAAAGATTACGATTACACTATTCAATATCATCCCGGAAAAGCAAACGTAGAGTAGCGCATTGAGTGAAGAAGATCATATCGAAAGTACGAGTGCGATATTGTTAATCAAAGGCCCATTACGTATGACTTGCAAAGGATGGAGGTAGAATTAAAGACTCGGGGACCCACATGATGATGGCGAATATCTGAGTAGAATCGACTTTAATCGATAAAGTTAAAAAGTCGCTTAAGCTACGGACACGGAGGCGATACACGTATGAAGAAGAAAGTGCAAGAAGGAGCTATTCCAGAAGCAAAAATCGATGAAGAAGGAATACTTAGATTCAACTCCAGACTTTGTGTTCCTAACGATTTTGACTTGAAGCATAGAATCATGATGGAGGCACACAACACCTCGTTTGCAATCCATCCTGGGAGTACCAAAATGTATCATGATATTCGACATACATTTTGGTGGAACAATATGAAGAGAGAGATCGCGGAGTTTATCTCGAGGTGTTTAACTTGTCAACGATGTAAAGTAGAGCATCAAGTACCAAAGGGTCCATTACAACCACTTGAGATTCTGAAATGGAAGTGGGAACACATTACTATGGATTTCGTTACAGGTCTTCCCAAAGTTTCTCAAGGCATAGATGCGATTTGGGTTATTGTTGATAGATTAACCAAGTCTGCCCATTTCTTCTACCGTCGTGAGACTTATTCCTTGAACGTCTTGCTCGCATGTTCGTCAATGAGATTGTGAGATTGCATGGCATGCCAGTATCCATAGTTTCGGATCGTGACCCAAGATTCACTTCACGATTTTGGGTTAGCTTGCAGAAAGCTATGGGCACGGATTTACGATTGATTTTATACCATCCTCAAGCGGACGGACAATCGAGAGAGGACTATTCAAACCCTTGAAGATCTATTAAGACATTGTGTCCTAGATTTTAAAGGAAGTTGGGATAAGTACTTTCCACTGGTGGAATTCTCCTATAACAATAGTTATCAAACAAGTATAGGCATGGCTCCATTTGAGGCGTTGTATGGACGAAAGTGTTGTTCTCCAAAGATTATCTTTGGGACGATGTGGGAGAAGCAACGTTGATGGGACCGTAATTAAGACGCGCATGACTCACTAGTAAAAGATCCAAATGATTCGACAACGATTCAAACCTCACAAGATCGACAAAAGAGTTATGTTGATCTTCATAGAAAGGACGTGGAGTTTAATATTGGAGATCATGTATTATTACGTGTTGCTCCATGGAAGGGAGTTACAAGATTTGGAAAGAGAGGAAAGCTCAATCCACGATTTGTTGGTCCATTTGAGATTCTTGACCGAATAGGAAATGTGGCCTATAGACTCGCATTACCTCCAAGTATGTCTCGTGTTCATAATGTTTTTCACATATCCATGCTTTGTAAATATGTGAAAGACCCGAACCATATTATTGCATTAGAACCAGACGAGATAGCCGAAGATTTAACGTACGAAGAAGTACCTGTTAAGATCTTGGATAGGAAAGAGCATGTCCTACGCACCAAGGTTATACCATAAGTTAAGGTTTTATGGAGAAACCATGCTATTGAAGAAATAACCTGGGAGTTGGAATCAGAAATGAAAGCGAGGTATCCTCACCTTTTCGAAACACCAGGTACGTATGTCAATTTCGAGGATGAAATTTCATAAGGAGGGGAGGTTGTAAGACCCCAACTTATTATAAATAAAATCGAATTTCCTCTAATTATAATAAGGTATTAATTTGATATAATTCTCTGGTTATGGGTGAAATGTGCAAATTTTGCAAAATATGCAAGTGGTTATAAAATAATCATTGTTGTCGGGGAATATTTGTTTGGTCGTGGAATATTCTTGTTATCGGGGAATATTCAAATTTGACGACGCTTGATCATTGTGGGCCCCATAATGTAATAAGCATCGGATGAAAAAAAATGACAAGTTTGAGTTTTTATAAATAACTACAGAAGTTGTTATTCTGAATTAACATCTTTGTTGGAATACCAAGGTGGTTAAAATACAAGAATCTGCGTGGATGCACAATATTGATGAATTATTGATCCTTACGTAAGAAGGCCTTTACTCAATAATTGTTACGGTGAATTTACTATTCAATATTTTATTTTATTGATTCAATAATTCTTTGCGTTGATATTTTATATTATTGTTGTTTCAATAATTGTCATCGCACAATATTCCCATTATCGGATCAATAATTCATATTATTTGAATAATATTATTAGATAGCATTATTGACAATGTCTAGAAAGTTACATCAAGGAGAGGTTTGGTCACCTAATTGGCGCCAATAAGAAGAAATTCTTATTGGAAAGCCCCTCTTTCCAGGAACTACTTTGGTTGTCATAAATGTGATTCTGTAATATTATTTGTGAATAATTAATTATTGATTCATATGATAAGGAAATATTTATTTTATGTGGATATAAATGTTGGATATATGTATTGTGGTTAAAAATGAAAGAGTTAATGTTGAGGTGTTTTATCAATATTTTTGTCGGAATGAAGGTATTACAAAATTAAACCAGTGTTTTTGAGATATATTGCGTGAGTTATAATTTTTAATCCGACCGTTGGATCGTTGTAATTTTTGGATATGTTATACATATATAAGTTGAGTATATGTCCACAAATTTTGAATCGTTAAAAACGAACGTATGATTTGTTATGAATTTTAAGAGGTGACTGGTTCAAAAATTGTTGAAGTATCCGAATTTAGCATTTTGGTGGAAAATTCTAGAATTGAGTGGGCCCCACTTGTGGTTGGTGAAGAAATGTGTTGAATTTTATTTCAAATGTGGTGGGTAGGAATAATAGCGAGTAAAGCCATCAAAGTTGCAGTCAAGTCTCGCTAACATTTTCCTATAAATAGAGGGCTAAGTTAGAATTGAAAATCACACCAGAAATAAGTTTTCTCTCTTTCTCTCTCTAGATTATTGAGTGTATTTTGTGATTATTTAGATACTTTGTGAGTTTCTATTCATTAGTGCAAGTTTCCTTCAGCCTTATACCGATATTCTGATCACAAGTATTGATATTTTGAGGTAAGGGATGTTATTTTCTTCATATATGATATTATTTCTTCAATATCATTATGCCGAAGTATTGATCTGAATTTTTATCAAATTTGGAACTTTTGTGCTCTCAAGTTCTTATTCACGATATACTGAGACTATTCATAGAAAAATGAAATTTTTTCTTTTTGTCCAAGATGTCTATTATGGTTACTATCTTTGATTGTATCCATGTTTTGATCTTTATTTTTGAATTTCGCTTCAAAATTGATATTTATGAAGTATTATTGATCTTGGATAAAGCTGTTATACTTAATCCCTACTATTTGTCCTTCCGTTTCAATCTTTGGATTCGTTTTCTTTAAAATATTTTTCATCATCCTCGGTCCTAAATGATGATATTACTAAATATCTTCTACCTGTAATGCAAAGATAAATGATTAATCGATGAATATCTTTGCCGTGTAGTGCAAAGATGAAGCAGTGTTGAGATGAACATGACCAATTGGTGATATAAATGAATATCTTTGGCTCAGAGTGCAAAGATGAATATTTGATTAAAGATGTATATTGATTGTTGTTATAGGGATAAAATATTGATGATGGACTTTTAAATCTTAGAATATAGTAGAACTCCTTCTCTACTTGACTCTTCTAATGGATTGTTGTTTCCGCTGCAGTTGTTGATCTAAAACTTGTTGGCTATTATATTTTATTAGATTTTTTCCTGTTGAAGACTAACGATAATTTGTTGTATATTATCTTAGTCATAATATTCTTTACTGGGCTAGTTGAGCTCACCCTTTTCCTTTTTGTTCCATTTTTCTCGTGGAGGTGAGAACATAAGCGAGGAACTAGTGGGTAGTGCGAGTGATGGTTCTAGAAAGATGTTTTAGCAGTCCTCACTATTTTTGTAAAATAGTGTTTGAATAATTGTAACGAGGACTTATTTGAGTGTGGATATTGTCTAGAAGACAATATTTGTATTTAAACTCACAGTATGTGTTGTCGTATTTTGCACGACAATTATATTATTGAAGTTGTAGTTTGCTTTCTGTACCATGTATTTGGCGACTCAGAATGGGTGTTGTATACCTATTTTGGGGGCGTCACATAAACAGCCCTGTCATAACTTCTGCAATAATTCCCCCCCCCCAGTAGAAGTAACCTCAGATAATGAAATCCCCATATCTTCCTCCTCTGGTGTCACACTATAAGAAGATGTAACTGCTATCTCATCAGGAATACGACGATAACTTATACCTCCCCGGGCTAGAATCCCAGGTGGAAATCCTCCACCATACTCAAGGTCACTATATGTCTCCTCCTTAGATGGATCTTCCTCCATCTCTTTCTCATCCTCATCATAAAAAACCGGTACCTCGGCTATATGCTTAGGTATTGGCTCTATCTCAATTGAAGCAATCAAGTCCTCAAGCACTAACGGTATATCCATGTATATTGCCTCATCTCCGGCCATCTACAATAGGTTTTTAATATCTTGATTAGCAAATAGTACAAAATATTATTAACACATAACAAATCAGTTTATGTTTTAATTCTTTCTTTTTAATCTTTATTTAGATGAATTTCCTCAATTCATCAATTAAAACTCTACTTGAGTTTATTTACTGACTTCTTCATTCTTACTAAGGTCATATCCTAAGGTTCTTCCCCCTTAAGTTTTATAACCTATCATCTCTGATACCAACCTGTGACGCCCCCAAATCTAAGTTCCTTTAAACCTAAATAAGGTGCTACACTGTGCTACGATATACAAAACATATTAATATATTTTGATTATAACGAATGTAATTACTATAAGATAACATCATTTTCATTCATTCTCCCAGGTAATCTGTAACCATTACATATTCATTGTATCATAATAAAGATTATTACAAAAGTATTACTACTATTACATCGGCTAATTATTTCTACAACTTCGCCTTTCCTTTGTCCTTTTCGGACCCTTCAACATTTTCGACCTTAGCTGAAAACACATAGTTTAAGCAAGGATGAGCATTCGATTGCTCAGCAAGTATATAATTTAGCAAGAACAAAATCAAGAATCATGTGTTTAATATTCAACAACTATACAAATAGTTGAGAATCAATAAGAATGATCAAAATCGATACTTTTCCTTTGTTTAAAATATTTTTAGGACCATAATATTAAATTGAAACTGAGATGGTCAAATGACCGAGAGTTAACCAATTTCTTTCATTAAAAGGGACTTCCCGGTAATAAAATCGAAAATCCGATATATCTTACAAGCACTTCTACGTGATCAGTCTATAGTACTCTATGTTGATCAACACTCATCTGTTAAACGTGTTTACATTTAGTTTTAACACCATGCATGTCAGCTGAAGATTCGACTAAATACATTTAATTATTCATTCTTAGGCTTACCTTTTATCAATACCAAAACAATTGGCATTAGATAGCTTAAATTTTCATAAATAACATTTAAAAAGAGTTACTATGAAATCAATAAATCATTATAACATTTGTTTAACCAACAATGGCAGCAACATTTTCTTATGTTATACATGGAAAAACATGTCTTGAGTACTTGAAAAAAATTTGCAAATGATTTTCTTAAGTATAAAAATTCACATAATTTTACAAGAGTAAGGTTTATGAAACTTGCCTTAAGCGTCTTCTATTTATAGTTTACGCTAACTTGTTTCTTTAACAGCCTACACACATAATTTACATGCACATACCAATTAAATACGCAAACAAAACCAAGTACTGGTTTATTTCTACTTCATTACTAGCGTACACGTCCTATTTGTTAAACTTAAGTTATACTTTAAGTTCATTATCTTTTATTATCATTCGTTATCATTCTTTGACATTCCTTATCATACTTCACACTTACTAATTTAAATGTTCAAGGTATTTATTTGTATATGTTAAACATATTCATTCTACGTAACTACAGAACAATTACTTTATTTCGATATCTTTATGTTTAAAGTTCTTTTATACTTTCAACTTACCCTTTAATTATAATATTTAGGTCCTATTACTCTTATTAGAATGTTACAATTAATTAACATTTTTCTTTCATAAGTTTTCTCCTTTTTTCTGCTTTAAAATTTTCTTTACTGTGCACAACACATGGTCGGCTCTGTGTGTGGGTTTCCCCTTTATTTCTCAAGTACCGCAATTTCAATTTAATGTAAATTGGTGGCCAAGTTGGCGCTGCGATGCCCGTTTCTTAGGTATAAACAACGACAGGCTTAAACTTTTGAAAATGTTCTAAGTTTTCAACTACGATCCTGACGTTAACTTTGCGATTTCGTATCTTAGTCGTTTTAACTCGAAATTGGTCCGTTTCCGAGCCATTCTCTAGCTTTTCTAGCATACTTTAAATCCCACGGACATAATAATTTTCCGGACAATCTAACTAAGCGTTTAATTTGCTCAAAAATCCCATGATGCATTGTTTTTATACTTAACGTTTAATTTTCGTTTATTCGTAACTTTTTCATCTAGAGTCGGAACGAGTTCGCTCTCGAGTCCACGGGTTCCTATTCTCGTAAATTACTCAATCCCTTAGAAAATAAAATTCCCATAATTAACTAACTACAAATGAAAATTATTTTAACTTAGGTTTCTTCATCGATTAACATCTTTTACTGAAAATTTCGCCATAACTTCGTTATAGCATATATGATGGTTTCAATTTGTCCATCAACAACAAATATATGATGATTTTAAATTTTTCCATCAATAACTTTTAACATAGTTTCTTATGTTCTTCATTTTGACAATTATAACTTCCTTTAACATGCATAGTTTAGGGATTTATTCCACTAGATCATCCTTATTCCACCAGTATACTAATGATTCATCATTAAATCAACTAACCATCCACCAACAAGCACTTCATAACATATATAGAAAGCTTTTAAAGACTTGAGATGAAGTAGGTAGATGAGTGTATTGGGTATTACCTCTTGTGTTCTTGATTACTTGATAATTTTGATTAGTTGCAAGACTTTCTTCCTTGATTTTCCAAGCTTTGCTCTCGCTTCTCTCTCAATATTTACTTCTTTAATGTGTTAGATGATTTGTGCGAGCAAAAACTAACACTTCTCATTCTATTTATAGGCTAGGCAAAGCTTAGGGTATTAAGGTCAGTAGTTGGCCACGTAGGTTTGAGTCTCTTATGGTTAAGACTGTGACGCCCCCAAAATAGGTATACATCACCTATTCTGAGTCGCCAAATACATGATACAGAATACAAATACAATCTTTAATATACAACAAGAGAGCTGTGAGTTTTAATACAAATACTGTCTTCTAGACAATATCCACTCTCAGAATAAGTCCTCATTATATTTATTGTCACACTATTTAACAGAATAGTGAGGACTACTAACACTATCATCTGGTCCATCACTCCGTTCCCCGACTCGTCCCAGCTATATTCTCATTTTCTGAAGAGAACAGTGAAAGAAAGGATGAACTCAACTAGCCCAGTAAGAAATATTATGACTAAGATAATGCAGAATAAATTATCATTAGCCTTAAATAGTGTTAAACTGATACAATATAACAAACATCAAGTTTAACTGCAGCGAAACAAGCAATCCATTAAAAGAGTCAAGTAGAGAATAAAATCTACTATCTTCTATGATTTAAAAGGTTTTTCATGACTTTTATCGCTGAGACTCAGCTTAATAAATAATCCACATCATCAAATCATCCCTGCATTACAGGCCAAGGATATTCTTTAGTATCACGACCACGAATTATCCATGCACTACGGGCCAAAGATAATCATGTTTTCATCAACGGTCCTGATCATGCCATAAAACAATTCATCTTTGCACCCTTGGCCGAAGAGAATCCATAGCCATAATCATACCAAAAACTGTCCATCAATGCACTACGGGCCAATGAGGACTTTTTCCACATCATTTGTAACATTACGGTCATGTTTATACCGAATAATCCCTAGTCATAATCATATCAAGTCCATCTATGCACCTGACATGCATGATGACTTTCAACATAATATAAACATGAGGATGATGACAATGACATAATAATTTAATAAAACAAGTTCAAGAATTAATTTATCCAGAACCAATAACGTCAAATTGTCAACATGATATTGCTTTGTGGAGTAAAATTCAAGAATGCTCAAAAGAATATTTCCATGAAAAGATTTGGATGAAGCGCAAATATCAAGGATATTCCACTAATTTCATGGAGTATAGAAGCCAAAACTTTAACCAAAAGAGTATCATAGAATATATGAAACTGCAATGGATTTTCACCGCCATGCGATAATCCACGTGATGCAAACTCATTTCCACAATTTAATAAGAAATGAATACGAAGGGTCATTCAACATGCATGTGGCAATCCACATAGGCAAGTTATTCCAATGAATAATAAAGAATGGAATAATGAAGAATTCACCATGCATGCAATAAACCGCACGAGATAGGTTATTCCAAATGTAATAATAAATAATGGAACCAATTAAAGGCGTAAACGCATGTATGTGGGATATTTCGACGTAATAATAAATAATGGAACCAGTCCCGCAGAATGCATGACAGGATATTCGCTGAATAATAAATAATGGAACCCGGTCCGCCAGAAAGCGTTGCATACAAGATATTAAAGCGTAATAATAAAGAACCGAATATTAGAAGAATTTCACCATGTATATGCGGTTTTTCAGATAAATAGGTTATTCAAATGTAATAATAAGAATGGAATAATGAAGAATTTCACCAAGTATAGGGCATCCACAGTACAAAAGTTATTCCAACGAGAATAATAAAGAATGGAATAATGAAGTTCTCTCACTTAATAAGAAAGAAAGAATACCCTTTACGAGTACAACAAATAATATCCCTTACCTTAGAAAGAAGAGTCTTTGGATATAAAACTAGTGAAGTAAAAAACACTTTTCTTTCTCTCTCTATAGTTTTCTCTCTAGAGTTTGGTGAATTAAGTAAGAAATAATGAATGAATGAGCTTCTATTTATAGAAAAATGGATGCATAGTAATTAACTCATGAAGCGGTCCAGATTGATTTACTTTAATCTGACGATCCATATTTAAAGCAAAATCTTTTAAATAAAATATAATATATTCTATTTATAATCTAATAAAACGAATAACTTTATAAAATATTTTACTATGCTAACACTATGCATAATAAAATATAATATATTCTAATTATTGTCTAAAAAGCAGATAACTTTATAAAAATATTCATTTTATATAAAAAGATTTTCTTATTAGCCTAATAAAACGAATAACTTTATAAAGTATTCATTTTATATAAAAAAGCATTTCTGTTTTATTACATTAATAATACCAATAAAACAAAATTGAGTGACTTATCACATAAGCATCAATAATCAATATCGTGTGCTACTATGCAACCACGCGTATCACTGTACTTTTACTACCGAGTAGTTCAACAGTATTAATGGTAAAACTTCTGCCGTTATTTTCATAAAAATATTTTTGTCGTTTTCTCATTCCGATAATAATTCCGTTGTGGGGTCCACCAATAATTGTACCGTCGTACGGATATTCCCCGACAAAAAGAATATTCCCCGACCAATCGAATATTATATAACAACTTGCGTACTTTGCAAAATTTATAAATACTATCCACAACTATAGCATTATATCAAATCCACACCATAATATTCAAAAAAATATTTCGAGAAAATTAAATCTTTATTCAAAAAATTTGGGGTCTCGCAAAGACTCTTAAGTTTCAAATCTTTCAAACCACCCCCTACTTCACCTCCTTACTATTCCTACCATGGTTAAGTTAACTAACCCTCCAAGCATTTTCATTGCAAGTGGGAAGATATTTCAAAGGAGAAAACCTCCTTTAGTTGAGGAGGTAGTCGGTCGTGTGGGGTTATGGGGCCCCTCATGGGTTTGGTTCATCAATTTACCCACTCATTGACCCATTGGTTTTATCCATGGTTTTGGATCTTGGATCTGTCTTAAATTAAATTAATTTTCAGCCTCCTTTTGGGCTTGAATTAATAATTCTTTGGGCCTTGAATTAATTTCATTTAGCCCTATTAACATCACATATTGGGCCTCCAATAATAAAGTCCAATCAATTTGAAGTCAACTTTGACTTTTGTTGATCAAGACTTTTATTGACTTTTTGACTTTCCCGATTCAACACGTAGGCTGAAAACTGCGTTTTTAGTTTCTGAATTTTATTGGATATTACGTCTTTCCTTAGAATTCTAACATTCACGTATTTTTTGGAATTTCAAAAAAAATTACTTTATTAGTTTTGGATGAATAATGATTTTACGTAAATTTCTCGTAATTTTTTTTTTGCGCCTTGGAAATTCATACACATAATCAGAATACAAATATTAAACAATCATCCTAGGTCATAGAATCACCTTCAAACACATAACTCAAAATAATATTCATTAAAACTTTATTAATTAAATAATATTCAAAAACCCCAGTTACAAGCTAAGTTAGATTTCTCTTTCTCGGTCATTACAACAACGACACCAAAAACTTAATTGTCTAATCCTATATAACAATTTCATGCAAGTATACGCGATCGATTATGAAATATAGGGCAAGAAGAGTATCGTTCCCACAAAAAGCAAATATAACTTCCAATTACTAATTACTAACTATGCACCAGTCTAATTCTATTTAGACAAATGAATTCAACAACTACTAAATAATCACTAAAGTAAATAAATATTAATGCTATGAATAAAACAATAATGAATTCAATTTCCCCCGACGAATCATGAAAATAACCTTATTTTTATTGCATTGAATTGATTAATCTGGAATTGCCAACAAAAAATCAATAATAATTAATATAACCATTTTCCAAATAATTAAATTACATACCTATTATTATTAATTAACTATATACCTATGAGAAATAATAATGATAAATTCATTAAAAATCATTTTCCAATAGTTGCTTGCATGATCCAGGTATATGTCTATCACATCCACAAATTAGTATTCACTCCTAAGAAGAATTATTAATCACAAGTTACTATATCCATATCTTAATTTACACTCCATTTGTCAAATTTCATCTAAATCCATCCAATAATTGTTGATTAGGCAATTATAACAATCATAACAAGATATAATAAACAATCCTAATATATAACCAATTCAATAAACAATAGGAATAAATATTAAATTAAATTATCATCGGGTTCCATTGATTCCCTAATTAAGAAATTAGTTCATATCTGAAATTAAAAACAATAACAAGTCTTTCAAAGCCATTCCAAAATACAAATATAAGAGTTAGAGAAGAAAAAATGAAACTTTGTAGACGCCTATGTCTTCTTTCCCTAGCTCTCTCTCTCTCTCTTTCTTGCTTTTGAAAATACTTTGATAACCTTATTCCTATACGTACTACGTTTTCTACAAACATAATCAATCATAATACCCCTTATCTCTATTATTAGTCTTCTATTAATATCTGATAACAAGAGTGTCCAACCATGCTCGAATAAGTGTAAACCAATAAGATGTTAGCTTTTTTAGGAGTTTGAGAACCTTCAGACTTCAACAATAATCCTTAGCTATAATCAGAAATCAAAACAACTCAATTTTCTCTCGGGTGCTTGAGCCCACGCGCGTCTGTAAATCAGCACAGCGTCGTGACTTCCTGTTATTGCCTGTGACGCCCCCAGAATAGGTATACATCACCCATTCTGAGTCGCCAAATACATGGTACAAAAAAAACTACAACTTCATTATTACAATTGTCGTACAAAATATGACAACACATATACTGTGAGTTTAAATACAAATATTGTCTTCTAGATAGTATTCAAACTCAAATAAGTCCTCATTATAATTATTGATACACTATTTTACAAAATAGTGAGGACTGCTAAACAACTATCTTGATCCATCATTCCATACGCCGACTAGTTCCCGTTATATTCTCTCCACCTGAGAAGAAAAATGGAATAAAAAGGAAAAAGGTGAGCTCAACTAGCCCAGTAAAGAATATTATGACTAAGATAATGAACAACAAATTATCGTTAGCCTTAAACAAATAAGATAAAATATAATGTACAACAAGTTTTAGATCAATATTCGCAGTGGAAATAATAATTCATTAGAAGAGTTAAGTAGAGAATGAAATCTACTATCATCTTTGAATTTAAAAGTCCATCATCAATATTTTATCCCTGTAACATCAATCAATATACATCAATATTTTATCTTTGCACTACGGGCCAAAGATATTCATTTGTATCACCAGTTGGTCATGCTTATCTCAACACCTGTTCATCTTTGCACTACGGGCCAAAGATATTCATCAGGTAATCATTCATCTTTGCACTATATGCCAAAGATATTCTGTTATATCATCATTTAGGACTGAGGATGATGAAAAATATTTTAAATAAACGAATCTAGTGAGATAAAAGGACAAAGATTAGGGATTCGTACTTTTAGATAATTCAAGTTCAAAAATAATCCATAATAAACTATAGTAGAGTAAAATTCAAAAATGAAGATCAAAATATGGATACAATCAAAGATAGTAACCATAATCGACATCTTGGACAAAGAAGAGAAAATTTTATTTTTCTATGAATAGTGTCGTATTCGTGAATAGTGTCGTATACGTGAATAGTAATCCTAACACAAAAAGGTAGAAATTCCACAAAGAAAAAAATCATACTTCGTGAATAATACCGTATTCGTGAATAGTGTTGTATTCGTGAATAGTGTCGTATATGTGAATAGTATCGTATACGTGAATAGTACCGTATACGTGAATAGTAACCTCGATATAAAAAAGTAAAAAATTCATACCAATATTTCAGCATAATGATATTGAAATAAAAATATCATTTATGAAGAAAATAACATCCCTTACCTCAAAGAAGCAAAGATTACCGAAATATCATATTTACTTATTTGAAGGAAACTTCAGATCGAATAAAAACTCTCAAAATATCTAAATACTCACAAAATATGATCGATAATATAGAGAGAGAAAGCTTATGATTCTGATGTGATTTTCAATTCTAACTAAGCACCCTATTATAGGAAAATGCTTAGAACGCCAAAGCAGACTGAATTAATAAAATAATATTTTTTATAATTTTCAAGCACGCCACCTTTGATCAAATTTCAGCACACACAGTGGGGCCCACCAAAAATCAGATTTTTTTACAACAACCAAAAGTGGGGCCCACCCATGTTTTAATAAAAACATTTATTTTTGAAACTTTAATAATTCATAATAAATAGCTCTTTTATCAGAAAAATTTGAATCTCATGTCTATTCCATAGGAAATTTAATTCTCTACAACTTTTTAGAAGAAAGTTTTTCTAAATTCCAATCAGAAAATGTCCGAAATCCATATACGGATGATTTTTAATACCTCCATTCTGATAAAATACTGATAAAACACCTCAACATTAATTCCTTCATTTATATTCACATAAAAATAAATATTTTCTTATCATATAAATTAATAATTAATTATTCACAAATAATATTATTGTGACGCCCCCAAAATTAGGTATACATCACCCATCTTGGGTAAATCGATACGTGGTACAAAATTCAAATACAACTTACTAATACAACTGCTATGTATAATACGACAAAACATAAGCTGTGAGTTTGAATACAATTATTGTCTACTAGAGATTATACAAACTCAAAAGGAGTCCTCATTACAATTATTAACACACTATTTCACGAATAGTGAGGACTACTAATCTTATCCTTTGGACCATCACTCCGTTCCCCGACTAGTCCTCGCTTATGTTCTCATTTTCTCAAGAGAACAAGTGAAAGAAAGGTGAGATCAACTAGCCCGAAGAAGAAATATTATGACTAAGATAATGCGAATAAATTATCATTAGTCTCCAACAATGTTAAACCGATAAAATATAATAGACATCAAGTTTAAGCTGCGGTAATGAACAAGCAATCCATTAGAAGAGTCAAGTAGGAATAAAATCTACTATCTTCTATGATTTAAAAGGTTTTTCATCACTTTTATCATTTGGGACTCAAATTTTAATAAATAATCCACATCATCGAATCACCCCCTCGCACTACTGCCGAGGATATTATTTAGTATCACGACCACGAATTATCCATGCACTACAACTAAAGATAATCATATTTTCATCAACGGTCCCCGATCATGCCATAAAACAATTCATCTTTGACTACTACCAAAGAGAATCCATAGCCATAATCATACCAAAAGCATCCATCAATGCACTACGGGCCAATGAAGACTTTTTCCACATCATTTGTAACATTACGGTTATGATTATACCGAATAATCCTCGTCATAATCATACCAAGTCCATCTATGCACCACTTCTGCCATGAGATGACTTCAAAAAAAAATAAACATGAGGATGATGACAATGACATAATAATTCAATAAAACAAGTTCAAGAATTAGTTTATTCAGAACTAATAACGTCCAAATTGTCAACATGATACTGCTTTGTAGAATAAAATTCAAGAATGCTCAAAAGAATATTTCCATGAAAAGATCTTTGGATGAAGCGCAAATATCAAGGATATTCTACTAATTTCATGGAGTATAGAAGTCAAAACTTTAACCAACCGAGTATAATAAAGAATGGAATAACAAAAGAAATCACCGTGCATGCGAAGACCCGATGTAGACAAAGTTATTCCAACAGAATACTAAATAACGGAACGGTGAGACGTAAATTTGCAACCAAGCGGGATGTTCCAATGTAATAATAAAGAATGGAATAACAACGAAATCACCATGCATGCGGTGCTTGAATGAGCAAAGTTATTCCAATGTAGAATACTAATGGAGGGCGGAATCGGTCCCATTAAAGCGCCATGCAGGATATTCCAAATGTAATACTAATAAAGGCGGAAATAGGTCGGCGTAAAACGCCATGCATGAGGATATTCCAATGGAATAATAAAAGCGGAATCAGTCCGTCAGAAAACGCATTGCATGACGAGGATATTCAAATGAGAATAATAAAAGGCGGAATAATAGAAGAATGTCACCAAGTATAGGGTAGATCAGCGATATCTGAGTTATTCCAACAGAATAATAAGAAATGGAATAACAACGATTCTCTTCATGAATAAGAAAGAATAACACCCCTTACGTAGTACAACAAATAATATTCCCTACCTTAAGAAGAAAATCTTTGGATATATAAGTAGTGAAGTAGCGAGAATACTTTCTTTTCTTCTCTCTATAGTTTATATCTCAGAGTTTCAAAGTGAATTTGTGAAGAAAATAATGAATGAATGAGCTTCTATTTATCGAAAAAATGGAATGCATAGTAACTAACTCATGAGCAGTCGAGATTGATTTACTTTAATCGGACGGTCCATATTTAAAACAAAATCTTTAAATAAAATATAATATATTCTATTTATAATCTAATAAAACGAATAACTTTATAAAAGATTTTACTATACAAATACTATCTTGAGCACTATGCAAACACTATGAATAATAAAATATAATATATTCTAATTATTGTCAAATAAAACAGATAACTTTATAAAAGTATTCTTTTTATATAAAAAAGATTTTACTATACAAAACACTTATACGCAGACACTATGCATAATAGAATATAATATATTCTATTTATAGAATAACTTTATAAAATATTTTGTTTTATATAAAAGATTTTCTCATATTATTACATTAATAATACCAACAAAAGCTGAGTGACTTATCATTTAAGCGTCAATAATTAAAAAAAAGTGTGCTACTATATCTGACCGCCAGTATTCATTGTAATTTTAACACGTAGGGTGTTTCAACATTAACAGTAAAACTTCCGTTGTTATTTTCATAAAGTATTTTTGTCGTTTTCTCAATCCGACAATAATTCCGTTTAATAGGGTCCACCAATGATTGTGCCGTTATGGAATATTCCCTGTTAAAAGCGAATATTCCCCACCAATCGAATATTATATAACAACTTGCGTACTTTGCAAAATTTATAAATATTACCCACAACTATTATATCAATTTCACTCCATAATATTCAAAAATAATATTTATAGAAAATTCATCTTTATTCAAAAAGTTGGGGTTTACAATCTCCCTTCTTATGAAATTTAAGCCCTCGAAATTAGGGTGCGATGCACTGGTATGTCGAAGAGGTAAGGATACCTTGATTTCATTTTGATTCTAACTCCCAAGTCATTTCCTCAACATCGTGGTTTCTCCACAAAACTTTGACTTGAGGTATAACTTTGGTGCGTAGAATATGTTCCTTCTTATCCAAGATTTGAACAGGAACCTCTCCATACGTCAAATCTTCCGCTATTTTGTCCGGTTCCAACTCAATAATGTGGTTCGGGTCTTCCACATATTTACGTAACATGGATATGTGAAAAACGTTATGAACACGAGACATACTTGGCGGTGAAAAGCGAGTCTATAGGCCACAGTTCCTACTCGATCAAGGATTAAAATGGGTAGATGAATCAAGGATTGAGCTTTCCTCTCTTTCCAAATCTCAGTAACTCCTTTCCATGGAGCAACACGTAACAACACATGATCTCCTATATCGAATTCCACGTCCTTTTGATGAAGATCAGCATAACTCTTTTGTCGATCTTATGAGGTTTTATATCGTTCTGCGGATCGTTTGAATCTTTTCCGTAGTCATACGTACCAACTCTGGTCCCAACAACATTGCTTCACCCACCTCATCCTAGCATACTGGAGAACG
This sequence comes from Panax ginseng, assembly GCA_020205605.1. Lineage (NCBI taxonomy): Eukaryota > Viridiplantae > Streptophyta > Magnoliopsida > Apiales > Araliaceae > Panax > Panax ginseng. The sequence goes on along the minus strand of CM035146.1, from coordinate 85,448,832 downwards.
ACACTTTCTTCCATACAGCGCTTCGAATGGAGCCATGCCAATACTTGTTTGATAACTGTTGTTGTAGGAAAACTCCACTAATGGTAAGAACTTGTCCCAAATTCCTTGAAATCAAGGACACGAGTCTTAATAGATCTTCAAGAGTTTGAATAGTCCTCTCCGATTGTCGGGTAAAATCGAGGATGATATCTTAGAAGCTAAATCATAAATATGTTCCCATAGCTTTTTGCAAACTAACCCAAAATCATGAAGTGAATCTTGGGTCTCGATCGAAACTATGGATCTTTGGCATACCATGCAATCTTACAACCTCGTTTATATACATCTGAGCAAGGCGTTCAAGTGTATAAGTTTCTCGTGTCGGTAAGAAATGAGCGGACTTGGTCAATCTATCAACAATGACCTAAATCGCATCTATGCCTTGAGAAACTTTGGGAAGACAAGTAACGAAATCCATGGTAATGTGCTCCCACTTCCATTCTGGAATTTCAAGTGGTTGCAATGGACCTTTTGGTACTTGATGCTCCGCCTTGACTCATTGACACATTAGACACCTTGAGATAAACAACGCTATCTCTCTCTTCATATTGCCCCACCAAAATGTATGTCGAAGATCATGATACATTTTGGTACTCCCACGATGGATTACAAACGGTGTGTTGTGTGCCTCCATCATGATTTTATACTTTAAATCAGGGTCGTTAAGAACACAAAGTCTGGAGTTGACTCGAGGTATTCCTTCTTCATCGATTCTTACTTCCGGCATCGCACCTTCTTGCACTTTTTTCCTCATACGCATCAGCTCCGGATCTGTAATTTGAGCAGCTTTAATTTTATCAATTAAAGTCGATTCTACTCGTATATTTGTCATCATCACGTGGGTCCCTGGAGTCTTTATCTCTATCTCCATCCTTTACAAGTCATACAAAATGGGCATTTGCGTTGACAATATTACACTCGTACCCGCATATGATCTTCTACTCAATGCGTCAGCTACTACGTTCGCTTTTCCAGGATGGTATTGGATAGTATGATCATAATCTTTCAACAGTTCAAGCCAACGTCGTTGTCGCATGTTGAGTTCCTTTTGAGTGAAGAAATATTTGAGGCTTTTATGATCCGTAAAGATCTCCACTTTCTCCCCCATACAAGTAATGCCTCCAAATCTTTAGTGCGAAGATAATGACTACCAACTCTAGATCATGAGTAGGATAATTCCTCTCATATTCTTTGAGTTGTCGTGAGGCATAAGCTATGACTTTCCCATGTTGCATGAGAACACATCCTAACCCTTTGCTTCAAGCATCATGTAGATGACAAACCCTCCGAACCGGATGGTATTGTCATAATTGGTCTTTGAAATGAGTCTCCTCTTGAGTTCTTAAAAACTCTTCTCACATTCCTCGCTCCAACCGACCTTGGAATTTTTTGGAGTAATTTGAGTTAGTGGAGTAGCGATTCGAGAAAACCCTTCTACGAATCTCCGATAATAACCAATTTAAAGAAAGCTACGTCTTGGCCATCGATTTAAGTTGCTCCACTTTGAATAGCTTCAATCTTTCTTTGGGTCAACAAATATTCCATGACTTGATACCACGTGCCCAAGGAATGCTACTTCCTCAAGCCAGAACTCGCATTTCTTCAACTTGGCATAAAGCTTATATTCACGAAGCTTTTAGAGTATCAGCCTCAAGTGTTGCTCATGATCTTCACGGATTTTGGAATATATGAGGATGTCATCAATAAAGACGACCACAAAGTGATCCAAATATTCCTTGAATACTTTCGGTTCATCATATCCATGAAGGCGTTAGGAGCATTAGTCAATCCAAAGGACATGACTAGGAATTCATAATGCCCGTCATCAGGAGTTACGAAAGCCGTCTTTGGAATGTCAATGGTTCTAATCTTCAATTGGTGATATCCGAACGAAGATCAATCTTTGAAAAGAATTTGGCTCCTTACAACCGGGTCAAACAGGTCATCAATACGTGGCAATGGGTACCTATTTTTGATGGTGACATGATTCAACTCCCGATAATCAATACAAAGTCGCATATTCCTATCTTTCTTCTTCACGAATAGAGCGAGAGCACCCCAAGGAGAAGTACTAGGACGAATAAAGCCAATGTCTAACAATTTCTTAGGTTGAGTTTTAACTCACGAAGTTCAATAGAGCTATTCGACATGGGATTTAGAAATGGGTTTTGTCATAGGGTTCAAGGTCGATACAAAATTCAATTTCACGCTCTGGGGGTAGGCCAGGAAGTTCTTCAGGGAATACGTCAGGAAATTCATTAACAATAGAAATATTATTCAAAACTGACGTATTTTTGTTTAGATTTGTGACATGAGCTAAGAAAGCTTGACATCCGTTTTTCAATAAACGAATAGCTTTATGGCTTGAGATGACAGTGATTGATTTTAATGGTTTGGTTGCTTGAATTCGCATAATAGGTCGATTAGGAATATGGAAGCTAACAACCTTATGAAAACAATCAATTTTTGCATGATGAGTAGTTAACCAATCAATCCCTAGAATTACATCAAATGTAAGTATTTTTAATGCAATAAGATCGACAAGTAATGTGTGGGTACCAACATGAACCATACAAGACTTATAAACCGTGGATGTAATAAAGGTTTCTCCCAACGGAGTTTCCACAGATAAGTCAAAGTCTAATTTTCCAGAGTCAAATTTAATCGTTGGAGCGCAAGTAGGAGAAATAAAAGAATGGGTAGAAGCGGTATCAAATAAAGTGTAGACTTCGCTAGAGTTTATGATAAAGCTTACCGTGATGACCTCATTCGGGTTCCTTGCTTCGGGAGGTCACAACAAACGCCTCCTCTTGACTCACGGCTTTGACTTTTTACGGGGATGACCTTTGGTGCCTCCATCCTAAGTGAATTTGTCTTGATGAGCGACAAAATCAAAGCTAAGTGACCTTCTCTTCCACAATTATAACACGCTTTGGACAAAGATCGCGTAATTTGAATGATGTGTCCTCCCTCCGCATTTAAAGCATATGATAGGTGGTCTTTCTCCTTCCTTAACAACGGGTCTTTGGTCTTTGGCGTCTTTCCATCATTGTTGAATCTCCTCTTCTTGAAATGTCCATTCTTATTATTTTGGCCTGATTACCACCGAAGTGGTTACCATTTTAACTCGTTGATTCCCTCCACTCTTGTTGTCACCGCTTCAATGACCGCTCTCTTTGGTATTATCATTTTGCGTATTTGCTCTTTTTTGGTTGCGTTGACTCGTTATCGCGCTCCACCTGGCCGAGCCCTATTTACAACATCCGAATACAAATACGGTTTATGAGAAATAAGATGTTGGCGTATCTCGACTTCAAACCTCTTAAAAACATTCGCGCCATTCTCTATTCATTATCCACCAAGTGGGACGAAACCAGGGATAACTCGCAAATTTTACCTCGTATCATGATTACCGGTCATATTGTTTTTCTCCAATTTGATAAACTCCACCTCCTTCATGTGATGAATACTTTCGGGAAAGTATTTGTCGTTGAACAACTCTTGGAACTTCTCCCAAGACATCTTGATGCAGCGAAGTTGAGTACGTTTCTACCGATTCCCACCGAGAATCATCTCTCCGCATGACATATAAAGGCGGCAAAGGAACCTTTTGCTCTCGGAGCATCCCAAGACATCAAATATCTTGGTGATCTGTTTTTATCCATGCTTCCGCCATAAGTGGTTTTGGCTTTGCCTTAAACTCCGGTGGTCCCAGCTCCTTGAAGCTGCTTTTAGCGGTGGACTGGCCTTGAGAGTTTCAAGTGTTTCCACCTACATTTTGGACGAGGAGCGCTACCGCTTTAGCATTGCATGAATTGCATAAAGTCTCCGAACAATCCATCATTCATCATTTGGTGGGTGTTGATGTTTGCATGAGGATTATCGCCTTCACGACGTGCACATTCTCACGATTATTGATATGTGGAGACTCAGCGGTCTCTTGTGCTCCATTGTTATTCTCAACATTTTTGGATGTCATTTTTCAAATCTTGTCACAAAACAAAGGTTAATTGACATGTAACATAATATCTCTAAACTTCGACCAACCAATTTAAATACAAAATAAATTTAAGTAGGTCCTACTTAGCGAAGAAATTCCCGTCTCTCTCCTCCTAGTTCTAGTCTCACATCTTAGCCGGGATCATATCCTAAGCTTTGATATATTAACTGTGGCGCCCCCAAAATTAGGTATACATCACCCATCTTGGGTCGGATACATGGTACAAAATTCAAATACAACTTACTAATACAACTGTATGTATACAATACGACAAAACATATCTGTGAGTTTGAATACAATTATTGTCTACTAGAGATTATACAAACTCAAAAGGAGTCCTCATTACAATTATTAACACACTATTTCACAGAATAGTGAGGACTACTAATGCTATCCTCTGGACCGTCACTCACCCCTGCACTACGGCCAAGGATATTATTTAGTATCACGACCATGAATTATCCATGCACTATGGCTAAAGATAATCATGTTTTCATCAACGGTCCTAATCAGGCCATAAAACAATTCATCTTTGCACTACGGCCAAAGAGAATCCATAACCATAATCATACCAAAAACTGTCCATCAATGCACTACGGGCCAATGAAGACTTTTTCCACATCATTTGTAACATTACGGTTATGATATACCGAATAATCCCTGGTCATAATCATACCAAGTCCATCTATGCACTACAGGCCACAGATGACTTTCAAAAAAAATAAACATTAGGATGATGACAATGACATAATAATTCAATAAAACAAGTTGAAGAATTAATTTATTCAGGAACTAATAACGTCCAAATTGTCAACATGAAACTGCTTTGTAGAATAAAATTCAAGAATGCTCAAAAGAATATTTCCATGAAAGATCTTTGGATGAAGCTTAAATATCAAGGATATTCTACTAATTTCATGGAGTATAGAAGTCAAAACTTTACTTAACCGAGTATAATAAAGAATGGAATAACAAAAGAAATCACCATGCATGCGGTGCCAGCATAGGCAAAGTTATTCAACGAGAATACTAAATAACGGAACGGTCGGTCAAAGAAATTGCAGCGACAGGATGTTCCAATGCAGAATAATAAAGAATGGAATAACAACATAAATCACCATGCATGCGATTGCATGATGCGAAGTTATTCCAATGAGAATAATAATAAGAATCGAATCAGTCGCGTAGAAACGCATGTATGGGATATTCAAATGAATACTAATAAAGAGCGGAACCGGTCCCACAGAAAAGCATGCAGACAGGATATTCCAATGAGAATAATAAAGAGGCGGAATAAAGTCCCACAAAAACGCATGCATGAGGATATTTCCAATGAGAATAATAAAGGCGGAATAATAGAAGAATGTCACCAAGTATAGGGTAGATCACAGATACAAAAGTTATTCCAATGAATAATAAGAAATGGAATAACAATGAGTTCTCTTCATGAATAAGAAAGAATAACACCCCTTATGAGTACAACAAATAATATTCCCTACCTTAAGAAGAAGAATCTTTGGATATATAAGAAGTGAAGTAGAGAATACTTTTCTTTTTTCTCTATAGTTTATATCTCTAGAGTTTCATTGAATTGTAAGAAAATAATGAATGAATGAGCTTCTATTTATAGAAAAATGGAATGCATAGTAACTAACTCATGAGCAAGCCGAGATTGATTTACTTTAATCTGACGGTCCATATTTAAAGCAAAATCTTTTAAATAAAATATAATATATTCTATTTATAATCTAATAAAAGCGAATAACTTTATAAAAGATTTTACTATACAAATACTATGCTTGAGCCTTTATGCAAACACTATGCATAATAAAATATAATATATTCTAATTATTGTCAAATAAAGCAGATAACTTTATAAAAGTATTTTGTTTTATATAAAAAGATTTTACTATATAAAACACTATGCGATACTTTTACGCAACACTATGCATAATAGAATATAATATATTATATTTATAGAATAACTTTATAAAATATTTTGTTTTATATAAAAGATTTTTCGTATTATTACATTAATAATACCAACAAAGCTGAGTGACTTATCACTTAAGCGTCGATAATTAATCTACAGTGTGCTACTATGCAACCACAGCGTATTCTTGTCTTTTAACACGGGTGTTTCAACAGATTAACGGTAAAACTTCCATAGTTATTTTCATAAAGTATTTTTATCGTTTTCTCAATCAAACAATAATTCCGTTGTGGGGTCCACCAATGATTGTCTTAGTTATGCGAATATTCCCTGTTAAAACGAATATTCTCTGACCAATCGAATATTATATAACAACTTGCGTACTTTACAAAATTTATAAATATTACCCACAACTATTATATCAATTTCACTCAATAATATTCAAAAATAATATTTATAGAAAATTCATCTTTATTCAAAAAGTTGGGGTTTTACAATTATAGAATAACAATTATGACAACCAGGCCGTTCCCAGGAAAGAGGGAGCTTTCCGATAAGGATTTCTCTTTATTGGCGCGCAATTAGATGACCAAACCCCTTTCCTAGACAAAACTTTCTTAGACATTGCCAATAATGTTATGTAATAATATTATTCAAATAATATGAATTATTGATATGATAATGAGAAATATTGTGCAGTGACAATTATTGAAACAACAATAATATAAAATATCAACGTAGCAATTATTGAATCAATAAAATAAAATATTGAACAGTAATTACTGTAACAATTATTGAGTAGTGCATTCTTACGTAAGAATCAATAATTCAAAAAATCTTAATGCAATAATAGTGCTTGCTTGTGTAACCATGCAGACATTGTATTTTAACCAACGGGTATTCCAACGATATTCTTGGTAATAATTACGCTAGTTATTTATAAAAACTCAAACATGTCGTTTTCTTCATCCGACCGTTTTCCGTTATGGGGCCCACAAATGGCTGCGCCATCGTATGAATATTCCCCGACACCAAAAATATTCCACGATCAAACGAATATTCCTCGACAACAATAAATATTTTATAACCACTTGCTTATTTTATAAAATTTGCACATTTGACTCATAACCAAAGCATTATATCAAATTAACACCTTATTATTCACAATAATAATTAGAGAAAAATCGATTTTATTTATAAAAAGTTGGGGTCTTACATTGTCGGTCGTGGATCCCAGTTCCTTGTTACTTCCTTTGATTTCTTCAACTATTCCTTGCACTTATTCCCTGTTTGGAGTGGTCACTCCTCCACCAAATGATCTTTATTCACCTGTAGCTAAGTCAAGGCTAAACTAAAAATATATTTGTAACATTCACACTGAAACATGCTGGAATCCGTTATTATCATAAACTTACTAAAAATGCAATAAAATAATACTAAAGCTCTTAAGAATAAGCAAAATATTTCAATTAAAGCTACTCAATTCATATATATAAAATCTACTCATCAGCGACCTGAGGTGGTCTAACCAGACAACAATTCAAAGTCAATCAATTGTTGAAAGACAAGTGTCCAAGTAAGAATGAAGCAACTTTAACTTTCCAACAGGAAGATCCTTAGATAACTCTATGTAAAGTCAGCAAATTCAAGTATAAAAAAAATAACAAATCGATAAAGTCCAAGTGCCGAAACTCTGAGTTCATACTAGCTACATTCTACGATATCAAGAAACACATCAAGTTGCTAAGTCATTCGAAGAGAACCTTAAAGCAACTTTAGCAACGACTCAACACAAACTACACCTCTTAGAAATTAATCAGATCTAAGTGATCTTTTATAAATCAAGTCTGTGTGACTTGAAGGATTTTTTGTGAATTATTGTGTAAAATTTCTTTGTAAACTCTAATCTTGGTGATTACCCTTGTTAGTGGAAAATCTCTACTATCAGAGTAAAATAGAGGATTATGAGGCTTTTGTAAACCTTTTAAAAATATATTGTATTCTTTAAATTCTGCATTTTAGTTTCTATCGCTCTACATTTTATATATGTAGCTTATTTATACATTATCTCATTAAATTTAGAATTATGAATTTCCTTATAATATTTGAAGGAATTTTTTTCTTAATGTGTTAGTCCAATCAATTAAATTACTTGATTTGGTAATACATCTTTAAAAAGAAAAATTAAAAAATCTATTCAATTCCTTGTAAATCTCTTTTGTAATACATATACGGAATAACAAGTTATTTTTGGAGAAAGCTAAAATTTGTTAGCATTGATTTAAAAGTTGAAAAATAAGTTATGCTCAAAATATGAATAATAACATAATTACTCATAATAAGTTGGTTCAACTTATAAGTTGATTAAGTTCTACCTAGAACACCAAACTCCATCTCACCCAAATGAAAAGTAGAAAATCGAGCTCGGTTGGGCCGATGGAACATCAAAGCGATGGCACAAGACTCGATCTCAAAGTGGCGCCCGACCGACAATATGAAGACTCCCTAATCCTCGTCGGCGAGATATCCATGATGGAAGGCGATTGTTTAAACACACTCTCCTCTTTCCAAAAATGGAAAATAATTGTGCGTAATTGCAATGCCTTGAGGGTGCCGGACGTTGAATCGATGTAAAAGGAAGTGGGATTCTTTTCTTTACGATTACAAGAAGATCAAAAACTGCTGCTCATGTTGGGTTTCACGAGAATTTCGATGGGGATTTGTTCAAAGCAATTGATGATTATGTCAAGGCACGGGGAGGGCGAAGCGTCTGGACCGGATAGTGATCCGGATGATGATGACGATGAGGTCGATCTATTGCTAAATGTTATTCTTTGAGTCGGGTATGATTTTAGATTATGAGTAATTTTGAAATCCAATTGATATCTTGATATGAAGATGATTTTTAAGTTTTCTTTGAAGTAATTGCTTTGATTATGTGGCGGGCTTATGTTGTATTGCACTAAATTTCCATTTCGAATCGGGTATGATTTTAGATTATGAGTGATTTTAGTATTTACTTTATCTGTTTGAAATTGGAGATATATTTTTGTTTTTGTTGGTTTTAAGTTTAGAAATTCATTTTCTTTTAATATTTAGACTATAAAGAGATATGAAATTAAGTAACATTGATTCTTAGTTAGATTCTAGATTATTATGCCACCATTACTACATTTCTGCGGATAAGTTTGGAAAAATAATTTTTTCTTAAAAGTCGTTTTACAAATGTATTTCTAAATTTGGAGCGGATGGAGTAATTAATTGCATGTTTGGAATTTTATTTTTATTTGAATTTATATATATTTTTTTTGTGAGTAGGAAATGTTGATTTATGTCGAGTTATATGATGGTATATTAACTTTTTGAAATGATTGCTTTGATTATGGGAGTGAGCTTATGTTATTTATTTGCATCAAAGGTCCAATGTCCATTTACGTACTCAAAGAAGAAGTTTTGAGGAAAGAATTTTGTTGCTCTTAAGATTGTTGTTGAACTTCAATCAACCAAAATGGAACATTATGGTAATGCTATAGATATTTTAATTTTTAGGTTTGTTTTCTCGTTTTTGAGATGGTTTAGATCTACCACGCTCTTCTTATTTTCCTTATGTTTCTTGGGGAAAATTGAGTGGCGAGTTGTGATTATATCTCAAATAATGCCAGTGGTTATGTGTTATCTTCATGTGGTATCTATATGAAATTTGGGTTCTTTCTACCTTATTACATCCATGCTTTCTTATCTTGTTGGAAAGGTGCTTCATGTTTGAATTCCAAAACTAGCTTTGTAAGAGATGAAAAATTGCTCCCTTTTGGTTGTTGTCGTTAAACAAAACAAAATATAGGAGGAATGTTTTTATCTTGGTGCTAATGATTTAATAACCATCTTTTGTAGCTCAAGGAATGTTTCAATTTATGCTCTACCTATTATCTAGATATACCAAGATGCTTCTTTTTGCACGTAGGTTACACCGTCCCTTCTTGGTGATTTTTAGTGGATACTTGACCTTACGTGATATATATATATATATATATATATATATATATATATTGTCCGCTTCTCCAGCGAACCCAAGAGGGTGAACCAAAAACGAACCGGATTTAGCGATCCGTCGCTAAAGTCGATTCTTTGTCATTAAAATGGGTTCGTTTTTTGGTTCACCCTCGGGTTCAACGAGAAAAACAGCGATATCATTGTTGTTGAAAGTCGTCGCGCTGAAGCGACGACTAGGCGTATGTCGATCAGAAAATCCAAGCCGGGACGACTTAGTGGGAGAGCATATAGTTGACCACTCAGCAGACGACTTGGACGACTAGAGGGCGACTTAGACGACTAACTGGATAAGCGGGTGATTCACGGAAGCGAGTTTGGCCGGCTTCGATGCATAAGCGGGTAAAGAAAAAAATGCATAAATTCGGTGATCTAATCGATCCTCACGACTTGAACTTGGTGAACCTAATCATTGAGGGAGAAGCGAAAGAGCATACCCAATCGGATCGGTGACTTTTCCGGCGTCTCACTCTGGCGACTTACGATTCTGGTATGCTTTCTTCTTCTTGACTTCTTCTCTTCTTCACGTCTTTTCTCTGCTTTTTGGTTCTTCTCTTCTTCCAATCTTCTTCTCCGGTTCTTCACTTCTTCCACTTTGCATAGTTGAATCCCAAAAAGGAAGGGGTATAATTATGCATCATAAATTGGATATTATACTATCTGTTAAGTCTCTCTTTTACTTGATGGTAATATTCTTCCCTCTTTAACAAGCTTTCTCTCATACCGCAAATCGTAAGAAATTGTTAGAAAATTGTACTAAACTATTGATACATGATGAAGATTATATAACTTGTTAGATCTTTACATATATATAACCATGCAACTCTTTTTTCGCACTTTAGATATTAGTTCTCGGTCATCCAAAATAAATTTAAGTAGGTCCTACTAGCGAAGAAATTCCGTCTCTCTCTCCTCCTAGTTCTAGTCTCACATCTTAGCGAGGATCATATCCCTAAGCTTTGATACTGTTGCTGTGGCGCCCCCAAAATTAGGTATACATCACCCATCTTGGGTCGTCGGATACGTGGTACAAAATTCAAATACAACTTACTAATACAACTTGTCGTGTACAATACGACAAAACATAAGCCTGTGAGTTTGAATACAATTATTGTCTACTAGAGATTATACAAACTCAAAAGGAGTCCTCATTACAATTATTAACACACTATTTCACGAGAATAGTGAGGACTACTAATGCTATCCTCCCGACTGTCACTCACCCCCGCACTACGGACCAAGGATATTATTTAGTATCACGACCATGAATTATCCATGCACTATGGCTAAAGATAATCATGTTTTCATCAATCAGTCCTAATAGAAAGCCATAAAACAATTCATCTTTTGACTACTGACCAAAGAGAATCCATAGCCATAATCATACCAAAAAGCGTCCATCAATGCACTACGGGCCAATGAAGACTTTTTCCACATCATTTGTAACATTACGGTTATGATATAGAATAATCCTCGGTCATAATCATACCAAGTCCATCATGCCTTACTGAGCCCTGAGATGACTTTCAAAAAAATAAACATTAGGATGATGACAATGACATAATAATTCAATAAAACAAGTTGAAGAATTAATTTATTCAGGAACTAATAACGTCCAAATTGTCAACATGAAACTGCTTTGTAGAATAAAATTCAAGAATGCTCAAAAGAATATTTCCATGAAAAGATACTGGATGAAGCGCAAATATCGAGGATATTCTACTAATTTCATGGAGTATAGAAAGTCAAAACTTTAACTTGTTGAGTATAATAAAGAATGGAATAACAAAAGAAATCACCGTACATGCGGTGATTATGCATGTAAAAGTTATTCAATGAGAATACTAAATAACGGAACCGTCAAAGTGAAATTGCAGCGACGGGATGTTCCAACAGAATAATAAAGAATGGAATAACAACATAAATCACCATGCATGCGGTACAGATAGGCGAGTTATTCCAATGTAATAATAATAAGGGCGGAATCGGTCCCAAGTAAAACGCACGACGAGGATATTCCAACGAGAATACTAATAAAAAGGCGGAACCGGTCCGGCGTAAAAGCGCATGACAGGATATATTCCAAGAATAATAAAGGCGGAATCGGTCCGGCGTAAAAGCGCATTGAGCAGGATATTCCAAATGAGAATAATAAAAGGCGGAATAATAGAAGAATGTCACCAAGTATAGGGTAGGCACAGCGTATCTGAGTTATTCCAGCAGAATAATAAGAAATGGAATAACAACAGATTCTCTTCATGAATAAGAAAGAATAACACCCTTATGAGTACAACAAATAATATTCCTACCTTAAGAAGAAAATCTTTGGATATATAAGTAGTGAAGTAAATAGAATACTTTCTTCTTTTTTCTCTATAGTTTATATCTCTAGAGTTTAAATTGAATTAAATGAAAATAATGAATGAATGAGCTTCTATTTATAGAAAAATGGAATGCATAGTAACTAACTCATGAGCATTCGAGATTGATTTACTTTAATCGACGGTCCATATTTAAAGCAAAATCTTTTAAATAAAATATAATATATTCTATTTATAATCTAATAAAAGCGAATAACTTTATAAAATATTTTACTATACAAATACTATGCGAGCCTTATGCAAACACTATGCATAATAAAATATAATATATTCTAATTATTGTCAAATAAAAGCAGATAACTTTATAAAAGTATTTTGTTTTATATAAAAGATTTTACTATATAAAACACTTACGCAGACCACTATGCAACACTATGCATAATAGAATATAATATATTATATTTATAGAATAACTTTATAAAATATTTTGTTTTATATAAAAGATTTTACGTATTATTACATTAATAATACCAACAAAACCGAGTGACTTATCACTTAAGCGTCGATAATTAATCTGAGTGTGCTACTATGCAACCACGCGTATTCATCGCATTTTTAACACCGGGTGTTTCGATTAACAGTAAAACAGAAACTTCCGTCGTTATTTTCATAAAAGTATTTTTATCGTTTTCTCAATCAAACAATAATTCCGTTGTGGGGTCCACCAATGATTGTCTTGGTTATGCGAATATTCCTGTTAAAACGAATATTCTCTCGACCGATCGAATATTATATAACAACTTGCGTGCTTTACAAAATTTATAAATATTACCCACAACTATTATATCAATTTCACTCAATAATATTCAAAAATAATATTTATAGAAAATTCATCTTTATTCAAAAGTTGGGGTTTTACAATTATAGAATAACAATTATGACAACGGTAGTTCCGGGAAGAGGAGCTTTCAGATAAGGATTTCTTTTTATTGGTAGCATGATTAGATGACCAAACCCCCTTCCTGAACAAAACTTTCTTAGACATTGCCAATAATGTTATGTAATAATATTATTCAAATAATATGAATTATTGATATGATAATGAGAAATATTGTGCAGTGACAATTATTGAAACAACAATAATATAAAATATCAACGTAGCAATTATTGAATCAATAAAATAAAATATTGAGCGATAATTGCGTAACAATTATTGAAAGTAGTGCATTCTTACGTAAGAATCAATAATTCAAAAAACATTTATGTAATACAGGTGTCTTTCTTGTGTAACCACGTATTCATCGTATTTTTAACCAAGGGTATTCCAACGAAGATACTTCAGTAATAATTACGCCGTTATTTATAAAAACTCAAACATGTCGTTTTCTTCATCCGACCGTTTTCCGTTATGGGGCCCACAAATGGCTGCGCCATCGTATGAATATTCCCCGACACCAAAAATATTCCACGATCAAACGAATATTCCCCGACAACAATAAATATTTTATAACCACTTGCTTATTTTATAAAATTTGCACATTTGACTCATAACCAAAGCATTATATCAAATTAACACCTTATTATTCACAATAATAATTAGAGAAAAATCGATTTTATTTATAAAAAGTTGGGGTCTTACATTGTCGGTCGTGGATCCCAGTTCCTTGTTACTTCCTTTGATTTCTTCAACTATTCCTTGCACTTATTCCCTGTTTGGAGTGGTCACTCCTCCACCAAATGATCTTTATTCACCTGTAGCTAAGTCAAGGCTAAACTAAAAATATATTTGTAACATTCACACTGAAACATGCTGGAATCCGTTATTATCATAAACTTACTAAAAATGCAATAAAATAATACTAAAGCTCTTAAGAATAAGCAAAATATTTCAATTAAAGCTACTCAATTCATATATATAAAATCTACTCATCAGCGACCTGAGGTGGTCTAACCAGACAACAATTCAAAGTCAATCAATTGTTGAAAGACAAGTGTCCAAGTAAGAATGAAGCAACTTTAACTTTCCAACAGGAAGATCCTTAGATAACTCTATGTAAAGTCAGCAAATTCAAGTATAAAAAAAATAACAAATCGATAAAGTCCAAGTGCCGAAACTCTGAGTTCATACTAGCTACATTCTACGATATCAAGAAACACATCAAGTTGCTAAGTCATTCGAAGAGAACCTTAAAGCAACTTTAGCAACGACTCAACACAAACTACACCTCTTAGAAATTAATCAGATCTAAGTGATCTTTTATAAATCAAGTCTGTGTGACTTGAAGGATTTTTTGTGAATTATTGTGTAAAATTTCTTTGTAAACTCTAATCTTGGTGATTACCCTTGTTAGTGGAAAATCTCTACTATCAGACTAAAATAGAGGATTATGAGGCTTTTGTAAACCTTTTAAAAATATATTGTATTCTTTAAATTCTGCATTTTAGTTTTTATCGCTCTACATTTTATATATGTAGCTTATTTATACATTATCTCATTAAATTTAGAATTATGAATTTCCTTATAATATTTGAAGGAATTTTTTTCTTAATGTGTTAGTCCAATCAATTAAATTACTTGATTTGGTAATACATCTTTAAAAAGAAAAATTAAAAAATCTATTCAATTCCTTGTAAATCTCTTTTGTGTCTATATACGGGAATAACAAGTTATTTTTGGAGAAGCTAAAATTTGTTAGCATTGATTTAAAAGTTGAAAAATAAGTTATGCTCAAAATATGAATAATAACATAATTACTCATAATAAGTTGGTTCAACTTATAAGTTGATTAAGTTCTACCCGAACACCAAACTCCAGTCTCACCCAAATGAAAAGTAGAAAATCGAGCTCGGTTGGCGCTGATGGAACATCAAAGCGGTAAACTGCGCACTCGATCTCAGGCGGCGCCCGACTGGACAGCGCAAGACTCCCTAATCCTCGTCAACGAGATATCCGCAGTGGAAGGCGATTGTTTAAACACACTCTCCTCTTTCCAAAAATGGAAAATAATTGTGCAGAATTGCAATGCCTTGGAGGTGCACCGGACGTTGAATCAGTGTAAAAGGAAGTGGGATTCTTTTCTTTCTGATTACAAGAAGATCAAAAAACTGCCTGCTCATGTTGGGTTTCCTGAGAATTTCGATGGGGATTTGTTCAAAGCAATTGATGATTATGTCAAGGCACAGGAGGGGCGGAGCGATACGGACCCGGATAGTGATCCGGATGATGATGACGATGAGGCTGATCTATTGCTAAATGTTATTGCTGAGTCGGGTATGATTTTAGATTATGAGTAATTTTGAAATCCAGTGATATGCTGATATGAAGATGATTTTTTAAGTTTCTCTTTGAAGTAATTGCTTTGATTATGTGAGCGGGCTTATGTTGTATTGCACTAAATTTCCATTTCTGAATCGGGTATGATTTTAGATTATGAGTGATTTTAGTATTTACTTTATCTGTTTCGAAATTGGAGATATATTTTTGTTTTTTGTTGGTTTTAAGTTTAGAAATTCATTTTCTTTTAATATTTAGACTATAAAGAGATATGAAATTCGTAACATTGATTCTTAGTTAGATTCGGTATTATTATGCCACCATTACTACATTTCTCTGGATAAGTTTGGAAAAATAATTTTTTTCTTAAAAGTCGTTTTACAAATGTATTTCTAAATTTGGAACGGATGGAGTAATTAATTGCATGTTTGGAATTTTTATTTTTATTTGAATTTATATATATTTTTTTGTGAGTAGGAAATGTTGATTTATATCTGAGTTATATGATGGTATATTAACTTTTTTGAAATGATTGCTTTGATTATGGGAGTGAGCTTATGTTATTTATTTGCATCAAAGGTCCAATGTCCATTTCTGTACTTCAAAGAAGAAGTTTTGAGGGAAAGAATTTTGTTGCTCTTAAGATTGT
This sequence comes from Panax ginseng, assembly GCA_020205605.1. Classification (NCBI taxonomy): domain Eukaryota; kingdom Viridiplantae; phylum Streptophyta; class Magnoliopsida; order Apiales; family Araliaceae; genus Panax; species Panax ginseng. The sequence continues at coordinate 85,432,569 of CM035146.1, read as the reverse complement.
TGTTGAACTCAATCAACCAAAATGGAGACATTATGGTAATGCTATAGATATTTTAATTTTTAGGTTTGTTTTCTCGTTTTGAGATGGTTTAGATCTACCACGCTCTTCTTATTTTCCCTTATGTTTTGCGGGGAAAATTGAGTGGCAGGTTGTGATTATATCTCAAATAATGCTAGGTGGTTATGTGTTATCTTCATGTGGTATCTATATGAGCTGGGTTCTTTCTACCTTATTCTGTCCATGCTTTACTATCTTGTTGGAAAGGTGCTTCATGTTTGAATTCCAAAACTAGCCTGTAAGAGATGAAAAATTGCTCCCTTTTGGTTGTTGTCGTTAAACAAAACAAAATATAGGAGGAATGTTTTTATGCGGTGCTAATGATTTAATAACCATCTTTTGTAGCTCCGGAATGTTTCAATTTATGCTCCTACCTATTATCTAGATATACCAAGATGCTTCTTTTGCACGTAGGTTACACCGTCCCTTCTTGGTGCATTTTTAGTGGATACTTGACCTTACGTGATATATATATATATATATATATATATATATATATATCGCTTCTATATATAACCCAAGAGGGTGAACCAAAAACGAACCGGATTTAGCGATCCGTCGCTAAAGCTGATTCACTGTCGCTAAAGCCGGTTCGTTTTTGGTTCACCCTTGGGTTCGCTGGAGAGAGCTGGCGTATATCATTGTTGTCAAGTCGTCGCCTAGGCGACGACTAGGCGTATGTCGATCAGAAAATCCAAGCCGGGACGACTTAGTGGGAGAGCATATAGTTGACCACTCAGCAGACGACTTGGACGACTAGAGGGCGACTTAGACGACTAACTGGATAAGCGGGTGATTTGCCGGAGCAGGTTTGGCCCGACTCGATGCATAACTGGGTAAAGAAAAAAATGCATAAATTCGACTGATCCTAATCGATCCCTCACGACTTCGGAACTTCGACTGAACCTAATCATTGAGGGAGAAACGAAAGAGCATACCCAATCGGATCAGTGACTTTCCGGCGTCTCACTCTGGCGACTTACAGTTACAGGTATGCTTCTCTTCTTCTTGACTTCTTCTCTTCTTCACGTCTTTTTCTCTGCTTTTTGGTTCTTCTCTTCTTCCAATCTTCTTCTCCAGTTCTTCACTTCTTCCACTTTGCATAGTTGAATCCCAAAAAAGGAAGGGGTATAATTATGCATCATAAATTGGATATTATACTATCTGTTAAGTCTCTCTTTTACTTGATGGTAATATTCTTCCCTCTTTAACAAGCTTTCTCTCATACCTGCAAATCAGAAATTGTTAGAAAATTGTACTAAACTATTGATACATGACTGAAGATTATATAACTTGTTAGATCTTTACATATATGTAACCATGCAGCTCTTTTTCGTACCCGATATTAGTTCTCAGTCATCCAAATTGGGAGTCAAATGGACTCTGTAAATGATAACAAGCTTGAATGGTTGTAGAGGCAGTAGGTTGGGAAGTTATTTATTGTTTATCTGAAGCAAATCAGCAATACTTAATAAATGGTTGAATGCCAGAATGTTTATTGTTGAGGGCCGAGGTTATTTATTGTTTATGGCTGGCGGCTGCCTAATTATTTTTATTGCTGTAGTATCTTAGTTCTTAAATATGATGGATATTATGTATACATTATAATAGTATATACTTGATAACTTATTAAGTGTATAAATTATAATAATGTTATAAGTAGTAAATAAAAAAATAAATTGCAGTAGCCAACACAAGTATAGTTAAATACATTTTTTAACTTGTTTGTTACTTTGTTTGTGTAATTGTATTTTGTAGATAGTTAAATGGCGGAAAGTTCTGGAACGGAGGGTTATAATCCAAGTAAGGATCCTAAAAGAAAGGCCAAGTCTAAGGATCCGGGGTGGAAATATGCATTTTGGCTAGAATTGAACGATAAAAATCTCGTTCAATGCATACTATGTGGAAAAAAAGTTCATGGAGGAATCAAAAGATTCAAACGTCTTACCGGTGGGTATGGTGACGTGTAAGTGTCTTCAAACTACAACAGAAATTGCAAACAAGATGCATCAAACAAAAGGAATAAGCCAATTCAATTTGATGACACTGACGAAGTAGAAGAAATTCAATCATCTAATAATCCAATTCCAAGCAATCCTTCCAATCTTTCAACTGCTTCATCTATTCCAAGTTCTGGGACTACATCTAAAAGGATGAAGAGCGTATTTCAATTCCCTAAGCCACAATTACAACAAAAGACGATTGAAACTCAGCTTAAGAAATCTCCTGAAGAAGTTGAGAACGAAAGGCATCGCAGAGATACTAGTCAAACAACTTTGGAGAATCGTCTAAGGTTACCGAAAGACAAAGTTCACATGCACATTGCCAACTGGTTTTATGAGAATGTCATTCCTTTTAATGCAGCAAATTCAAGAAGTTTTGAGGTGATGATAGAGGCTATCGGGCAAAATGGGCCGGGTTTGAAGCCTCCTTCGTATCACGAGTTGAGAGTTCCTCTTTTAGGGAAGGCAAAGACTAAAACAGAGGAACTGAAGGAGAATCACAAAACTTTTTGGAAGCAGTACGGTTGCACTTTTATGTTAGACGGATGGACAGACAGAAGAGGCAGACACTTGATTAATTTTCTTACTAATAGTCCTTCTGGGACTTACTTTATGGGAGCAGTTGATGCTTCTAGGCAATCTCAGGATGCAACATTCATTTATAGACATGGTCGCCTTCTTAATGCGATGAGTAGCAAAACAAATGGGAGGGACCTTGTGAGATCGGGAGTCACTCGATTTACTACATCTTTTCTAACCTTCAAAGCTTGTGCAAGCACAAGGATGCTTTAAGACATTTATTCATCAGTGATGATTAGACACATTCTAAGTTGTCGACTACAGAGGCAAGGAAGAAAGTGTATGATACAGTTATTTCTTCTAGTTTTTGGCATGTCGCTGAAGATTGTATTAGAGCGTCACAACCATTACTTGTTGGCTTGAGGACTGTGGATTCAGATGAGAGGCCAGCTATGCCTGAGATTCTTACTACGATGGAATTTGCAAAGACGAAGATCAAAGATGCCTTTAATAACAAACAAAGGCTATATAAGAAAGTGATCGACATTATCGAGCGAAGATGGGCATGCCAAATAAAGCAAAATTTATATGGGGCAACATTGTTTCTAAATCCGGGAAAATATTTTGACATCAAAGAAGATGAAGAATCTGGTTTAGCTTACAAGTTACGTAGCAACTTCAATGAGGTTCTTTCAAAAATGGTTCCCGACCAAGTTTTAGCAGACAAGATAAGTGACCTAGCCGATGTCTATGAATCTTCTCGTGATGACTTTTCTAGAGACATGTTGATTAGGCAACGAAAGACAAAATCCTAGCAAGTATATTAAATTAATTATAAAATTTACTAAGTTTTATAATTTAGACTGTTTGATTTTTTAATTTTTTACATCTAATGTAGTTGATTAGTGGAATGCTTTTGGTGCTTGTGCTATTGAGCTTACAAGGTTTGCAAAGCGAATTCTTGGCCTTTGTTGTTCTTCTTCCGGTTGTGAACGTAATTGGAGCACTTTTGAGTTTGTAAGTATTTAGTAATTAAATATGTTGTATTTACTATTTAATATTAATTAGTACAAAACTAAATCTATAAGTATTTTATATATTCTTTTGCTTAATATTTTTTTTAAACAAAAATTTCAGATACATACGAAGAAGAGAAATAGGTTGGAGCATCAAAGGTTGAATGATTTGGTGTATGTGATATACAATCGCCGAATTGTTGACAGGTTCCAAAAGAGTAGCGAACTTGGAAGAAACTTTGATCCATTAGTCTTAGATGATTTTGATTGGGGTAGTGAATGGATAATGCCCAAGCAAGATGTAGTTCATCATGGAGATGATCTTACATGGGATGTTGGTAGAGCTGTTGGTGCATCCCATGCCGCCGAGGGCCGCAATCTTCGTAGAACGACTCATGTCTACTCACGGCTAGGGGTGTTCATCGGTAAAAAATCGGACCGAATACCGATAGTACCCAAAATAGGGTACCGAAACCGGAACCGGTTGAACCGGTATACCGAACCGATTAGCCGGTTCGGTACCGGTTTTACCTTGCTAAAACCGGCCTAAAACCGGCCCCAATTTTAAACCAAAACTCAGCCCAATTTTAATCCAAAATCGGCCCAAGAAGAGCTGCCCAAGACTTGGTTTTAAGCCAAAATTCGGCCCAAGGTCAAGCAACCCAAGACTTGTACAAGGTCCAGCCTTCTTTGAGCCAAAATTCGGCCCAATAATAAATAAAAGACTTAGATGTCTTTTTAAAAGGAAAACTTCCTTAGACTTTTATAAAATAACCAATGTGGAACTTGACTATTAAGGTCTCACTTGTAGTTTTTTTATAGGAAAACTTCCTTAGACTTTTATAAAATAACCAATGTGGGACTTGACTATTAAGGTCTCACTTGTAATTTTTTATAGGAAAACTTCCTTAGACTTTTTATAAATTAACCAATCAATGTGGGACTTGCAAACAACCATATTCTATCCAATTAATTAAGACTTTTATTCTAACTTAGGAGCAAATCTTTCCCAACTTATTGATAAATAATTTAGTTTATCTAATTTCTTTTACTTTTACCAATTTAATCAATATAGAACTTGTAAACCACCAACTATTAATAGTTGATAGTCTTTTTATAAAGCAAAACTTCCTTAGTCTCACTTGATAGTCAAAGCATATATTTCCCAACTTATTGATAAATAATTTAAGTTTATCTAATTTCTTTTATTTTTCCAATTTAATCAATATGAAACTTGTAAACCACTAACTACTAAGGTTTCATTTTATAAAGGAAACTTCCTTAAATTTTTAACTAGGATGTCTTTCTTTTTTAGACTTTATCAATTAACAAATGTGAGACTTGGCTATTAAGGTTTTTTTATAAAGAAAACTCCCTTAGACTTTTAAAAGTGAACCAATGTGGTGGGACTTGACTATTAAGGTTTCACTTTAAAGTCTTTTTATAAGGAAAACTTCCTTAGACTTTTACAAGTTAACCAATGTGGGACTTGTCTATATGTTATTCTCTTGTCTTACCAATATCCCACATTGTCTAATTTGTGTTCTCATGTCTTACTTCTATTCTATAAATAGGGGAGATCACCAATTCAAATTTCATTCAAGTCCCAAGTATTCTATTATGTATTTTCTTGTGTTAGTACAATTAGTTCTATTTTATAAATAGATGAGACTTTAATTCAATTTTACAAAGTTAAGTGGAATATTTTTTTTAAATAAATTGAACCGGTACAACCGGTTCGGTTCGGTAAATACCGGACTTTTGAAATAGGTAACCAGAACCGGTACCGAAAACCGGTTTGTACCGAACCGGTCTTGAGCCGATTTTTTTGTACGGAACCGGTCGGTTCAGACCGATCCGGTTCGCCTCAAAAACCTAAAATTTTGAATAGCCCTACTCACGGCGTGGTGGTGTTTCGACTTCGAGGGAACCGAGGATAAGAGGTTTGAATGACTTTGATTCTAATATTGGAGAAGAGGAGGAGGAGGAAGGCCTCCCTAATGATGATGAGGATGTGGATGATGATTATGGTAGAAGAGTAACTACTGTTTCGAGTAATGATGCCACTGCTGGGAGAGATGATGATTTGATCTTTTGATGATTTTTCTTGATAGCTTGAGTGATCTTTTCATTCTGAAAAATGAGACTTTTGAATTGAATTATATTGAGTTTGTATGACTTTATTTTTATTTCTATATTATGTTTGTTTTTGGCAATGTCACAATGAACATGTCTCTATCTTATTAAGAATGGTTGTCTAATGTTATGATATTTCTAAATGCTTGTTTATACCTTTATCTTAACAATGTTTGTTTACTTGTTTTATCATAAATTATTGAAATTATTCTATATATACAATCTTAAAATTAAGAAACAAAACATAAATTTAAGAATTATATTGATTTAACTAAATATTACAAATGTATCACCATTTATATAATTTGAAGTTGGTATAAGTTTAAAAAATTACAACTATAGTAAAATTATCATTTTGACTTGATCTTGTCCGCTTCTTCTTGTGATTTGATATACTATAACCTGTATTTTGAATATGGAAAATCATTAGAAATATAAATTTATAAATAGTCATATAAATGTTAAATATATATAATTTTATACGTATAAACTTTACATTGTTAACGAGTTGTCGACTTGCGGGCGACTAGTTGGGCGTTTTTGTCGACTCATTGTCGCTTTTTAAATCTTGGCGCCTTGATAACTATGTATATATATATATATATATATATATATATATATATATATATATATATATATATATATATATATATATACAGTGTTTTGAGATTGTACTTTTTATTGAGTTTATTTGGTGCAGTCTTTGATTGGAGAATGAATTTGTTACTTAAATTATTGGAAACATTTTTTGTTGATTTTGTTACCATTGAGTGGGTATCCGTTTAAGAAAAACCATTAATATTATTCCTTGTTCCTTTCACCATAGTTATGTTAAAGAACAAGCAGTGCAAACTTGGTCTTGGTTTATAAGATTCATTGTTTGGTAAGCAAACAACCAATTTGCGTTCATTAGTTCAGCAGGTCATCTAATTTATTCTGCTCTATCTAACAGAAAACATGGGTTATAGGAAAGGGTAAATGATGATAAAAACCAACCAACTTACATTTATTTTATGTTTTAACAACCAAGTACAAAATTTTCAAGTTAAACTTCAAAGACGAGAGAATTTATTTTTCCCTTTTTTATTAACAGACGTTACTTGACCAAGTTTGACTGTCCATTTTTAATTACATGGCTTTTTAAATTATTTTTTTTATCATTTTTATCCTATGTGGATATTGTGACATGGATTTCCATTCTTGTACCCCCAATCAAAACCATCAGTTGTTAGTAATGGCTTCCCAATTGCAATTGGTGATATTCCTGATAACAAACCCCCAATCCACAACCACCGCCAGTGGTGGCTCCACCAAATCCCAAGCACCGATGGCTCCACCGAATCTCAAGCACTGATGGCCATTGGTCACCCCTAGTTTTCGTGCATTCATTACCAACATCTCTGAAACAGATCGCACCTGCCTGGCAGCCCTCTTGAGTGGACTAACTCCGCATCTTTCTCTCTCGTCCACTCCCCATCCACTGCGAAACACCCCTAATACTCCTCCGCCACCGTGTCAGATCTCCAAATCCTCCCAAAATATTCAAATTCAACCAAATAGCAAACAATCAATTCCTTCAATCGATCTCTTCCAAATCTATTTAAATCAAATATAGATATGCTTGAAGAGAGAAGAAAACCCAGAAATTTAACTCTGTATATACAATACACACATGTATATACATATAGAGAAAGAACTGATGAATCACAAAATATACTTCAAGAATCCCAATAATTAGAGACAATTAATCCAATATCAGCCCTCTACTTTAATAAATCTCCGTCATCGATCCCCTATCTCGCTACTAGGATGCTTAAATTAGAGGTTTTGATTTCATTGAAACTCTTCAAGATTGAATCGATGCCGCATATATTGAACTTAGATCCGAATTTTGCACATTTCTTCTTCCCTTTCACTTTTTTGGTGGTTGCAATCCGTCCATCCGGCTCTCTTTTTGGTGGTTGTAATCTGTCAATTCGTTTTTGGATTGGTGAGAAAATTGACCTCCAAGACTTGATATGATAGTGATTGAATAGGCGACGGATCTTGACAGGAGAAAAAAAAGGAGGAAGATAACAAACCTTAGAGCTAACGGTCAGAATTTCTGACGGAGGAGGCAACACATGCTCACCAAAAGGACATCTCACCGATCAGAGTTGTCGCCACTTTTTCTAGAGAGAGCATGATGACGCGGTAAGCGTTTGGGTTTGATTAGGGAATAATTAATTTCCATGTCATATATTACATGTCATTTTTGGGTGTAAAAAATATACAGTAAAATGCCACGTATGAAGAAAGAAACGGTCAAACAAAGTTAATTAATGTCTCTCAAAAAATTGTGGAAAAACAATTTCTCTCTTGACTTTAAAGTTTGACGTGAACAAATTGTACAGAAAATAAGTGAAAGTTCATTGGTTTTTAGCATCATTTACCCTATGGGAAATATACATACTTTGGAATTGAAGGATAATACTCAATGAGGTACTGAACGGACACGCCGATATGACATGACACGACACTGACATGTGACATAATTAATTCTAAAACCGTTCATACAAGCATGTTGAGTATTTATAGAATGTCTTGTGTATGAAGTTGGGTTTATTATGAAACACAGTCATCAATAAATTTGTAAGTATTTTTTAAATATTTTCTTAGTTATGATTCTTAAAAATAATTATCATTAATATTGTAAGTAGTGGAGGTTTGCAGGGGGAGGAAGATAGCTTGTGGCAAAGGGTGGTGGTGAGTCTTTTTTGGGCCGCCACAGAAGGTTGGCATCCATTTGCTCCTTACATGGTTGGTTTGTGGAAAGCTATTGCTTGGATGTGGGACTCTTTTGCTTAGCATTTGTCTTTTGTGGTTGTAGAGGGAAAATCATTTCGTCGTTTGGCTTAACTCGTGGGCCAGGAGTAGTGCATTGTGTAATAAATTCGCTAATCTCTTCGCTATTGCAAATAATAAGGAGGCTTATATGAGGAATAGACTCCGGTTTTGCATGAGAATCCTTCATGGGAAGTATTTTTTAGCAATCATTTCGTTCCAAAATTGGGAGTTTGATGAGGCCGCTTTGTTGGCTCTTTTGGAAGGAGGTTGGTACCCCGCGGGTGGGATGGATTCGCAATGTTGGAAGATCAGGGGAGTGGGAGATTTTGTGTAAGATTGTAATAATATTATTGTCTTGCGTGGAAGGCGAATGGTGAGTTTCCATGGCAGAGCATTTGGTGCACCGGGGTACCTAAAAAGGTGTCTCTTTTCTCTTTGACTGTTGTGTGGGGGCTATTTTGACTCGTGGATCACATTGTGCTCCTTTGTGATTTTTTACAAATATTTGGATCCTAGTTTCTTTCCTTGTTCATACTGTAGGTGAAAGGGTTTCGCTTGTCAGTGTTTAGAGAGCAGCAAGAAATTGTTCATATTTGTCTTTTATCTTGAATTTATTTTTGTTTTGTTTTTTGTTGCTGTTGACTTACTGAAGTTTATCCAGTATCTGTTGTTTCGCTCTTAGATTTTTGGACGAGTTTGTGTTGGGAACTTGGTGTGCTTACTTTTGGAAGCTCCGGGTGCTTTTTCTCTTTTCTAGGGTTTGTGGGTTTTGGCTTGGGAGAAATTTTATACTTCTTAGTCTTTTTGTATACAGTGTCAGTTTTGTACATGGGCTTCACACTTGTTTGGTGACTTTTATTAAAGAATTTTTTTGTTACTTACAAAAAAATATGCATGCATGTGAATTTTATTATATGGACACAGAACTATATAATGAATTTGTATGTGATATGCATGCAATTGTAATAATTCCTCTATCCATGTCTATTAGTTTTATTGCCTTATATTATAAGTCCTTAACTAAAAACATGTAATTTGTATGGCTAACCCAATAACAAAAGTTTTGATCTTCTTTATAAAGAGATTTGATTCAAACCTATTATATGTTAAGATTTAATAATGAAATAATTTCAGAGGTTTTCCCCAACTCTTCCGTGTCAACAAACAATTTGAATACCTCGACATAATAGTAGTGTCCAGGCATGCTAAGTTCTCTTATTTAAATCACGGGCATGTAAAAAAATTCCTATTCAAGTTGTGATTTTTTTAGGAAAATTCTATTTAGTTTATGCACATAGATAATAGTATAAGACTGGGCATCTCAACCTTGTTGTAGAAGTGTCCGTATTTCCTAAATAATGCTGTTGAAGAGTAATAGGAATGACACTTCAGTTTAGGCAAACTAGCAAATTTGCATTTTCCATTGCATCTATTTAAATTCATTAATGTGATTTCTTGATATAGTTTTTTCCATAGTAAGAAGAAATCCTTCAGAAGTATTATTTCCTTCCAACTTCATATCATCGGATTTATTAAAAAGATCTCTCACAACTTCTGCTATTCTCGCCAATTCCCCTGCTTACCTGAAAGTAGAAGAAATTGTATGTTTGAGAAGATTTTGGAGTACTTGTATCTATCAAAGATCCAATCACATTAAACATTGCTCCATCCATGTTCACCATTCAGTCCATTGTATTTGATTGGTGTTTCTAGAAGGCAATTGTGAATTTCCTTCTCATGATTATCAGGTTTCTGGTTTCCATGGCATAAATTCATGTTACTGAATCGCGGTTTTGCAGAAGTAATCTCCAACTTCGATCCTTGTTTGCATCTTGGTTGTTTAAACATTTTTGTTACTTTTTTCCCATTCTTTTTATATCTTTTTTATGGGTTGTATTGCTTTCAACTATGTATAACTTGTTTGATAGACTCCACGGCATGCTTGCGTGAGGTGGTCGTCGCCTCGATCGTTTCTAGCAAATTATGAAGGTGGAACGCTCACAACATCTTAACCCCTCACTTATATATAAGCGGTAATCTTGGTACAATTGCTCGCGCTATGAAATCTGCGTTAGATGGACACCACCGACACATTGACCTATCGCTTGCATATAAGCGGTAATTTTGGTACAATCGATGATTGATGTGGTAGAAGACGTCATACACAACTATGTATTGTTGTATGATAAGTCAAAATTGAATATCAAAGAAATACTAAGAATTACTTACAATGTTCGAAAAAGCTAAAAGCGGTACGAGGCGAGACGTAAGCTTCGAGGCGGAGCGAGGCGGAAGCCTCGATTTGAAGACATAAAAGTCCCCAAAAAATTATTAAAAAATGCATAAAATCATTAAGTAATCTATCATTATAATCAATGTCATAAAAGACATAAATAATCAACATCACATTAATGTATCATTACAAAACATCAAAACAACATAATATCATCAACTACTTATATAGTGATCATTCATCATTATATAAGTAGTGTATCATTCGTATCCAGCGGCCTGAAAAATGGATCAAATCCTAAATCATCATCCCCACCATCATCACCATCATCACTAGGAGGATCCTCCATGGAATCATCATCGTATCTAATAGCTCTGTCATCCTCATCATTCTCAGTGCTAAGATCCTCGAACTCCGGTTCTTCATCTACCAATTGCAATTCCTTCCCTTTATCTATAAATAAACAAGTGTATATATTTAATCCAAATGAGTATGCTTTTTTAAAGAACACTTTAAAGACAACTTAAGTAATGACACTAACCTTTTGTTTTAGTTTTTGACTGCAAAGTCTCTCTTTCTCTTTTGACTTCCTTGTTTACTAGTTGTTCCCCGAGTCCCTTTGCCTCCAAGTGTAATTTCCCTCACATTAGTCTCTTCTCCTCCAACTGTCTTTTCATTCCCATGAGTCCCTTCACCTTCCTCCATATCATCATTCCCATAAGTTACTTCTGAGATATTTTCATCATTCCCCCCACAATCCACTCATTATCAGATGACACACTATCAACAACCAATGGATCCTCTTCTGCCGTTAGTGCCTTTTTTTTGATGTGTCGATCTTTTAATTTTGTATTGTACATAATGTAAGCCAATGAGTTAAGTCTGGATGCGGACAGTCGATTCCTTCTCTTTGTATGTATCTATATTACAAGTAATTGAGCATTAGTGATATCTCATAAAATATTAATAAATATATTTGAGAATATAAATGATTTATATCTAATAAATACCTGACTAAAAGTACTTCAATTACGCTCACACGCAAAAGATGAGCAAGTCAAACTCAAAATCTTCACAACAAAGTTTCTTAATTCCGGAGCTTCATCTCCAAATGCAATCCACCAATCAGCTGGATCAATATTAAAACATATATCAATCTTACCAGCACAACGGTACTTATCAAGAGGACGTTTAATCAAAATGAAAGCATATACATACATTAATCGACGGTACTTACCGAGAGCACGTTTCTTACACGTGTTTTTGGCATTTGTATAGCCAAATAACCCTCGTCTCAATCGGAATGCATCCAAATGCAAATCAGCTTTCTCTCTTTCCTCGTAGTTAGGAATTAGCTTGTCCATACAAGCGTAGAATCCAACCTTAACTTCCACATTGGCACAGAAATTGTCATCATATTGAAAATGAGGATTCAAAAAATATGATGCAGCGTGCAAATGCCGATGCAACTGATTGTCCCACTTAGCATCTATTATGCTCCATATCTCTCTTTATATGGCCCTTCCTCATTATCCAAATTTTTTGCAATCTCTTCTTTTGCATTGTCCACCATATAAAAATCTCATTCCCGGTACCTTCTCTGAATCTGCCATCCTCAATACACTTACTAGAAGTTTGTGGTTTTAATTGCATATCCCACACTACCCTAAAAATTCCTATCACTTAAAATGATTTTTCTCGCCTCTCTACCTTCAGGTTTTTTTGCCCAAGCACAATTTGCCCACTCCCTAAATGTAATCATAGCCTCCAAAGGCTGTCTCAAACTATGCATACTCTGTAAAGTTAAATAAGCAGTGGCAAATCTAGTAGTGGCTGGTCGAACAAGGTCTTTATTAGTGTTGGCCCTCATCAATGCCAAGACCCATTGCTTACCTACAATTACATAATGACATTCATCAAAAAATAATAATAATTCAAGTATTCATTGAATAAAAAAAATTATAACCAAATAATAATAATAAATTATTATTATTATTATTTGGTTATAATTACTATTATTATTATTATTATTATTATTAATAATAGTAATTACCTTCTTTGCCTTTGTCAAAGCATTTTTATGTTGAGGCAACTTTCCAAGCTTCTCAAGCATCAAATTGATGCAATGCGCGGCACACGGTGTCCACCACATACGTGGCCTCTTCTCCATTAACATCCTCCCCGCCGCCTTATAATTAGATGCATTGTTAGTGACTACTTGAATGACAATGTCTTCTCCCACTTCCTCAACAACCTCATCAAGTAGTTTAAACATCAAATTAACATCTTTAACTACATCAGATGCATCGACAGATTTTAAAAATATAGTGTCATGGGGGTTGTTTACAAGAAAGTTTATTAGTTGTCTTCCCCTAATATCTTTCCAACCATCCGACAAGATTGACACCCCCGTATGTGCCCAAGTCTTCTTTAACTCATCAACAAATGTCTTTGTAGTCTTCTCTCCCTCCTTCAATATCCAAGAGCTAAGCTCGTATGGAGTAGGGGGTTTCAAACCACGACCATAGTTTTCAATTGACCGGCACATATTTATAAATGAAGGACTATCTGCAACATTAAAGGGAATCCTGTTTTCAAAGAAGAATCTACCAATATCAAGACAGACTGCATTACGAGTCTCCTTTGAAAATACCGTACGATTTGTAGTAGTATCATCATCAACAGCATCAACATCTACAACAAATCTGTCCATGGGTCCCCGAACTCCCCTCGCGGAGGCACTACCCACACTTGAACCTCCCAAAGATGGATGACCACCATAATAAGACCCACTTTGTATTTTTTTCAACTTCATTTCTTTGTCTTTCCCCTTGGAGTCCATATTTTTCTTCATATATGAAGCAAGCTCTTCCTTCACTTCACTTGGTACTTTTTTGCAAGCCTCAACATTACTATGATTACCTACAAGATGATTTTTCAGCCTTGTAATCCCTCATTTTCAAATTTTCTTACAAAAATTGCATTACACATATAAATGAGCTTTATTAACTCCCAGAGCTACGGTGCCATATTTCCAAGCTGGATCTTTCCTACCCATAATAATAATTCACTGTAATAAAAAAAAAAATTGTTATTACATTTTGATAACAAAATTATGGACAACACTAATCATGTACTCATGTTAACATTGATAGAATTTAATACTGTTCAAAAACAGAATATAAATTTATGTTTGATTGTGATTCAGGGACTGAAAGACAGTTGAATCGGTTCACAAGGCATCACCAATAGCATTAACATGATGACCAAGATCAAGACCACTGTTATAAACTTGCCAATCCTAACTAACCCAATTAAATTTATTTTGGCGACATTAGCAATTCATGACATGAATTTCATGTACACAAATAATGATATTGCCTATGGAATTATCATATGACAATATTTAGATCAAATGTAATTATCATATACTATCTTTGTTCAAAAAGAAATTAATGAAAACACAAACATAGCAAAATTATTAAAGCTTCAATAACAAAAACTGTTTCTCTCAAGTACACCTAATAAAAATTGTTTGGTAAAATCAATACAAGCACTATTGTGATACATTTGGGATTAATAAAATTATTAAAACTTCAAATTACCTGCAGCAACAACAAAAAAAAAAACTTAACTGAATGAATGGAAGGAAAAACAGAGGACTACGTCACTTAGCAAATAGCAATTAGCATTCAGAACTCAGAAGAAGAAGAAGAAAAGAAGACAGAAGATAGAAGAAAAGAAGACATAAGACAGTACAGTCGACAGTCAACAGAACTCAGAAGAAGAAAACAGAGAGGACGCCAGAGGAGGAGGAAGAAGAATAGTTCTGAAGAAGAAAACAGAGAGGACGCCAGAGGAGGAGGAAGAAGAAGATAGAAGACAGTCGACAGTCGACAAGAAGGACGAGGAGGAGGAGGAGGAGGAGAAGAAGAAGAAATACCTGGTGAAGCAGTCGCAGAACCACGAAGCCTTCAGTCGCAGTACTCGATGAACTCGATGAAGCCAAATCGATGAAGTCTGATATTATATTTAGGGTTTTTTTAAAGCCAAATCGAGTCTCACGCCTCGCGACGCCTTGAGGCACAACGCCACGAGGCGTAAGCCTCAACTGAAAAAGGCGCAAGTCTCTTTAATTCCAGATTAAGCGCCCGCCTCGCCTATGCTATCTTCCGCCTCGCTACTAGGCGCGCCTCGAGGCTTGAGCGTTTTTTCGAACCGTGATTATTTATGAATTCTTTAAAAAATCAAAAGTAGAGAATAAACTCACAAGTGTATTGATAAAAATTTGAATTGTTTGAATTACATTCATTAACACTTATTTATACTAGCTAAGAAACCCTAGAATCCAATAAGGAATGGATTAATTACTAAGTAATAACTCAAATTGGAATCAAAATCTTAACTAAAAGCATCTTAAATACAAAATTGAAAAGATATAAAAAATCCCTAAAAATCTTGTCAAAACGTGTGCCTCGAAAATTGTGCCGCGTGACTGGCGAGGCGACGCCACAAAATGGCCTAGCGCTGGTACGGCAGCGCCATTCCACCCGAGCTCAACAAAATTTTCACACTTGGCGCGGCAGCACCAAGTTCTTCACTAAATCCGGCGCGGCAGCGCCAGTTGGTCAAAATGTCCAATTTGCTGTTTTTCGAACTTAGGCTTGGAGTAACCATTTGCACCACATTCAAGAGTCTTGAACCCAATTCAAGTGCCTTCCCACTTGAACCCATATCATTCCAATCTTCTTGAATAAGCCTGTTAAGTCTTTCCTTGAATCGTTTAGCCCGAGCTCTCGTCACGGGTCCAACCGAAACTCGCACCGGATCCGCTCCATGATTGCCATTGATTCCTGAGCTAGGGATGTCCTCATCATTGTTGGTAATCAAACATCAATTACACTATATTTATATGTATTTGTATTTATATTACATCTTCCTTTCCCTTCTACAGCTATTCAAAAATGCTTGCTGCATAATATACTCCAAACAGTTCCATATAGGGAAGGGGTCCGAGTCTTGGGAACCTGGTGTCCAAGCACCTGTCTTACATTCGGTTGGAAACAATAAAGCACTAATGCAAAACATGTGGTACCATGTTAACCCTAATGGATTGCACTTGACAATAGTTTTATATTCTAGTTTTAGTATTACAAAATTTTAGTGCTAGTAAGCAACTTGTGTATGCTTTATACCTTTTCCACGTGCAAAATGAGGAATGGGGAATAACGTGCAGTACCATGTTAACCATAATGGATTGCACTTAACAATAGTTTTACATTCTAGTTTTAGTATTACAAAATTTTAGTGCTAGTAAGTGACTTGCGTATGGTTTATGCCTTTTCCACATGCAAAATGATATATGCTCCGTGTATAACATTGAATCATGCAAGTTGTTGCTGCAAATGGTTAGGTCTAATATTCTTTATGCGGTCAAAAATGAATAAATGGGTATCATTATTATATCTGGACATATAAGTTGTTTGTTTTCATTTCGCTGCTTCACGTCTTTTCCTTTCTTGTCTAGGCAATCTAAGTAAATTAATTGGTTAATTCGTAGTAGCTAAAATTATTAGGCAGTAATTTAAGACAGTAGTGAATTATCTAGCGTGGCATTATTACTAGGATCTAGTAATTCATATAAGTTGTTTCTTTAAGCAGATTCTTTTTAAAGAACTTATGCTGCTCGGCACTTTGTCCAAGTCTAATAACTTACTAAAACTGGATTTATGCACTATATAGCTACTGGATTCATGTTCTGAAGTTAATTTGTATCTTTCTATCAAACTTTGTGCTGCTAACTCTTTTCATCTTTGTACTTTCAGTATCACCAGTTTCCAAGAAGCAAAAACGCAAGCTAATGCCACAGAAAGGCTACATCGAAGAAAGGGGTACGCCTCGGAAAAACAGCAAAAGTGAGAAAAGGATAAAGGGCGAGCCCTGCAGTTCAGACACAAAGGTAAAGTGTCCGAGACAGAGTGTAGATACAAAGATTATGGCTGAAGAAAGCAGTCCAGAAGAGAAGGTAGAAATGATGACTGCACAGCTGCTAAAAAATGCAGAACGGATCAACGCCGTACTTTGTGGAGAATTGGGGCAAGAAGTGGACTACAGATTGGCTGATCTGAAAAATTCCAAGGCAATTCAGACTGATATCACGAGACGTAAAGGTGACGAACTTATTGCTTGTTTAGGAAATTCTGCATGTGCCCTCAACCAGCTTTGCCAACTTCTCCAACAGGGTAGTTAATTTTGGTTTTAGACATTGGAATACTGAATTATCTAGTCAAGCCGTCTGATTTTATGTTTTCGCTAGCTTTATGACCGCTGTAATTAAATTTTTGTAACTCATTTTATTGCTTTCTATTTACCAAAATAAGATGTGGATTATCTCATCTACAACTAAGAGACATGCCTTTTATGTTATTTATTTCTTAGAGATATTTAATCTACTTACATGCATGAATATTTAATCTTTCTGGACCGTCCGGCTGCCGTAGTTACTCCTCTGCACCGAATAGACACCGAATGCAACATTTTTAATTTTTTTTATTCTATTATTTTTTCTGAAAAGAAATAAGAAAAAGAAAAACTTCTCGGCTAGAATTTGGGGTGGAGAAGAAGGGTGACCCAACTTTGTAGCTAGAATTTGGGGTGGGGCCCAAAGGACAATGAAACGTGAGAATTTGAGGTTTCATGAACTACTATATAATGCATCTCTTTTCTATATATAATAAATAAATAATATATCATACAACTTTTTTTAAATCACGTGTATAAAAAAAAGTTACATTTGAACTATTTTCAATATCTATTCAAAGTAGACCTGGCAATATAGTTTGTTAACTGTTGGGTTAATTTATATTAACCGGAACTAAATGGGTTGGTTAACTATTTTTATTTATTTGGGTTGGTTAAAGTTTGGAACCATATTTTTAAAAAGAAATATAGTTTCAACTCGGTTAACCATTTTTCGACCCATATTTTATTAATTTGCAGTTTAATTCCAGGACGATGCTGCATGGTTGCCATAGACAAGTCGGGCTTTAGAATTCAGAAGTCTGTTTTCATGCGTAAATGCATTTGGTACCTAGAATTTGAGCCTTCGTAATGTTATGCTTTTAAAATTTATGTATATTTGAGATGCATAAATATACATAAATTACGCCACCCCCACCCCACCTCACCCCCACCCCACCCCACCCCCCACCCACCCATCACCCACCACCCACCACTTAAAAATAAATAATATTATGTGATTATGTATACACTTCTTACTCCTCAGCCCACCCCCGCCCCACCCCCACCCCCACCCCCCCCTCACCTCTCCCTCTCACCCCTAACCCCACCCCCACCCAAAAAAAAAATAATATTATGTGATTATGTATACACCTCTTACCACCACCCCACCCCACCCCCACCCCCACCTCACGCCTCCTCCCCACCCCCAAAAAATAATATTATGTGATTATGTATACACCCTTACCCCCACTCCAACCCCCACTCCCATCCCACCCCACCCCACGCCCATCCCCACCTCACAAAAAAAAAATATTATGTGATTATGTATACACCCCTTATCCCCCACCCCACTCCCCAAAAAAAATACTCCATCCGTTCCTAAAAGATTGTTGTTTTAGAAAAAAAAAATTGTTCCAAAAAGTTTGTCGTTTACAACTTTCGAGGAGAATAAATTATTTACTTTCTTATATTACCCCTACCTTCTCTCATTGTCCCAATAAATTATCTCCCTTGTATTAATAGTTTTCAATTTCCCATAAAGGGGTAGTGATAGAATTTCAAATAAATTTTACTTGATAAATAACACTTTCTTAATCAATATGCCAAAACCTTAAACGACAATCTTTTAGGAACAGAGGGAGTAATAATAATATATCAAATCAGACCTTCATGGAACTATAACCATATTAAAATGGTTAATATGGTTTTAATTCTTAAATGGTTGGTTAACCATATTTTGAAAACCAAAACCAACCCATAATCATATTTTGCCAAGTCTAATTCAATGTACTGTACATAGACATATTCCATTTACTACTTGGCAAATGGAAAGAAATGCTATTGTGCCATTGGGGTAAAAGTGGTAAAAAGAAACAAATAGGATCCATGTCCATTTGCATTTCAAACTGCATTTAAGTCATCATTCATTATAAGCTATAAACCCAACTCTCGATCATTATGAAATTCAATTTTTTTAATTATTTGTAAATTGAACTTCAAAATACCAAGAAACATATTTATACTGAGAAATCTAAAGAAATTTCTAGTATATGAAGGATAACTAGCTCATTTACAGGGCTAAAAAGAAAGAAAATGTTGAGAGGTGTACTGAGAAATGTTCTTCGCCTCATCTTTGATTGTCCGTACAGGATGGGAATCAAAATGGCACAACAAATATTCGTAGAAATTTGTTTTCTGAACTGGAAAAACTGAGACATATATTCTCTCGTAAAATCTACGGTTCTGATCTTTTTCCTTGATCATAGCTTTGGACTAGATGTTCCTCCATTAACATGCCTATGCTGATCTCAAGAACCTGTGCCGGATCGACTCCTGGAGCTATAGCCAGATCGCGGGTAACTCTCCTTCATGTGTTTAATTCAAAAAACTGTTAGGCCTCATAAGAGAGAATGAATATAAGAATCCTCATGATGCATATAGTTTTTTTATTTTTTATTTTTTATAGCAAATATGGTTATCCGAACCACTTAGAGCATTCCACTAATCTCACATACATCCCCCCCCCCCCCACACCCCACACAAAAGCCGTGCACTGGGCAAATCCAGCGTAAAGGTAATATAGTTGAATGACGTTTTAATGTAATATTTGAATGATTAATTAAAATTTTCGACTTGGGTCTCCTGCGTCAGTCAAACGAAGTGCATCTTTTCTTTTTATCTATTTTTTTCGTTCTTTTTTTTTGTTGAATATTATTGTTATTGAAATTCAAATATGGATTTTTTTAACTTATGCTCAATAAAAAACAGCAAAGATAAAATGACAAATCCTCAAAATTTTCACATAAATTCAATTGTGAGTTCAATTATAATGCTGTGTTTCGGATGAAGGGAGACATAACAAAGTGCCTTCTCTTTCATTTACAGAATTCTAACCTAGTGTTTTAGGTTTGTAATTTTCAGATTTTTCCATATGTATTTATCTCAGTGTTCAATCTAGTACATGTACATGCAATATGCATCTAAGCCAGAGAAAGTGCTGTCCTGTTGTTAGCTTATGCTTTCATTTCTACAAGAGAATGATCACTTTGATACTTGCACTGATTTAAGCTGATGAATGTGCAGTTAATTGTGTTGTCATGTATTAACTTGTGCCAGTTTTTTGTTTTTTTGTAAAAATGATGATGGGATATGACTATTTGTACTAATTTAACATCATATTAGGGACTATTTATTTCATGATTAGTCCAATATTTAATATCATGGACTATTAATTTTCATTTCTAATGTCATTTGATACCTCAAGGATTCTATAATACCACCTTTCCACTAGGGATTATAATCCATCATCAAATGGCCTTAGAAATGACAAAACATAGTCCATAGGATTAAATAACAAACTAATCATGGGATAAAATAGTCCGTATTAGTACAAATACTCCTATCCCACCCCATACTTTTGCAAACTAATCGAGTTGGTATAATCTCTCTTACTTGAGACATGGAGGCTTGACTGAGGGATGGCGAGGAAGTTGCAGTATACATCATTGAGTCAGGCATGTTTTCTTCAGCAAATGCTTTCAATCTCAAAAGTTCTGGCATCACAACCGTGCCAAGATCTGGCCTGTCTTTCCTTCTTAGCTCGGCACACTGCAGAGATATCTTGGCAAAGTTTAACACCTCTTCAAGTGGCCAATCCGTCACGGTTTGATCAAGAATCTCACTAAATGTCCCCTTTTCAATAGCCCTTTCAACATGATGAGTTAAACCCATAGGCGACTTTGCAGTTATTAACTGCAAAAACATGATACCTAATGAGTATATGTCAGACTTTACACCGAGCATGCCTGTTTGTTGATACTCGGGGTCTATATAGCAGAATGTTCCAGCTGTTGATGTCATACGGTATTGAGTAACAGTATCTGCAATGGATGGAGGGACAAGTCTGGCCAAACCAACGTCGCTAATCTTGCTAACAAAGTTCCGGTCAAGCAAAATATTTCCAGGTTTTAGGTCGCGATGCACTAGTGGTTCTGGTTTTGTCTGGTGAAGAAAAAGGAGACCAGTTCCAATTTCAGCTGCAATACGGAACCTGTGCTGCCACGAGAGCGGTTTTGAGTTTCCTCGCTGGAGTAGACAATCTTCTAAACTCCCATTTGACATATATTCATACACTAAGCAACCATACTCAGGGCAGGCTCCTAGAAGGAGAACCATGTTAGGATGCCGTATGCAGCTCAGTACTTCAACCTGGCAATGGTTGCATAAGAAAACATACAGATAAATTGCTATGGAACAAATAATCAAATAATGGAGTAACATATAAATTAGGTGATGGAAGTATCAAAAGAACCATATAGGAATACTGAAGTGTTGTTCAGTACATGAAGGTCATATATTACCTGCACAAGTTATATACTACATCCATTCCAAATTATAAGATCAATATTAACTTTCTAAAAGTTAATTTCAAACATTTTCAAACTCAAAATTGACATGAATTCATTTAGTTTATGTCAATACAATTATGAATATCATAAACTACCTAAAACTTAGTACTAATTATAAGATTTATTGTTTTCAAATCTTTAATAAATCATGTCAATTTTAAATTTGAAAATGTCTCAAATTGACTTAAACAAAATCAATTGATCTTATAATTCAGAACAAAGGGAGTATATAAAAACAAAACATACCTAAGTTCAGACGAATCATAACGTGTGCAAATATATTACTTTGCTAGAGAGAAGAGAGAGAGGAACGATGATCCCAAGGCTTGAGCCCTCAAAGTGGCTCATAGGGGAAGGGGAACCGGTGTTTACCTAGATTGCGGTTCATTTCGGTTCATCAAACCGATACGGGCACGTGACACGCTACATAGACTAAACAACGTTACAATATCTTTATATGAGTACTTATCGTCAGGAATTCTCTTAAAATCTAAATGTAATAAAACTTAAGGTAGTGTTTGATTACATTTTAATGCATCTTAACAGTCCACCTCTTAATACATTTTAACAACCCACATCTTTGTATTAAGAGTTCCTCTGAATAGCTAAGATACAAATATTAGTCTAAACTATTCAGAGAATCTCTTAATACAAAAATGTGGGTTGTTAAGATACATTAAGAGGTGAGTTATTAAAATGCAATCAAACACTACTTATATAAAAAAAAATTTAGTTAAATCAACAAGTGAATAATTCTACAAATAATTTAGTACAAATGTGATGTTTGAGCATCCAATACTAATTTAATATACTGATATATGTGAAACTATAGGTAAAACAACAACAAAACATTTCAAAACGTTAAAATTAGAGTATTGATACATAAATGTACCACATGTTTGGGAACCTAAGTATCAATACGCGGATCTACTAGGTTAATAAGAATATCTGGTAACTCAGGGGGTAACACCTGAGATGCTCAGAGCATTGGCAGCTACATTGTTTATTTATTTATTATTATTTTTATTTTCATTTCTTTTTCCATTTGTAATTTCTGAGGATAAGTTTCAGGACAATCATTGAAATGCTTACTTTCCCTCAGAAATTATGCATGAGTAGACATAATTACAACTTAAAACTATCATTTGTTTTTACATTGTTGTATATTTATCATTCCTTAAAAGCTTACATCCTATGTAGATATCACTGAGGCCAGATCACATAAAACACAATGGTGATGATTATGGGACATTACTCATTAGTCACTAAGATATAGTTGCAATCTTGATGACCAATACACATTAACTCCATAAATTTCTAGCACTACAATTGTTTGAAACTCCATGGTTTTTGTTCTTCAACGCGTTACTTTTCTTTTCTTCTTATTCTTCTTCATTCTTTTCACATGATCACAGAATGTAACAAGTTCTCTTTTTTACTTGAGTGTATATATTGAATTTGTGTAGAACAGATCTTAATTTGCTCATTGCACATACCACTATGAAGTTCTATAGGTTTTTGTTGCATTGGTTATAGCAAAAGTTGCATTTTAACTCTAGCGCCTTATTTGTGGGCCAGCACAAATGCAACATTTCCTATAACTAATATAAAAAAAAGCTATAGAACACCACGGTGGTATGTGGTGTGACAACTTCACTATAACTGGATCCCACGTAGACATACCTCTTGCTGAAACTGTGATCTTCCTTGAGCTGCATCTGGCCGTAGAACCTTAACAGCAACAGGTGTGTGGTCCAAATAACATTTATATACTGGCCCGTAACCTCCTTCTCCAATCTTACGAGATTTTGCAAAGAATTCGGTTGCAGCTTCTATTTCCTCAATTGAGTACTTTCTGTACCTGACATCCGACTTGGCTAGGGTGGTTAGTACCTTATTCTTCTCTTCTGCCTCCTTGAGTGCTTTCATTTCTGCACTGATTCGCTTTTGTGCTTCAATCTGTGCAATCCTTTGAGCAGCTTCAGCATGCTCAATAGCTGCCCTAGACTTGGCCTTTTCCTTTTCAGCAATTGCCAATGCAGCTTCCTCAGCTAGTCGTGCCTCTTCTAGTCTCTGCTCTTCTTCCAATTTCCAGCGCTGGAGTTCCATTGCCTACAATACAGATCATGTCAGATTATGCTGTGGAATCACGACCAATGTTACCTAGAACGCGGTTCATTTCGGTTCGTCAAACCGATACACACATGCCACACGCCAACTAAAAAGTGGTACACTAGGTATATGAATGCTTATAGTTAGGAATTCTCTTAGAATGTAAATGTAATAAAACTAAGTTTTATAGAAAAATTTTATTTGAATCAACAAGTTGATAATTTTATAAATTATTTAGTACAAACGTGATGTTTGAGCATTCAATACTAATTTAGAATATTGATATATGTGCAACTATAAGTAAGACAACAACCAAATATTTTGGTATGCTAAAATTAGAGTATCATGTTTAGGAACAGAAGTACCAATATGCAGTTCGCTAGGTCAATAAACAATAAGAGTATTTGGTAATTTTGATCATGACTGTGTAAAGCTGATGCAATTTTACATACCTTCTGTTTCGCCGAGAGTGCTTCTTTACAGGCCGTACTGTACATATCCATTGTTTGTTTGAGTTCCAGCTTAAGCCTTCTCATCTCTGCTTCCAAATCTTCCTGTATGTTAAAGAATAGATATCAGTATTGGAATTAATAGTTATATATGTTATTTATATCCATATTTATGCACAATATTTTAAGAATTAACTATGTAGTCCCCTATAACAAATAATAACAATAAGAAACACAATTGTAAAGGTCTTGAAGGAAGAACCTCAAGATAGCTGGTCCCAATCCCCAGAGTCGGGGCCAAACTTATTCCAACAAAAAAAAATGTAGAAATAAAAAGTAAAGACAACCGGTTATGATACTACTGGTTCTCCCAATAATTCGAACAAACATGATTTATTTGGGATGTTTCATTGTTTGAAACATTATTATTTGAAAGTTGTCCTTCTCTCCAAGATTAACATCGATACAAGTTTCTGTTCCCTCAACCTTAAATTGTGCTAAATGTGATAAGAAATATATTCTGAATGAATTAAGTATGAACACTCAACAAAGTTCAAAAGTCAAGTTGAACCGATTCCACATTTTCTTGGTAAAAATAGGATTTTATCTATATGCCTCAAATGGACAAAGGGCTGCAGAAACTTGATCAGTAATAGTTATGGCTTGGTGAGTTAGACTTAGACCATTTAAATAGTAACATCTATGCTATCTCAAACCATATGCATTTTCCATCTATTTGGCATATGTTCGATAGTAACCTTAAATTAAATTTATAACGTGGATTCTCAAGCATATATCACTGTTACCAGAAGCAGAGGTAGAAAGTTCCCAGTGTTGTAAAAATTCCCGCCTAGGCGGTTCTCTACCGCCTCGATTTGGTTGAGCACCTTGATGTAGGACGCAAATTGTTGAACAAATAATTAATTGGAAAAGACAAAATCAACAAAGAAAATTAAAAGAACTGGTGAGAACCACTATCCAGTAAGAAGGAAAAATATTGATCGCAACCAATAATCGAATAATTTTAATATCTAAGTGTAAAGAGTCTGACCTGACTTACAAGCATATTTATCATAAAATAAACTCTAATAATCTTAAGCCCAATAACAATTGGGCCTCTAAATAAATAACTTAATACTGAAATAAAATAATAAATAAGAAGTCCAACAAACTAAATAAATTGATAAATAAATAACTAAATAGCGAATCATGACAACAACGTCCCATGGATCAATCCCTATCACACCTAGGCAGAACCAAACCTCTACTTTGAAGCTCTATAATACTTAGAATGAAATTTTTAAGCCTTAAAAGTTTTTCCTGGGTAATTTTTCATGTAATTTTTTTTTAAAGAATAAATCTACTATATATCTTGTATAGTATAAAAAGTATGTATAATATAAAAATAAATAAATAAAACCGCCTAAAAAAACGTCTAGTTAAATTCCTAGGCACCGCCTAGACACTAGGCGTCCCCTATGCCGCCTAGGTCCACCTAGCGACTTTTAAAACACTGAAAATTCCTACATTATATATGTGCATTTAGTGCAGGTAGATTAAACATTGATTTCCTTACCATTGGCGGTGACGTAGAAGGATTGAAATCACTTTCATACGAGACATAAGAGAGTTCAGGTGGTGTGACCGTATCCACTGATCTTCGTCCAAATTGATATGCTTCAAACCCTTGGTTGTCAAAATCTGATAAATTTGAAAGTCTTGGGGTCGAACTCGTTTCAAAACTGTCACCGAACGAAGGAAACATGCGCTCAGTGCTCGGTCTACCGGAACTGACAAATGATATGTCACTATTGGGTTGTGAGAGTTCATATGGTTTGCCATTTGGTCCTCTCCTGTTAGTAAATGGTGATCTGTTACAGTGATAAAATATCAAGTAAGTCTTTTAAGCTAATCAATAAAAAACTTATCATTACAGGAAAAAATCTGAACCATAGTAGTCAAATATACTTCATCCTTTTCTATGCCGTGGAGAGTTATTGGTCAGTTTGGTAACTGTTTCTGCTCTTAAATCTTTGTTTCTACTTCTAATTTTTTGAAATCGGAAGCAAAAAACGTTGTTTGACAAGTTTGGTAACTGATTTTGTTTTGAAAGAAATAGAAGCAAAAACCCACTTCAGAGCAAAAAAGTGAAAACACAATTATTTATTCAATTTTGACAATACAAGGAATCAATCCAACTCTAATGAGATTCAATTTACAACAAAATTTCAATACTTGCTTCTTCATAAAGTGAAATAAAACAAAAATTTAAACAAAGTTATTAGGGTTCGTTTGATAACTATTTCTTTCTACTTTCATGTTTTTACTTTTTAATTCCATCTTCTTATGTTTCTACTTTCACTTATTTTCACAAGTGAAAATATAAATAAGGAAACATTGTTTGGTAACTATATTTAAATATTAGATTTCATCTTATTTTATATAGAAATAAAATTCTAATTTTTGTTGTTAATGAGATTCGATGTCTGGACCTCATTAGAATTAGAATGGTTCCATTTGTTGCCCAAATTGTAGAACCAAGTTTTTGGTATTTTCATTTTTGTGCTGTCAAAAGAGGCTTTGCTTCTACTTTTTCATAAACAAAAACAGTTTGCAAACAGCGTTTTCTGCTACTGATTTCAAAAAATTAGTAGCAGAAACAAAAAAATTGGAAGCAAAAGCAGTTACCAAACGAAGATTATTTTGACTTACCTGAAGCTTGAATCATTTTGAATGCTATGAAAAGATTGTTCGGATGGCGGCCTTGGAACTCCTGATAGGAAGAGATATGTATTAACTGAAAGTTAGCATGTGAAAGGCGAACGATATTGAAATAGTATGGTGTGTTCTTGTCATAAACTGCTTACCTTTCGAATTGAAGGCATTGGGTATTGCTATCTCCTCAGATTTAGAGCTGGCCTGATGCAGTATTGGGTTACGAATTGGTGCAGAGATTGGGGCAGGTCGTGAAGCAGCTCGCGTGGAGGAAATCTTTCCTTTAGAGATAACATATACAGTACAAAAATCTGGTACCCCTTTCGACACATTTCCTGGAATATCTTTTGCTTTAAATCTTCTGTGAGGAAATATTAGCGAACTTAGAACTCGAGGATTTGCGAAAAAGTTGCACCTTAAATTTTTAACTTACACTTCATTTGAATTTTCATGGTATTATTTCAAATCCAGTGGGATAAAATAATCCAAATGGGAATTCACATTTGAGCTGTTATTGCAAAATATTCATTCACTGTCAATTATTAAATAGTAAATTTTTCTTCATTTTAACTATGTGACTGGAAGTAAGATTCAGTAGAAATAGTAAATAAACTAGTCATTCTAGATGCTAGTCTACTTTTGATTCAATTGTCAAAATCGCAACCTACTTTCATTCTGATTTTTGACGCCCCAAAAGGAGAAAGTGACTCTCATTTATACATTACTACAAGTCTAAAACAGAATAGAACTATCGTTAGCTGAAAAAGTATTATTGGTTATTTAACATCCCAGCATATTGTTTTCTCTTATTAAATGATTTAGTGGCATAGAGTAAATATTAATTAGGACTAGAGAAATTAAAAAAAATAAATTAAAAAGGAAGGCTACTTTTATCGGCAAAAAGAAACGGCTAATTTTAAAATGCATACTATAGTAACCATACCTAAGAAAACCACCTTTTGAGCCAGCACCAAGAACCAAAACCTCTACTGCCGATTCTGTAATGTATTGGACTAATGCTTTGGCTACATCTGAATCATCTAGCACAACGTCTTGACATTGAATCTGATATAATGGTTACAAGTCAGGTAGTAGGTGAATACGAATAAACATAATTTGAAAATTGTTGCTATAAAAAAATGAAGATGCTTTTGAGTTTCGGACGGAAAAGAAATGAATAGAAAAAGCTTAATTTATAATAAAGAAAAGAATAGATAACTTGTATTTTTCTTTCCTTTCATGTTGTCACTGAATTTAAAGGAAAGGAAAAGAAAACATAAGGTTTAGATTTAGATTACTTATTTACCGAGGATATGGTAGAGGTTATAAAAGATTTTCGTATGTTTTCCATCCATTTCTTTTCTTTTCCATCTCTTCATTGTAATATGTTTTATCTTTTTATTTTCTCACTGAAATTAAAACGAACAATAATAAGGTTGAAGCTTGAGTACCCACATCTTTTCGTGTACAAAAGCAACGGAAAGGCAGGAATAATTCCCTGCAGGTTTGCGATTCATATTCTCCAGACACTGATCCAGTTTCATCACTGACATCATAAATCTGGCTCAATCCTGCACCCAGAATCATAACAGAGTTAATTTTTGTGAATATTGTCGGATGACAATGGTTTTATTTTCATATACTTGTCACATAAGGTGTAAAAAACAGTTCCGTCCATTTCTGGATGGAAAAGATTGCAAGAAAAGAGCTCAAATTTTCCATCTATTTCTTATCTTTTCAGCTCATTTTAAAATCAGTCACAAAAGAATTGGATAGAAAACTTAAGTTTTCCGTCCATTTTAAAACTCATAACGCATATGTAAATCTTGACTGTTGAATTAGGCTTAGTAACAGGAAGATAAATCAGCAAGTGCAACAACAATGACAACAACAATAATGTATATGCATAACCAAAATTATTGACTCTGTTAATAGTACAATTATAGTAAGGGACTAAAATTGTATTAGACAATGAGGCTGTTAAAATATAGATGACCAGATTATTGCGTTATGACTTTGTCCTGCGACAATTTTGTGCCGAATTACAATTGCCAAACAAAAAGTCTATACAAAACATTTGCAATAGATATCATTTTCCTTATCTTATAGAACCAAAAAGCAAACTTTTATCTTTTGGATGGTATAATCATGAAAAATCTGAAAAAGGGTGCTTTTTACGAATAAATTTAGAATTTGAGAATCAAGAGAATCCGGCTAAAAGTAATAATCAGAAGCAAAGCATATTTGAATTGGTTTTTTGGCATAAAGTGAACTTCAGGATTCTGGATTGAAAAAGTCTAGGGGGACCGGCCTTTTCCGATCGGGGTAGTGACTGGCCGGAATATTTTTTTTTTTTTTTTTTGCTTTTGACTACAAAATAATTAATGTGATTTATTGGAACTGAAATTTTTACAAAATGCAGTGATTTAGGTTGTATTTGGATACACGTAAGAAACATAGTTATGCAGAATCAGTATAACCCCGCTTTTACGCGTGTATCCAAAAGACACTCTAAATCATCGAATTTTGTAAAAATTTCGATTTCAATAAATCACATTAATTATTTTGTAGTCAAAAGCAAAAATACAAAAAAAAAAAAAAAATCCGGCCGGTCACTACCCCGGTCGGAAAAGGCCGATCCCCCTAGAAGGACTCTTCTGAATTACCTTATTTAGTACAAGTATTCATAATTTTGCAAAATCTCTAGAAAAAGAAAACTAGAGGAACTTGATTTCTTCAAATTTTTTGAATCCATATTATTAAATTTTCAGCTTTGTAGGAAAAAAATGACCTAGATATGTTGATCTAAAGACTTTTTTAGCTTATGACATGGTTTAACAAATTTTACAAGCTTTTACATAATATCACACTGTTCCACAAAAAAATGTCATCTTTTAGTTAGATAAAGTGACACAACTCAAGTTTTGTCGTTATAATTACATTATCATGTCATCCGTTCTAAATTATAATAATTATTATTAGGAATAAACATGAAATTAAATGAGTAAATTCTATTTACACCATCCAATATGACCTCTACATTTTGAGGAAAAATCAAGAAGTTTTGTTCGTCTTAAAAATAATTAAATCGGTTTTATCATGGTAAATAATATTACATAATTTATTAACACAACATTCATAATATTTGTAAACTAGCTGGGTCCCGTGCCTCCGGTACTGTATGGACGGTAGGATTATCTCAAACTTTGAACGACCCAGATGATTTATTGAGTGGGCGAGAAATTCAAAATCATTTGTATTTTATTAGATAGAATCGGTTTTATCATGGTAAATAATATTACATAATTTATTAACACAACATTCATAATATTTGTAAATTAGTTGGGTCCCGTGTCTCCGGCACTGTATGGACGGTAGAATTTATCTCAAACTTTGAACGGCCCAGATGATTTATTGAGTGAGCGAGAAATTTAAAATTATTTGTATTTTATTAGATAGATTGATTCTCAATGAAAATATATCCTTAATATTTGTAAATGACTCTTTCTGTGAAACAAATACTAAACATTCATAATCAACAGATTATTTTAATAACTATATAATTGAAAACAAGCAAATATCATAAATAAATCCAAAAAAACAAAGAATAGCTAATACAAGGAGTGCTAGCCGCGGCGGTGTTTGCAGAGCTTGAACTTTCAAACGCACGACACCAATTTTGGTGCATTGCGATTGAGCTCCAACCATTGCTTTTAAAATAAGCTACTACGAGACGAACAAAATTTTGAAATGCATTTAGACTTTCAAAGTCTTCAAAGGCTGAATAACCAAACATACACATAATAACCAATTGCCAAAGTGGGAGAGAAAGAGAGAATTACTTTGGGAGGAAATTAATGGGGAAGAAATGGACGATCCAGATGATGAAGATCTGAGCCTGACATGTATCAAAAGCACTGTTTGGCCCTTGCTAAGAATATAATCAACAGCCCATTTCATAGCACTTTGGCTCCCTTTGTCCTTATCTATTGCCACTGCTACCAATTTATTCATTGTACCCATCCTATCTCCATGACTATTTACTGCACTCAACATTTCCTCTATCTCTCTCTCTTTTTCTCCAATTTCTTCTTCCTCTTCTTTTTAAAAACTTCAATCTAATTGAAAAAAAATATTCCCTAAAACAACTTTTTCTCTATTAAGCAAAGGGATCTTCTTGATTTTGCTTCTAAATTTTTCTTCGGTAATTTATTTATTTTTTAAATAAAAATTAACTTTCAAGATTTTGGAAACTTGAAAAGGGTAATTTTTTTTGACTTCCCAATATTTGTTTGTTGAATCTTTGTTTTTTTAGTGCTAGAGAAGGAAAGACTCTCCACCGGTTTGGCTTCTCCTTTCAATTATGTATGAGGAGGTCCGTATAGAGAGGCTAATTAATAGGAAAAAGAGGATGGCATAAAAAACGGCTCAACTCAGAAAAAGAAAAAATAGAATAAAAAGAAGATTCTTTCTGCAGTTAAAAACGAAAAACCAGGCTTACTAAGAAAAAACAAATAAAAAATTACGATAAAATGATAAGTATTTAATTTTGAATTATATATATATATAAGTATTAATGATAGATTTTTTTTAGACAGATGTATAATAAATTTATCGCAATACATAATCATTCAGCACAAATTTATCACAATACATAACCGGACTCAAAAATTACACACTAGTTAGAACTCCATTTATGTATGTTTGGTTATAAATAAATAAATAAAATATTTTCAATTTCTTTATCCTACTTGATAAAAATTTTGAAAAACGATGAGTGGAGTTTTAAATTCTTCAAGTGAAAACTCTATTATGTTACTCCCCCATACTGCCATACATCACTTAGATAAGAAGAGACTTATATATAAAATTTCTAAATAATAAAAATAATATATATATATATATATATATATATATATATATATAGGGCAAGTCCGTTCAAGGGCATTACTCTTAAAGAGTAATATCCCTTAAAGAGCATTACAATATAAGCTCCGTGTTTTTTTTGTTTTCGCATTCTCTCTCCTCGTTCGGTTCAAGGGTTGTGTGTTTCGACTGAGGGAACGAGTTCCTTCTCCATCTTTCCATTCTATTCTTCACATAACGTTCTCCAAATCTTCAATCGAGGTCGAAATCTTCTGAGTAATCGAGCCTTGTAGTCTTTAGAAGAGAGAGCCCTATAGCCTTGAAATCTTGACGTGCCCTATAATCGGAATCGCGATCTCCTTCATCTCATCAGTTCGATTCGGTAAGGGCTTGCGATTTGGTACTTTTGCAGTTTAATTTTACACCTTAACTGTTCCTTTGTTCTTCTACCTAATTTACATGTTATGCTAAATCCAAACTGGCCCTAATCTACCTAATTTATTAAAGTCTTATGTCCCCATTTTTCAAACCTAGAGGTGCATGTGAGTTGAAAAATTCCTATTCTTTTTCCTCTTAAATTTGTTAGAGAATCAAGTCAGTATATGTCTGTAACATATTTTGGACAACACTTGTGCAATTTGAATTTCACGAAAGTAGAGATTATGTTGTTGGTTTCGAGTTAAATAAATGACATTTTTATTTTATTTTTTGGCTGAGACACCTACAGTGTTTGTGGGGACCATTATATTATACCAAATGAGATGCAAAGAAACCATAATGTACCCAATCCCATTTACATTCCTATAAAATTTGAAAGCAAAGGCTTTCAGACCTTTTAGATATAATTGAAATTGATCATTAAAGCACAGGTGCCATGTAAGACCCCAACTTTTTAATGAATAAAATCGAATTTCCTCTATTTATTATTGTGAATAATAAGGTGTTAATTTGATATAATGCTTTGGTTATGGGTGAAATGTGCAAATTTTGCAAAATAAGTAAGTGGTTAAAAAATATTCATTGTTGTCGTGGAATATTCTTGCTGTCGGGGAATATTCGTACGATGGCGCATCCATTTGTGGGCCCCATAACGGAAAACGGTCGAATGAAGAAAACGACAAGTATGAGTTTTTATAAATAACGGCGTAGTTGTTACCATTAACACTGTTGGAATACCCGGTGGTTAAAATACAGTAATATGCGTGGTTGCACAGTAGCACACGTGTAAGACCCCAAATTTTATGAAATGAAAGTATTCAATTTTCTGATAATTGTTATTCTACTTAGTAAATGGTTAAATTGTTAAAAGGTTAAAGTTAAGGGTGATATTTGAAAATTTTGCAAAGTAAGCAAGTTGATATAAAATATTCGTTGTGGTTTGGAATATTATTTTGGTCGGGAATATATACGACGACGACACCATTATTGGTGGACCCTTATAACGGAATAACCGCTTCGGAGTTAAAAACTACGTAAATAACTTTTTTATAAAAATAACGATTTAAAGTTTTACCATTAAACTGTTGAAATACCCGGTGGTAAAAATACGATGAATGGCATTGGTTGCATAGTAAGTAGCACCGGTATTGATTATTGATGCTTACATAAGAAACCACTCAATTTACTCAATTATTGCTACAAGAATTGTTGCATAAGATCTCACGTTATATCTCGATTCAATTATTGTCACAAGATCATCCGCATAATATTTTATATTATTAAATCAATAATTGAGACAACAAAGTTATTCATATTATTATTTGCAATATTGACAATGTCTAGAAAGTTCATCGAGGAGAGGTTTGGTCACCTAATGCGGCGCCAATAGGAGAAATCCTTATTGAAAGCCCCTCTTTCCGGAATGATTTGGTTGTTAAATATTGAGAGTTATAATATTAATGATGAATAATTGTTGAAGTATTAAGAATGTGTTTATTGAAGATAAGTGAATTACAAAAGTTAGAGGGGAATAATGCAAACTTGGAAGACTTTAGGGGTACTAAAGTGTAATAAGTTAAATCAATCTGGACCATTGATGGTGGTTTTAATAGTAAATCAATCTGGACCGTCAGTGGTGGTTTTAATAGTAAATCAATCTGGACCGTCGATGGTGATTTTAATAGTAAATCAATCTGGACCGTCGATGGTGGTTTTAATAGTAAATCAATCTGGACCGTCGGTGGTGGTTTTAAAAGTAATCAATCTGGACCGTCGGTGGTGGTTTTAAAAGTATATCATTCTGAACCGTCGGTTGTGGTTCTAATAGTAATCAATATGGACCGTCCGTTTTAATAGTAAATCAATCTGGACCTTTCGTGAATAAGTTACTATTTAGTCCATTCTCCTATAAATAGAAGCTTAATTCTTCTTTCATTCTCACCAATTCACTGAGATTCACAAGAGAAACTATAGAGAGAGAAACTATAGAGAGAAATAATAAGAGTATTATGCTACTTCACTATTTGCAGTATCCAATATTCTACTAAGGTAATGGATGTTATATTTGTTTGGTAAGAGATATTATTTGTTGTATTCGTAAGGGGGTATTATTTCTTTCGTATTCATAAGGAATACTATTTTTTCGTATTCATCCATTAATATGTCGGAATAACTTGCTTCACGCGGATTCACGCATCGTATTACGGTGAAAATCCATTGATTTAGTATGTTATTTCTTTTCATATTGTTAAATCCAAACTTACTATGGTAAGTATTGCTTCTATAATTCTTGAAATTAGTGGAATATCCTTGAGTTTTGCGCTTCATCCAGCATCATTTTATTAAAATATTGATCTGAACTTTCTTATTAAATATCAATATTTTCACCTGGGGTACTATTCACGGGTTACTATTCACTATATTATTATTCACTCGGGTATTTGGGGCACTTTTCATGCCAGAGTACTATTCACGGGTTACTATTCACCCGATTACTATTCACTTAAATATTTTTCACTCGGGTATCCGGGGCACTTTTTCGTGCCGGAGTACTATTCATGAGTTACTATTCATCTGGTTACTATTCACTCTAGTATTATTTACTCGGGTATTCGGGACACTTTTCATGCCGGGGTTACTATTCACGGGGTACTATTTTTGAAGTACTATTCACGGGGTACTATTCACTCGAAAAATTTATTTCTTTTCTGTCCAAATTATTTTGATACATGGATATTATTCTTGAATTTTACTCCAAAAAGCAGTATCATATTGACAATTTGGATATTTTTAAACTCTGGATAAATTTAAAGTCTTTAATAATTATCCTTGATGTCGTTTGATTAATGCTTGCATCATTGCCATCATCCTCGTGTTTATATTGTGATGAAAGTCATCTTTGGCTTACGTGCATAGACAGACTGTTGATTGGTATGATTATAACCAGGGATCATTCAGTATAATTATGACCAGTAATGTTACAAATGATGTGGTAAAAGTCCTCATTGGCCCGTAGTGCATTGATGGACAGTTGTTGGTATGATTATGACCAGGGATTATTCGGTATAATCATGACCATTGGTGAAAACACGAATATTCTTGGCCCGTAGTACATGGATAATTCGTGGTCGTGATACTAATGAATATCCTTAGCCGTAGTGCAAGGATGATTCGATTAAGTGGATTATTTATTAAGCTGAGTCTCAGCGATAAAATATTGATAATAAACTTTTAATGAATATCTTTGGCTCGTAGTGCAAAGATGAATTTATTAGTATGATTATGAACCGGAACTGTGATTTGGTGTAACCATGATCTTTGATGTTTCAGGTAAAGACATGTGATGAAAATTATCTTCGTCCTGGGTGCGAAGAGGAATTTAGAATCACAATTATGATTATGAATAATTGTGGACAGGAACTGTTGATTGATGTTACATGGATAAAACATTGTTGATGGACTTTTAATATGGAGAAGATAATAGACTTTATGGTCTATTTGACTATTCTAATGGATTGCTCGTTCCGCTGCAACTATGGTTGAAAAGTTTTATCATCTACCATATGTTCTAAATCTCTGATTTATTACTGACGAAGGCTATTGATAATTTAATTATCTTTAGCCATAATATTCTTACTGGGCTATTTGTGCTCACCCTTTTCCTTCACAATTCCTTTCAAGTAATAAGAGTGTAGTTGGGTCGAGCGGGGATAACATGGGAATAGTGTGATGGTCCGAGACTGTCGAAGTTTCTCAATACATTATAAAACGGCATGACATGCAATATATAATTGTATTGAGGTTCTAAGATGCGTGTGTCGTATTTTATATGTCACTTAATAATTGATTTTGGTGAACAACAATAGGGTGATGAGAACCCGACTTTAAAAGCGTCAAAAGTGCACCTCATTAGAATGAACAAGATAGTATTCTTCTCGCTCTTCTTTGGGGTCTTAAAATATTTGCTGCTGTATTTTATATGGCATTGTAATAATTTGAGTTTGGATACTGTCTACGAGACAATATTTATATTAAAACTCACAACTTATGTGTTGTCAAATCTTTGTACTGCGATAGTTCAACAACAGATAAATGAAGTTTGTATTTGATTTCTGTAGTGTGATATCTGGCGACTCAGAATGGGTCGTGTGGACCTATTTTGGGGGCGTCACAACACGGTATTGAACATTATTTTTGAATTATTGATTCTTACGTAAGAAGACATTACTCAATAATTGTTACAGTAATTACTGTTCAGTATTTTATTTTATTGATTCAATAATTGCTACGTTGATATTGTATATTATTATTGTTCCAATAATTGTCACTGCATAGTATCTCTATTATCAGATCAATAATTCATATTATTTGAATAATATTGTTAGATAGCATTATTGACAATGTCTAAGGAAGTTCTATCTAGAAAAGGGGTTTGGTCACCTAATTGTGCGCCAATAAGGAGAAATCCTTATCGGAAACCCCCTCTTTCTTGGGAACGACCTAATTGTCACAAATGTGATTCTGTAATATTATTTGTGAATAATTAGTTATTGATTTATATGATAAGAAAATATTTATTTTATTTGGATGGATAGGAAAATAATTATTTTGTATGGATATAAATGAAAGAATTAATGTTGAGGTGTTTTATCAGTATTTTGTTGGTATGGAGGTATTAAAAAGCGTCCGTATGTGGATTTCGGGAATTTTTTGTTTGGAATTTAGAAAAGTTTCTTATACAAAGTTGTAGAGAATTCGATTTTCTATGGAATGGACATAAAATTCGTGTTTTTCTGATAAAATGGCTATTTATTATGAATGATTGAAGTTTCGAAAATAAATGTTTTTATTTAAAATATGGGTGGGGCCCACTTTTGGTTGGTGAGAAATGTGCTAAAATTTTTATTCAAAAGTGGTGGACGTGAATAGTAGCAGGTAAAGCCATCAGGTAGCAAGTTAGTCTGCTATGGCGTTCTAAGCATTTTTCTATAAATATAGTGCTTAGTTAGAATTGAAAATCACACCAGAAACAAGTTTTTTTTTTCTCTCTCTATATTATCGAGCTTATTTTATGAGTATTTAGATACTTTATGAGTTGCTATTCAGTGCAAGTTTCCTTCAGCCTTATACCCGATATTTCAGTCGGAAGTATTGTTCTTTTGAGGTAAGAGATGTTATTTTCTTTATAATGATGTTATTCTTTCAATATCATTATACCAAAATATTGGTATGAATTTTATTGTAGAATTTCTACCTTTTTCATATCGAGGTTACTATTCACGTATACGACACTATTCATGAATACGACACTATTCACAGAAAAATAAATTTTTTTCTTTCTTTGTCCAAGTTGTCTATTGTGGTTATGAAGCGTAATGTGCGTCTCCTTAAGTTTAGCCTTCTTCGCTCGATAATTCTCTTCTGCAAGATCAGCACGATGTGATTCCCTTACCCAGGCCTCCTCTGTTATGGTTAGCCTTGTTGAGTTCTCTTTCAGTTCATTATTCAAATCCTCTATTTCCTCTGACTTCTGCTCGGTTTGACCCTTCTCGTGAATCAAATCCCACTCTACGTTTCCCAGACGTGTGTGAAGAGTCACAACCTCCCTATCCTTCTGCTCGATGGTAAGTTGTTGAATAACCGTCCGCTCCTTCAGCTCCTGAACAGTATCACGTAACTCTGTGTTACGGTCACATAGCTCATCGTACATCTCAGCACTGATAGAGTTCGGTGTGAACTCATCTTCTTCCTCTTCTTCCTCAGGATCCTCCTCTGAATCAGACTCAGGCTCATGCTCCTGAACAACAACAGTGATCAACGGAGATGGCTCTCTCTGTACCAACTGCTCCCGGACTACATGAATGTCTCAGGGCTCTTCCTCTGTAGGTACTCGGGGTTCCTCCTCCCTAGCTCGACTAGATCCTCCAACATCCGACATCCTGACAACACAATTTTTAAGTTTTAGTTACTAATCGATACTCGTGAGCACATAAGTTTATCACATAAGCATATAAAGTCTTTTATTATCTTCAATGAATTAAGGAATTCATTTCTTAGAACTCGATAAGAGTTTACCACCACTATGTTCTTGATCTCCTATAAGGTTGTTCCCCCACTTAAGGTTGTTCCCCCACCTAAGGTTCATAACCTACGGCTCTGATACCAACCTGTGACACCCCCAAATCCGGGTTCTTCAATTCCCACGTGATTTGGTGTTCATTGTACAAACAACATATGTCTATCTACCCATAAAAAATGATAGAAATAAATCATCTCCTTAAGGAGTTACATCATCTGAAAATAAATACATCAATCCCAGGTCATACTAACCTTAAAACTCAAATGCGGAAACATAAACAAATATTAAGTCTTACACAATATAAACATATGTCTGAACATAACATAAATAATAAACAACAAGTTTTCATCACTTGTTAATATTGCCCTTGCCTTTGCTAGTAGAAGGCTATTCAGACCTTTCGTTCTTAACTGCAATGTTATTATTACGCAAAAGTGAGCACGATTGCCCACAAGTATAACAATGTACAACAATATAATAACATGCAAGTGAATCAAAGACTTCTGAAATAAGAAACTTAACTTTTGAATCAAGAATGAATAACAAGAATCAAAAGAACTTATGAGGGTCATAAGACCTTGAACTATGTCCTAGGTTGTCAAGGGTTATATTTGAAACCTTTAACAGTCATAAGACTATGGACTCTTCTACTCGTACTTAGGGGGATCAACCCTTAGTACCATACTGTGCACAATATCTTAACGCTAAAGCATAAGTAATCCCCTATAACAGGGTTGTTCATCTCAGTTTGACATTAGAGTCTGAACCAAAGGAAGTTTGGTTTGGATAAGCTCAATAAGGGTTCTGAAATTTAGAACGTTCATCAACTATGGACTAGCCAAATCAATAAGGGTTCGCTAGTCTTACAAGGTTCAACAATAAATAATATTCAAATTGAATAATAAACTCAAGAGGTATACAATGGAATAAGTATTGTATAACAGAAATCATGCTTTGAAAGAATAATAACCTTTAATATAACATCTTGAACTTAATCAATAAATAACAAAAGTTTGCTCGATATAGAATATAAGTCTAGAACTTGCTCAATGTAAAGAGATAAGGTTTAGAAACTTGCATAACGATAACAAGTAGGGTTAGGAAAATTTGCCTCGTGCGTAGGTTATACATTAATTATACATGTTCCTCGATTTAATCCTACATACCATTTACATTCACAATACTAGTCAATTATAACATAACTAGCATCACAAGTTCATTCTCTTTTGTCTAAACTCTGATTATGATTATACTAATCAAATCACCACATTTGTTTTCACATAATATTACACTTCACGAACGACAAGCTAACTACGTGTTCAACAATTTAATTAAACATGTAATTACTTTATTGATATGTTAAGAATCTATTTTATCATCACATTATTGACATGTAATCTAACACATTTTTATGTTCATTAGGTTAGGTTACAATTACATTCCTAGAAATAAAATAATTAAAATGCTCATTCTTGACAATCGTGATAATGGTGTCAAGTAGGCCACCATGTAAGTTTATACTTGCATCATCGCGGCTTAGCTGCTTCAACTTTAGAGATGAAGTGGTATCATGCATGGCTCAGGTTCGAGCCAGGCATATTGCTGATGACTTAATCCAGATTCGAAAAACTGCAGTCATGTGAAAAATGCAGAGCAAGCCAAAATTTATCGATTCCTTTATTCACACATGAATTTAAACATACCCATACATTATAATACACACATAATCATTACCCAATCTTTCTAGCATGATTTTAACTAGTTAAAATATACAATTACTTGAATCAATTCATAAAATTTCATTGTTCTTGGTGTTTTCGAAAATATTGAACATGAAACAGGAAAATTGACATTACGGGTTCGTTATAACACCGAATCTTTCCACTCAAAGATCAATTTCTTCATTTTAACATGTGCTATCATAATCCACTGTTAAATTTCAACTTACACAACAATTCATGGCATACCATTGTTTATAAGGGTCATATTTTTATAAATTTTATATTCAGTAACTTTAAAAATCTATTTACTACATATTTATATACAATTTATGTTATGAAAACATATGTATATGGTAACAAACATTTTATGATAATATAGTATCACATATATACACATAATCATTACTGTTTTCAATTACAGAGACTTGAACTTTCAATTATAGAGATTTACAATAATTTTTTTCCATAAAAATATAAACAACGTAAAATTAGAAACTGGGTTGAAGAGATTACCCAACAGTGTAGATTAATAGGAGATGAAATCCCTTTCAGATACTTCTTCAATCACAGAATTTCCCTCAAAATTCCTCTGAATTCTCTTTGAGCTCTCAAGTTTTGTTTTTAGAAAATACGTAAGAAAACAAATAATACTGACACGCATAATAACTGGAAACATTGATGTCAGTTAATCACATTCGTGGGTTAACTACCCAACTCTCATTAGGACTTTATTTGGCTAACTCATTAGAAGGTTTTCCCATTTAATTTAATTAACCTCTTATAATATAGTTTAATCATATCACTCCCATTTAGGCAATTAATCAAATATTTTATTTAATTTAATTTAAATAAAATATAATAATTTTTCATTAATTCACATAGTCACATAATTAATTTCTCATTAATTAATTATGTCAAAATATTAAATCTTTAATTAATATATTTTTTTTAAAATAATATTATGTTTATTAAATAATTCCTTTAATCAAATAAGCTTAATTAAGTACATACCTTGAATAACAAAATTTCCCACATTAATTTAATCAGTATAACACATATAATTAAATTAATCTACCACAAATTCATCAATTAACTATTTAATCCAATAATTAAATCATCAAAAAATATATAGTTAATTCAATAAATATTCAAATTAAATTACAAGATCTCGTTCGTAACAAGCTTTCTCAGGTACGAGTTCACCTCCAATTTCTTTTCACGTTTAATTTGAATCCACCGGGTTTGATTCTTTCCTTTGATCAACGTTAGCCACTCAAGTGTTTGGCCTCTAGAGGTGATCCACCAAGAAAGAACAAGTATTCAAAAAGATGAGTGTTTGGCAAAATCCTAATTCTATCTCTATAGAATATTGTGTACTCTCCCAACTCTTGGAATGAAGTGTGTGTTCTTAATCCATAATAAGATTCTTCTTATTTATAGATGTAGGGAACCCTCCTAAACTATTTAGGAATATGATTTTATTTTAATTAATTAAAATTCTTTAATTAATGAGGCTCCTAATCTAATTAGAAATATTTGAGAGTACTTATATTAATTAATTATCAAACTCCTTTAGGAATTAAATAATAATAATAGTAATAATAATAAGACTCATCTTATTAATTTATATTTAATATTTTCAAAATATTAAATAATAAATATTAAGCTATTTAATTTATTCTATCACCATAGATTAAATTAAATACACTTAACGTATTCTTACGATTATACCATTTACATCTTAAATAAATATTTTTCCTTTTATGGTGTGACCCTTTATGTTCTCCATATTAAATTGGTTGTGAATAACTCAATTAGAACAATTCTAATCTTATTTAAATAAATAAATTAAACTATTAATTTATTTAAATAAATAACATTTATTCTACAATAAGGATATGCCTCCTTAGCGATCAACGACTTTCCACATAATATAGATTTCAACATTAATCATAAAAGAACTGACAGGTCTCCAAGTTTTTAGTATTTTGATGATAACAATTATTGATAATATAATCTTCTTCGTAAGTTTATAATTTAATCATTTTATATGTTATATTATATATTTTAAAATTATTTTTTATATGTGAATTAATTTTTATTGACTTAGATAATTAAAATATCAAGTGTTAAATAAATTAATTCATATAAAAATTTCCAAGGCAAGGAGATCCTATTTTCTTTCAAACTCATAAAACAAAATTGGGCAAACAGATTTTTTTTGCATGCATGTATACATATTTATATTAATCATATATATAAGTCTTACATATATACATATATAACCACGTGTGTGTGCAAAGCATGAGGTCCATCTTTTTGGGACAAATGATTTGTCTACACGGAAAAATTGAATGTGCCTTGACCGAATTTTGTCAATTCCCATGCCTTGACCGAATTTAATTCTCTTTAGAAGATGAAATTTTTGATGGTTTAAAACATTTTTGGCAATTCGTGTGTTATGGTCTTATTTGAACCATTAAAATTGAATTGTAGCAATCTCATCCATTGATTTCAAAAACAGATGTCAAAATTACCATTTTTCCCTCGACTTCAAAATTCTATAAATAGGGAGTCTTTCATTCATTTGGTTTTTGCCAATTCAAGTTAAAAGAAAAGCTTACTCTCATTGCTTACATACTCTCTCTAAAACTTTATATCTCTTCTTACCAAAGTTTTGATTATTTGAGAAGAGGAAATTGGTCCAAGTAATTGAGATAAGTCATTTGATTTAACTTAGTTGAATTATTTCTTACTTGTTTTAAATGTATAGATATACGAATATAAAGTGTTATACACATTTATATATATATATATATATATATATATATATATCAGTAGGGATCAGGTGCTTACTCTTATAATGCTTACCCTGCTTACCTATAAAAAATGCGTCTCTA
Source organism: Panax ginseng (assembly GCA_020205605.1). NCBI lineage: Eukaryota > Viridiplantae > Streptophyta > Magnoliopsida > Apiales > Araliaceae > Panax > Panax ginseng. The sequence continues at coordinate 85,389,850 of CM035146.1, read as the reverse complement.
CTCATTTCTTTCTCCTCATTTCGTTTTTTGCGTTTATTTTTCTCCCCTCTTATTTTCTCTCATCCGAAAGGATCTGAACTCAGATTCCATCTTCATCCGAGAAATCGGCGAAGAATCGATTCTGATTCTTGACAATCGGCGAGAATCCGATTCTCAAACATGTGCTTCCAAAACAAGCCCTAATCCTCGTATGTCTCCAATCCAAATCAGTTTTTTATGGGTATTCCAAAACAAGCCCTAATCCTGGTATGTCTCCAATCCAAATCAGTTTTTTATGGGTATTCCAAAACAAGCCCTAATCCTGCGTGTTCTCTCTCATTTTCAGACAAAGCACACCCCTTTCAATACTTTGTATCTAGCAAACCCCTTTCAATACTTTGTCTGAAAATGAGAGAGAACACGCAGGATTAGGGCTTGTTTTGGAATACCCAAAAAAAACTGATTTGGATTGGAGACATACCAGGATTAGGGCTTGTTTTGGAAGCACATGTTTGAGAATCGGATTCTCGCTCGACCGTGTCAAGGGCTTCTGTTGGAATCGATTCTTCGCTCGATTTTTCGGATGAAGATGGAATCTTAGTTCACGTCCTTTCAGATGAGAGAAATAAGAGGGGAGGAAAAAGACGCTAAATTATCGAAGCGAGAGAGAGAAACGAAAAGCAGATCAAGAGAGAGTTTCTCCTTAAATAGCATTCTTTTATTAAAACTACGCGCGTTTGGAGGGACGCGGTGGCATTTTTGTAAATACGCAATGACATTGTATTTACAAAATGCCACCGCCCCTCCAAAACGCACGTAGTTTTAATAAAAGAATGCTATTTAAGGAGGAATGCTATTTAAGGAGAATGCTCTTGATCTTACTACAGTGTATATATATATATATATATATATATATATATATATATATATATATATATATATATATACTTCATCTATTTATCAAATAAAAAGTTGTACTTAGACGTCAAAAGGCTACAGAGATATTTCTCTAAGGAGAGGAAATCGATCCGTACAATTCCTTATAGTACTAAGTAACTTTTTATTGATATTATTTATATAAATATTTTAAAATAGATATACACTTGTTAGTTTAAAATGACACTGAGATATTCCTCCAAAAAGAGTGAATCATCCGAACCGGATTTAAAAATCTAAGTGATCTATCAAAAATATTTATATAAATATCAATTGTGAATTTATAAATTCTGTCATACTTAGACGCCGAAAGACTATGGAGATATTCTTCTTAAGTGAGGGAATCGAACCGTACGATTCTTTATAGTACTAAGTGACTTTATTTATAAATCACATAATAGATAAAATATTATTATATATTATCTGATTAAAACTAATATATTCATTATATCAAGCAATGCTTAACTAATTAAATTGTTATACTTGATAAATTATCGTTTAAATTGATTTATTCATTTAATCACAAGTATTTGAACACAAATTTATTCATATAATACTTGTTAGAGAATATCTGAAAAATAAATATATCTTAATCCATAGAAAAACACTCTTTATTATAAAGAATAAATATTTCTTTATAAAATTTCATTAAAATTATTTATCTGCTTATACAGAAGCACTTTCTTAGTTACACTAAAATTAATCTATTTGCTTATTTAAGAAGCTCATTTCATACAAAATAAAAGTTACTTAAAACTTTTATAAAAGTGCATAATTTATATATTTGCTTACAAAGAAGCATATTTTCTCAAGTTTAAAAGTCTTTGAACTTTTATAAATATATTTTCTCTTTAATTGTTATCTGCTTATTTGAAAAGCGTCAATTTGTACTAAATTTTATCTGCTTATTTAAGAAGCAAACTGTTGTAAATTCTTTTGTAAAAAGGAAAATGGTAGAATTAGTTTATTTTATATACCTGTGAGAAAAATAAGTAATTCTTCGACCAAGACCAGAGTTTTAAAGAAGTCAGTTGGGAGTTGGGTCTCTAGTGAACTTGTGAGGTGAGGAAGATACTGTAGTTTCAAGACCAGATCATAGATTATAACTAAACTCAAAAGAATAAACAACTAAGCTTGAGGTGGGAGCTGGGAGTTGGGAGCTAGGAGCTTGTTGTCCAAGATAGATTAGTTGGGAATAGTTGGAAGTTTGTCAATAAAAGTTTGTAAAGGTTTCTTCGCCTGTTGAAGGAGTATTTATTACTGATAGTAATAGGATCTCAAGTTTTGAATAGGAACTTGAGACTGGACGTAGCAACATACCAGGGGTGTATGTTGTGAACCAGATAAATATCTGTGCATTGTGTGATTAAATTTTTACTACTTTGCATATTAATTTCTAACACTGCAAATTAATCATTCAAAATTCAAAAAGGCCTAAGATAATTTTTAAATCTGTAATAATCTATTCAACCCCCTTCTAGATTATTATTGGACTTATAATTGGTATCAAAGCGGTGCTCTTTAACTTGTTTGCAAAGTAAATACAGGCATACCTAATGTGAGGGCCCCGAATTCGACGTCCCGAATCACCGCGGATCCGGTTCGATCATTCTAACACTATTACTATATTTGCGAAAGATATAAACATAAATTGTTTATACATTAGACATTACACACTATTCCCCAAGGTCGAGTAACCTTAACTTCATACACAAATCATAAACTATCGAACATATAACATTATTATCATACTATACTATTACAAATCTAATCACACACATTAACTTTAAGCTGGAACTGTCTTTAACCTTTCCTTGTATCCGACGTATTCACCTTAATCTGCAATGTTTATCATGATATAGTAAGGGTGAACATGAAAGTTGCCCAGCAAGTTTAAGTTCAATAATATAACGATATATCATGATTGAAAGAGTCTGAATAATAAGTTGGCTATAATTTAACAATATAATTGTGAACTAGCAGGAACAAATCTTTGACTGAACAAGTATTGAACATGAACAAATATATCTGAACCAACTGGTAATGAAGGTTATCAGCCTTTCATACCTGACTTATACATGCAATATGTACAGAGTACAATTCATGGCAACCAACAATGATTAACCATAAGCATATCTGAATAAAACAACTCTTAATAGAGTTAAGTAAAAACAAACTTGCCTGAACCGTTGATTACCGCTACGCAATTTATAACGCTTTATCCGAAGACCTAATATTAGTAATATAGATCTCCAATATTAGAATAATATCATCACAATATAATACTATTATATATATATATATATATTTATATATACACACACACACATAGAATAACCTAAACACATAACACATAACCTTATCAATCTATAACACACATAAGACTCGGTATCAAGTCAAACTATTGCAGTCTAAGATGAACCCGACCCAATTCTAACATTCTGACGGTCTAGTCGGACATATATCGAGTCTAAGTTCAATTAAACTCTGCCTAACACTTAACAATTATCTCAGATAATTTATTAACAGTCGAAATATTTTTCATAAGTTCCTAATAATTTTCAAATAATTATTATCATTTATCATGAATTTTCAATCATTAAAATCGTATTTAAATGAATTAAAATACCACATAATTCTTGTCATTAATATTTATTTATTATCAAATATTAATGAAATACATGTCATAATATTATAATATACTTATAATATATCAAAGTATTTTTAATACCTTAAAATCATATTTATATAATTTTTAAACAATTAAATCCATTATCCGATAATTGCTATTAATATTAAAATATTAATATTTTCATGACAAAATATCAAAAGTTATATTTTATAACTTAAAATATTTTTATAACCCTTAAATCATTTTTATATGATTTATAAATCATTAATTCTATTTTTCATAATTTATTTAATATAGTTATTAAATAAACTAATTATCATTAATATTGATTAATTAATTAAATTCATCCTAAAATATTAAAAGTCACCTGAAAATAACTTAAAATATTTTATTATAACATAATATTATTTTTCATGTATTAAAATCATTTATTTAATATTATAATTAAATAAATGAAATACTATTTATATTTCAAAAATATTAAATATTTATGAAATATACTCTAAATAATTAAAATCTATTTTTCATACTTTAAAATAATTTTTCAGAATTTATTTAGTATTTTTAATAATTAAAAACCATTTATTTCAATTTATTTAATTAAAATATTAATTTCCGAAATTAAGTGTCGCTATAGGGGCCTCAGGTGACAAATCCGTCGCTAATGGTGTTCTTGGCCCTGTTCTTGAGCTGCCCAGAAAACCATGTCAGACTTCGAGAGGCTTGGTTTGATCGCTTATACTTTCTAGTCAAAAGTGTTTCTGGGGTATGTTAAACGTTGATCATGTAGTGTTTATGTAACACTACATGAAACAACCATCATCTCGATCATACAACAAACGAACAACAAGATCTGGGCGTGCAAAAATCTTGTCAGGCCTGTTCTTCATTTTCTGGGTTACCCAGAAATGAAGAACAGCCAAGGTACCTACATTGTAGCTTTAAATCATAACATTATGGACTTGTTTTGTGTAATCTATTGGTTCAATCTTGTAGACCACATGATAGGATATAACTACATAACATCATAACAACACCGAATCTAAACGATTAAGGCCGGTCAAACTAGGGGTCAGTAATCGGGTCTTGAAGATTCTGTGTTACCCAGAATCTCCTTTCGGGAAGCTGGTTAACGGTGGTTTGACCTCATATAACTTTGATTCCTTTACGTATTTGAGTGATATAAAAGCTTATACATGTAGCCCATATGACAGACTACAACATTAATACAACAACTTGGCCAAAATAATTAAACGGCTGCAAGATCAGAGGCCAAATAAACTTGTTAGAAAGTTCCTGGAAATTCTGGGTTTTCCGTAAATAGCCTCCCAATTCACAACCATGTTTGACCACCTATAACTTGCAAACTAGACATGATTTGAATTTCGCTTCCAGCCCGGATCATAAACAACGTGGCATACTACAGATCTATAACATTAAACACACTTCACATCTAACAGGTAAAGATCTAGAGGCCCTGACATATGACTGTCAGGCCACTTTTTGATCTTTTTCCAGATTTTTCAAAACTTCAAATTTCGAGCATCAAAATGACAGGGATCTAAGTTTTGACAACCCAGATCATCAAATGACACCCTAATACACAACTTTAACCAACAACCTACAACAACTAACATCAAATACAAAGATTTCAAGATTTAGGGTTCTTATACCTTTGAGGCTTTGATTTTTGATTTCTGCCTTTTGATTCTGATCTTGTAAAGTTAGGGACTGATATTGGCTTAGTATATATCACTCTCTCACTCTCTCACTCTAACTCCCGAATTTTTAGAGATAGAAGGGCTTGGTAGAAAATTACAATTAAAGTAGGCCAATCTCTCTCTCTTAATCTATTTAAATGTTGCCAAGTTGCTAGCATCTGAAATTTTGGCTGGTTGGCTGATTTGTTAGAGAGCTCAGTCACATGGGTGTGGGTATGATTGTTGAACAACTCACTTTTGACAAGTCTTGCAAGCTATTACAAAATAATGCAACAAAGGCCACTTTGGTCATTTTACATATAAAATTAATGGCATTTTGGACATTGGAAAAACCCTTAGGGTTTAGGGTTTGGGTTTAGGGTTTGTACCATTTTAGGGTTTAGGGTTTAACCCTTAACTTGCAATTTAATTTTTAAAGTTTCCAATTTAGGTTTTAAAAATCGAAAAATTAATATTTCTAAATTATAATTAAAATTTTCTAATTATTTTAAAATTTCTTAATCATAACTTAAATCTTGCTAATTAGGATTAGCATTTCCTAATTAAAATTGCTAATTAAGTTATTAGGGTCAAAATCATATATTAGGGTTTATAACCCACGAACTAGGGTTTTAATTAGAAAAATAATATTTCTAATTTCAAAATTTGATTTCCTAATGAGATTAGGGTTTTCTAATTACTATAAATTGAAAATTAGGATTAAGGTTTCCTAATTAACACTAAAATTATTAAATTAACACATAGGTTTTCCATAATTAGAAATTAGGGTTTTCTAAATTTGAAAATTAGGGTTTGCTAATTAATTAAGCTTTACCCTAATTAATATTATAATTAATATCACTTGAGCATTATAATTATCCTTTAAGTTCCCAGATTAGGGTTTTAATTTCTGAATTAGGGTTTCGGATTCCCGGAACTGAAATTAGCGTTTCCAGAACCGGTTTCTAGGGTTTCTTATCAATCGCTAGGGTTTTCTAACCGAACGTTGACGTTCTTAATATATACTTAGGGTTTGTCACAGATATCGTTTATCTGGTCAACCCCTGACCCTTAACCACATATCGTACACACATACACAAAACATATTCACGTATTCCCTTAATCCTGAATAATTCACCTAAATCCTTCACATGATTTTGAAATCCTCAAAATTACTTCTCAAAAATATCAAACGCATACACTAATTTTTTGTCTAGGTTCTAATTTTGAACCTTAAATCAATTAATAAAAATTTTAAAAAATTCAAAATTATCGAGTTGTCACATTCACCCCTTCTTCTAAAAATTTCGTCCTCGAAATTTACCTTACACCTTACACAATATTGCTTACACCATTCACACACATTATCACTTGCTACCCAATACATTCTTCAAAAGAATAAAAAATTTCAAATTATGCTGAGGGGTCATATAGACCATGAACACATAGTTTTAACGGTATTCATACCGCAAAACAATTCATTACTTGGTATGTTTACAATCACAAAGAATGTAAACTACCGTTGCTAGTACTTTAGGTGATTAGTGTAGTAACCCGAGATTTTCTAGATAAAATAAATAAGAAATTTTGCGTATAATTTTTTTTTTTATTTAATGACGAGACTAAGTGTCAAGTAAAGTGAACGATAAATGCGAATACATTTATTACTTGAAAAATTAGAAATAATTTTGAATTATTAATTATTTTCCATGAAAACATGATTGAAAATAATATATGAAGTGATAATTAGATTTATATAATAAATATTTTATTATATGAATTGTTCGTAATATTTAAGTTAATTATTTTAACTTGATTATTGATGTTGTGTACGAAGAATAAGTCGATATGAGATCCAAACCCTGGATTGGGATTGTGATCAAGATATGAGAATAATAATATTATATTATTTCTATAATGATTTTACAAAGACCATAATTATGTATATGTGTGTATGTGCGCACAGATAATATTGAGCAACGACGGCCAATTAGGTCATAAGATATTACCGTCTTTGTGAAACCCTAATTAGTAAACTCGATTATGAGATATTTTACGAGTAAAGGATCGTGTATATGAAGTTATGTGTATAAGAATATCGGTAATTAGAAGAAACCCTAATTATTGTTCAGACGTCGATAATTAGGACAAACCCTAATTATTATAACCCTAACCTAGGTTGAAATTAGAAAAACCGTAAATTAATCGTGTTAGTAACATACACGAGATAATTAAAGAACCACTAATGGTCAATTAGAAACCCTAATCGATGACGTTGAGAAACCCTAATTTTAATTACCGGGTTTAATTTCGATGTTATTGTATAAGTGTTTTAATTTACCAAAGGATAGAAGTTAATTGGTAAATTATAAGAATTAAATCTAGTGATTAAATATTACATTTAATTGCCTTGTACAAGATTGCCCATACACTCTTAAAAAAAGCCCGACCATCACCCATAACAAATCAGAAGCAAGAATCAAGAATTTTTGGCAAAAAGGGTATAAGAACACTAAACCTAGAAATCCTTTGATTCGATGTTATTTGATGCAATTGATTGTTTAAAGTTGTATAATAGAATGTTAATTGATGATATGGGTTGATAAATCAAAGACCCATAACATCAAAGTGCACTTAATTTGAAGATTTAAGCAAGTTGGAAAACCGAATTTCGTTATTTTCTCACCAAATGTCAGAGGCCATAACTCTTTGCTCGATCATGAGTTTTGTTCTTCAAAAGTTGTTATGTGTAGCCTGATATGTGGCCTTTAATCTGCAAAAAGAATCAAGTCCATATCATGTATAGATTAGAAGTTATAGATGGTCAAACATGGTCAATCGATCATGATAAACTATTTTTGGACAGTCTGTAATGGGGGCATTCTCGTCCACTTTTTGTGCTTTAAAAGGTCTGAGCTTTTGATATGTTGTAGTGCACTGAGTTAGGAAGTCATAGGCTTTGGAATGACCTCATTTCGATCTCGGATGAGGGAATTACGGTGATTGGAAGAAAATGTGTCAAATTTCTCAAAACTGAAAGTCAGCAGCGGGATGTGCTATTCGGGACACTATTTCGATCCGTTAATATTTCCAAAACCTTCTGGGCTTTTGGTATGTTATAGTACACCGAATAAGATTTCCATAGACTCTGAAACGGACTAAATCCGATATCGGAGAAGAGAGTTATGACATTTCAAAGTAGGAGTGTCAAAACTTCCCAACAAGTGCGGTGCAGTCCATTTGAACGGAATTTCTGGGCTGATGTGTTCGGAATTTGGAAATGATCAAAGAATAAAAGTTGTATCCCCAGAAGTTAGCTTCGCGTGGGCTCAAGAATCGCTCAAAAATGTTTTAAAATGAAAGAGATATGACTTTTTAGCGGAAGAGGGTAAAGCTGAAACGAGATTGAAAATCAATTATGAACGCCCACTTTTGACGCCTTCGTTTGGGCTACCTAATGAACCCGAATTGGGTAATTCAGTATTTTTAAAACTAGTCTTACATACCATGTATAACATATCCAAAAATTAGATTAATCTGAGTTATGAGCAATGCGTTAGAAAATCGCAAAGTGAGCTATTGAAAAAATTAGTATAAACCAAGTCCCACATCGACTAAATTGAGAACTTCACCATTTTCTAAACCTATAAATAGAAGCTTGGCCTTTGTTTCATTCACCAACAATAAGGCCTCCAATTTTTTGAGAAAGGATTTGTTGTGGGAGAACTTTTATAAAGATCTCCTTAGTTAAATTTTAGGCGTGGAAGTCAGTATTCAAATTCTGTGAAAATTGTATTTCGGATATGTTTCTTATTTAATTTTTGTAATGTTATTATTTTTAATTGTTAGTTAAAGTTTGAATGTTTGAAGTTTAGTTAGTGTTGTTAATAAACTAGTTAGTTTACTATGTTTATTTTGGCTTGGAATTGATTATGTAAATGAGTTATTTGTGATGACTTTTAATATTTTGTGATAAATTTCATTAATTAATAATTATTAATGATATTAAAGTTATTTAATGATTATATTAAATAATTTAGTTTAAAAATGATTTTAATATTATAAAAATCATTTTAAATGAAAATAAGGTATTTAAAAATATTTTAAGTTATAAAATATAACTTTTAATATTTAAATGATAATTTCATTAATAATTAAATATTAATGATATTTAGTTTATTTAATGATTAATATTAAATAAATAGTTTAAAAATGGTTTTACTTATTTAAAAACCATTTAAAGAGGATATTAAGGATTTAAAAATATTTTAAGTTATAATTAATGACTTTTAATATTTGGATAAATAGTACATTAATATTTAAATATTAATGGTAATTATTTGGGTAATATAAATGTTTTAAAAATAGTTTGAGTTATTATAAATAACTTTTATATTTTAGTAATGGTTTCATTAATAGTTTAGTATTAATTAAACTATTAATGATAATGGAATTGTTTAATATTTAAATCATTTAATTATGATTTCGATATTTGAAAGTTATAAATGGGCCAAACTAGTGATTTTGAGAACCGATTATGAAGTTCGAATTTGAAGAAGAACACCTATAAGAATGCTTATATCACTATAGGCCCTTTAGTGATGATTTTGAATTATTTTAAATTTTTAATTTCGGAAATTGCGAAAATGATTAAAAATAAGATGTCCGATATTTATGATGTTGAGGTATAGGATAAGAGTCTTAGACTCAAGATTTACCCGATAAAGTCATCGATACTGGCAAACAAATGTCAAACCTTATAAAAGAAAGAAAAGACTACTTTGTAAGAGCATGGATGAGATATTTGAAAAATGTATAAAAATATTTCAAGTATAGAATAGAACTAAAAGTATGATCACCGTGATTATGTGATTGGACTATGTGTCAATCGTAATAATAGGCGATACTATGTGTTAAGATATATTGTTCTAATCGAACTAATGATCCGATTATTGATAGGTTGTGATAAAGAGATAAAACCTAAGTTGAGATTTGTAATTGAATCGTGCAAGTATCCTACCTTTGCACTTCCTTTATGCAATGGACATGAGTAAGAAGTTTGTAATTATTCTATCCTGCATGCATTATGTACTCTTTGATTTTCGACATGTTAGCTCGGATATATATTCATTCATTGATTTCTATAAATGGTTATACAAGTGTCCCCACTTGGATAATCATGGCATTTGTTCACATGTTGATACACCTTTGTCAATTACCCGTATATATATGTGTGAATTACATATTATTGTTGAGCAAGATTAAAACCTTGGGTTTGGAACTGTGCATGTATGAACATCCCTATATGGGAAGATTTTTTTGCATAAGCGAATAGAGTTGAGCGATGAATTTCGTTCAAGTTATGTAGTATTGATCAATACAGGTACAATTGGGTGATCACCCTCCGTGCCCATAAGTTATGACGGTTTGAGGATAGAATTCGCTAAACCTTTTCGAAAATGAAAAGAATGTTCATAGTATGTTTCTTAAACCCTATTCATGGGGTAGAGCGAGCCAAATTTAAAGAATTTGAAAGAGAGTTGTTATGTGAATTTTTATCAAGATCTGATTACTTCACAACTTTCAATTCGTTTGTAGAAGTGTTATGTAAAGAGAATACTTATATTCTTTCAAATTATATATATAATTGCTATTACTTCTTTGGGCACTTAAATGCTCATCCTTGCTTAAATTAAATGTTTTCAGTTATGTATGAGCAACCTGAAGGCTCAGGCACAAATAAAGGAAAAGGAAAGCTGATTGAATAAGTGTGTATTATGAGTTAATGGTTATAGTTGTATTGGTATCTATTCAAGTATTGTAAGGAATGTATTTGAAGGTCACGTGCACTGGGAAGTAAACTTTGATGTATGTAAATTAAGTTCGAATGTATTATTATTTAGTATTATTCAGCTTAAAGAAATGGTATCGTGGGGAACCGAGTTCGGGTTTCAAGTACCTGGATTTGGGGTCGTCACAATTAGCCTATCGTACTCTTACGTCATGCATAACGTATTAATCATCTATAGCGAATATTTACGCTACTTGATTGGATTATTTTATCCAAACAACATAGTTCACCTCAGTCTTATCATATAATTCTGCACCCAAACAATTTGGTTCGGGAAATTTCTTTCAATGAACACTTAGAGTTTTCATAAACATTAGTTTAGCTGAATCGAATAGCATAGACTCATATCAATAATTCAATTCAATCGAATTATTTAGGTGTAGCCAAACCCCGTTGGCAAATTAAAATTTTGAAAACATTTTCAAGAATGACGTAATGATGTCGTACTGTATTAACAATCCGTTTGAGGATGCCGTCATTATATGACTTTGTCATAACACATCATACAATAGTGGAATAACGATATTAGATCAAATTCACACTAAGTATTCATGTATTTACAACTCCATCAACTTTTTATCATCTCTGCACCAAGTTACATGGTACATAAGTGATAAATAAAATGTATTTTGATATTTCAAATCATTTGCGTCTAGCTGAAATAAGTAGCATAGACTATACTTTAAACCGTTTCAAAAATGATTACGAGTCTACTTTTTTTTTTAAAAGCACATAGTGCGTATTTAGCTTGATGTCAAAATTTCAAAGTCTAGCATAGCTAGGACTTTTGGAAAACTTATGTCTCCACTAATAATCATTTGCTTAACAATCTACTTGTTCCTAAAATCCTCAATTCTCCCTTCACACACAACTATACCCAGTTCGTAAAACCACACTTATGAGTCCATAAATTACCACAATCATATGAGTTTAAGAACTTGTCCTAGTCAGACCTTTGGCGTCCATTCGCTGAGGGGTTCATAAACATTTCATATAACTATGAGTCAAGCATGTCACATAAGTATGAGTTTTAAGAACTCGTACTTAACCTTATATTCTATACCTATAACATATCTATCTGTTATACACATGAGAAAGGAATCACCCTCTTAACATGCATATATCAAATAGCGTGACACAAACATTTTAATGATTATCATTGTCAGAACTAAGTAGTTGTTACACCAAGTAAAATTCCCCGCCCACATAAGGAATCATACAACTCAGCTGCCGACATGAATCCTCAATTGAATCCTCACCTAACACTAACACCCTTCTCAATAATGTAATTTCATTTAATCCAGTATTCATAATCCTTTCTGAATCTGTGCATCAATTCATAGTACAACCGACACTCGGCAATCTTGTCAGTAAAGCTGCTCAATCATTAGATTGATTCTTCTCCCGCTTATCACCTTATCGGATCACGGGGTGATCTTTATCGTATATATTACGATTTATTTCTATGGCTTGATTGTTTTGTTTTACAATATTCTATCATCGCACTTTTAGTCTTTTTAGACTCTCATCTATTCACCACCATCTTTGTTCAACTTTATTATGAGTTAGGGAACTCAGATCTTATAACTCGCCGAGATTCATCTTTGAATCTTACCGACCAACTAACTCTATTTGAGTTAGTACTTATCCTAATCACTGCGGTTATTAGTCTCAGGTATTCCTACCTAAGGTTTATAATCTACAACTTTGATACCAACTGTGAGGTCCCCGAATCTGAGGTCCCGAATCACCGCGGATCCGGTTCGATCATTCTAACACTATTACTATATTTGCGGAAGATATAAACATAAATTGTTTATACATTAGACATTACACACTATTCCCCAAGGTCGAGTAACCTTAACTTAATACACAAATCATAAACTATCTAACATATAACATTATTATCATACTATACTATTACAAATCTAATCACACACATTAACTTTAAGCTGAAACTGTCTTTAACCTTTCCTTTTATCCGACGTATTCGCCTTAATCTGCAATGTTTTATCATTATATAGCAAGGGTGAGCATGAAAGTTGCCCATCAAGTTTAAGTTCAATAATATAACGATATATCATGATTGAAAGAGTCTGAATAATAAGCTGGCTATAATTCAACAATATAATTGTGAACTAGCAGGAACAAATCTTTGACTGAAAAAGTATTGAACATGAACAAATATATCTGAACCAACTGGTAATGAAGGTTATCAGCCTTTCATACCTAACTTATACATGCAATATGTACAGAGTACAATTCATGGCAACCAACAATGATTAACCATAAGCATATCTGAAGGAAACAACTCTTTGTCGAGTTAAATAAAAACAAACTTGCCTGAACCGTTTATTACCGCTACGCAATTTATAACGCTTTATCCGAAGACCTAATATTAGTAATATAGATCTCCAATATTAGAATAATATCATCACAATATAATACTATTATATATATATATATATATACATACATAGAATAACCTAATCACATAACACATAACCCTATCAGTCTATAACACACATAAGACTCGGTATCAAGTCAAACTATTGCAGTCTGAGTTGAACCTGACACAATTCTAACATCCCGACGGTCTAGACGGACATATATCGAGTCTAAGTTCAATTAAACTCTGTCTAACACTTAACAATTATCTCAGATAATTTATTAACAGTCGAAATATTTTTCATAAGTTCCTAATAATTTTTAAATAATTATTATCATTTATCATGAATTTTCAATCATTACAATCGTATTTAAATGAATTAAATACCACATAATTCTTTTGTCATTAATATGTATTTATTATCAAATATTAATGAAATACATGTCATAATATTATAATATACTTATAATATATCAAAGTATTTTTAATACCTTAAAATTATATTTATATGATTTTAAACAATTAAATCCATTATCCGATAATTGCTATTAATATTAAAATATTACTATTTTCATGATAAAATATCAAAAGTTATATTTTATAACTTCAAATATTTTTATAACCTTAAATCATTTTTATATGATTTATAAATCATTAATTCTATTTTTCCATAATTTATTTAATATAGTTATTAAATAACCTAATTATCATTAATATTGATTAATTAATAAAATTCATCTTAAAATATTAAAAGTCACTTTGAAAATAACTTAAAATATTTTATTATTACATAATATTATTTTTCATGATTTTTCATGTATTAAAATTATTTTAAATTATTTATTTAATATTATAATTAAATAAATTAAATACTATTTATATTCCAAAATATTAAATATTTATAAAATATACTCTAAATAATTAAAAACTATATTTCATACTTTAAAATAATTTTTCAGAATTTATTTAGTATTTTTAATAATTAAAAACCATTTAATTCAATTTATTTAATTAAAATATTAATTTCCGAAATTAAGTGTCGCTATAGGGGCCTTAGGTGACAAATCCGTCGCTAATGGTGTTCTTGGCCTGTTCTTTTGGCCATCCAGAAAACCATGTCGACTTGAGAGAGGCTTGGTTTGATTGATTTATACTTTCTAGTCAAAAAAAGTGTTTCGGGGTATGTTAACGTTGATCATGTAGTGTTTATGTAACACTACATGAACCAACCATCATCTCGATCATACAACAAACGAACAACAAGATCTGGGCGTGCAAAAATCTTGTCAGGCCTGTTCTTCATTTTTTGGGTTACCCAGTAATGAAGAACAACCAAGGTACCTACATTGTAGCTTTAAATCATAACATCATGGACTTGTTTTGTGTAATCTATTGGTTCAATCTTGTAGACCACATGACAGGATATAACTACATAACATCATAACATCATAACAACACCGAATCTATTTAATTAAGGCCGGTCAAACTAGGGGTCAGTAAACGGGTCTTGAAGATTCTGGGTTACCCAGAATCTCCTTCCGGGAGGTTGGTCAACGGTGGTTTTGTTGCCTCTTTTTTAGTCTTAACAAAAGAGCTCTATCTCATGCAAGCATACATACGTCCAAGCAATACAGAGCAAGTAAAGTATCGATCCCACAGAGAAAGTTGTTTAATTCAAATCACTATGCATTAATTAATTCACTATATTTATATGCTCAAAATAATGACTAAGATTGGTTTGTTCTCGAATTGCAAATAACACCTAAAACAATAATAACCCGAAATAAATCAAATCTGGAATTAATGGGATCCTAACTTCATTTAATACTTCATTCAATCGCCACTATCATGCATGACTTGTTCACATATCACAGGAAAGTAGCCAAGAGCACTAAAAGAGTATTAGCCATTTTTCAATGCACTAAGACCTACTTACACAGCATCCACAGATGATAGACTCTATGTAATCATCAATATAACCAAAATCACTATATGTCTATGTGAAATTGCAACTATATTGATTTTAAGTTCAAGCCCTTATTCTAACTTATACGGTGAAACAAAGATATGTCTATCACAGTTCACGTAAATACATAAGCCATATAACACAACCCTATATACGTATATTATCATGATTACAATCCATATTTGCATGTTCATTGTCAATTCCATACAAATACTGAAACGAATGGTGATCAAGCATTCATACATGCAAAACAATCATGATAGACATGCCATATGATATGTAAAACAATCCAGCATTTAAGCATGCAATCAAACTACATATTAAAATCCATTAGAATCCCATAATGGAGTTTAGTTCATGACTGAACAAAAAGCCATTATGGGATCAAATCTAAACATGATTAATAAACAAACAATTGAAAGATGAAAGGTAGAAACAATTAAACCCAATTACTGAATATAGATCAATATTCAAATCCTCATAAGATTCCAGCAAAATAATAATAATAATAATCCACTCTGGTAGAAAATCCCAAGAAGGAGTAGAAAAGTAGAGTTTTGGCCTCCTTCTCCGTTGGAATCTCCCCCAGAGAATAAACCCTAATTACGATGTAAAGAATACGACTAAAGTTGAATAATTGTCAAGTAATACCCCTGACACCAGTCAGAAATCATTTTTAAACCAATTACAACCCTTAAAAATTGGAAATAAAATAAAACAAGTTAGCAACTTCAGGCCTACTTGACGCACATGGCAAGCTCCTCCAAACTATTACTTGCATGTGGTAGCTGAGACTTGTAAGTCTTGACTTTCGGTAGGGCTCACAAGGCGCACGCTCCTTAGGCTTGTTATGCTCATGATGGACGCCATGAACTTCTGATAGGGTTCCATGGTTTGGCTAGGTACTCATGGTAGCGCGTGTCCAAGCTCTCTTTTGCCGCCTTGTGACTTTGCGATTCTTTGTCTTCTGATCCTGCTCTTGAGCTTGGTTCTGCAATGTTGCTGCTGCTACTGAAATGTCCTATGTTTATCCATGCTCCGCTCAATCCTAGCCATGCACATCCAATCTTTTGCCTCGTCTCAGGCATCCATTAGCCTCGTGCCTTATAATAACACCTAAATTAGGCCGATTCCTGCACTTATTCACCAAAAGGAGTTTTAAGTATGCGAAATGCAAATTAACATGAAATGTAGCTAAAACCTACTAAAATGTACTTGAGATGGACATAGTTCGCATGAATTGGTACTCCATAAGTAGGTGTAAAACATACTTAGCAAGTTTGACCTCATATAACTTTGATTCCTTTACGTATTTGAGTGATATAAAAGCTTATACATGTAGCCCATATGACAGACTACAACATTAATACAACAACTTGGCCAAAATAATTAAACGGCTGCAAGATCAGAGGCCAAATAAACTTGTTAGAAAGTTCCTGGAAATTCTGGGTTTTCCAGAAACAGTCTCCCCTGGTCGGTCAACCATGTTTGACCACCTATAACTTGCAAACTAGACATGATTTGACCCTGTTTCCAGTTCCAGATCATAAACAACGTGGCATACTACAGATCTATAACATTAAACACACTTCACATCTAACAGGTAAAGATCTAGAGGCCCTGACATATGACTGTCAGGCCACTTTTTGATCTTTTTCCAGATTTTTCAAAACTTCAAATTTCGAGCATCAAAATGACAGGGATCTACGTTTTGACAACCCAGATCATCAAATGACACCCTAATACACAACTTTAACCAACAACCTACAACATCTAACATCAAATACAAAGATTTCAAGATTTAGGGTTCTTATACCTTTGAGGCTTTGATTTTTGATTTCTGCCTTTTGATTCTGATCTTGTAATGTTAGGGACTGATATTGGCTTAGTATATATCACTCTCTCACTCTAACTCCCGAATTTTTAGAGAGAGAAGGGCTTGGTAGAAAATGACAATTAAAGTAGGCCAATCTCTCTCTCTTAATCTATTTAAATGTTGCCAAGTTGCTAGCATCTGAAATTTTGGCTGGTTGGCTGATTTGTTAGAGAGATCAGTCACATGGGGTGGGTATGGTTGTTGAACAACTCACTTTTGACAAGTCTTGCAAGTTATTACACAATAATGCAACAAAGGGCACTTTGGTCATTTTACATATAAAATTAATGGCATTTTGGACATTGGCCAAACCCTTAGGGTTTAGGGTTTGGGTTTAGGGTTTAAACCATTTTAGGGTTTAGGGTTTAACCCTTAACTTGCAATTTAATTTCTAAAGTTTCCAATTTAGGTTTTAAAAATCGAAAATTAATATTTCTAAATTATAATTAGAATTTTCTAATTATATTAAAATTTCTTAATCATAACTTAAATCTTGCTAATTAGGATTAACACTTCCTAATTAAAATTGCTAATTAAGTTATTAGGGTCAAAATCATATATTAGGGTTTATAACCCACGAACTAGGGTTTTAATTAGAAAAATAATATTTCTAATTTCAAAATTTGATTTCCTAATGAGATTAGGGATTTCTAATTACTATAAATTGAAAATTAGGATTAAGGTTTCCTAATTAAAAATACAATTATTAAATTAACACATAGGTTTTCCCTAATTATAAATTAGTGTTTCTAATCCAGAAATTAGGGTTTTCTAAATTTGAAAATTAGGGTTTGCTAATTAATTAAGATTTACCCTAATTAATATTATAATTAATATCACTTGAGCATTATATATAATTATCCTTTAAGTTCCCAGATTAGGGTTTTAACTTCCGAATTAGGGTTTCGGATTCCCGAAACTGAAATTAGGGTTTCCAGAACCGGTTTCTAGGGTTTCTTATCAATCGTTAGGGTTTTCTAACCGAACGTTGACGTTCTTAATATATACTTAGGGTTTGTCACACATATCGTTTATCTGATCAACCCTTGACCCTTAACCACATATTGTACACACATACACAGAACATATTCACGTATTCTCTTAATCCTGAATAATTCACCTAAATCCTTCACAATATTTTGAAATCCTCAAAATTCGTTCTCAAAAATATCAACCGCATACACTAATTTTCTGTCTAGGTTCTAATTTTGAACCTTAAATCAATTAATAAAAATTTTAAAAAATTCAAAATTCTCGGGTTGGCACACCTAAGAGTAGATACATGGCCTATAATGCTACTGGTTGCGGAGAAGGACTATCAATGTCTAGACCTCCATTATTTGATGGTAGCAAGTTTGCCACATGGAAAAATAAATTCAAAATCTATGCCAAATAACAAGGAATTAAAATTTGGTGTGCAATAGAACGAGGTGTAAAAGTTTCAACAAAAATTCAAGGAGAAAAGACCGTCGAGAAAGATATCTATGATTTCACCACTAAAGAATAAGAGACTCTGAATATAGCCTCTCGAGCTGAGCACGTATTAACAAGTGTTTTAATTGAAAAAGAGTACAAAAGAGTGAGCAATTGTAAAAATGCAAAAGAAATTTGGGAAAAATTGATTGTAACCTATGAAGGGACCAATCGCATCAAAGAAATAAGAAAAGATGCCCAAATCCAAGAATATGAAATTTTCAAGCTTGAAGAAGGATAAAAGATCATTAATATGGAAACAGGTTTTTCCAGAATCATTGATGAGCTAGAGCAATTGGGAAATGCATACACTAAAATGAGAAAAATAGAAGAATTCTCAAAGCCCTTCCATCCATCTAGAAAATGAAGGTTACAACAATCAAGGAAATGCAAGATCTAACCATATATCCTATGGATAATCTTCGTGCTCATGAAGTCGACATGCTAGTCAAAAAAGTCGGATCAGACACAGATCTGAAAATGAAAGGAATCGCTTTCAAAGCCCTTCTTGTAGACCAAGAAAGCGACGATAAAGAACTAAATGAAGAACTCCTAAGTCTAGACAACAATGAAGTTTCTCTACTATCCAGACAACTCAGGAGAGTGATTCAAAGCAAGGCAAAAAAATATGGCAAATGTTTTATGAAGACAAACAACAACTTCAACAACCTCAAGAGCAAACAAATATTCAAGCCAAAGACACAAGGAGGGAACTTCAAAGCAAATAACAATAACTTCAGAAATACCAACTCAAATGAAAATTCAAACACATTTTTTAAATGCAACCAACCTGGACATTTCAAAAATGATTGTCCAAAACTAGTCAACAACAAAGTTCTAATAGTTGAGGAAGGATGTGATCTAAGTGACGAGGAAGAAACTGCTGAATAAATCGAAGAAATTGCAAATTTTTGTTTAATGGCAAATAATGATTCATCACCAAGATCTGAGGTAAATTCTGAACATCAATTACCTAGCACCTCATTTTCTGCATATATACTTTAGAAAATATAAATGAATAACATTATGAATTACAAGAGGCTTACAGTTACATATATGAAAATAATAAAATAATAAAGGAAGATTTCATAAAATTAAAAGAAAAATTAGAAAAATTAATTGAGAAAAATAAACAAAAATCTTGAAATTAAAAATGCTAACTTAATTATAACCATTGAAAGTTTTAATGAAGTAAACCTGGAAAATTATTCATTAAAAAAAGAATTAGAACAATTTAAAAGAATAAATAAAAATCTTGAAATAGAAAACTCAACACTTATCATTTCAATTAAAAATCTTGAAATTGAAAATTTAACACTTGTTGTAATTAATGAATATACTCAAATACAAGATCAAGTGATAACTGAAGAAATTAGAAATCTCAAAATTGAGAATTCACATCTAAAAATAAAATTAGAAAAACATAATTCTTTAATTGAAAATTTAACTAAAGAATGTGATGATCTAAATACTATAATTTATAAACTTACAAAAGAAAAAGAAAATCTTGAAGTCATGTTAAATCAACAAAAATGTAATTTTAATAAAGAAGGTTTAGGATATACTGGAGAAATAAGTAAATCAAAATATAAATGACTATATCATGTTAAAATCAAAGAAAAGGAAAGTCATATATCTCCTTTCACAAAATGTTCTTACTGTAACAGAAACGTCATTCCTTTTACACGTGCAATGCTAGAAATGGAAACTATAAAGGAAAAATGATTTGGGTTCCCAAAGGAATATACACTGCACCAACTATCACAAGAAAAGAATTTCATAAACAGTTTTATCATACATCTCATAATCTTGTTCCTCATAGAATGCTTATTTCTACCAGAACTGATTATCCTATGCCAAGTTTCGTAAAGGAAACTACAAATGTTCCTTATACAAAATAGAAAACTTACCCAAAGGGCCCTTCATATTAAAGGGTACCAATTTGTAAAATTAGTACATATATTGTGTGAGACCCCAAATTTTATGAATAAAGATTTAATTTTCTCGAAATATTTTTTTTTAATATTATGGTGTTGATTTGATGTAATATTATAGTTGTGGATAATATTTATAAATTTTGCAAAGTAAGCAAGTGGTTATATAATATTCGATTGGTCGGGGAATATTCTTTTTTGTCGGGGAATATCCAAATGCATGACGGTACAATCATTGGTGGACCAAAATGAATGAATTATTGTCGGATCGAGAAAGCGACAAAAATACTTTATGAAAATATCGGTGTGAGGTGTTACCGTTAAAAGCTGTTGAACTACCGGTAGTAGTAAAAGTCTGATGTCTGGCGTGGTTGCACAAAGATGAGCTGCGGTATTGATTATTGATGCTTACGTGAGAAGTCACTCATTATACTAAATTATTTGCTACGATAATTCTTTGCATCATATTTCTCATATTATTGATTCAATTATTATTTACAATATCATCGCATTATATGATATATTATTAAATCAATAATTGAGACGACAAAGTTATTCATATTATTATTTTCAATATTGACAATGTCTAGAAGTTACATCGAGGAGAGGTTTGGTCACCTAATTGCGCGCATGATAAGGAGAAATCCTTATCGGAAAGCCCCTCTTTCCTAGGAACAACTTTGGTTGTTAAATATTGTGAATTATAATATTAATGATGAATAAGTTCGTGTTGATTAAAGATGAATTTTATAGTTCTATTGTGTTGGACTTATTTGTGTTAGTATAATTGATGTCCGGAGGATATATTGTTCGATTGGGTATTCGGGACACTTTTTTTAGGAGTTGGAGTTACTTATTCATGAGTTATTATTCACGAGTTCTTTATCTTATTCACGATTTAATTATTATTATTCATGAGTTACTATTCATGAGTTACTATTCACGAGTTACTTATTCACCCGATTCTTATTCACTCTAGTATTGTGCATTCGGGTATTTGGGTACAATATTATTCCATGAGGAGATGTTTAATTTTTGAGCCAGTTGGTTGAAGATATAATAGTAAGTCAATATGGACATTTGGTGGAGTTATAATAGTAAATCAATATGGATCATTTGGTTTAAAGTTTTAATAGTAAATCAAGTATGGACCATTGTTTTAAGCTTTAATAGTAAACCAATATGGACCGCCCGTTTAATAGTAAATCAATCTGGACCGTTCATGAATTAGTTACTATTCATTCTATTTTCCTATAAATAGAAGCTCATTCCTTCATTATTTCTTACGAATTCACTGAAACTCTAGAGAGAGAATTATAAAAGAACCTATAGAAAAGTATTATGCTACTTCCCTACTCTTATATTAGGTTTTTTTACGGTAAGGGATGCTATTTGTTGTGTATTCATGAAGAGAACTTCTATTATTCCATTATTTATTATTACATTGGAATAACTTTGTATCACATGTGCTACCCTATACATGGTGACATTCTTCTAATATTCCGTTCTTTATTATTACATCGAATATCCATCATGCTGCGCGTGTTTTTCTGTGGGACTGGTTCCATTATTTTTATTATTCGGAATATATCACGCTCATGCGTGCGTTTGGGACACAGTTCCATTATTTATTATTTTTTGTCGGAATATCACATGCGTGCGTTACGCCGGACTGTTCCATTATTTATTATTACGCCGGAATATCACATGCGCATGCGTTTACAGGACTGGTTCCATCCTTTATTATTACATTGGAATAACTTTTTGCAATGCGGTTTATCGAATGCATGGTGATTTCTTTTGTTATTCCATTCTTTATTATACTCAGTTAGTTAAAACTTTGACTTCTATACCCATGAAATTAGTGGAATATCTTTGATATTTGCGCTTCATCCAGTATCTTTTAATGGAAATATTTTTCTGAGCATTCTTGAATTTTACTCTACAAAGCAGTATCATGTTGACCATTTGGACGTTATCAGTTCCTAGATAAATTAATTCTTGAACTTGTTTTATTGAATTCTTATATCATTGTTATCATCCTCATGTTTATATTTTGTTGAAAGTCATACGTGCTTTGTAGTGCATAGATGGACTTGGTATGATTATGACCGAGGATTATTGGGTGTAATCATGGTAGAAGTAATGTTACAAATGATGTGATAAAAGTCCTCATTGGCCCGTAGTGCATTGATGGACAGTTGTTGTCATGATCATGACCATTAATGAATACACGAATGTCCTTGGCCCGTAGTGCATGGATAATTTGTGGTCATGATACTAAAGAATATCCTTGGCCGTAGTGCAGGGGTGATTCGATGATGTGGATTATTTATTAAGCTGAGTCCCAACGAGAAAAGTGATGAAAAACCTTTTAAATCATAGAAGATAATAGATTTTATTCCCTACTTGACTCTTTTAATGGATTGTTTGTTCTGCTGCAGTTAAACTTGATAGTTATTATATTTTATCAGTTTAATACTGTTGAAGGCTAACGATAAATTATTCTGCATTATCTTAGTCATAATATTTCTTACTGGGCTAGTTGAGCTCACCCTTTCTTTCCATTTTTCTCTTGAGGGAATTGAGAAGCGTATTTGGGACTAGTCGAGGGAACAGAGTGATGGTCCTAGATGGTGCATTAGTAGTCCTCACTATTACGTGAAATAGTGTGATAATAATTGTAATGAGGACTCCTTTTGAGTTTGTATAATCTCTAGTAGACAATATTTGTATTCAAACTCACAGTTTATGTTTTGTCGTATTGTACACGACAGTTGTATTATTAAGTTGTATTTAAATTCCGTACCATGTATCTGGCGACTCAAGATGGGTGATGTATACCTAATTTTTGGGGGCGTCCGCGGTTAGTATCAAAGCTTAGGGATATGATCCTGGCTAGGATGTGAGAATAGAACTAGGATGGGAGAGACGGGAAATTCCTTCGCTAATATGACCTACCTAAGTTTTTTTGGTATTTAATTGGTTGGTCAGAATATAGGGATAATATGTTACATGTCAATTAACCTTTCGTTTTGTGGCAGTATCTAAAATGACATCCGAGAATGTTGAGAATAGCAATGGAGCACAGGAGACCGTTGATTCTCCACAGATCAATAATCAGGACAATGTGCAACAGGATGGCGATAATCCTCCTGTAAACAACAACAACGATCAATTGATTGAATGACGATACGTTTAGGAGCTTTTAGAATTCATGCAACATCGGTGAGGCGGCTCCATTTATAATGAAGGAGGAAACAATGGCAACCCACGGTTTGGTCACCATTAAGCAATTCAAGGGCTGGGACCCATAGGAGTTTTAGGAAAGCGAGAACCACTTAAAGGCGGAGACGTGGTTAAAGAAGATCACCAAGATATTTGATGTCTTGGGATGCTCCGAGGAGAAAAAGGTTCCCTTTGCCACCTTTATGTTGCGTGAAAGGCGAGGATCAACTTGGTGGGAATCGTAAAAGCGTACTCAAACTGACTGGACTCAAGATGTCTTGGGAGAAGTTCAAGAGCTTTTCAATGACAAGTACTTTTTCGAAAGCATTTCACATGAAGGAGGTGGAATTTATCAAGTTGGAGCAAAACAACATGGACCGTGTCGCGATCTGAAGCCAAGTTTGCGAGTTATCCCGATTTGCGTTCCACTTGGTTGATAATGAAAAAAGAGAATGGCGCGGACGTTTTAAGAGGTTTGAAGCCGAGATACGTCAATATCTTATTTCTCATAAATTGTGTTTGTATTAGGATGTTGTAAATAGGGCTCGATTAGTGAGTAGCGATAACGAGTCAAAACAACCAAAAGAGAAGCAATGAAAAAAATAATATCTGGGGTGATACTTGATCATCAAAGCGGTGATAATAAGCATGGAGGAATCAACATGCCAAAAAGCAGTAACCACTCGATGGTAATCATGGTCAAAACAATAAGAATGGACATTTCAAGAAGAGGAGATTCAACAATGATGGAAAGGCGTCAAGACCAAAGACCGTTGTTAAGGAAGGAAGCGACCACCTATCATATGCTTCAAATGCGGAGGGGAGGGACACATCAGTCCAAACTGCGCGATGCCATCCAAAGCATGCTATAATTGTGGAAGAGAATGTCACTTAGCCCGATTTTGTCGTTCATTGAAGACAAGTTCAGCTAGGATGGAGGCACCAAAAAATGTCCCAGACAAGCCAAAGCTAGTAGTTTAAGAGAGAGAGTTTTTTTTTCGTGACGAGGAACCTGAATAAAATTATCACAGGTATGTAGTCATAAACTCTTGCGAAGTCTATACCGTGTTAGATACCGGTTCTACTCACTCTTTTATTACACCTAGTTGTGTTCAATGTTTGAAGTTAACTCCGGAGAAGTTAGACTTTGATATATCTGTTTAAACTCAGTTGGGAGAAACCTTCGTTACCTCCACTATTTATAAATCTTGTTTAAATCAACACTTTCACGTTACCTGTCGATCTTATCTCTTTGAAAATACTTGCCTTTGATGTGATTTTTGGAAACGATTGGTTAACTACTCATCATGCTTTTTGTAAGGTTGTTAGCTTTCATACTCCTAACCAACCTGTTATGCGAATTCAAAGTAACCAAACCACTAAAGTCAATCATTGTCATATCAAGCCATAAATAAAAAGCCCCGATCCTTTTGTTGTTGACTTTCTTGTGTGGAATGCACCGAAGCTAGACTTTCTGTAAGGCAATATCGTTAATGACGATGGCAAGTTGATAGGTATCAATGTGACGTGTTATCCAAGTCTTGGATGAGAGTCACAGTTTTGAATGGTATTTCTATTGTTAATAAATTTCCTAACGTATTCTTAAAGACTTCTTAGCCTACCCCTAGAGCGTGAAATCGAATTTTGTATTGACCTCAGTACAAAACCCATTTCTGAAAACCCTTAAACATTTATTCAACTAAAGCGAACGTAACATGCGCCAAAGACGTTGGCTCGAGCTGTTAAAGATTATGATCGTATCATACCATCGTGAAAAAGCGAACGTGGTAGCTGACGCGTTAAGTAGAAGATCGTATGCTGTTACAAGTGCGAATATACGAACCCATGCAAAAATAACGAATATACGATTAGAATCGACTTTAATTGATAAAGTTAAAGTCGCTCAAGCTACATACTCAGAGCTGATGAATGTGAAGAAGAAGGTTCAAGAGGGCGTTATTCTAGAAGCAAGAATCGACGAAGAAAGAAATCTCAACCCTCGATTTAATTGACCCATTTTAAATCCTCGATCAAGAAGGAACTGTGGCTTATAAACTCGTTTACCACCAAGTATGTCGCGTGTTCATAACATTTTTAACGTATCAATGTTACGTAAATATGTGGATGACCCGAAACACATTATTAATTTAGAACCGGACGAGATAGCAGAAGATTTAACGTATGAGAAGATACGTGTTAACATCTTAGATAAGAAGGATTATATTCGACGCTCAAAGGTTATACCTCAAGAGTTATAATTTGAAGTGAAGTCAAGGTATCCTCACCTGTTCGGCATACCAGGTACGTACGTAAATTTTGAGGGCGAAATTTCATAAGGAGGGGAGATTATGAGACCCCAGATTTTATGAATAAAGATTTAATTTTCTCGAAATAATTTTTTTAATATTATGGTGTTGATTTGATGTAATGTTATAGTTGTGGGTAATATTTATAAATTTTGCAAAGTAAGCAAGTGGTTATATAATATTCGATTGGTCGGGGAATATTCTTTTTGTCGGGAAATATCAAATGCAATGCAGTACAATCATTGGTGGACCCAATAATGTAATTATTGTCGGATTGAGAGAAGCGACAAAAATACTTTATGAAAATATCGGGCGGAGGTGTTACCGTTAAAAGCTGTTGAACTACCCGGTAGTAAAAGTACGATAATGTCTGGCGTAGTTGCATAAGTAGCTACGGTATTGATTATTGATGCTTACGTGAAAAGTCACTCAACTATACTCAATTATTTCTACAGTAATTGCTGCATCATATTTCTCATATTATTGATTCAATTATTATTACAGTATCATCTGCATTATATTATATATTATTAAATCAATAATTGAGGCGGCAAAGTTATTCATATTATTATTTGCAATATTGACAATGTCTAGAAGTTCTGTCAAGGAGAGGTTTGGTCACCTAATTGCGCACCAATAAGGAGAAATTCTTATCGGAAAGCCCCCTCTTTCCTGGGAACAACCTGGTTGTTAAATATTGTGAATTATAATATTATTGATGAATAAGTTCGTGTTGATTAAAGATGAATTTTTTAGTTCCATTGTGTTGGACTAATTTGTGTTAGTATAATTGATGTCTGGAGGATATATTGTTTGATTGGGTATTCAGGACACTTTTCGTGTCGGAGTTACTATTCATGAGTTATTATGCACGAGTTACTATTCACGAGTTACTATTCATGAGTTACTATTCATGAGTTACTATTCACGAGTTACTATTCACCCGATTACTATTCACTCTAGTATTGTGCATTCGAATTATTTGGGTACAATATTATTCCATGAGGAGATATGCTAATTTTTCGAATAGTTGGTTGAAGATATAATAGTAAGTCAATATGGACCATTTGGTGGAGTTATAATAGTAAATCAATATGGATCATTTGGTTTAAAGTTTTAATAGTAAATCGTAGTATGGACCATTGTTTTAAGTTTTAATAGTAAACCAATATGGACCGTCAGTTTAATAGTAAATCAATCTGGACCGTTCATGAATTAATTACTTATTCATTCCATTTTCCTATAAATAGAAGCTCATTCCTTCATTATTTCTTACAAATTCTTTGAAACTCTAGAGAGAATTATAAGAGAACCTATAGAAAAGTATTATGCTACTTCCCTACTCTTATATTGGTTTCTTTTATGGTAAGGGATGTTATTTGTTGTACTCATGAAGAGAACTTTATTATTCCATTATTTATTATTCATTGGAATAACTTTGTATCTGTGAGCTACCTATACATGGTGACATTCTTCTAATATTACATTTCTTTATTATTACATGGAATATCACATACATGCGTTTACGCTTTTGGGACATGGTTCCATTATTTATTATTACGTCGGAATATCACATGCATGCGTTTCTGTGGGACTGGTTCCATTATTTATTATTACGCCGAATATATATCACATGCATGCGTTCTGGTGGGACACAGTTCCATTATTTATTATTATTCGTTGGAATATCCTATCGTATGCGTTTACCTTGGGACTGGTTCCATCCTTTATTATTCTGTTGGAATAACCTGTCTGTGCGGTTTATCGCATGCATGGTGATTTTTTTTGTTATTCCATTCTTTATTATACTCAGTTGGTTAAAACTTTGACTTCTATACCCATAAAATTAGTGGAATATCTTTGATATTTGCGCTTCATCCAGTATCTTTTCATGGAAATATTCTTCTGAGCATTCTTGAATTTTACTCTACAAAGCAGTATCATGTTGACCATTTGGATGTTATCAGTTCCTAGATAAATTAATTCTTGAACTTGTTTTATTGAATTCTTATATCATTGTCATCATCCTCATGTTTATATTTTGTTGAAAGTCATCGTGGCACTGTAGTGCATAGATGGACTTGGTATGATTATGACCAGGGATTATTGGGTGTAATCATGACCGTAATGTTACAAATGATGTGATAAAAGTCCTCATTGGCCCGTAGTGCATTGATTGACAGTTGTTGGCATGATCATGACCATTAATGAATACACGAATGTCCTTGGCCCATAGTGCATGGATAATTTATGGTCGTGATACTAAAGAATATCCTTGGCCGTAGTGCAGGGGTGATTCGATGATGTGGATTATTTATTAAGCTGAGTCCCAACGATAAAAGTGATGAAAAACCTTTTAAATCATAGAAGATAGTAGATTTTATTCCCTACTTGACTCTTCTAATGGATTGCTTGTTCCGCTGCAGTTAAACTTGATAGTTATTATATTTTATCAGTTTAATACTGTTGAAGGCTAACGATAAATTATTCTGCATTATCTTAGTCATAATATTTGTTACTGGGCTAGTTGAGTTCACCCTTTCTTTCATTGTTCTCTTCAGGAATTGAGAACATAGCTGGGACTAGTCGGGGAACAGAGTGATGGTCCTAGATGATGCATTAGTAGTCCTCACTATTCTGTGAAATAGTGTGATAATAATTGTAATGAGGACTCCTTTTGAGTTTGTATAATCTCTAGTAGACAATATTTGTATTCAAACTCACAGTTTATGTTTTGTCGTATTGTACACGACAGTTGTATTATTAAGTTGTATTTAAATTCTGTACCATGTATCTGGCGACTCAAGATGGGTGATGTATACCTAATTTTGGGGGTGTCACATATTGCAGGTATGTCTTGCAGCTGATCTGAATAAAAGTAAATGGTATCTCGATAGCTTTTTTTCAAAACATATGACTAGTGACAAATCAAAATTGAAAAATTTGCAAGCTACAAACTTTGGTAAAGTAACTTTCGGAGATAACAATAAAGGTAAAATAATTAGAGTTGGAAGTGTTGGTAATAGCCACATAATCATCTCTAACGTTCAATTAGTCACAAGACTCAGGTATAATCTTCTATCTATTAGTCAACTATGTGATAGTGGTTTTAAAATATCTTTTAGTACACATAATTGCTCTATATTTGATCAAACTAGGAAATTAGTTTTAGTATGTCCTAGATATCAAAATGTGTGTACATGTGACTTAGATGCATATTCTTATCTAGATATCATTTGTCTTATTTTTGCAAATGAGGATTCGTGGATTTGGCATCGTAGACTAGGACACATCAACATGAAACTTATAAATAACATTTCTTCTAAAGAACACGTTCGTGGTCTCCCAAAATTAAAATTCTTAAAAGATCATGTGACCCCCCCAAAATAGGTATACATCACCCATTCTGAGTCGCCAAATACAGGGTACATAATTTAAATACAAACTTCATTTATATAATACGACAAAAGAGTAACTGAGAGTTTTTACATGAATATTATCTCATAGATAATATCCAAACTCAAATGGAGTCCTCATTACTTTTATTATCACACTATTTCATAAAATAATGAGGACTACTATAGCCACCTATTCTGGACCGTCACTCCATTCCCCGACTCGTTCCAACTATATTCTCATTTCCTGAAGAGAACAATGAAAGCAAAGGGTGAGCTCAACTAGCCCAGTAAAGAATATTATGACTAAGATAATGTAGAATAAATTATCGTTAGTCTTCAACAGTGTTAAAATGATAGAATACAATAAACAACAAGTTTAACTGCAGTGAAACAAGTAATCCATTAGAAGAGTCAAGTAGGGCATGATATCTACTATCTTCTATGATTTAAAAAGTTTATAATCAATTTTATCGCTGAGACTCAGCTCAATAAATAGTCCACATCACTGAATTATCCATGCACTACGGGCCAAAGATATTCGTGTTATCACCAATGGTCATGATCATGCCAATAACTGTCTATCAATACACTTCGGGCCAATGAGGACTTTTACCACATCATTTGTAATATTATAGGTCATGATTATACCGATACATAGTCATAATCATACCAATTAACAGTCCATCTATGCACTACGGGCCAAAGATGACTTTCATCACAATATAAGCATGATGATGATGACAATGATATAAGAATTCAATTAAATTAGAGCAAGGATAAATTTTAAAGATTTATAATTCAATTTATCTAGAATTTAATAATGTCCAAATTGTTAACATGATACTACTTTGTGGAGTAAAATTCAAGAATAAGATTGTATCAAAAATAATTTGGACAGAAAAAATCGATTTTTGTCATGAATAGTGCCCTGGGTGAATAGTACACCGGCATGAAAATATTAAAAATTATCAAGAATGTTCAGAATAACATTTTCGTGAAAAGATACTAGATGAAGCGCAAATTTCAAGGATATTCTACTAATTTTATAGAGTATAGAAGCAATACTTTAACAAAATGAGTGTAGAATTCAGAATCTGAAATGAAATAATATTACTTACATACTACAGAGTATGGAAGAAAATATTATTTCTTACGAATATTGAACAAAAATAATATCCCTTACCTTAAAAAGAGAGTATTCTGACAGGTATAGTGGGGATATTCTTGAAGAAAACTTGCACTATTTTGTACACTTAAAGCTTCCTTAAACTCTAAAGAAATACGCTCATTATTATAGAAGAAGAATTCTCTGATTTTGGTGTGATTATCAATTCTAAACTAAGCATCTTATTTATAGGAGAATGGAAGGATACTATTTAGAAAATAAAATCACAATTTGCGGGAGGACAATCAAGGCACTTTTATAATTTGAAATATTTTCTGATTTTACTATGCAGCATTATACAAACACTATGCATAATAAAATATAATATATTCTATTTTTCATAAAAAATAAAACTAATATAATATATATATACACACACACACACACACAGAGAGGATCAGGTAAGGACTCCCTTACGATACTAAAATTCGGACTTTTTTTTTGTTTTTTTGTTTTTTTTAAAACAACTAAAAAAAAGTTTAATATTTTATGGAACTGAATTTTTTTCATAATACAGTGTTTTGGGTGTGATTTGGATACATATAACAAAACATGTATATGCGATGCATGCATACATACGTGTTTTGTTATATGTATCCAAATCACACCCAAAACAATCGATTATGAAAAAATTCATTCCATAAAATATTAAACTTTTTTTAGTTGTTTTTAAAATAAAAGCAAAAAAAAGAAGTCCGTGATTTTAGTATCGTAAGTGGAGTCCTTACCCGAATCTCTATATATATATATATATATATATATATATATATATATATATATATAGGAGCCCTTCCATAGCATAGGTTCTTTATGAGTCTTGTATCTGACACCCCTTTTAGCATCATTGATAAATTGAATTGATGGTTTGCGATTAACTTTTTTATTTGATAATAAGCGGCCTACAGTTGTTGTGCCTAATTATTTACATCTTAAACTCTATTTTTATTTTATTAAGTGAGGCCCACGTAAAATTAACTTATCGGTATAGTTATAAAAATAAATATTTATTATTAAAATAATCTCGTAGGAAGAGCTTGTACTAAACATACATATTTTTTTAATTTTTTTATTTCTCCCGTAGAAGACAATTTGATATGGTTTTGGCATTAAAATAATAAAAAATTCTAGTAAGATATAAATGTCACTTTGGTATTAAAATAATATTAAAATCTTAATTGATGCAGTGATATGACCATTTGCAATAAAAATTGAAAAAATAGTCAATAGACATACAAATTGTCACTTCATTAACAATACAAAATTGAAAAAATTATTTTATTCAAGCAATTCCGCTAAATGATTGAACTCATGACCTCAAACTCCATACACAAATCATATGACCACCCGAGCACCACAGGCCTATTTAGTTAATTTCAACCAAGGATATGTCTTTATGTTAAAACTTCACCATCCCCCAAAATCTATATTCGTGCATTATTATTATATTACGATTTATTATTATTAATAAGTCTATATAATACATATGGGGGTTTTCTATTTAGAAATAAGTTAATATCTATATTTATTATTATCCCCTTTAATATTTTTTCTTATTAGAAGTACAGATTATACCAATACTAGTACTGCATAACATTAAGAGGAATAGTACATATTACATGTTCATTTTCATAAAATAAAAAAACATAGAATGATTAATACAACCGACGCCTATTTTTTGGCTCAGGAATCCCTAGCACTCGATAGTGATTTCGCTTATCGTGGTCGGTTTCAAAGCCACAAATTGCACATTTTCGATGAGTCTTAGAAGGAATGATTTTCTCGAGTGCACTCTTGAATCTAGATTGTTTTTTGCGGCCCTTTGTTTGAGAAATATTAGGCGGCAAAAACTCTTCTTCTTCTTCCACCTCTGCATCTTCATCGTCATTATCGTATCCCATATCATGATTTGGATCTCCAACCGCGTGCAATCAATGTCGCTATCTTCGATTCGATAATATTCCCATCCGAATCATCTTTGGTCAACCAACTCTTTTCCTCGTGCATTCGGTTTAAAACGTTTTGTAACCTCGACCGAGCAAGCCACTTTGCTTGCTTAACTCACCGTAATCACCCATCAAATGATTATAAGCGCATTGCTTGATTTTGTTCGAAGTCGGCAGATGTGGAGTTAAAGAGTAAGTCTTCACCATTGCTTTTGTTCGCGTCTCTTGTCCACCGATGAAGGATCATATCGGTCGGTATTTGTGAAATACTCTTTGCTATGAAATATCTCAAGATGTACTGCATAATTCACGAGTGAGAAAACATTTGGCGATTACATATTCCGATCCCGATTGTCGATTGTTGACAACTTCTTTATATCTTCCACCACTTTCAACATTGCATCTGCATATATAATCGCATAAACCTTAGTATCGGTGACACACAACTCACTAAGTTTATGAACATTGTATTTCATGGAATCGATTTAATTGGCGTTGGAAGCGTCTAAACATCTCTTTGTGTACACTTATGCGATATGAACTTCTAAAGATGAACCGAGTACCATAATCCTTTTACGATGTTTTGTTATGTAGTCGGCCTTCCTCTCCACGATAAACCTGTCTTTCTCTGACCTTTTGACTCTGTAGAAGATAAAACATAGCATACCTATTGATGCATTAACATACTCATCAAAAAAGGCATTCATGCTCTCGCTTCTTCCGGTGGTAGTCATTCCATGCAAAATATCTCTTTGTATATCTTGGAATCCATTTCATTGTACATCATACAAACTTCAAGCCATTCATTAGTATACAATTCATAGGAACTTATCGAGAATATGCCAATGCTCTTCAAATTCCTTGATGGACAATGAGTTATACACACGGTTGTTAAAATCATTTTTTGAACGATGGGTGCTCGAGAATAAACATGATGCAATTTTTCGTGAAATTTATTGCTAATATCCGAGAACACAATAAATGATAACTAGTTGGAAGTACCGTAGCAATAGCATTACTCATGGCTCTGTCTTGATCGGTGATGATGGTTATAGGTGCCTTGTAGTCCATGGCTTCCAAGCCATGTCTGTATATACCCAAACGAAAGTGTCCTCTGTCTAAATCTCGTGAATAAAGCAAATCCAAACAATATAGACCGATAATGGTGGTTGACCGGCAAATAGAACAAAGCGGCATGCCATACTTATTTGTCCGGTATGTACTATCAAATGTCACAAGCGTCTGAACCATTGATATATAAACCTTGATAAGGCGTCAACCCACAAAATACAAGCTATGCGGTTTTTTTCACGGGTTTCACTCGGAAAAAAATTTCTTTGGCACTTCCTGGGATGCAAGTTTGTTCAAATGATTGACAATGCCGACACGCATCATTTTCATCTGCAGAATCACGCCTTAAATCTCGCACCACATTCTCAACATTAGCGTGAGAGAAAGGAACATTCTCGCAACCCACCTCCCATTGTGCTCAAAACATTCATCATCTTACTAGGACAAATACCGGACTTATTTAAAGTGTCAATTAAATTTCTTGCAACAGGAGTAATATTTCTGTGAGTCTCGATCAAATCTACTTTGGTGGGGGTCACTAAGTGATGATTGTGCTCTAATTCAACAGTAGATATACGCCAATTGTCCTCTTTCTTATTGTGGACAACATGTATTCTAGCTTTGCACATTGTTCGTCCTATAGAGTCTCTCTGTCTAGTTATTTTATTACTACTATCTTCATCATCAGGTAAACTCTTGCCAACAATTGGTGTACCGGCTTTCTTACATATATACTACCTAGATCTGATATCATTCGTATTAGCATGTTTAGACTAGTTGCAATTCTAATCTCAAATCCATTTTTGCGAGCATATGATCTATAAAAATATTCAACCTCTTCCAACGTACAAAATAATTGACCAACGTATGGAACAATATCAGTTATTCACAACTTCACTAACAAATTCGGATGTATTATATGACATTTTGAAAAACTTACTTGTGAATAATAGTGATGAATTTTGCTCGATCGAACTTCAACTTGATTTTTACGAAGTGAAAGTGGGCAACCGAGATGAAACAAATTATGAGTAGAGGAGAAAGAGAAAATAATATCGAGAGAACAAATTCTATGGAAGGATAAGAAGATAACTTGAGAAAATAGCGACTTTCCTAGACAATATTTAAAGGTAAAAAGATCGGTAAGAATTACGACATGGCGATTAATCTTTGAAGAAGTCAAACTAATGTACTTTTCCCATATAATCAATGTCAGCTTTTTTCTATTCCCATAGTGTTGTATTATTATGTTTGACTACTTATTCACCAGACATTGTTTATAATAATAATAATAATAATAATAATAATAATAATAATAATAATAATAATAATAATAATAATGATAATAAAATAATAAAAAGTACATAAGCCGCTAGAATATGGAACGGCTTTATACTCAATTCGTAATAATAATAGAATAATAATAATAATCGAATAATTATAATAAAATGTTGAGAAGTTTAATTTGGGGGAGATGGAATGTTTTAAGATATATCCAAATCCAAGGTAAGATATAATGACTAGGCAGTGGTGCTCTGGGTGGTCATATAATGAATAATGTTCGAGCTTGATTCGCGGGTTCGAGTCTAGCTAGTAGCTAAAAATTGATTTTTATTCGGTAATTATAAATTCTACCTAAGTAAACGGTTTTATTAATAATATATATATATTTTTTATTTCCAAATAGAATTATAGCCTCTACCTACAAAATTTAATTTATTAATAATATATATTTTTTATTTCGGTAAATTATAACCTCTACCTAAGTAAGCAATTTTTGAGAGGAATATATATATTATTTTTAATTCCAAATTAGGTGAAGCTTTGTCTAGAAAGTAGAACAAAGTGACAAACTTTTTTCCGCTTACATCGCATCTAGGAAATGCAATGAATATTTTTTTGACCACTTTTTACGCCACATCGCCGGGAAAGAACACCTACAAGCTCGGTAAACTAAAAACACCGAGACATTTGTTTGAATTTGGTCTAAATTAATTCATGTATAGGACATTTGCATGAGCTTATTTAAACGCGTCTATTGAGAACACATGTTGTTCAAACTAAAGTTCACTTGCAAAGCTAGATAAAATAAAAAAAATAGAGAGTAGAGAGGAGTATTTGGAAGAGGAGCAAAAAACTTCAACAAGTTCAAGTAATTTGGAATCCATTTATTATATTAAGAAGACATCAATTTTTTGTAAGATATATTGTTATTGGTACTCCATTTCATATTATTATTTGCAGCATGTAAGATATTGTTATAGCTGTTATTGTTATTTGTTTTGTTTGAAATAGTTTTTATTTATTGTTATTTGTTCAATTTTTAGTACATTATATAAATGAAAAAAACTTATTCCAGTGTACTCCAATTTTTCTTGTTAATGTTATTATTACATGCATGTTATTATTACATGCATGATAATAGTTTTTAACATGCATAATGTTACAGCCAGTTTTTAATGCATGTTAATATTATTACATTATATACATGCATGTTATTATTACATGCATGTTGTTTAGTGATGACTAGTTTTTAATGCATGTTATTGTTATTTATTATTACTGTCATTTTGCAGCATGTTACTTTCAACTTCATTTTGTCATGCATCTTAATACTAATATGGAATTGATGTATTTTTTTAGGAAAAAGATGGATAGTTGGGAATATGGGTCAATTGATCCAAGTGTTCTGCATGATCAACAAGATCATGTATCAGATGACATATATCATGGGAGAGATAGGGGAAAACTAGGCTCAATCAATATCTTGATCGAGAAATATAATCGATGGGCTTTGACAAAAGAACAAAAAGTCCTTTTAGATAAATGTGGATTTGGAGTATTTAGTTTTCAAGGTGTTGTACACTAAACCGACCTTAGTCCGATATCCGCCTTAGTCGAGAGATGGCACGGAGACCAATACTTTTCATTTAAACTATGGAGAAATAACAATCACGTTAGAGGATGTTCACTTTATTTTTGGAGTTCCGGTGGTGGGGAAAGCCCTACTTGGGTCCCCTTGTTGTCACCAATTTGAATTATTTTAGGGATTGTTTTGGAGATAAATTAGGTGGTGAATATTTTAGTTAAAAAAAATGCGATTGCAATTTCATTAGTGTGGTTGCATGAACATTTTAATAAATGTCCCGAGAATGCAATAAAAGATGTTGTAGAGGCGACATCTGAGGCATACATGTTGTGGTTGTGTGGGGCAATATTATTCCCTAATAGGAATAGAAATAGTGTGCACCCACGATATATGTCTTTTATTGCCAACGTCAAGATTGTGTAACTTACTCTTGGTAGCGGCGGTGTTAGCATATTTGTAGAGATCTTTATATATCTGCTACTAGGAAAGGAGTTAAATACATTAATGGTTGTGTTACATTGTTACAAATTTGGGCTTATGAGCGTGTAAGTATTGGAAAGCCAAACCTTGGCCACAATCATCCTTATGGTTACCTAGGGCTTTAGCATGGTCCTATTTTGGAGCCCATGATTACCCACGGTAGACGTGAGAATCCCCATCACCATTTGTCATTTTACCGAGGGGAGTTAGATATTAAGTCTATGTGGGATGTGGTTTGGCTACCTTACATAATATGGGATGATGATATCGGTGGATTTAATTTTGAAAGGCGGGTTGTTGGGATCAGGTGGGGTCCCTTGATCCACTTTGATATTGTGGAATTTGAGGATGTCGGGACCGTGTGATGAGAGGCGATTCGGGTTCATGCAAGGCATACCATCAATGTACCAAAAACCCCGGTGACCTTAGGAAGGAGAAAAAGTTTAAATTTATTGATGTCGAGAATTGCATGGCCTTGAGAGGGGAATATATTTCGATGTGGGAGGCATACATGGATCATCTCGAAGGACAACAAACTGAAATTTTTGATTATGTCCCAATAGATGATTACATGGTCTGGTATAGGAAAATTACACGTTGGAAAATCCACCGACCTCGACAGGCAAGCGACCACGACAGTTGTTATGAGCCTCGGGCCATTTACAACCAACAACACCTTATTCAAATGGTATAAAATTATATTCTTCTTTAATAAATCATGTATTTGAGTAAATACTTAATATTACATTTATTCATATTTATTGTTAATAATATTTGTTTGTGTTTATCTTACATGACAGGTTGAGAGTGCAAAGTCGTTACTTGATAAATTTTCAGTACTTACTCAGCTGCCTCCCGAGTTGGTTCTGCAAAAAAATAATTGGGATTTCCAATACGCCCTATACGACTTCGAAGCAAGAGGTAAACAAATACCTCGTGATTGTGGGGTCCCACAAATTTTGGACCACGGTCCCACATACACACACTTCAATGATGGGCTTGGGAAACAAACCTGATTATGTTGTACAAGAGAGCTACATACCCACCCCACAAGTAATCGAGGAGAGCTCCATTCCCACCACCCAAGCCTACGAGGAGTGTTACATTCCAACTTTCCAAACCTATGAGGAGTGTTACATTCCAACCAACTCTTCATTTGCGGGACTTTTTGACGCCAAGGGATCTAGTTCACAAAAGGTATATATAGTTATGTTAATAATGATGGTTTTAATTATTATTGCTATATAATAATAATGTACATTTGGGTCTTAATCAGGTACAAGATGCGGGAGACCACATCTCTTATGGACCAAAAGGGTCCTTATCCAAAAGACTTAAAGATTGGAAGGAGACATTTGTAAATAAATATATATTTGGAAACGTGGTGGCACCAGAAGAGGATTTATATCCTTTATCACATCCGCGCCAGTTATATGAATTAGAACACAATGCAGTGCAATCCTTAGGGCCTAGGAGTTGGATATTCTAGCATGTCATCGACGCTTATATGTTGTTGCTACGAGACAGAGAGGAATACTACAGGTCGCGGGGAATACAAAGGTGGTCCCAATTTGGTTTCATGAATTCATTCTTCATGCATCTTAGGCGGTGGCTATGTACTTACGCACTAACGTGAATCTTGCATGGAGTTTTTTGTAAGCAGATGTTAACCAAGATGTTGGTCCACCTTTACACAAATGCAAATACATATTCATGCCGTGTAGTAGTAATCAATCGCGCCATTTTGTCTTGTTCCTATTCGCAGATTGAAGATTGGATGGTTACCATAATTGACCGCACTTCAATGACACTATGTATATTAAGTTACATGAAATGTACTCGTAATTCAATTAAAGTTGCGGTATGTTTAGTTTTAAAATATTTTAATTTTATAATGTTTTTAATATTAAAAATTATTAACCAACTACTTTATACATGCGGTACATTTGATACCATTTTGTTTGCGAAATGGTAATCCAAATCGTGATGTGTTGCCAGTAATCCCTATCGTGAGACCTTAAAGATTCGGAATTGAAACAACACAACAACTCGGATTGTGACATTTTTTTGTATGCAAGTATGTTGACTATTTCGTTAGGGCCAATGGTAATATTTCCAAGAGAAGTGGTCCTTGGAAGATGTCACGATCTTTCGTTATCAGCGTCGGCGTAGAGCTCTACAAGAAATCCGCAAGATTACTTCCGACTCTCGAGATATAGAACTTATCCAACGTTATCTAATGTACATA
Organism: Panax ginseng; assembly: GCA_020205605.1. NCBI lineage: Eukaryota > Viridiplantae > Streptophyta > Magnoliopsida > Apiales > Araliaceae > Panax > Panax ginseng. The sequence continues at coordinate 85,350,406 of CM035146.1, read as the reverse complement.
TTAATTAATAAGAATGTCTATTTGGTTGAACTTTATGGGATTTTCAAATTCATAACTTAGTAATATGAATATTATTGAATCACATAAAACCACTTCATATTATTAATCTGAAAAAAAATTATCTATTTTGTTGAATCTGTATGGATATTTTTATTCTAATAATATTAATAATCACATTATTTATATTAATATTAAAATCATTACTAATATTATTTTAATAATAAGTAATACATGAATATAATAATAATAGTAATACATGAATATAAAATCATTATTTATATTTTATTAAAGAATGATTTTTTTTAATATATTAATAATCCTTTAATTGATATTATTACAAAAATAAGAAAAAATATTAAAGGGGATAATAATAAATAGATATTAACTTATTTCTAAATAGAAAACCCCCATATGTATTATATAGACTTATTAATAATAATAAATCGTAATATAATAATAATGCAAGAATATAGATTTTGGGGGATGGTGAAGTTTTAATATAAAGATATATTATTGGTTGAAATTAACAGCTAGGCCCGTGGTGCTCGAGTTGTCATATGACGAGTGTATGGAGTTTGAGGTTGCGAGTTCGAATCTGTTTAGCAGCGAATTGCTTGAATAAAATCATTTTTTTCAATTTTTTATATTATAGTGATAATTTGTATAACTTGGGCATTATTTTTTCAATTTTTAAATCAGATTTTATCATTTGTCTTAGTAGGAATTTTTTTATTATTTTAATGCCCCAGAAATATCATTTTGTCTTCGTGGGAAAAATAAAAAATTTAAAAAAATGTATGGTGGTAGAAAGCTCTCCTAAGTGGGATTATTTTAATAATAATATTCACTTTTTATAACTATACTGACAATATAATTTTACGTGGGCCTCACTTATTAAAATAGAAGCAAGTACAGGTATATAATTAGTCACAACAACCTGTGCCGATTTATCAAATAGAAAAGTTAATCGCAACCATCAATTCAATTTATCAACTATCCAAAAGGGGTGTTTGATAAAGACTACATAGAACCTAATGCCATGGAAGGGCTCTCTATATATATATATATATATATATATATATATAATAAAACAAAATTGAGATAACTTTCTTCTGACAATTTTTGAAAAATGGGGGTCCATATAATAAGTCAAATTTACAATAAATTCTTCATAAAATACCCCTCTATTTATTTCAATTCACTTGGCTTCACAAAACACAATTTTAAACAACAATTATTCATCAATAATATTATAACTTGCAATATTAACAACGGATCATTCCTGTGAAGAGGGGCTTTCCGATAAGGATTTCTCCCTATTGGCACGCAATTAGGTGACCAAACCCCTTTCCTCGACAGAACTTTCTAGACATTGTCAAAATACAAATAATAATATGAATAACTTTGTCGTCTCAATTATTGATTTAATAATATAAAATATTGTGAAAATAATTGAATCAATAACGCGAGATACTATGTAGCAATTACTGTAGCAATAATTGAGTATAACTGAGTGACTTCTCAAGTAAGCATCAAATACCGTGTGCTACTATGCAACCACGCGTATTACTGTACTTTTATCACTGGGTATTTCAACAGTTAATGGTAAAACTTTCGCCGTTATTTTATAAAAAGATATTTCTGTCATTTTCTAACTCCGACAATAATTTTATTGTAGGGTCCACCAATGATTGTGTCGTCGTAGTAATATTTCCTATTAAAACTAATATTTCCTGACCAATCGAATATTTTATGACAACTTGTTTACTTTGCAAAATTTATAAATATTACCCACAACTATAACATTATATCAAATCCATACCTTAATATTCAAAAATATATTTTGAGAAAAATTCATCTTTATTCATAAAAGTTGAGGTGTTATATATCATATTTGTGAAGCTTGGGAATCGGGAAAAAAATTTATGCATCGCATAAATCTAAACTTATTCATGTCAACATCTAGACCCTTAGAACTTTTACATATGGACCTTGTAGGGACCAATTCCTAAACATAGCATGGGTGGTCCTGTATACATTCTAGTTTTGATTGATGATTATTCACGATTTACATGGGTTGAATTTTTTAATTTAAAAATGAGGCTATTAACTCTTTCTCTACTTTGTGTAAGAAAATTCAGAATCAACAAGGAAGTTTTATTGTCTATATTCGATCTGATCACAAAAGAGATGTGAAACCCAAATTGATTAGATGGATTCTACTTCTCTAGGAATTTGACTTAGAGATCCTGATTAGGAAGGGGACAAAGAATTAGGTGGTTGACCATCTTTTGAGATGGGAGAATCCGGATCAAGACAAGCCAAATGAAGTGTTGATCAACGAGTCCTTCCCGGATGAATAGTTATTTATGGTCCACGACGAGTTTCCATGGTATGCTGATTTTGTCAACTATTTGGTGAGTAATATCTTCCCTCCAGACTTGACACGAAAGCAAAAGAAGAAGTTTCTACATGATGTGAAAAGGTATATGTGGGATGAACCATTTCTGTTCAAGCAATGTGCAGATGGGATGATCATACGATGTATCCCACAAAGTGAAACAGAGAGAATCTTACATGATTGTCACGCATCGTTGTATGGGGGACATTATGGAAGAGATAGAACATCCACCAAAGTGCTATGTAATGGGATTCTATTAGCCCACTTTATTCAAAGGCGCCCACCAGTTCGTTCAAAAATGTGAGATGCCAAAGGGTGGGTAATATCTCAAAACGTAATGAAATGCCATTAAATATGATATTGGAAGTGGAAGTCTTTGATGTTTGGGGGATTGACTTCATAGGACTGTTTCCATCATCGTTCAGTAATTTGTACATTCTTTTGGTGGTAGATTACGTTTCCAAATGGGTTGAGGTCGTTTCTCTGCCAACAAACAATGCCAAGGTCGTCTTGAAATTTTTATAGAAAAATATCTTCACGAGATTTGGAACTCTAAGGGAAATTATCAGTGATGATGGGAGCCATTTTTGCAATAATACTTTTCAGCTCTCATAGCAAAATATGGGGTGAATCATAGAATTACCACAACCTATCACCCCTAAACTAGTGGCCAAGCAGAGGTATCCAATAGAGAAATGAAGTGAATTCTGGAGAAATTTATGAATCAAACCAAAAGATTAGTCTATGAAGTTAGATGATGCTTTCCATCAGATATCGCACAACATACAAGACACAAATTGAAATGTCTCCATATCAACTCATACCATGGCAAATTGTGTCACCTCCTAATGGAACTTGAGCATAAAGCATATTGGGATATTCAGAAGCTAAACTTTGATCTCACAGCAACAAGGAGAAGAGACTTCTCCAACTCAACGAACTTGATGAATTCAGCTTACAAGCATATGAGAACTCAAAGTTGTATAAAGAAAAAGTTAAGCGGTGGCATGATTAGAAAATTATGGAAAGGATGTTCGAGTTAGGCTAAGTAGTTCTCCTATTCAACTCTAGGTTGAAAATCTTTCTCGGAAAGATCAAATCTACATGGTTGTGCCCGTTCATTTTTAGAACAGTCTTTCCAACTGGTGATGTTGAATTAGTTAGTCAAAATCTATTGAGTAGGATTTATACCCGCAAATCGGAGATCCTCTAATTCTTAAGAAGTTTCTTTTTTGTCGTATTTTATATTGCTTTTATAGTATTTTATTATTATTTTGCTTAATATATATTTTGCAGGGCTTATTAGGTCATTTCCAGCTTTTAGGGGCAAATATATCATTTTTCTAAGATTGGGCTTACAACGCTCTCCTGTTAAATCGGCATTGCAGGCGCCCTTCAATGCCAACTTAGACAAACTTTATAAATAACAGAAGCACCCAGTTCCTTCACAAACTGGCTCTGCAACAACCACTTATTGAGTGAACTTTTGACCCAGCGTTGTAGCGCCTGTTCAAGGCTAAAGTCCAAGGTTTAATAAGCTGCAGCGCCACCTCCGATTCTCAGGCAAATAGGAAGGCCAAATGATCTAGCTGTTGTAGGTTTATGTGTATGTGTGTGTGTGTATATATATATATATATATATATATATATATATATATAAACCCCCCCTTTTTTATAGTGGTCTCTCCCTCATATTCTCTCTCTCTAAAACCCTTTTTGCTTAGTTTTTCTTCAATTTTGTTAATCCTTGTACATATAGCTTACGTAGATTAGGGTTATGATTAGGATTTCTTGGAGCTCAAGAACAACACAAATCGAAAAGCGAATCAACGGGATTTCTCAGAGATTAAAGATACCATAGCAGCGTTTATTCTTCTCTAGTGTTTTTCCTTTGATTCTGTATTTTTAAATGTTGTTATTGTTCTTTACTTATGTTTAGTTTATTAGTTATAAACCTGAATTTTGGCCCTAAGTTTATGGGAAAGTACACCTTGTTTTATAGAGATAGAAAAACTAGGGTTTTTCCAAACACCCATCTTCTTGAATATTTGTTCTTCCTTGGTGGATCACCTCTAGAGGCCAAACACTTGGGTGGATAACGTTGATCAAAGGAAGGAATCAAACTCGGTGGATTCAAGTTGAACGTGAAAAAGAATTAGAAGTGAACTCGTACCAGAGGAAGGTAATTTCTAAAAGGGTATGAATCTGATCTTCTTCTCTTTTCTATTGATTGATAATTATGCACAAAGTATGATCATGGTGATGGGTTTGTATGAAAATTCTAAAATTTTATTTTATCACGCTTCCGCACCTTTTATGTAATTTGATTGCATGATCACGCTATATACAAACCTAACAGTGGTATCAGAGCCTAACTTTGTGCTAATTATCGATCTTGATGATTCCATGTATGTATGATATGCGATTAGATCGAATTTTTTGGGCAAAATTTTTTCTTAGTCTATTTACGACGTGGCACAGCTGGGCCATAACGTGGAAAGGGTTTTTTGGCTAAGAAAGATATGCTACTGCTTTTCAAATGTATTTCTACAAGTAGCAATTGAGCGACACCGATTCTCGAATTTTTTTATTTTTGATATTTATTCAATTAAGATAAAATGTTTATTTTAAATTGGAATATGATTAAAATAAAAGTTTTATATAAACGAGTTTATTCAAAAGTTTTATATTAACTTGGAATTAGATTCCACGTTCATTTGAATAAAAGAGTTTATTCAAAATTTTTATATTAACTTGAAATTGGATTCCACGTTCATTTGAAAAAAAGAGTTTATTCACTTATAGAACATGATTTCATGTTTCCTAGAATAAATGAGTTTATTCACATATGTAATAGGATTCGTGTTTCCAAAATTAAATATGTTTAATTCTAATAAGGAATAGGATTCAATATATTTTATTTTTTCAAAATTTTACGTTAAAATAAAGGAGTTTATTTTGTACTTGAAATTGGATTCCTTATTAATTAAAATAAAGAGTTTATTTTGATTTGGAATTTGATTAAAAATAAAGTAGTTTATTTTTGTTCAAAAAATTGGATAAAATAAAATAAAGACATTTATTATTATTTAAATTTTGATTAAAATAAAGGAGTTTATTTTTATTTCAAAATTAGAATTTTAATAAATTTGAAATTGCTCATTAAATTGATATCGATGCATATATGGAATGGATTTATTATCCATGAGATGAATGTTATTTATTGATGCATATGATGACGTCTATGAAAATAAAAGGGGTTGGTTATGGACTATTGATCAATGTGATTGGATTTTATTTTAGTTGTATGCATGAATGTATGAGTTTTATTAAATGGGGTCTGCGTACCTCGTCTTCTCTAATTTTTCTTAATATAAATTTTATCCCTCTCTTATGTACTTCTCCTTGACTGCTGATCAAGGTTTCTATTTATTTTAAATAGTTTTGTATTAAGAATAATTAGAATTAATTTTGAAGAATTGGAGATCAAGGCGCAAGGAGCGCTTAAAGACTCGTTTGTAATGGAGCCCGGGTTTAAATGTAATAGTTATATTTAAATTTAATTCTTGCACCCTAGGTTTGACCTTTTGGTTCACTTGGTGGCTCTAGTGAACCAAACTAGAATAAAGTCCATAATCAATCTCGGTAGAATATAGTATTCTATATGTGGATTCTTATACTATATATATATATATATATATATATATATATATATATATATATATATATATATGCGCTAAACAAGATGAGACAAATTAATAACAAACCCCTCAAATAAATTATATTAAGTCCTAAGCATTCAAAGATATTTGGAATATCGAACATCACCTTCTAGTATGATTAAAATAATAGAGTATCAACTAATTATTATAAATTTGTTATGTCACCACAAAGCTTATCTTAATTTTTTTATATGTTAATTTTATCACATTTGATGTTTATAAAGAAATTGAACAATGTTGTTTTGTTGTGTCACCACAAGGACAATATTTTTTTTTTGAATATATGGAGTGCTAGCTTGGACTTGACTTGGATAAATTTGATTTGGACGTACACCACTTGCTTTTCAAAATAATCTAAGAGACAAAATAAAAGGAGTTACGTGATGATGTAATTGACAAGAGTTGTAAAACCTATTTATTTATAAATAGTTTGTTGTGTCACCACAATGCTATATACATTTGAAATGTGATTCTTAGTCTCACTAGCAAATCTTTAATTAGATTTTGTCGAACCATATAAGTGAGGGTAATATAGTTTGAAGAAAATATTGAGAGATACCAATTTAAAACAAGACCTAATTTATCTTGGTAATTAATTAATAAAAGAATGTATGATATAATGTTGTTAAATTATAAATTCATTTACAGAATTTCACAATGTCTAAAATTACTATCACTGCGTAACATATTAGATGCTAAACTTTTTGAACAGAATTAAATGAATTGGATAAGGAATTTGAGAATAGTTCTCACGGCTGAAAAGCTATCTTATGTCCTTCATATGTCTATCCCTGTAATGGTTGCAGACAATGTCTCTGAGGAAGAGATTTCTACTTTTAGAAAGTGGCAAGATGATGCATAGTTGGCTCAATGCATCTTGCTAGCAACCATGAGTAACGAGCTTCAGCGTCAGCATAAAACTATGGATGCTCCTACTATACTCCTGCAATTCAAGTAATTGAATTGTGAGGAAAGTAGGACCTATAGATATCAGATATCTAAGGAACTCTTCCGATCTAGAATGACCAATGACACTACAGTACAGACAAAAGTCATTAACATTATCAATTTGATTGAACAATTAGGACAACATGTTTTGTCATAGATAGAGAGTTGAGCCAAGATTTGATGTTGCACTCACTCCCGGACTCCTTCTCACAATTTTTGTGAATTTTTCATATAAGCAAGCTAGATATTAGCTTCGCTGATTTTCTTAACATGTTGAAAAATATTGAGAGTTATTTTCCAACCAAGAAAGACCAAGTCTTACTAGTAGGGGCCAAATGATCTTCTGAAAAGAAGAAAGATTCAAAGAAGGTAAATAGAAAGGTAAAAACAAAGGATAATAAGAGTAAAACTGATACAGATATCAAAGGATTTTGATTCCACAACAATAAGCCTGAACACTGGAAAAGAAACTGCGAGAAGTATCTTGTAGAGGCTAAACCGTAAGAAGCTTAGTGAAGCTTTGGTTATAGATACAAGTTTGTTCATAATTGAAATAAAACTTTCGATAAGTTAAGTTTCTACTTGGGTATTGGATACCGACTTTGGTTCTCATAAATATAGATTTATGAATGAACCAAGCAGAAGTAGAAAGCTAAACAAGGGATAAGTAATCCTATGTGTGGGAAATGAAGCAAAGGTTGCTGCATTAGCCATAAGAACTTATTTTTTTTGTATTGCCTATAGGAAAGTCTATTAATTCAATAAGTTTTAATTGTATTCCAGTTCTCATTAGAAACATTACTTCCATTTTGTTGTTAGAAAATAAAATTTGTTATTATTATATTTAAGAACAATTGTTTTTCTATTTATAATAATAATGTTTTGTGCAGAACTAGAATATTTCTTAATGGATTTTGTGTACTTGACTTACGTGAAAAATTATTTTGCAAATTGAACAAACTAGTATAAAAAAAGGAGATAATCATTCAAAGAGTTGAATATGTGTAATTGACGAAATACAAGTCTAAATCATTTGAAAGGTTAAAATAATTCAGGCGTGAAACTAATTTGAAAAGTGTTAAGATTCTTTGATTAGATCGAGGAAGGAATACTTGTGCAATAAGTTTCTAGATCATCTCAAATGATTTTCTCACAATGGACGCCTCCTGATATGTAATAATTGATTGATGTATTTGAAAGGAAAAATCATACTTTGTTGGACATGGTGTGGTTCATAATGATTTTACCGACATTTCAGTATCCTTCTGGGATCATGCCCTAGAAATGGCTGCATATCTGCGAAAAAGGTAGCCTCCAAATTCGGCCCTAAGACTCCATAAGAGTTATGGACAAGGAGGATTCCGAATCGTAAGTATATTAAGATAAGGGGTTGTCCAGCTTATTTGAAAAGGTTTCAAAGGATAAGCTTGGGACAAGATTTGACAAGTACAGATTTGTGGGACATCTTAAAGTAAGCTTAAGATATATGTTCTATAATCCTACTTAGTAAAAGGTGCTTATTGCGAAATGTGACGCCCCCAAAATAGGTATACATCTCCCATCTTGAGTTGCCAAATACATGGTACATAAATCAAATACAAACTTAATTATACAAGCTGTCATACAAAATACGATAAAATATAGTGAGAGTTTAAACAAGAATATTGCCTTCTAGATAATATCCACACTCAATGGAGTCCTCATTACATTTATTATCATATTATTCCATAGAATAGTGAGGACTACTAAAGCCATTTATCTGGACCATCTCTCAATTCCCAGACTCGTCTAGCTATATTCTCATTTCCTAAAAGAACAATGAAAGAAAGGGTGAGCTCAACTAGCCTAGTAAGAAATATTATGACTAAGATAATGCAGAATAAATTATCCTTAACCTTCAACAGTATAACAACTTATAGAATACAATAGACAACAAGTTTTAGATCAACAACTGCAGCGGAAATAAGCAATCCATTAGAAGAGTCAAGTAGAACATAATGTAACTATCTCCTCTAGATTAAAAGTTCATCGTTAATATTCCATTCCTGTAATACTCATCAACAGTTCTTTGTTATACCCAAAAAAGAACTATCATCACATGTCTTCACCTGAACCACTAAAGATTATAGTTAAATCCACAATTCATATTTATAATCATGTAAATCAACATTTTCTCCTTGCCACAAAGGCTTAATAGAACGTTTACTCAATATCCTTACCCCAAAGGCTAAAGATATTCAAATGTAATAACAATGATCATACCAATCAGTTGTCTACCTTTGCATTACGGGCCAAAGATATTCAACTATAAAACCAATGGTCATGATCATACAATCAATTGTCTGTCAGTGCACTATGGCCAAAGACATTTAACTGTTAACTAATGGTCATGATCCTGCCAATCATATCATCGAATTATCCATGCACTACGGGCCAATGATATTCGTTATTATCATCAGTGGTTATGATCATGTCATACACATGTCCATCTTTGCACGTAAGCCAAAGATATACAACTACAAAACCAATAATCAACAGTCCATTTTTGCACGTAAGCCAAAGATATACAACTGTTAAACCAATAATCAACAGTCCATCTATATACGTAAGCGAAAGATGACTTTCATCACAATATAAGCATGAGGATGATGACAATGATATAAGCATTTATCAAACAAAATCAAGGATAAATATTAAAGACTTTAAATTTATCCAGAGTTTAAAAATATCCAAATTGTCAACACGATCTTCGCTTTCAGGAGTAAAATTCAAGAATAATATTCATGTACCAAAAATAATTTGGATGAGAAAAGAAATATATTTTTCGGGTAAATAGTACCCCGTGAATAGTACCCTATAAATAGTACTTCGGGAATAGTACCTCGTGAATAGTAACCCGACACGAAAAGTGTCCTGAATACCCGAGTGAATGATACTAGAGTGAATAGTAATTGAGTGAATAGTAACCCGTGAATAGTAACTCGTGAATAGTACTCTGGCACGAAAAGTACCACTGAATACCCGAAAAGTGAATAATACTAGAGTGAATAGTAATCAGATTAATAGTAACTTAGTAAATAGTAACTCGTAAAAAGAAAAAAAAAATACCAAAGAAAATGATATTTCATGGCAAGTACAAAAGAAATGATATCTCATACAAGTATAATAGAATATACTGAAATCGCAAATGAATTTTTTTCGCCATGCAGTAATCCAATAGATGCAGATCATTTTCACAATTTAATAAAGAATGAATATGAAGGATCATTCACCATGCATGCGGTAATCCACATAGACAAGTTATTCCAACAGAATAATAAAGAATGGAACCAGGTCATGCATAATCCGCATGCATGTGATATTCCAATGAATAATAAAGAAACGGAACTAGGTCACGCAGAATCGCATGAACAGGATATTCCAATAGAATAATAAAGAATGGAATAACAATGAATTCACGGGCATGCGATAGAGACCTCACAGACAGGTTATTCCAACAGAATAATAAAGAATGGAATAACAGAAGAATTTCACTATGTATGCGGTACTTCGCATAGACAGGTTATTCTAACATAATAATAAAGAATGAAATAACTAAAGAATTTCACCATGTATGCGGTACTTCGGATAGACAGGTTATTCCAACATAATAATAAAGAATGGAATAACAAAAGCTCTCTTCATGAATACGAAAGAAATAATACCCCTTACTATAATAATAATATCCCTTACCTTAGAAGAAAACTGAAATAGTGAGGTAGTAGACTTCTCTTCTCATTTCTCTCTATAATTTCTCTCTATAATAATTGCTTTATAGCTTTAGTGAATTGGTGAAAAATAATGAAGGAATGAGCTTCTATTTATAGGAAAATATAGTTTCAATAATTGCACATTTTGGGACTCAAATATTACAATATAATACCTTCCTCTTTTCCTTTATTTTAATTTAGTCCTACAAGTATTATCAAACTTGCACCACCTCCCCTAATAGTAAATCATGCACTCAATAGTTCTAAACATGTGAAAAAATTAATTATAGTATAGTACCTTCATCTATACCTCCATTTTTAATTTAGTCATGCAAGTATTATCAATCTTGCACCAACTCCCCTAATAGTAAATCATGTGAATCAATAGTACACACATGTGAATACATAGTTATAAGCATGTGAATTAACAGCAATTAATTACTTATTTATCCAATTAATTACCCGATTGGTCAATATAACTTCCAGACATCAATTATTATCGAAATAGATGTCGATTTCCATTAACACTAATAATTCCAACACAATGCAAATATCAAATTCATCTTTAATCAACACGAACGTATTCATCATTAATATTATAATTCACAATATTTAATAACCAGGTCGCGTTCGTGAAAGAGGGGCTTTCCGATAAGGATTTCTCCTTATGGCATGCAATTAGGTGACCAAACCTCTCCTCGATGAACTTCTAGAGCATTGTCAATATTGCAAATAATAATATGAATAACTTTGTACTATAAAATTCTCTCCCCGTTTTCATTTATTGTCCTCCCACTTCGGAGTGTAACTTCTTTGTATTGCTCCTTGCCATCCCGTTTCGAGTTGACATCAGTGTCACTCGGCAATGTGCCTTGAGGACGACTGTTCAAAGAAGTGGCCAATTGTCCCATTTAGACTTCAAGGTTCCAAATGGAGACTTCTTGATTATTGCTCCTCATTTCATTTTGGGCAATATATTGTGAAAGGAGATATTCCAGACTAGGTTTTCTTTCCTGTTGAGGTGGGGGTTGGTAAGAACTCTATGATGTTTGGTGGTATTTATTCTGAGAACTTTATGGTTGTTGGTGGTATTGATTTTGAGCTTGGAAACCTAGAGGGTTTAAAAAATTAGTCCAAGTAGTAGAAGATTGTGTTTGGTTGCTATTATTGGTGTTGCCCAGGAGATGTTGGATGATTTCTCAAAATCGGATGATAATGGGTAGGGAGATTTGCATTTTGCTTTTGCCTATAGTTTGAAATAAATTGGAGTGATTCAAAGCTTATGGCGACTTGATCGATTAGGTGGCTTCTGCACTTTACATTCACAAGCACTACGACACTTTGAACATTCTGCATTGCTTGCACTCCCATAGTGTCGAGCCTTTTTATTAGCGCTAAAACCTTAGCAGCTAATGCTGTGACTGAGTCAACCTTATATACATGTGCTGCTCTTCTAGGGGCCTACCTATCATTTGGCCATTGATAATTGTTGGCCGCCATTGTTTCCACCAATTCATACCCTTCTGCATGATGCTTAGACATGAAGGCCCCACCAGATGCGGCATCTATACTCTAACGAGTAGACCTGGATAAACCGTTATAAAATGTATGGATGGGAAGCCATTCTGGCAGTCCATGGTGGAGGCATCTTCTCAGAAGATCCTTGAATCGCTCCCATGAGTCGTACAAAGACTCCGATTCGAATTGGACGAAGGATATAATATCATGCCTGAGCCTATCAGGTTTAGCGGGCGAAAAGAACTTCACCACGAACTTTTGAGCTAAGTCAGCCCATATGGTGATGGAGCCCGGCGGAAGTGAATGCAACCAACTCTTGACCTTTTCCCTCAAAGTGAATGGGAACAGTCGGAGTCGGATGGCATTGTCAGACACTCCGTTGCATTTAAAAGTATCGCAGATCTCCAAGAAATTGATCAAATGATCATTCGGGTCAACATTTGGCAATCCCGAATGAATATTGGAGCACATTTGGATGGCGCGGCTTGATCTCAAAGTTGTTTGCTTGGATCGCGAACCGAGAAGGCTCACTTGTAAATCTGCGATATGGTGCATGTCATACTCCCTTAAAGATTTTAGAATCTCATCAGCCATAAAAACAGGAGTAGGTATGTCCCGAGCTTGTTTCTCTACGATCGTTCAGATGCGTTACATCTACCTTGGGATCGAGAGGTATTATATTCCGACCCCTTCGAGGTGGCATAAAGCGTGGAGACTACGAAAAGAAAATTAAATAGATATATCAGTTCAAATTAAGATCGTATTGACTTAGTGTTAATATTGATAAACAAATACTACTAAGTCCCCGGCAACAGCGCCAAAAACTTGTTGGTAGATTTCACAATCGATAAAACACGCACATGTATACACTAATATATTATAAGTAGAGTGTCGTAACCACGAGGACGAAGTGTTAGGTTCTAGTCAAGTACTAAAATATGTTCAATCTGATCTTATCTAAACAAGTAATTGGGGATGGTGTGTTAAGCTATATGATTAAAAGCTGTAGGAATAAGAGATTGAGTTGTACAAGGAAGTCAAGCTAGATTACAATTCCTCTAATGCGTCGCCTAATCTCCTAACTCTCCACATTACAAAACGAATCAAGGAATGGTCAACCGAGAACAAGAATTACACACATAAGCCTTTTTGAAAGTCAAATGCACATCCCTAGCTAGATGAATCACAATACGTTAATGGTGAAAATAACTAGACCAGGGTCATTAAGCTTAATCTCAAGGCTACACAAGGCAAATAGAGATATGTCTATCCTATTAAGTAATTTATGCACACATTCCCATAGGCATGGTCATAACAAGTGTTCTTGTATTTAAAGGTTAGATATTAATATCCATTAATATCAATATTAATTTCTCTGTCGAGCAATCAATCAATAAGCATAAAATACAACAACCCATTCCAAAATGATTCATTAATATAAATAGGAGATAAAGTTAATTAAGCTCAACAATAGGTTACATTGCAATCCTAAAAATGGAATTAGTTCATAATCATGGTACTAATACACATTTTCAAAGTATTCAACATGCTCATTAATACACTAATGAATGAAAGATTTGGAATAAGAAAACTCTTTTTGTGAAGTTTTCTGGCTCCAAGTCTTCTCTTCTCCGTGTAGAGTCTGAGTTGTAAAGGATGCAATGGACTTTTCTTCCTTGAAGACCAGCTTCTTTCTCTTCTCAACTAAATAAACTGAAAAACTCATATTCTATGCTCTGTAATAAATGGTGGTTGCGGCTCTATCTCTGGATAATCAATTCTCTTCTTTTAGGTCATTAATACCAAGTCTTTGTCTAGGCACCGGAGGTGGCACTGCGGCGCAAAAAGCAAGGCTTAGAGTGGCGTTCATAGTATACCACGTCCGCACAAAAAAGATCGGAGCTTTCGGACTGCAATACCAACTTTATAAAGAAACCGTATGCCTGCAGTCACAAGTCGACATCATCATCGACCGGAGGCATGATGCTGCGGCAGCTTGAAGCTAAAGCCCGGCATTGGCAATCTAATAGCTAGTGTGTAAAATTTAACATTTTTGCCCCTTAAAGCTGGAAATGACCTAATGAGCCCTGCAACATAAAGATTAAGCAAAATAACAACAATATATATATAAGCTAAACAAATAAGGGAGAACAGGCAGCGTCTTAAAGCCATAGAGGATCTGATTCGCGAATATAAATCTCACTCATCATATTTCCCTTGTGAGACGAGAGATACATCTTCATCGCTCTTCCTTTGACTTCTTTCGACATCACTACCATAATCTCCAGATTGAAGGTGTTTAGCTAATGCTTCTAAGGCTGTGAGATCTTTAATCTTGCCCGCTTTCAGGCCCATCTCGGCCATTTCCCCGTATTTTATCATTTCAAAAATTGGTTTTCCTATTCCTGCCAGGACTCTCTCATAGTAGGGGGATTCCTGGATATCGATGAAAGTCATCACAAATCTCAGCTTCGTCCATTGGCGGGCTTACTTAGGCTGCCATGCGACTCCCTGAACGATTTATTACTCAATTTCTTAACCTTGGTCACTTGGTAGCGATCAGGGGCCATCTGTGAAAGTAGTATGCACACAAGACAATCATGTTTCATGATAAAGCATATGCTTTGTAACAATTTTATTCATTTATTAATAAAAGAATTGTTTAATTAAAGGTTTTTAATTTATCTACATGGTGTTGTTTTTATAATATATGATAAACACATAGTTTTGAGCAATGCTTTTGGAATCATGATGATGATCATGCTAATGAGATCTAAATTCTTAGATAGCTCACAAACTAAAATTGTTCCCAATCGTTGGATTACTAAAAAGGGGAATAGTGAATCCGAATAGATTGATACATACGTTGCTTGCTGCTTGGATGAGGATGATTGATCTCATGATCATTTATGTGGAGACACTACAGCAAGTATGTAGGTGCTTATTGGAGAATAAGTTCACTGAACGTGACTCGCTAAGGAATACATAATGGAGTTTTACTTGTCTGTCAATAGGAATTCCTGTAGTGATAGTAGTACAAGTGATCCTTAGGCTTGAGATCGTCATAGTATCTTGTGTATGATGAATTATTCCTTAAGACCCTTAGGGTATATCAAAGGGTATACTTGGGGTGTAATAAGTTATACATGGAGATAATGAATGATCAACAAAGAATCTACCGTTTCTAGTAAAAGAAGAGAATAACCTATTCGATTCGATAAATGACAACCAAGTAGTCCTTGGCCAAGGTAAACTGAAATTAGAAAGGAGTTTCTAATTTGCATTATTTGGAATTGTGCATTTAAGAATCGAAATACATATAATTAAATAAAATAAGACTTGACAGTAATTCCATGTCATATATTTAATTGGGACATTGTATGGTGGAAGGATTGAATTGTACGGTAACTATTTACTCAAAATATTCTTTTATGATTAATGTTAAAATCTATATTATTTGGAAAATCGTTAATCGCTAAGGAGACTTATCCTTATTGTAAAATTATTATTATTTAATTAAATAAATTAATAGTTTAATTTATTTATTTAAATGAGATTAGAATTGTTCTAATTGATTTATTCACAACCGGATTAATATGGAGAACCTAAAGGATCACACCATAAGAGAAAAAATATTTATTTAAGAAGTAAATGGCATAATCATAATAATAAGTTAAGTGTATTTAATTTAATCTATGGTGATAGAATAAATTAAATACACGAATATTTATTATTTAATATTTTGGAAATATTAAATATAAATTAATAAGAGAAGTCTTATTATTATTATTATTTAATTCCTAAAGGAGTTTTGGAATTAATTAATAAAAGGTACTCTTATATATTCCTAATAAGATTAGGTGGCTAATTAATTAAAAGAGTTTAATTAATTATTCCTAACCGAGTGGAGCTTTTACTAGCGACCTCTTTGGTGGATCCACTATCGGTTTGGGATATTGGAGTGGGTATTGGTATCTCAACGCTTTTCCTGCAGACTTTCGCATATCTCTTGTGCGAGAGGATTTAGTTATAGTTTTTAGTTTAGGTTCCCGAGCAATTTTACATTGTTCTCTTAACAGGACGGTCATTTCAGAAATCTGTTTCTTAATTCCTCATACTCCTCTTGGGATACGAAAATATGTTTTGAAGAACTTCCCTCGGCCATTTTGGTTAGCGGTGATCATGCCTTTTTGGCTCGGAACCGAGTTCTAGGACCAATTTACACAAAACCGAAATTTAGTTAGTCTTGATATTGGTAGGTGATATGGATTCATAATATGTTATGCATCAATTTAAGGATTTTTTTAATCTTTTCCTTCAAAACAAGGGGTTAGTCAACTTGCTGACAAGATAAGAAGGACATACAAATGACAGTTTAAGATGGATGACATTTATATATTCGAAAAGTAACAGGGTATGAAGAGACATCCTGTGCGTTGGGTTTATCAGAGGCTGACCTATCTTAGGATTACTCTCATGGGATTTTTGAAATTGGTTCTCGGATCTTCGCAATTCACTTGATGAAAACGTTCATCTTTCAATTAGAGCGAATTTGAGTGGTGCCTTTCTTGAGCCTCACAAGAGAACACTCTATAGAGTTCAGTAATAAACAACTGATGGGTTCGTCTCCTGGTGGAAGAATCGCACAACATACATTCATCGTTTTCACCGGATGTAAATGATGACATTGTGTGAGGCACTAATATATTATGTGAGGCATTAACATAAAGCGTTTTAAGTTTTGAGACATTTATCACATACAAAGATTATTCACACAAAATGCATATGCAGAATGGAAATCAAAAAGATTGAATACGGCTTAAGCCCTCTATATCCCCAGTAGAGTCGCCGAAAAAAAATTATGTGTTTCGTTAATGTGTTTGTTTCTACCCTTTTGTATTTCGCTATGTCGATTAATTTATTTAAAGGGTGAGATTTTAGGAAAAGGAACCAATATGAATGTCGACTATTTGAAAAGATTGATTATTTATGATTTTGATGATTGGACCGAATGAGACAGAGCCGCCAGTTGGTATGATTTAAATGGATGTACCAACTCATCCGATTTTGAAGATTTTCGCAATATGGTCTGATATGTAACTCCGTAACATTTGGTCTGTAACCCGAGATTCATAGAGTTCGGGGGCTTGCTTAAGCGAGGGGAAGGTGTTAGGCACCCCCGACTTCTATGAAAACACGGTTACCGCATCTTATTGATTTCCTATGCATAAAGTGTGTGTGTGTGTGTGTGTGTGTTTTATTATGCTCAGTGCTTTTATTTTAAAGTCTTTTCTAGGATTTATTTGTGTTGTTTGAAAGTAGTGTTGTTCCTCTTTTGCACACGAAGGATTTGATTTAGCTAAAAGTTTATTTTTAGACAAAATATACATTTCAAATGATATTTTAGAAAAACATAATTTTCAAATCTTTCGTCCGAATAGTAATCGAGGACGTTTGATACTTCATTTTGTTATCTTTATGTTTATTAGGTGATCTACCCAAATCGCTTTATTATTTGTGAAAGCTCTTTGCGGTTTTGATTTGAAAATCGTTTTGGGGTGATAATGTATGCAATAAAGCGCCAAAAAGGGTCGAGCTATCATCGGGCATGAAAGCCATCTCAATATACTCGAACCCCTGCAATTATAGGATTTCCATTATCACGAGACTCGAGACGAACCCCTCAAACTCGTTTTAAGATCCAAAATTACATGTACAATGATTTTGCATTATTTAAACATTACATAGTAAACTAGAAGTCCATCGTGGGAATCTAGTCAAGATCCGATCATTAGATCTCGACATCGGGATTCCTAGGCTTACATTATTGTATTTTAAACATATATACAACATATCCTTAACTCGATAATAGATGATTTCATCGATTAAAATCCCCATTACAAGCCATTAGGACCCCTTCACCTCTAGATAAAGATCTAGGGCTCTACTGAGTGATTGGGATTAACCAAAAGCAGTAAAATGACAAGATATACTGTAGATCTAAGCCGATCTAGCTTATGGATTGGGACTTCGAGCTCCATAACCGGTTAAAGTGCTAGATTCGGCTAGATTTAGTCAAATAACTTAGTTTCTAACAATATACGCACAATATAATCGAAAAAAACTCAAGATCTACCAACTATTGCACTATATATATATATATATATATATATATATATATTTATATATAACAACAAGTTTAAATGGTAGAAATCGCTATATTTACATAGATCTAGTATTTATAACAATATTTACAAAGAAAGTGATCAAAATGAGTGTTTTCCACCTTGGGGGACGTGTGAACAAGCTTCTTTTGGCTTAGGATCACTCTATATCACTCTAAACACTCAAAGTATACAAGATCTAAGATAAAACAACTAAAAGATGTGAGGATCCGAGCCTTTCTCTCTCTAACTTCTTCTTCCTTTTTTTCCCAAATGAGCTATTGATCTTGGTTTAATTACCATCCAGCCAGCTGCAGGTATACCTGTGGCTAGCTGTAGTTATACCTGCGGTTGAGCCTGGTGGGCCTCGCCATCTCAAAGTTCGCTGCTTGGGTCGTAGTTCGGTGAAAGTTGAGCTCCATACCCAAAAAGCCTTGAAGGTTTCTACTGAAGGCTGCGAAATAAGGCCGAGTCTGACAAAATCGAATTTTGAGAAGAAGATGCAATTAGCTTAAAAGTATTTTCCGGTTCCCGAGGGTTGTCAATTGGCTTGTCTTGAATAGCTCGCAGTTCCATGATGGTTGTGGTGGCTTCTTGTGGCCCTTTCTTCAGCTTTGCGATCCTCGTTCGGTCTGCGTCGTGTCTGGGCATCAGTCACATTTTGATTTCTCCACGAGGTTGTCTCCGAGGTGAAATGATGCTTTTGCCTTCCCTCGGGGTTGTCTCCAAAGTGAAATTACGCTTTTACCCTCCTGCAAGGTTAATCTAGGAAAAGCGAAATTTCGAGTGTTTACATTGTCGTTTCCGAGAATGTTATACAACATATGGTACAATAGGCTAATCACCTAGCGTGTCTCGATGAAAATAAAAACAGTTTACAGTTGAATTAATGTTAAACTTTTTACGAAATGAAAAGGTTCATGGTCTTATAACCACTCGGTATGTGTTTCAAAAAATGTTAAACAAAAAGTAATGTTCTTCAGAGTTATTCAAATGTTATCACAACTATTGTTCAGTTGTTGAAGTTTAGTATAAACATAATATTTGATTCTTGATTTTGTTGTTGTTAATCAATAGTTAATACTTGTTGAGCAATTAAATGTTCACCCTAGCTTGAAATTAAATGTTTTCAGTGAAGCCAAAACGAATTAAAGGTTCGGGTAATGATAAAGCAAATGAGAAAATGAACGAATAGAAACAAGAGTACTATTTGTAATAGTTAGAAATATTGTAATAAATATTATGTACATTATCATGTATTAAATATTTAAGGCATACATATGGATTAATACCCTGAACTTTTAATATTTTCCACTTTGGGGATTGTCTTCTCAATTTTTGCAATTAGGGGATTAAACTTTTAATTTTTTTTCCACTTTGGGGATTGTCTTCTCAATTTTTTCAATTAGGGGATTAAACTTTTAAATTTTTCTAATTACATTTAAATTGATTGTGCCACATCAGAAAATTGATGACATGGTAGCGACACGTGACTAAAAAATACTTATATTTAATATTGAGTCTCATTTTAACATTTATTCAATTAATTTTTTTTTATCAAAAAGGATACCATTATTAATTTTACTTTAAAATATTAAATTTACCAAAAAAAAATTAAAATTTAAAAATTTACCAAAAGGGTAAATTTATCATTAAATTTACTTTTAAAAATTAATAATAATTTTATATTAAAATTAAAATTTAATAATATACTTTAAAACTAATAATAGTCCTATATTTAACCTTTTTGGTACAAAAAAATAATTGAATAAATGTTAAAATGAGACTAAATATTACACATAAATATTTTTTACTCATGTGTCACTGTCATGTCATCAATTTTCTGACGTGACACTATCAATTAAACGCAATCATAAAAAATTAAAAGTTTAATCTCCTAATTGAAAAAATTGACAAGACAATCCCTAAAGTGGGAAAAAAAATAAAAGTCTAATCCCTAATTGAAAAAAATTGAGTAGATAATCCTAAAAATAATTTTTTTAAAAGTTCAATGTATTAATCTATATTTAGGCCAAGATTTAAAAGTCTCATAACCTGAGATATCGAGTTAGACATATATTGTAATAATTAGTAATTACATTTATGCCATTATTATTATGTTAAATGAGTAGTACCATGTAAAACTCATTATATCTAGGATTTGAAGGTACTCGGATGTGAGGGTATCACATAAATAATTTTGAAAAAAAAACCGTTTAATTTTAATTAAAATCTAACACTAGATGAAGAATATAAAAGAATTTTGATTCTAGTTAAATTCTGGGAGCAAAAATGAAGATAAAGAAATTAAAATTTTATATAGATATAGATAGATATTGAATTGCTTTAAAATAAATTTAGAAACTTTAAAAGTGTTTCAGTTGTATTTAAATTCTAATCCTATACCAAAAATTAAAAACCAAAGTCAAAAATTAAATTTTCTTATTATACATGTATATATAGATATAGACTATTAAAGGGTAAAAAAAGACCAAAAATGAGATACTAACTTTTATACGAGAACCTCATTAATGAACTAAAGAGTTTTCTCAATGGTTACCCTCAACCCATACGTAAAGAGGGTGAAGTTTTGAACCTTGGCAGTGGTTGAGGCGCGTGTTTATTTAAATTCTTTCAACCAATAGTAAAAAATAAAATAACAATAAAATACAATATACAAATACAATATAAAAAATCTCATTCATGAATCAATATCACTCATTTTATATTTCATCTAGATAGGAAGATAGGAGTATATAACTTGAAAATGTTCTGGCTTCAAGAACATAAATTTGGACTCTAAAGATCAAAGAATACTAAAGAGGATAAAACCATAGCTCTGCTAATATCCTGCTCTTGCTGTACTATTAGATGAAGTCAAAATGTTCATTAAAATTGTAAGTAATTGAGAGACGGCTGAGACCACAATATATAACTTCATCAGAAACTAGATGGAAATATTAACTTTTAGCAAAATTCCAAATAATAAAACCACAAAACAAAAGGTTAATAAAATTTAACCAAACTGGCAAGCGATACGGAAAATGTAGCCGGCTTGAAACAGCTCATACTTTACAAGAGGACCTAGTCAATCTCACCTTCATATTTGTCCCTTCTTCATCAGACATCATTGCTTCCTCCTTCACCCTTACTATTTCACCCCTCTTCAATTCTGTTTGTTATCTTGTTCCCGCATTTCTTATATCCCAAAACACCCAAAAAAAAAAAAAAAAAAAAAGAGAGAGAGAGAACCCATTTTCTTCATGCATTTTCTTACCAAACAAGCATTGAATATCCCTTGTGTTTCCATGAAGAATCTAACTTAAGCATCAGAGAATTCTCCTTTTAGATTGTGTACATCCAATGATCATGGCTTCTAATATAACTTGGTGGGTTATTGTTCTTCATGTCTTGTTAGTATGCATTATCGGATCATCAGGTGATACAGAGGCGGAAATTCTACTTCAGTTTAGAGACTCTCTAACAAATACTACCGCCCTAAGTAACTGGAAAACATCTGTCAACTTGTGTAGCTGGAATGGCTTGCTTTGCTCGAAAGGCAGCTTTTCCGGATTGAAACTTGAAAACATGGGGCTATCGGGGATAATTGACATAGACACCCTTTCGGAGTTGCCATATTTGCAGTCAATAAGCTTCAAGAACAACTTTTTTGACGGTCCAATGCCTAGCAACATAAATAAACTTAGGACTCTTAGAGCATTGTATCTGTCGAATAACAATTTCTCCGACGAGATTCCAGGTGATACTTTTTCGGGCATGAACTTGAGGAAAGTCAATCTGGAAAACAATGAGTTTACTGGGAAAATTCCCAAGTCTCTCACGGAACTGCCTAAACTTGTGGATTTGCAGCTGCAGAATAACAAGTTTGAAGGAGAAATACCTTATTTTAAACAAAAAGATTTAGTAGCAAATTTGGCTAACAACAGACTTGAGGGTCCAATTCCAGCTGCGCTAAGTGATGAGAATTCAAGCTTTTTCAATGGTACGTCTTATTTAATTGATTTGTCCCAAAGCCAAAACTTTACCAATTTAAGCTCTTGATCAATTAGTCGGTAAATTTTGAGCAACTAATACATCATTCTTAGTTTTAAATTTCCCCCTTAAATGTGATTTAGTTGCTTATAGCACTTTAAGAAAATGAAAAGAAAAAAAGTTAATCTTATGATTTTCTGCTAAAGAAAACACATGATCTTTCCAATTTATACATTAAATTAGTATTTCATTTGCAGGGTATGCATAGTTAATTATCCAACAAAAGTTTACTAAGCAAAAATCATGTTAGGTATAACTTTACTTGCATTTTTCAGTCTGATTTACTGAAAGATCTGCAAGTTTGAAGATACCCTGCTATCAAATTATCAAGCTTTACAATTATATATTATTAATTTATTATTGGTAGTTTAGTAATCACTATAAGTAAAGAGAATCTTAATATCTCTCATACATAGCAGAGTATCTGATGTGCTATATTAAAGAGGACAAATTAGAAGTAAAATGAATGAAAAAGATAAACCAAGATGGATCAAGTCACAGAGAAGAAAACTATTAAAAAGATAGCAAGAAAGATACCATTGTTCTTGATGTCCAAGTGTTTGGAAGTAATTTGTTTAGTGGCATGCACGTTCATCCTGAAATTTAAAAAAGTCATTGTAAAACCAAACAGTTTATCAGCACCAAATAATTTATCATATTACTATATTCTTTATTATATTATAAAAAGTTCCAAATATGTCCTTTCCATTATAATACTGGTGATAATAACTAACAATTTATGGTAACCAACATTAACTCCTCTTTATTCAAAAGGCAAAACAAGGAAATACTGTTAGGATCACTGAGAAAGTCATGTTTGCCTTTGTTTTTGTCCCCAAATGAGTGTCAATCTTTCAAAATTGACGCTGACAGAGTAGATGAGGAGGAGGATAATGATGATGATAAATTTTAGAAAATGAAATTATGTCGATTAATTTTATGTCACATGTGGATCGCAACTAAGCTGGAATTGTGGAATTATGGAATTGCAAGCCATAAAATAGAATAGTAATATGTGGATCCTTTTTTATACTCTCATTTATGTATCTACATACTTTGATATTTAATATCGAAATAAATATATTGTCATATATAGCAAGACTAAATTTTTGTATAATTTAAATGATGATGATTATCATCCAAAAAACAGAAGAAAAACACAAGATAATCTCCTGACTAGACATATTATTCATAGATTAAACATGTAACATTATATTTTACTGGCCTGATTGAGCAGGAAACAGCCTGTGTGGTGCACCTCTGGACAAATGCAAGCCCTCCAAGAAGCGATCTATCCCAAAAGTTGCCATCATCGTTGCTGTCGTCGGGGTAATTGCATTAGCTGCTATTGGCATAGCTTCCTTGCTCTTCCATAGGCGAAACCGCCGCCAAGCATCCAAAATTGGAAAGCCCCCATCAGCAAAACTCGAAAAGAACGATGCTAAATATAAATCTGATCGTCGAAAGGAAGTTGGATTGCCCAAGCACGCAGCAGATAACTACAAGAAAAATGAACAAGCTGGAAAATTATATTTTGTGAGGAATGGCACAGAGAGATTTGAATTGCAAGACCTCCTCAGAGCGTCAGCGGAAGTTTTGGGCAGTGGAAGCTTTGGGTCATCTTACAAGGCAATCCTTTTGAGTGGACCAGCAATGGTTGTAAAGAGGTATAGGCAAATGAGCAATGTGGGAAGAGAAGATTTCTATGAGCATATGAGAAAGCTGGGAAGTTTATCACACCCTAATTTGCTACCTCTTGTGGCCTTTTACTACAAAAAGGAAGAAAAGCTTTTAATCACTGACTTTGCTGAAAATGGAAGTTTGGCTAGTCATCTCCATGGTAAGTTATCTTATATTCCATAGCTAATGTTCATGATGTTCCATATATGAAACACTGACACACATACGTGATAAGTGATATGAATATGACACGAACTACGATACATGATACCAGAATTTTCAAAAAAAAGTAGGATACAATATGTTGGGGATATGTTGAAATTTTTTAGTTTATGTTTATTACATATCTATATAATAAATAAATTATATTACATAACCATAAGCAAATAAGTAACTTCAAAGTTTTTGTTCATTTAAAATAATTGCACCTATTATGACATAACCAAAAGGTAGGAACTTAACATTTTGCATCAAATATCAAAAGTTTCTCCTAGTCCTAAGACTTATTTACTAGCATCAAATGTATCATTACATAGGCAAAAGAAAGGATTCAAACACTACACCAAAAAACTGTAATCATCTCCAAGTCATAAGAAACCAAACATTAAACTAAAAACAAGATGAATCAAGGTAGTATTATCATTGGACAAGCCATAACATAGTGTCCGAATCCCCTTACGTATCAGGAAGTATCCCTAAAGCATCCGGAAGTGTCCAAAATTAAAAAGATTAAATATACTAAAGTTAGTATCCGAGAGTATTCACGGAGTATCAATGTCCAACACGGATACGTCGACCTCTGAGAAGTGTCCATGCTTCATAGTGTTCCACGGTTCATCCTGACATTGTCTTCGTTACATGAACAAAGAAAAATAAGCATTTCAAATTTTAAAAATGATAGATATAAACATCAACTTAACAAAATTGGTAAATGGAGAGTTCAAATTATATGGCTTTGTTAATGTTATTTTATTTTCGTCATTAAAGTTTGTTTTTGTGACTCCCCTTTGAGCTACTCCTATTTGAATAGACTCTTGTACATGACATGGTAAAAGAAAGATTTTAAATTCACTTAGACTAGAAAAGGCATAGGAAAGAAAGTAACAAAACTAGGAATAGAAATCTTAAGCAATTTCTAAATCTTTAAATAGAATTAGGGTCAATTATTATTCTCTCTAAGAGGCATGCACCAGATAAACTATTTTCCAAACTTGCCGTATGCGTACAAACCACACAAATAAGCAAAAAAAGGTTGCTTTATCAGCTTAAATATAGGTAAATTATGTTCTGAACTGTTCAAAGCTCACATTTATTTTCTAATCAGGTAAACACAGTCCTAATCAGCCAGGACTTGACTGGCCAACCCGCCTAAAAATCATCAAAGGAGTAGGCAAAGGATTGGAATATCTTTACAAGGAGTTCCCTAGCCTATCTCTACCACACGGCCACCTAAAGTCATCAAATGTGCTTCTGGACGACACATTTGTACCCCTGTTAGCAGATTATGCATTAGTGCCAGTGATCAACAAAGAACATGCTCATCAGTTCATGGTAGCATATAAGTCACCCGAGTCTACCCAAAACGACCGCGTCACAAAGAAGACAGATGTCTGGTGCCTTGGAATTCTCATACTTGAGATGCTGACAGGAAAGTTTCCAGCAAATTATTTGAAAAAAGGCAAGGGAGATAATGCTGATTTAGCAAGTTGGGTTAACTCTGTGGTGAGAGAAGAGTGGACAGGGGAGGTGTTTGATAAGGACATGAAAGGGACAAAGAACGGAGAGGGTGAAATGCTAAAACTATTAAAGATTGGAATGTGCTGCTGTGAATGGAATGCTGATAGAAGGTGGGATTTGAGGGAGGCTATTGAGAAAATTGAAGAGTTGAAGGAGAGAGACATTGATGAAGATTACTCTTCATATGCAAGTGAAGGCGACATATACTCTTCTAGAGCAATGACTGAGGATGAATTCACTTTTCTGTGACTGGTTGAGTATGTTCTTTGCCAAGCCTTAAGACTCCTCCTTGACTTTTCATCTTCTTCTTTCTTTTTTTTTATTTTCTTTATCTTTTCTCCTTTTGTTTTGTTTTTGTTTATGTTTTTTGTCAATTGAAAGGAGAGGAAGGGGATGAATGAAGAACATAAGCTATAGTGACAATTTGGTGTGCCTTTCTTTTGCTTCTAGGTCATAAATTAATATAAATCTACCGGTCTTTTATTATGGTTATACTATGTGAAAGGTATATGTTTTGTATTTAATAATTTCCAATTAAATCGTTTGTTTCATAAGTTAAATGATTATTCGGGTTATTTTTTATTCTTTCTGAAGTGACAAGTCCAACATATGTATGTACTCCTCTATATTTATTCAGAATTTCTTTACAATTGCATTTTTAGGACAATACACTGGATCCTATTTGGTGATTAACAATGAACGCATGGCCTAGTTCTCTCTGTAAACACAAGACAATGCATGAACACCTAAAAATTAACAGTGTTCCTTGAGATTCAAGACAATACACATAATGGTTCTTTACAACTGCATTCTCTCTCCACTTCAAAAAGAATGAATTTTTTTTTATTAAATCATTCAAATTGCTTTCAAAAGCTCCAATCAGTTAAAGTTCAAAATTATCAAATCTCCTTTCAAAATCAAAGTCAAGCCCTTGCCACTGAAAGATCATAAAGCTCGAATCGTTTAATGGGATTTACTAAACGATACAAAGACCAGCATTACGATTGTGAGCACAATGATCGTTTAACTCAAATCGTTAGAGTCTGAAGAACTGACAAGAAGTGGCAGGGGTTACCTGACCTGGACTCCTAGTCCTGATCTTATCCGTTGAAGTCAACATATAGGGACAAAGGAACAAGACAGTCATTTCAACAGCTAGCTGCTCAGCTCCTAGGACAATGCGTCACCATTTGCACCAGCAAATACACTGATGGATAGTTACATCTCATGGTACAACAGAAAATGATTTTAGGTAAGGAATCAGCTAATGCTAACTGTGCTAAGGAGAATTGAGCAACGGTAAAAATCTAAGGGCAGAAATTCAAGCCATGCTATAAAAGGATTGCTACTAAAAAACTGAACTTAAGTGCTCAATAAAGAAGAGCTCCAATGCTCCACTATATGATCTGAGAAACAACTTTCTGAATTCTGATGCTAAGTCTAGAAGTTCTGAGCTTACAAAGATCATTTAGTAACTCTTCAAACACACTCTCATTCTTAAATGTTTAACATTGATCTTAGTGATCAACCTTGTATCAAGTCTTAGTGACTTAAAAATGCTAAGTGAATCTCTGTAGTAAAGTTCTTTGTGAACTTGGTTATTTGTAACCCTCATCCTTAGTAGATCATCCTTACTTTAGGAGTAGAAGAGAGAATTAGGAGCCAAACCTCTTAAAATCTCTTCTGTGTTCATTTAATTAATTACTACTGCATATTACGTTTTGTT
Source organism: Panax ginseng (assembly GCA_020205605.1). Classification (NCBI taxonomy): domain Eukaryota; kingdom Viridiplantae; phylum Streptophyta; class Magnoliopsida; order Apiales; family Araliaceae; genus Panax; species Panax ginseng. The sequence continues at coordinate 85,322,708 of CM035146.1, read as the reverse complement.
AATTAAATATATAATTTTTTAATTTTTTTGATTAATTCCTTCTATATCTCTTTGTGCCTTTTGAACCTAACACTTTATTTTATGATCAAGCTCACATGATAAAAGAAACAAAACAAAAACCTCAAAAACAATTTCCCTTTTCTTTTTTGCTATATCATCAAGCTAAGTTGAGGACAAAAACAAGCGCCCCTTCCGCGAGTGCCTCTTTTAGTCCCCCACTGAAGCTCATGTTGGGGTAATTTGTTTTGGTGTTTTATAAAAATCCTTTCAAATTTGGGTCCCTATTTTTTCGCACATAAGGGGGTTGCCTAAACCTTCTCCAAATGTTGTTGTATCCTTGACTATGATGTTTTTTTTTTTTTTTAACTACAAGGAATAATATATTGAAGGGCCTTCCAAATCAAAACTCCTTTCAAAGAAATTTGGATGGCATGACACAATGTAAGTTATTTTTTCTTTACTATCCAAAAATTATAACCTTCTCAACAAGATAAAATTCTCCATCTAAACTGATCAAAAGCGTGTTGTGATACTGATAAAGTTGTGATAAAAAACAAAGGGTGACAATCTGGGAGGCAAGGCATCCCACGCAGTCTTTTTCCCGTTCCAGACCCTAGAACCTCATGTTTGTCCCCATCCGAGAGTAAATACACACGTGTGTGTATGTGTGTTTAGAAAGAGAAAGAGAGAGAGAGAGAGACTGATATCACAATACACAAGTTGTAATACTAGTTTTCAAATAAGACATAAAAAGAGAATGTTTAGAAGAAGAAAAAAAAGTTATATTCCACTTTGCTTTAGGAATTTAAGAGGGGGAGAGTTTTTTCTCTATCTATTTGCTTGGAGGAAATTAAAAGGAAAATATAGGAAAGGGAAAATTCTAGAAAATAAAATTGAGAAAAGAAAGAGAAAAAAAAAGGAAATAGTACAGGGCAAATGTGGGAGATAAAGTGTCATGAAAGCCAGGATAACCAACTTTTTTGAAACACTTGTTTTGTTTCCTCAAGGCAGAGATATACCTCCCTACAAATCATTTGAACTCCAATTTAGTTAGGACTCAACTAATGAGGTGCAATACACATTTCCCTAAATACAAGAAGAGCTCCCTCTTATGTTTTCAGTAACAACTGACACAAGTATAAAATCAAAAAATAGTATGGGAAGCGCTCCATGTACCCTTTGACTTCTCTGAAAATCTTTGCAAACTTAGTTGAGCTAATTTGTGCAATAGCGTAAACGAGAACATTGTCTCATTTCAATATTTTTATCCCAGAGAACAATCAATACAGATCGGATTCATCAAAAGAGACCTCTTAAGTTTCCATTCTTTCTTAGCAAAGCTCGTTAAAGCACATTTTCTAACTCCTTATGAAATCAAATTTGTTGTCCTATGGGGACAAATCCCCCATCGGTAGTATGGAATATTGATGTGTGGTTAATATAGCCTTGGGTTCTCCCTCTTGGACAGCTAGCTTTAAGGATGGACTCTCCCATGACTATATTTGTTACATTTTCTCAGTCAAGATCTCGGATTTGTGCCGTCAAACCTAGGAAATTCCACCTTGACCATTATATTCAATGTAACCACAGTTGTTTGGAAGTTTTTCTGCATCTCATGTTTAAGACCTTTCAAACCTACTTCAACAGCCTTCATTCTATTATCGAAGCCCTCCAATTGTTCATCAACTGACCCCATGGTTGTTGCCAATCCATCGGAATTATGAGTAAATTCCTGCAAGAGTTCATCAAATACTTTCTGTTGCTTCTCAAACTGACCTAAATGACCAGGAGTAGGGTTCAGATACCAAGTTGTAAAGTTACAGAGATAAAAAGAGAGAAGAAATGGAGAGTAATTTCTGTTATGATTCAAGATGCTTTTTCAATTGCACTCCCCACTTTATAACCTGCTAACAATCTCCATGATATATGACTGGACTACTATCCTCCCTATTACATGGTAAAAGACTAAACTACCCTTTAGTCAATTTCTAGCATAACAATTTCCTCCCCTTTGTTAAACCCTTGTCCACAAAGGTGTTGACAATCAACCAGATTATAACTCAACTTAAAAAAAAATAGAGACTCCTAAGGAACAACTGAATGAAATTACTGTGAAATTTATCAACTACAGACTCCACACGAAATTGAACAAAATGGCTAATGAACACAACTCCATTTCTGACATTCTGCCAAGGCTAATAATATCTAGTAACTTTCAGCTATAGAAGTTGCATCCTTCCATGTAGAATCCTCAGGACTAGACAAGCAAACAATTATTTGTCAAGATATAAAATTGCAGAAATATACAAAACTAAAACTTACATGGAAAGTCCATGTAAGTTTTCTTTATTCCAAAATTCAAACTTCAGGTTACAACACAATATTTTACGGTGTAAGAAAGAGAAAACAGAGAATTAATATCGAAGTTTTGTAAGAAAGCATGAATTCGTAACATAGTTTTATAAGAATATAATAAAAATAAGATCATCCTACCTAATATTAATTGATTTCTTTTATTCAATATATATATATATATATATATATATATATATATGTGTGTGTGTGTGTGTGTGTGTATGGCCTTGGCCTACAATAACGTTGTAAGGATAATGTTATCTTATAACAAATCTCAATCGCGTCTATCCGCGACATCGAGCGGTTTCAATCCACAATTTAATATGTAGGTATTCGTAGTACAATCATCATGGATTGGATGATGTCCAAAATACCGCTCGTCAATTTGCAGTTTAATACTGCGGATGCTCCCCTTAAGACGACGTTGTTTAATGGTCGGCCCCCGTCCACAGTTTAATATTGCGGACATTGAGTCATTAATGATAGCAGTTAACCATTAGTCTGCAAAACTAAACTGCGGACTTCAAGTGTTATATAAACGGTTAAGTACTATGATCTATCTGCGTTTTTCATAACATGACTTTTGGATCTCATCTCATTTAGGCAATAGCAATCTGCAACTAGAAGAGTTCGATTTAAAACTATTAAATTTTCTATTTCTTCTTGCATATTATAGTTCTTGATTCATGTGATCTGGGCTGATGAGAAGCATGCATAGCTAAACAATTGTAAGGATATATACCGCAATATGTTGTGTCCCATACTTCATACTATGAGAAAACACTTCACCCCATTGCTAGATTCCATTTGTTTAGTCATGCATATTTCTCATCAGCCTAGATAACATAAATCTGCAACAAAAATATGCGAAAATGATGTAATGGAAGATTTATAACTTTAAATCAAACTTTTTTTTGTTTGAACCCTAATCCGCAGAATTAAACTGCGGACTATAAAAATAGAATTTTACCCGTCCGCAGAACTAAAGTGCGGACGGATGGAATAACATATCTGGTTACCCTAATCGTCTCTTTTATCGTAAAAGGTTCAATTAACTTGAGAGAGCATAACAAGTATTGAGCATACGAAATCACTTTTATTTCTTCTTTTCTCACCTGCTCATATGATTGAGAGAGCATAGCCTACTAGAAAGCATACCAGGAGACAAACATCAGCAAAAATCGTAATTTGTAATTTAATTTTTACAAGTGATTCATTTGTTTTGCCATGAACTTGTTTGTTGAAGAATTATTTCATTCAATTTTAAGTACCAAGGAAGAATTGCATGATAATAATGATGTAACAAGTTTAGTTGATGACCATTCCTTATGTTGGTCAAATTTTTGATACGTTGGAAGATGTTGAAATTTTTTATACAAAATATGTGAAACGTGTTGGATTTGAAGTAAAAATAAAAAGTAGCAGAAAACATGTGAATCATGAAGATTTTTGTTCTATATTGTATCAGTGTCGTAAAATTGGATATATGGTTGTTAAGAAAAATGAGGATGATGAAGATAATAATACTAAGGGAAAGAGGAGGGATTCTAATGATAGAACATAATGTAGAGAAAAATTTTATGTTCTGCATGAAAAGAGTAAAGATAATTGGTTTCAGGTTCACTCTGAAGCTGAATCACAATCATAATTTTTGTCGCTAATAAAGTTTCACAAATTCAAGCACACAAAATATTTTAAGAGTTGTTAGGAATTTGATTGAAACCTTTAATAATAATGTTAGGATTGGTCCAAAGTAAGATGATGAATGTTACGAGCTCATTGGGAGGAGGTATGAGCAATGTTGGGTTCTCTCCAAACGGAGATGCGAAATATAGTTAGAGATATTAGACATGATAATATCGATTTGAATGATGCACAATGTCGCAATAGATTACTTGAGAAAGTCAGTAGCGTGAGAGCCAGAGTAAATTTTATTTTAGTTATAGGATGTATTATGTGGGTAGATTATCGGTCAATACTTGCTTATCAAAATTTTGGTGACATTGTCACTTTTGATATCACATACCGAACAAACAAATATTCCATGTTATTTGCTCCTTTCACGGGTGTAAATCATCATTACCATTATGTATTGTTTGGGTGTCCATTATTGAGCGATGAGACTAAGGATACATTTGTGTGGTTGTTTGAGCAGTGGTTTGAAGCAATAAATTTCAAACATGACAAGATCGTGCTATGTCGAATATGATTGCTAGGGTTTTCCTAATATACACATGCATGTGTACGTGGACGCATTAAATATCTTGAAAAACTTGGTCATCATATCTATTCTTCAGATCCGACTTTTTAAGTCGATTTTAACCTCGCATCTTTAAGTCTTTGAGTATTCAAGAATTTAAGGACAAATGGAATTTGTTGATGGAAAACTACGGTTTGCATAATCACGAATGATTGAAATCTCTGTTTGAATTAAAAGAAAAATGGATTGAGGTGTGTTCAAAAAATTTCTTTGCAGCGGGAATGACTACAACTTTTAGAAGTGAAAGTATGAACAGTTTTTTTGACGAATATGTAAATAGTAGTATGGGGATTAAAATTTTTATTTTAAAGTACCAAAAAACTATTAAGAAATAGTACATCAGAGAGAAAAAAGATGATTATATTATAGTCAATCGTGAAAGAAAATTTATTCTTGGAGATCCGTCAGAGATGCATGTAGCTAAAATATATACCAAATAAATATTTCGGTGTTTTCAAATTGAACTAACAAAATTGCACAAGTTAACTTCTAGAAAGGTACATGAGATGTCAACAACTGATTCAAAAAGCTACTTAGTGTTCAAACTAATGGTTCCTGAATCTTGTCGTAGATATTTCACAGTTGTGCATTATATAGATATTGGGATGACGAAATATAATTGCAAAATATTTCATACTGGTAATATATGTCGTCACATTCTTAGACTACTAACTTCAAAGAACTTTGTTCAGATTCCCGAAGAAATGATACACAAGCGATGAACTCAAGATGCTATTAAAACCAACGATCTTGCCCCGTATGTTCTCGAATTTCGGTCACAAATTATGTTGAGACACAAATTGGTCGATTCAATAATTTGTGCAAACGATTTCTAGGTTTTGTGTTGGATGCTTCATGTTCTAAAGAAGCCGATGAGATATTTTGATAAAATGTTTGATCGTGAGGAAAAATTGTGGACAAATCCCCGCCAATGGTGTCTATATAAGACGGATGACAATGCCCAACCTCTTATCGAGGCCGAGGACGATATGGAATCGCGCGATGATGGTGATGTTGATCCCAATGATCTTGTTTTTGATCCAATTTGTTCATGAGACAAAAGGTCGTAAAAAGCAACACGATTGAAAAGTGTTATCGAACAAATCGCAGGATGTGAAGCCACCGAAAGTGTGGAATATGTGGAATATTTACAAATCATGATAAGTGAAACAGTTATAAATCTTTAGGATTGAAAAAGCCGGAGTCTTCATAATTTCATTTCTCTCAATAATATTTTATTAGTTTCATCTTTTTGCTGTATTTATTGAACCAAGACGGGACAAAATGTCTTGTTCAAATTCATGGTGTGGCTGTATTTAACAACATTTCAATAAATTCATGTTGTGATCAATTTTGTATTTTTTGTTTCTTAAGTTCACTATGCTCACTAGATGATTTTTTTTATTAAAGTTAGTATTAAATTGCGGCAAACATTTTTTTTTTAAGGTTTAGTCCTCTGTAAGGACTTATCAAGCTCCACAATATTAAACTGCGGATGAAAGTTTTTTTGTTAACTCCCCTTGTATGGATTTACCGGGCTCCGTAGTATTAAACTGTGGATGGAATTTTTTTTAAAATTCCCTGTATTGATTGACTTGGCTCCACAGTATTAAACTGCGGATGAGAATTTTTTTAAAGTTCCCTGTATTCATTGACCTGGTTCTACAGTATCAAACTGCGGATGACAATTTTTTTTAAAATTCCCTGTATTAATTGACCTGACTCTTTAGTATTAAACTGCGGATGGCAATTTTTTTTTAAAGTTCCCTGCATTGATTAACATGGCTCCATGATATTAAACTGCGGATAGCGTCTTTTTTAGTTCCCTATATTAAATCGACCTTGCTACATAATATTAAACTGTGGATGCCAATTTTTTTTAAAGTTCCCTATATTGATTAACCTTGCTCCGCAGTATTAAATTGCGGATGACATTTTTTTAAAAGTTCTATGTATTGGTGGGTCTTGGTCCGCAGTATTAAACTGTGGATGCCAATTTTTTTTTAAAGTTCCCTGTATGGATTGACCCGACTCCCCTTTAAATTTTTAATCCCGTCATCACAAACAAAAGCAACAACTACAATCCATAATATTTACAAACTGTAAATGTCATATCACAAACAAAACCAACACCTATAAAATCTATTGATCACAAACCGTAAATCCAATATTATATACACTAGAAAATTAATTGTAAATATATAATGTACAAATTAAAATACATCCGTAACTCTAGTGTTCATAATGGAAAAATTCATGTCTCTAGCACTATGCTTACGCAATGCATGGGCAATTCTATATCCAACTAAAGAGACATCTCTCTCGAACCAATCAGCCTCCCTTAAAGACATGTCTTGGACAACGTAGTCAATGTGCTTCATCACGTTGACTCCGCAATCAAAATCATTCTTTTGTTTAGGTCGCTTGGCCTTGAATGCCCACACCATTTTTTTCTTTAGGAATTTTTATTGGGACGCCAAATCTAGATGGCGTTTGCAACGAAATCACACTGTACACTAAACAAACATAATATTAGTAGGACACTATAACATAAATGTAATTGGAAAATCAAATAGTCAAAAGTGCGGACGTACCACATATTCTTTATGTAATCGATATCGACTATTTATTTTGAAACGTGGTACATCATCGTACAAAGAATTTATGAGTATTACCCTCCATTTTAATATCTACAACAAACAAAAAATAATGTTCGTTTTTGTCGTTAACTGAAAAAAATAGAAAATCACAATCCGATAAATCTGATTGTTGTCCCTGGTTGAAAAAAACTTGTCGAAAATGTCATATTTATTTTTTTGTAACACCGAGAGGTTGGTGTAAGAATTGAACCATTGTGGGAGTAGTTAGAAAAAACAGCAAGGCATGAAATAAAATTTGTCTCGCTCATATTGACCTCGTCGTAGACGTTTTTCGCCTTCAACAAACTAAAATACGCGTCAATCGTCAAACCCCATATCAAGTTCCCTGGCCTAAGCGATATTAGGTCCTTATGCTCCAATCTGTACTCATTGTCGGGACCTATATGAGGAAATTGACTTAGGTCCACCATATCCGAAAACTAATTCCTACTAAGCCACTCCACCTTCTGTACCTTCAATGGTTTGAGAGGATCCCTCTTAAACATGGACGACCGGTCCACCCGTAGACAAAAATGAAGAATATTACACACCCCATCCACCCCACTATATATACGCTCAGAATGTGATTCAGTAGCTGGCGTTTCTTCGCGTATTGGAGTCAACTCCATAGCCTGAAATTATCTCATACTCTCAAAATCACCCGTATAACTCGGCTGATACATGCAAGGGGGAGGAGGTGTTAATTGCATTTTGGAATCCTTCTCAACTACAAATGGGAGGTCAGGCCTATAGGGGGATCCTTCACTGAATGGATCAGAATTAGACAAAGGCACATCTTGCGTGAATTGAAATGATGGAGCGTTGGGGATGATGTCATTGGGATCTTCAAAAACTCCCGATTTACTTCATTAAACAAAGACCGACCTTGCATACCACTCGTAGTATACATGGTGAGGGTTTGTGTACGGGTGGTACTTGCAAGATATTACGCATTTAATGCTCGAAAGTTAAATCAATCTATAATGAAAATAATGAAAATGTATATATGATTAGATAATCGTACAAATATGTTGCTAAAGTTTTAAACAAAATTATCAACCTTAACATTTACAAGATTCATAACTTTGTACTAATCAAATATGCCATGAAGAGTGTATGTCTCATCTGGGACAAATTCTGGTTGAATAATTCTAGTACAAGTTATCTGTCGATACCACTTCAGATAATCAGCCAAAGTGATTGATTGTCTGGTTGCCACCACAAAGTCCAGAAGAATGTCTTGTCATGCGTACCACGTGGTAATATAATCTCCCCGCTCAATATAATTTATTGTGTAGATCCCTTCTCACTCCCGCCTAAGTTCTATCATATTTATCGGGGCCTCGGGAATATCTTGTAATTCCCCAACTTGTCTCAATACTCGATGTGGCATTTGAAATTTTACAACATCCAGCCAAATTAGGAGAATACGTGAGGCACCACCATGCCAAACTGCTTTATATTTTTGTGCCACGATATGATCAAATGTCGCATATGGCATCAACCGTATCATAGCAATCGTCATCAAATCAAATTCGCGTCTATAAAAAATTTGATTATGATGGGGGTATAATCTTCTATTGTCTTGTGATGTCTTTTTATTTCTTCGGTAGGCCCACACTATTGCACGGGGCAACCACTACTCGATAGGCGTTCGTAAGCCCAAATCTGTATGATAAATTAGCATGTTAAATAATCACAACTAGTTTATAAAATGACAATATGACTATTATAACTATTAGTGCGGGCAATAAGATACCTGAATAAGAGTTAAACAACCACCGATGTTCTTTACGTCGATTCAGGTGGCTTTGTGTAAACTTCTACATAAACATGCCAAAACCGCCGCTCCCCAACGCGTGCACGAAGACACTTGATAAGTAGGTTTTATACCTACTTATTGGCTATTTACTTGCTGGAATTATAACATAATCTCAAGTGTTTTAATTACTTTTTATGCGTTTTATCTTTATTTTGTAGTTTGCATGGCAGGAACTCTTTTGTTAGCATCGTGGATGGAAATGGCATGGAAACGACGTATTGGCAAGCTTGTGAAGGAGTAAAGATGGAACTGGCATATGAAAGTGAGCATGGCAAATGGAGGTTACATGGATGTTGAAAGAAGGAAAAGCGGGAAGCTAGCAGCAGCGGCTAAAGGACTAGCAGACATCCTGCAAGAAAACACAAAGAGAAGCTGGTTGCACCCTTTACAGAGCTTGGACACGGCGGCTACCCACGCCAGAGAAAATTGCAATTGATGGCCGCCCGCGCCCCATTGTGTTTTCTGAGGTGCGCATGGTAGCCAAAGAATATCGAATTCGCGTCTTGACTTTTCATTAAAAGTTTTGTTTACGTGTTTTTCCTAAAAAGGGTGTAATTGGATGTTATAGATTTATGCTTTAATCGTTTTTTTACGATTCTAGGGTTTTAGAAAGGCACAGAGAGTTGATAGTTGTGACTTCTACTTTTTGGGCTTCTCTCTTGCCTCGTTGTTAGATTTTCATAATTAGGGTTTTGACTTGAATGATTTGGGATTACTGATTCAGCTTTGAAGATTTGGATTGGACAAAGAAATATCAGATTTGCAATTTCTTCATCTCTTGGTTCTCTTTGTTTTCATTTTATAATCTCATGCTTGAACAGATTCTCATAATGGTTATTGCTTCAGTGATGAACTAATCTCCATTATGGGATTCTAATGGATCTTTTTGCTTAGTTCAGATTTCTATGCCTCTTTGTTGGATGTGATTGGCTATGTATGGATTGCCTAATATGGTTGTTTTAATTGTTTAGATGCTTGATCACCATCTACCGTAATAATTTGTATGAAATTGGAAAATGAAGTACAAATTCAGATTTAGCCATATTAGCATGTGTTCATGATTTTTACATGTGATAGATTTCATGATTATATACTGATTATACAAGCGTGTAGTCAATTGAGAGAGGCTTGTGCTTAAATCCATATTACTCTTAAGTCACATAGAAATATAGTGGTTTAGGTAATTTTGGACGTTCATATATATTCTATCTTTTGTGGATCGTATGTGATATGATCATGGTATATCTAGAGATAATCATGTTTTACCTTTGTGTTCTCAACTAGCAATCCGGAGTATTTAGTTAGACTTAACAAGAGGTATATAATTTGAATAAGGCACCAAGTGAAGTTAGAATCCCATATCTTCTTAATTTGACGCTTGTTAGTTAGTTTATTAGTTGATAATCATTTTAGATAGTTAATTCACATCTTAATCATTCGTTTAAGCAAGCTAAAATAATTATAAAGTTGTTGCATGTTAGACTAAAAATAATCATTTTTCTCCGTGGGATCGATACTTTTCTTACCTTATATTACTTGTGGACCGCGTGCACTTTGCGTGTGTGTGACTGTTTTGTTAACACTGAAACAAGCCAGCAAGTTTTTGGCACCACTGCCAGGAAAAAGTGTTTATTTTTATTACTTTCAACATCAAGTTAAATTTGCCTGACTTAAACAATTCACATCTTATCTCATTTCTATTTTATTTTTCTTTTGGTTTCAGGTACTCTTGGTTAGTTTATGCAAAGTCGATCTCAGAATTTTGCTTTGGTGCCTAGACATGACAACATCAACGGGTGAGCTTGGAGATTGAATACAATTGCTGCAAATACACAAGAGGGAACTGAAACACTGGTAAAGATGGCGGCTGATGAACATAGAGCATTGAGAGACTATTCCATGCCGAAAATTAATGAGCTACAGTCGAGTATAGTCAGGCTAGCAATAGCCGCGAACACCTTTGAAATCAAACAAGGGACAATCCAGATGGTACAGAACACAGTCCAGTTTGGGGGTTCGGCTAATGATGACCCGAACGAACATCTTCCGAGTTTTATTGAGATATGTGACACGTTCAAGTATAACAATGTGTCAGATGATGCAGTGAGGCTTCGGCTCTTTTCATTCACTTTGAAGGACAAAGCTAGGAGTTGGCTTCACTCGCTACTAGCAGGGTCAGTGACTACTTGGGAGGACTTAGCACAGAAGTTTCTAGCCAAATTCTTTCCTATGGCTAAAACTGCGAAGATGAGGAGTGCTCTTTCTCAATTTGAGCAACAAGAAGGAGAATCTTTATATAAGGCTTGAGAAAGTTATAAGGAGATGCCAAGGAAGTTTCCTCATCATGGGATGCCAGATTGGATGGTGATCAATACATTTTACAATGGTTTGGGATGGCAATCTAGGCGAGGATTGATGTCGCCATGAGGAGGAGCTTTATGGGCAAAAGTTATGAGGAAGCCTATGATTTGATAGAAACCATGGCGGCAAAATGACTTCCAAAATCCGTCATCTAGAATGCCTCAAGCAAAAGTTGTCGGGGTATTTGAAGTGGATGCCATCGATTTCAATTGGCGGCGATGTCGAAGAAGATTGATGCTATGGCCGAGACTAAAGTACAACAAGTTGCGAGAGAATTCAAAGCAAGTTTTGACCGAGGAAAGTGATGGGAAGCATGTAGTTGAGGCGAGAAAAGAAGGAATCAATTTGAGAAATCAATGATATACCACCGGTTGTGTACCCTCCCGTGCCATATCCTCAAAGACTCCATAAGCAAAAAATAGATAAATAGTTTGCTAAATTCTTGGAAGTATTTAAGAAGCTGCAAATCAACATACCTTTCGCAGAGGCGTTGGAACAAATGTAGATAAATAGTTTGCTATGCTAAGTTCATGAAAGGCATTACGTCGAGAAAGAAGAAAGCGGAAGACTATGAGACAGGTTGCTTTAATCGAAGAGTCAAGGTCTTGATTTTTGCAACGCAGTTACCTCCTAAGCTCAAGGACCACGGAAGTTTCACGATACCTTGTTCCATTGGGAAGTTGTCTTTCAACAAGTGTTTATGTGACTTGAGGGCGAGCATTAATCTTATGCCTCTATCGGTGTTTACACAGTTGGAATTGCCGGTTCCTAAGCCGACAAACATATCATTACAGCTTGCCGATAGATCCATCACATATCCGAGGGGTATTGTAGAAGATGTCCTGGTGAAAGTGGATAAGTTTATCTTTCCTGTCGACTTCATTATTCTTGACTATGAAGAAGACAAGGACATACCGATCATTCTGGGGACACCTTTCCTAGCTACTGGACGAACTCTCATCGACGTACAGAAGGGAGAACTTACAATGAGAGTTCAGGACCAAGAGGTTACATTTACTGTATTCAAAGCTATGAACTTCCCCACTGATGAAGAAGAATGTTTCCGGATTGATGTAGTCAACAGAGTATTGAATAAAGAGATCCTTTAGAGAGTGCCTTACTGGGGGATTTTGACATGGAGGATATAGATGTGGTTGAGTATGTGCAGATGCTGAATACAGTGCCTCAATTGAGAAAAATCAAGAGTCCGGTTGAACCACTCGGCCACACAGGGGAGACATCGGAGCGTCTTAGACCTTCTCTTGAGATGCCTCCTGTGACGACCCCAAATCCAGGGACTTGAAACCCGAACTCGGTTCTCCACGATACCATTTCTTTAAGCTGAATAATACTAAATAATAATACATTTGAACTTAATTTACATACATCAATTTTACTTCCCCAGGTACGTGACCTTCAAATACATTCCTTACAATACTTGAATAGATACCAATACAACTATAACCATTAACTCATAATACACACTTATTCGATCGACTTTCCTTTTCCTTTGTTCGTGCTCGAGCCTTGAGTTGCTTTCATACATAAGCTGAAACATTTAATTTAAGCAAGGATGAGCATTTAAGTGCCCAATGAAGTAATAGCAATTATATAAATTTGAAAGAATATAAGTATTCTCTTTACATAACACTTCTACAACGAATTGAAAGTTGTGAAAGTAATCATCTTGATAAAAATTCACATAACAACTCCCTTTCAAATTCTTTAAATTTGGCTCTGCTCTACCCTTGAATAGGGTTTAAGAAACATACTATGAACATTCTTTTCATTTTTGAAAAGGTTTAGCGGAATTCTATCCTCAAACCGTTCATAACTTACGACACGGAGGGTGATCGGCCCCATTGTACCTGTATTGATCAATACTACATAACTTGAAGCGAAATTCATCGCTTTCACTCTATCCCAGCCTTGCAGAAAAAATCTTCCCATATAAGGATGTTCATACACGCTCGGTTCCAAACCCAAGAAGGTTTTAATCTTCTTTCAACAATAATATGTAATTCAACATATATATACGGGTAATTGACAAAGGTGTATCAACATGTGAACAAATGCTATGATTATCCAAGTGGGGACACTTGTATAACCATTTATAGAAATCAATGAAGCAGAATATATATCCGAGCTAACATGTCGATAATCAAAGAGTACATAATGCAGACAGGATAGAATAATTACGAAACTTCTTACTCATGTCCATCAGATAAAGGAAGTGCAAAGGTAGGATACTTGCACGATTTGGTTGATTACAAATCTCAACTCGGGTTTTGTCTCTTTATCACTGACTATCAATAATCGTAACATTGATTCGATTAGAACAATATATCTTAACACATAAGATCGTTTCATTACGATCGAAGACATAGTCTAATCACATAATCACAAAGTGATCATACTTTTAGTTCTATTCTATACTTGAAATATTTTTATACATTTTTCAAATATCTCATCCATGCTCTTACAAGAGTCTTTTCTTTCTTTTATAAGGTCGACATTTGTTTGCTGCATCAAACGACTTTATCGGTAAATACCGAAGTCTAAGACTCTTATTCTATACCTCAACATCTGTAAATATCGGACATCTTATTTTTAATCATTTTCGCAATTTTAAATTGAAAAATTTAAAATAATTCAAATCATCACTAAAGCGCTTTATAGTGATATAAGCTATTATTATAGGTGTTCTTCTTCAAATTCGAGAACTTCATAATCGGTTCTCAAGTCACTAGTTTGGCCCATTTATAACTTTCAAATATCGGAATCATAATTAAATGATTTAAACATTAAACAATTCCATTATCATTAATAGTTTAATTAATACTAAACTATTAATGAAACCATCGCTAAAATATAAAAGTTATTTATAATAACTCAAACTATTTTAAAACATTTATATTACCTAAATAATTACCATTAATATTTAAATATTAATGTACTATTTATCCAAATATTAAAAGTCATTACTTATAACTTCAAATATTTTTAAATCCTTAATATCCTCTTTAAATGGTTTTAAATAAGTAAAACCATTTTTAAACTATTTATTTAATATTAATCATTAAATAAACTAAATATCATTAATATTATCTTAATATCATTAATATTTAATTATTAATGAAATTATCATTTAAATATTAAAAGTTATATTTTATAACTTAAAATATTTTTAAATACCTTATTTTCATTTAAAATGATTTTTATAATATTAAAATCATTTTTAAACTAAATTATTTAATATAATCATTAAATAACTTTAATATCATTAATAATTATTAATTAATGAAATTCATCACAAAATATTAAAAGTCATCACAAATAACTCATTTACATAATCAATTCCAAGCCAAAATAAACATAGTAAACCAACTAGTTTATTAACAACACTAACTAAACTTCAAAAATTCAAACTTTAACTAACAATTAAAAATAATAACATTACAAAAATTAAATAAGAAACATACCCGGAAATACGAATTCCACAGACTGAATACGCACTTCCACGCCAAAATTTAACTAAGGAGATTTTTATAAAAAGTCCTCCCACAACAAAGCCTTTCTCAAAAATTGGAGGCCTTATTGTTGGTGAATGAAACAAAGGCCAAGCCCTTCTATTTATAGGTTTAGAAAATGGTGAAGTTCTCAATTTAGTCGATGTGGGACTTGGTTTATACTAATTTTTCAATAGCTCACTTTGCGATTTTCTAACGCATTGCTCATAACTCCGATTAATCTGATTTTTGGATATGTTATACATGGTATGTAAGACTATTTTTAAAAAATACGAATTACCCAATTCGGGTTCATTAGGTAGCCCAAACAGTGCGTCAAAAGTGGACGTTCATAACAGTTTTCAATCTCGTTTCAGCTTTACCCTCTTTCGCTAAAACAGTCATAACTCTTTCATTTTAAAACATTTTTGAAGCGATTCTTGAGCCCACGAAGCTAACTGGGGCTACAACTTTTATTCTTTGACCATTTCCAAATTCAACACATCAGCCCGAAATTCGTTCAAATGGACTGCACCGCACTTGTTGGGAAGTTTTGACACTACTACTTTGAAATGTCATAACTCTCTCCTCCGATATCGGATTTAGTCCGTTTGAGTCTATGGAAAGCTTATTCGGTGTACTATAACATACCAAAAGCCCGGAAGGTTTTGGAAACATTAACTGATCAAAGCAATTGTCCCGAATAGCACATCCCATTGTTGACTTTCGGCTTTGAGAAATTTGACACATTTCCTTCCAAACACCGTAATTCCTCATCCGAGGTCGGAATGAGGTCATTCCAAAGCCTATGGCTTCCTAACTCGATGCACTACAACATATCAAAAGCATGGACCTTTTAAAGCACAAAAAGTGGACGAGAATGCCCCATTACAGATCGCCTTAAAAAGCGGTTTATCATGATCGATTCAACCATGTTTGACCATCTATAACTTCTAATCTATACATGATATGGACTTGATTCTTTTTGCAGATTAAAGACCACATATCAAAGCTACATAACAACTTTTGAAGAACAAAACTCATGATCGAGCAAAGAGTTATGGCCTTTAACATTTGTTGAAAAAATAATGTAATTCGGTTTTTCCAACTTGTTTAAATCTTCAAATTCATTGCACTTTGATGTTATGGGTCTTTGATTTATCAACCCATATCATCAATTAACATTCTATTACACAACTTTAAACAATCAATTGCATCAAATAACATCGAATCAAAGGATTTCTAGGTTTAGTATTCTTATACCCTTTTGCCAAAAAATTCTTGATTCTTGCTTTCGATTTGTTATGGGTGATGGTTGGGCTTTGTTTAAGAGTGTATGGGCAATCTTTGTACAAGGCAATTAAATGTAATATTTAATCACTAGATTTAATTCTTATAATTTACCAATTAACTTCTATCCTTTGGTAAATTAAAACACTTATCAAAGAATATCGAAATTAAAACCGGTAATTAAAATTAGGGTTTTCAACGTCATCAATTAGGGTTTCTAATTGACCATTAGTGGTTCTTTAATTATCGTGTATGTTACATTAACACGATCGTTACGGTTTCTAGTTTCAACCTAGGTTATGGTTATAATAATTAGGGTTTGTCCTAATTATCGACGTCATGTGATAATTAGAGTTTCTTCAATTACCGATATTCTTATTCACAAGTAACTTCATATACACAGTCATACTACTCGTAAATATCCCATAAGCGAATTTAATAATTAGGGTTTCACAAAGACGCGGTAATATGCTTGTGACCTAATTGACCGTCATCGTTTTTCAATATTATCTGTCAAGCACATACCAAGATACATAATTATGGTCTTTGTAAAATCATTATATAAATAATATAATATTATTATTCTCATCTCTTGATCACAATCCCAATCCGGGGTTTTGGATCTCATGTCCGACTTATTCTTCGTGACACAAAGATCAATAATCAAGTTAAAATAATTAACTTAAATATTCGAATAATTCATATAATAAAATATTTATTATATAAATCTAATTATCACTTCATATATTATTTCCAATCATGTTTTCATGGAAAATAATTAATAAAAACATTTAAACTACGAAATTTATTACCATATAATTTGTGGTAATTAATAATTCCAAAATTATTTCTAATTTTTCAAGTAATAAATGTATTCGCATTTATCGTTCACTTTACTTGACACTTAGTCTCGTCATTAAATAAAAAAAAAATTTATACGCAAAATTTCTTATTTATTTTATATAGAAAATCTCGGGTTATTACATTCACCCTCCCTTATAAGGATTCCGTCCCCGGAATCACCACTTTAAAAACTCATATGCAGAAGGGTACATAGCATATAATCATTCAGACGTAGATCTCGATCATACTTGATCGAATCGATCTTTAATTATTCATCATAACAACATCATCCGATTAAGCGAAATATAAGATATATAAGTTATTCAAATAGCACGGAGTTCGCTTCCAAACCGCCACCGTATCCTACTGGGCCATGTTGTAAACCCCTGAGTTGCTTTCGTTGGAGTTCTTGGTTGAGTTTGATCTGAAATTGCTAACGCCCCACCGCTTCTCCCCGTGGTTACGTTCTCGCCTCCATTCCCCTTTGTGGACAGCTTCCTCACCTTATGCTCGATCGATCCACATATGAAGCATCCATCGATCATCCTCGAGTTAGGCAATTGGGAGAGATATGACCTCTCTTCAAGACTTGTAGCATACAAACTTGCCCTTGAGACACTCGCCAGAGTGATTCTTCCATGATTCTTACTCAGACCGCACTATCTCGCTTCTTTATACCTTCCTGCTTTACTTGCATTTTCTCGGAAAAATTCCTCATTCTTTTCTCACCCCTATTCCCACTACTACTTTCTATCTTTCTATCTCTCCTCCGACTTGCTTTTGTTCTTCTTCTCCTTATGGTAGAGGCTCATGGCCTCACTTCCTATTCAAAGAATGATAGCCTTCTCCATGAAAGTCTTTGTAAAAGTATTGATTTGCGAAGATCGACACCTTATTATAGAGCCGTGGTTTTAAGCCCATTTCAAATCTCCTCGCCTTCCTAGCCTCTCAGATCCACTTGATGTGGAGCAAACCTAGCTAACTCATTAAATTTTGCGGCATACTCCCTTAACAAATTATATGTTATCCCGCTTTAACTCGTGAATCTCACCTCCATTCTAGATCGTGATACTAACAGAGAGATAGTTTTGAAAAATAAATCCTTAAACCTATCCCAAGTAATTTCTTCTTCCCTGCTCGAAGTCTTATTTGCCTCCCACCAAAAGTTAGCTTCCCTTTCATCATATAAGTGGCAAAAGCGGTCTTTTGCCCTCATCTACTTTAGCGATTACGAACGCCTTCTCTATCTCATTCACCCAAGTCCGGGCTTCTATATAGGTCAATTTGATCCTCTCTCAATTCAGGTGGTCCTACTGGCTTTGAAGTCTTTGAATTTTGCTGAGCGATTGTCTGGTTGGTTTTCCCAGAATGGTGTTCCTCTGCGATAGCTTTGAACTACTATGTTTGCAAAGTTTTGCATCGATCGGGCATTTCGTTCCTCAAAGATTAGTAGATTCTTCTATCCTTTGGTTTCGAGTTTGACGTCTTGGCGACATTATCTCGTTAAATAATACCATAAATTATACCCTTACATTTTAAACCTTATCGCATAAGATTAATGTATTAAACTCGTTTCATTTCTCAAACTTAGATTCATATTCATTTATCGAATATTTACACAAAGACATCCCTGTTTTAATCAACATCTATCCCTTTGTGACTACGAAAGTCTGGATTTAAAATCTTAACCAACATAAAAGTTAAAAATAGTTCATTACTTATCACATATATTACATACATAACCCATACTACTTATTTACGAAGCCTTTTTCTGGACATTCATTCGCTCGATGTCCTTCCATCCTACAATTAAAACATCCACCTTTCTTATATAGTCGGGCAACGAGGAGGTGTGTGTCCTTCACGGATGTGTCGCGAGGCTCCATCCGGGTCAATTTGGATTTTGAGTTTATCCCGCTTCTTCCATTGTTTTTCATTAACTTCGACGATCAACTTTTCTATCTCCCACAACCTTTCCAATGAAGAAACCTTGTTCTCAAATCTCGCACCTCCGTTGATGCTTGAAAGCGGCTTCAACTTTAGTGTCCGAATCACTATCTGTCAAATCCAACATTTCTGGATCTGATGTTATGTTTTTCCACGATAGCCACCTCGTCCGATTTGGGTTCCTAGTGAGCTTTTATTTCATCTGTTGGCCTCGATATTAGCTCGGGGTGTGAATATGATCCTTCTTATTCCACATATCTTTCTTACTGGACATCTACATACATAAGTTACCCCGATTAATATATAGTATATATACACAAAGAATCAAGAGTTCTATATCGTTGTCTCTTATTTTGATTGACGATAAATTTATTCAATTCTCATCAACGCCTATCTCTGCGAAAAGGCGCTCCATCCACTGCATCGAATCGCATGAAGGTGATGACTAAAGCCCTGGTCCAAGGTATATATCCTGGTGTCTTTGGCTTCTATTTCAACCTTCAACTATCTTATCTCGAATATCTCCCTCTCGCTCCAACCTCCCTCATAACTTCGGATAACTCTCATCTCAGGCTTACAACATTCACACATATCATCACATACTACCCAATACACCTCTCACAAGAGTAAAAGTTTCCAAATTGTGCTTTGAGGGGTCATATATGACCATGAACACATAGTTTTAACGGTATTCATACCATGAAACAAAACATTACCGGTATGTTTACAATCACAAAGAAGGTAAACTACCATTAATATATTTTAGGTGATTAGCCTATTGCACTCCCTACGCCGTCATGCATAACGTATTACACATACCTAGCGAATATTTACGCCATTAGATTGGATCATTTATCCAAACAACATTGTTCACCTCAGTCTTATCATAGGATTCCGCACCAAACAATTTGGTTCGTGAAATTTCTTTCAATGAACACTTAGAGTTTTCATAAACATAGTCTAGTCGATTCAAATAAAGATAGACTCATATCAATAATTTAATTCAATCGAATTATTTAGATGTAGCCAAACCCGGTTGGCATGATTAAACTTTTGAAAACATTTTCGAGAATGACGTTATGATCTTGCATTGTATTAACAATCCGTTGAGGATGCTAAGTCATTGTATGATTTTGTCATAACACATCATACAATAAGTGGAGCGTTGACTTGGTCAAATTCACACTAAGTATTCCTGTATTTACAACTCCATCACATTTTTATCATCTCTGCACAAAGTTACATGGTACATGAAAGTGATAATTAAAAACAAATTTTGATATTTCAAATCATTTGCGTCTAGCAAAAATAAGTAGCATGTAATCAGTACTTTAAACCGCTTCAAAAATGATTACGAGTCTACATTTTGTTTTCAAAAGACATATAGTGCGATTTAGCTTGATGTCAAAAATTTTGAAGTTTAAGATAGCTAGGAGTTTAGGAAAACCTAACACCTTCACTAAAAATCATTTACTTAACAATCTATCATTTCTCGTAATCCATAACACTCCATTCACACAAAACTATACCCAGTTCATCAAACCACACTTTATGAGTTCATAAATTGCCACAATCATATGAGTTTAAGAACTTATCCTAGTCGGACCTTTGGCGTCCATTCACGAGGGGTTCATAAACATTTCATATAATTATGAGTCAAGAATGTCTCATAGGTATGAGTTTTAAGAACTCGAACTTAATCTTATATTCTCTATCTACGACTATCTACTGTTATACACACGAGAATGGAGTCATCCTCTTAATGTGCATATAACAAATAGCGCGATACGTATATTTCAATGATTATCGTGCGTAAACTAAGTGGTTTTTACACCAAGTACAATTCGGCTCCCATACGAAGAATCATACAACTCATTTGCCGACGAGTCCTCTCATTCAATCCCCATCTAACACTAACCCCATTCTCCATAATGAATTTAATTCAGATTTATAATTCTCTTCGATCTGCACATAATTGATAAGATCTGATTCATACACAAAGAATCTTTGTGTAAACTTTCCAATCATCGATTGATTCCTTCCGGTCATTATAGCCTTTATCGGATCACGGGGTGATCTCATCGTATATATTACGATTTAGTTCTATATATCTTGATCGTTTTATTTTACGATCTCTCATAATCGCACTTTCGGTCTTTTAGACTCAATCTATTCCCCACTATTGCTTAACTTTATAATCGAGTTAGGGAACTCGTGTGTTTTACACTCGTCGAGATTCATCTTTGAATCTTATCGACCAACTAACTCTATATGAGTTAATACTTATCCTAATCATCAGGGTTATTAGTCTAGGTATTCTACCTAAGCTTCATAACCAATACTGACGATACCAACCTCGTGACGACCCCAAATCCAGTACTTGAAACCCGAACCTCGGTTCTCCACGATACCATTTCTTTAAGGTGAATAATACTAAATAATAATACATTTGAACTTAATTTACATACATCAAATTTTACTTCCCTGTGCACGTGACCTTCAAATACATTCCTTACAATACTTGAATAGATACCAATACAACTATAACCATTAACTCATAATACACACTTATTCGATCAACTTTCCTTTTCCTTTGTTTTCGAGTGCTCGAGCCTTGAGTTGCTTTCATACATAACTGAAAACATTTAATTTAAGCAAAGGATGAGCATTTAAGTGCCTAAGCAAGTAATAACAATTATATATAAGTGAAAGAATATAAGTATTCTCTTTACATAACACTTCTACAACGAATTGAAAGTTGTGAAGTAATGCATCTTGATAAAAATTCACATAACAACTCCTTTCAAATTCTTTAAATTTGCTCTCGCTCTACCATGAATAGGGTTTAAGAAACATACTATGAACATTCTTTTCATTTTCGAAAAGGTTTATGAATTCTATCCTCAAACCGTTACAACTTACTTTGCACGGAGGGTGATCACCATTGTACCTCAGATTGATCAATACTACATAACTTGAACGAAATTCATCGCTTTCACTCTATCCATCGCACAAGAAAAAAATCTTCCCATATAAGGATGTTCATACATGCACGGTTCCAAACCCAAGGTTGTTAATCTTGGCTTTCAACAATAATATGTAATTCAAATATATATATACGGGTAATCGACAAAGGTGTATCAACATGTGAACAAATGCTATGATTATCCAAGTGGGGACACTCAGATAACCATTTATAGAAATCAATGAACGTAATATATATCCGAGCTAATATGTCGATAATCAAAGAGTACATAATGCACATGCGAGGATAGAATAATTTCAAACTTCTTACTCATGTCCATCAGATAAAGGAAGTGCAAAGGTAGGATATTTGCACGATTTGGCGATTACAAATCTCAACTCGTGTTTTATCTCTTTATCACAACCTATCAATAATCGTAATATTCGTTCGATTAGAACAATATATCTTAAACATATAATCTTCTATTACAAAAAGACATACCTAATCACATAATCACAAATTGATCATACTTTTTAGTTCTATTCTATACTTGAAATATTTTTATACATTTTTCAAATATCTCATCCATGCTCTTACGGTAGTCTTTTCTTTCTTTTATAAATGTTCGACATTTGTTGCTGCATGACAAATGACTTTATCGGGTAAATACAGGAGTCTAAGACTCTTATTCTATACCTCAACATCTCAGTAAATATCGGACATCTTATTTTTAATCATTTTCGCAATTTTTAAATTGAAAAATTTAAAATAATTCAAATCAATAAAAAGCGCTTTATAGTGATATAATCACACTTATAGGTGTTCTTCTTCAAATTCGTAACTTCATAATCGGTTCTCAAGTCACTAGTTTTGGCCTATTATAACTTTCAAAATATCGAATCATAATTAAATGATTTAAACATTAAACAATTCCATTATCATTAATAGTTTAATTAATACTAAACTATTAATGAAACCATCGCTAAAATATAAAAGTTATTTATAATAACTCAAACTATTTTTAAAACATTTATATTAATTAAATAATTACCATTAATATTTAAATATTAATGTACTATTTATCCAAATATTAAAAGTCATTACTTATAACTTCAAATATTTTTAAATCCTTAATATCCTCTTTAAATGGTTTTAAATAAGTAAAACCATTTTTAAACTATTTATTTAATATTAATCATTAAATAAACTAAATATCATTAATATTATCTTAATATCATTAATATTTAATTATTAATGAAATTATCATTTAAATATTAAAAGTTATATTTTATAACTTAAAATATTTTTAAATACCTTATTTTCATTTAAAATGATTTTTATAATATTAAAATCATTTTTAAACTAAATTATTTAATATAATCATTAAATAACTTTAATATCATTAATAATTATTAATTAATGAAATTCATCACAAAATATTAAAAGTCATCACAAATAACTCATTTACATAATCAATTCCAAGCAAAAAATAAACATAGTAAACCAACTAGTTTATTAACAACACTAACTAAACTTCAAAAATTCAAACTTTAACTAACAATTAAAAATAATAACATTACAAAAATTAAATAAGAAACATACGAAATACGAATTCCACTGCATCGAATACGCACTTCCACGCCAAAATTTAACTAAGGAGATTTTTATAAAAAGTCCTCCCACAACAAAGCCTTTCTCAAAAATTGGAGGCCTTATTGTTAGTGAATGAAACAAAGGCCAAGCCCTTCTATTTATAGGTTTAGAAAATGGTGAAGTTCTCAATTTAGTCGATGTGGGACTTGGTTTATACTAATTTTTCAATAGCTCACTTTGCGATTTTCTAACGCATTGCTTTCATAACTCCGATTAATCGATTTTTGGATATGTTATATATGGTATGTAGACTATTTTTAAAAATCTGAATTACCCAATTCGGGTTCATTAGGTAAGCCCAAAGAAGTCGTCAAAAGTGGACGTTCATAACAGTTTTCAATCTCGTTTCAGCTTTTACCTCTTTCGCTAAAAGCATACCATAACTCTTTCATTTTAAAACATTTTT